>JAPXFY010000026.1:48995245-49037745 GCA_030674185.1 Monoplex corrugatus
CCAGAGGGAATGTGACCTGTGAAACACTGACACCACCAGAGGAATGTGACTGTGAAACACTGACACCACCAGAGGGAATGAGACCAGTGAAACACTGACACCACCGGAGGGAATATACTTGTCAAACACTGACACACCACCAGAGGGAATGTGACATGAGAAACACTGACACACCACCAGAGAGAATGTGACGTGTGAAACACTGACACACTACCAGAGAGAATGTGACATGTGAAACACTAAAAACTAGCACCAGAACTACTTGATCATAAAGATGGAGAGTGAACAATCCAACATCTATGTTAGTATTGTTACAGGGTAGGATGGAACTTGAGTCATGATGTCTCAGAATGGTGGATGGAGGGGAAGACTATCAAATGGACCTGACAAAGGAGATCTATTTATATATAAGGGGTGTGTGTTTGAAAAGAGAGAAATATAAGACTTAAGAGAATGTGTGAAAAAAGAGAATGGACGTGGCAAGAATGTGTGTGTGGACGCATGTGCGTATGGGCATGTGTGTCTGTTTCTGAATGAGTGTATCTGTATTATTGTCTGGATGAAAAGTGTCATTGAAGTTTGAACAGTTTCTGGCAAGTGTGCATGTGTGTATATACATTTTTGTTTGTATTAATGTGTACATTTGGTGTGCATGTGTGTGTGTGTGTAAATGTGTGATGTGCGCACATGCATGTATGTGTTCGCACATATATGACATGCGTACTTCCATGTATGCATACTTTTAATGGAGCGAGCATTGTCATGGCCTTTCACAGTTTCAGCTTGCATTTCGTCATTTGTGATATTTGTGATATGTAACATATGAGAGAGAGGATGCTTGACAGTTGTATTTGTGATGTATATATATCCAAGAGAGAATGAGACAATTTATTACAAGGGGTAAACATTTTGACCAAACCTTAAAAAAACAAAAATATGACAAAACAAGAAAACACAAGGGGAAAATCTTCAGTGAAACGAAAAAACAGTTTACAGAAAGATGGAATGATAACAGACAGCAGAGAATGGGATAGTGTTAAGTTCAGGAATATAGTTTGCCCATTTAGAATGAGATACTGTAAGGAATATGTTTTTGATAAGATCAGAATATCGTGATGGACTATGTTTTTGACAATTACCATCGGAACACTTAAGGGATACTGAAGGACTATGTTTTGTTTATTTTGAAGGAATGCTGTTCAGTATAGGAGTATGTTTTGTCCATTTATAATGGCATGCTGTAAGGAAAATGTTCTGTCCATTTACTGTTAAGTACAGGAACAAAGGTAAATGGCATATGGTGAAAAATTATGTCTCTTTTCAAGAAGAAAGTCACAATGACTTTAGTAAAAGTGACGTATAGAGCAAACAAAAAACAAACAAATGGAACAGAACAAAGCATGTCAGAAAATGGGTAGCTTTGTTGAAACAAAGGGGACAAAAATGAAAATGAACAAAAAGACGAAACAAGTCAGAAAATGATTAGCTATGTTGACAGGAAGGGAACAGAAGTAAAAAGATGAAGGGAAAAAAAAGAAACAGACGAAGAGACATGTCACATATAAGGATGTACATGTATGTAGGTGACTGGCAGTGTCTTGCAGTTTATGCAGGTTCATGAAGATCTAGCAGTCGATCGTTCTTCTCAGAGACAAGATACACCAGTCCATGTTAAACGAAAATGATCCTTTATTTGAAGAAAGGGAATGAAACACAACAGGAACTGGGTAAAAACTTCACACATCCAATGCACCACTACTAGTTTGCAGAATTATTCTTCTTCAGTCTTCGAATCTACACACAGCAACTCCTCGATCTATAGCAACTTCTCTATCTCTGACAGCAGGCTTCACTTCAACTCTTTCGATCCGCTCTCTCTCTCTCTTTCTCTCCCAGTCACGCTTTTTTTATATCATCATGGAAAGTCCCACAATATTCTCGGCTTTCCCCAGATTTTCAACCAATCATAGCCACATTCTCAAACCTTCCCTTTCTAGAATGTTTTGTAGTTCTAGCCAATTATCGTACAGATTAAACTGCTAGCCAATCATTGTACAGATTAAATTTGTTACGATTTCCGGGACATTCTGGAAAGATCAAAGGTATTCTACGTTTTTCTTGTCATTGCTAGATTGTTCCAAAGGATTCTACATATTTCCATATTGTTCCAAAGGATTCTACATATTTCCATACAACGAAATCAAACTTAAACATATATTTTCAGCGTTAGTACAAAACAGAACAATATTCTCGATTCATTATCGAGTGAATCACAAACTAATCTTCAAGAGCGAACATCAGGAGAATAGCTGACTTGACAGACACATTTTGACGTCACCTTTCTCTTATCGGCATTCACACTTTCACATTGAGTTTCTGTTTTCTCTCTTTTTTTTTTAAATGTAACAAGACACTAAGATTGCATATTTAATTTCTAATTTGAAAGAACAAAACCCTTAATCCTTTCACTCCTGCATCCAGTCCACCATCTTGAAAAGAGACATATTTTTCACCATATGCCATTTATCTTTGTTCCTGTACTTAACAGTAAATGGACAGAACATTTTCCTTACAGCATGCCTGCAGGAAGCTGATGGATAGGATAACGGAGTGAAAGGGTTAGATTTTTGCTTTGTCATGGCTGACAATGCGGGATGTTGGCGGATAGGGTGAGGAAGTCAAAGGGTTAAGACAGTTGATAGTGTTGTCTTCTCATGTGCGTCTGGTTTTGGCATACAGCAAGGTAAAGGTTATCCCATGACCCCGAGGTTCTTAGAAAGAGACCATAGCTCTTTTGAGAACCAGTAGGCTATTATGAGAGTGGTGCCTCTCTTCCCTCTTTACCTTTCCCTATCTTTTAAGGTGGTCAGGTACCCGCTCATAGGCAGGTAGACTATAGGCTGCTAGCACATGTGAAGTTCCCTACACATGATTGTCATCCATGTATTTTCATGCAGGCAGATTTGAATATGAGTGATCTTCCGCTGTGTTGGCTGGTTGGTATTTTTGATAGAGCTGTGGACGGAAGATGGGATATCTCCAGTCCAATTCAATCCTGCAACATTAAAAAACTGGCCTGTGTGCTGCCCATCTTAATGTTTTCATCATTCTGGTGGTGTCAGCTTAAGTGTTTCATATGCTCCCCTTCATCCTTCCCCATTTCAAAATCTTGCACAGTCTCAAGAAGTCTGTCAGATTATTGGTGGCAGATTTGGGTGGAGCGCATATGGAATTGTCTGAGAGCCATTGAACCCCTCTTGAACATCCCCCAAAATGCTCTGTGCAAAACCAGGCTTCAAGTTGTGATGTTAGGGTAATTAAATGTGTTCCTGTTTTCATTTCTTTTGCTTGTGGTTTCTGTTTAATTGCAAGATTGCAGGCACTTTGATTCAGATCATGAGAATAAAAATAATCATGAAGTAAAACAAAATAATAGCAGTAATAAGTAGGCTACTTGTACAGTGCCTCATCTCACAAGAGCCCTAAGACTTTCTTTGAAGCATGAGAGACAAAAGCAGATATATTATTATTATTATTATTATTATTATGAACATTTAGTACGCCTAATCAAATTAATGCCCTAGGCGTTAACAATGGCAAAACATATAACCGAAATCACAAGCACGCCCACACACGCCCACAAACACACACACGCACACACACACACACACACACACGCACACGCACACACACACACACACACACACAGCACGACATGCAAATGCAATGACACATTGACACTAAGACATTATAAAGCCAACATTACGTTACATGGGGGGAGGGGGGCAGAGTTACCAGTTATTGGGAAACAGATGAGTTTTGAGGGAGCGTTTGAATGTGGACAGAGAGGGTGAGTATCTGAGTGAGCGAGGTAGCTGATTCCAGATAGTTGGAGCTTGATAGGAAAAAGAACGCTGCCCAAACCTTTTAGTGCGGACTATGGGGATACTATAGAGACGGGTGTCGGATGAGGACCGCAAAGCTCGAGATGGCGTGTAGAGATGTAACAGATGGGCGAGATACTCAGGACAGGAAGACTCAATAGATTTGAAGCAGAGACAGGCAATCTTGTAGGATATTCTTTGCTGAACCGGGAGCCAGTGAAGAGAACAGAGCAATGGCGTAACATGGTTAAATTTTGAAGAGCGGAAGATGAGACGGGCAGCATGATTTTGAACTTTCTGAAGTTTGTTAATGAGGTGAGAGGGGGAACCAGACAAAAGAGCATTACAGTAATCAAGACGAGATAGAACAAGTGCACAGACAAGAGTCTTTGTCGTGTCTTCTGAGAGGAGATGGCGGATAGAAGCAATTCGGCGGAGTTCAAGAAAACAAGTCCGACAAACGTTGCTAACATGCAGATGGAAGGACAGGGTTTGGTCAAGAGTTACACCGAGGTTACGGGCAGAATAGGAGAGAGTGATAGACGAGTCAACAAGTGTGATGGAGGTTGGAAGAGAGGGGTGATTTTGGAGTTTGGGTGGGGTGATCAAGATCAATTCGGATTTCTCTTCATTCAATTTCAGTTTGTTTTCAGTCATCCAATCCTTCAGGTCGGCTACACAAGATTGGGTGTTTTGGATCATGAGGGGAAGGTCAGGGAGAGGCCCAGAGACATACAGCTGATTGTCATCCGAGAAAGAATGATGCTGAAGTAGGTGTTCTTGGACAATAGAGGAGACAGGATAGGTGTAGAGAATGAAAAGTAGGGGGCCCAGAACAGATCCCTGTGGCACTCCATAGGTCAGACAGGAAGCATTAGAAGAAAGACCATTGACAGAAACTACTTGCAGACGATCGGTGATGTAAGAATGAAACCAATTCAAGACAGTATCATGGAGCCCAAAAGAGTGATGCAGACGGGAGAGAAGGATAGAGTGGTCAATAGTGTCAAAGGCAGCAGATAGGTCCAAGAGAGTCAAAAGTGATACATTGTTAGAGTCAAGAGTAGTCAGTAAGTCGTTGCAGATTTTGAGAAGAGCAGTCTCGGTGCTATGTGCAGAACGGTAAGCAGACTGAAGGGGATAGACAAGGTTATTGTAAAGTAACTACATGTCAATGCCTACTGCTGTGGTGAAAATAGACAACTGTAATAATACAATCATAAAGAAACAATGGAAAGTAATTGTAATAAAATGTCCTCTTCAGAAGTTGATCGATCATGCAAAAAGAAAAAATACGGTTAGACTGATCGATTACGTAAAAAAAAAAGAAAAAGAAAAAGGTTAGAACACACACACACACACACACACACACACACACACACACGCACTCACACACACACACACACACACACACACTCTCAAACATGTGAATACACGCAACTCGCACACACTTTAATTTATTTTTGTATTGATTTGATGTTTTGTTGGTATGTTTTCTTTTGATTGAAAGTTTAACAATGCTGTTCATGTCAGGTGCAACAAGTATGTTTTACATATAGATTGTTTATGCCATATAAGAGAAAAGTATCACTAACTCACACACACAGACACACACAAGCACACACATACCAGCATGCTTGCACGCACACACACACACACATACATTCAATGAAATAAACCAGTTTACATTTTAGAAAGATGAGTGAGATGTTTCAGAGGGAAAGAAGGAAAAAACAAAAAAGGTCAAGCCAACTGTATATAGCATCTTCTTGTGTCATAGAATGTCTGTGATTATGTCGAAATGATGAAAATGTTATGAAATAAGAGAGATAGTATCAACATGTACTCAGGAATCTCTTGTGGAGGGGCGGGAAATAAGATTTACTGCATTTGTCTCTGTGTGGTTGATTGTGCGATGATTTGTTTGTGTGCGTGTGTATGTGCGTGGGTGTGTGTGTGCTGTTCATTTGGAGAGAGTGTGTACATGCTTGTAAACACACACACACACACACACACATGCTGTGTCAGTCTAAAAAATTCTTTCCTTTTTGTCTGTCTTGTCACAATGGATTTACCATGTGAAATTCAAGCTGCTGTTTCAGGGGAGAGAGCGTCATCGGAGTGCAGCCCTACCCCCCCCCCCCTTTTTTTGTTTTGTTTCGGATTTTAATTTCTGTGTGCATACAGAAAGGGGATTTACAGAATTTGGGATTACCGGATTTTGCCGGGGACAACTCTTTTGTGGTCATAGGATCTATCATGCACATTGCATGCAAACTGCACATAGGGCTCAGGTTATCATCTCATTCTAAAGACTGACATACTAACCAACTTGGCTGTCACACCTGTCTAAAAATGGGGACAGATAGGGGAAACACAGAAAGTAGAAACTCGGTACTGCAAGGACATTAGAATTGATGTTTATAACACTCATAACGGACAGTAATTGATGTTATACACTCATACCAGATTAGTAATTGATGTTATACACTCATACAGAACTGCAAGGACATTAGTAATTGATGTTTATACACTCATACAGAACTGCAAGGACATTAGTAATTGATGTTTATACACTCATACAGGACAGTAATTGATGTTTATACACTCATACAGGACAGTAATTGATGTTTATACACTCATACAGATTAGTAATTGATGTTTATACACTCATACCCGATTAGTAATTGATGTTTATACACTCATACAGGACAATAATTGATGTTTGTACACTCATACAGGACAGTAATTGATGTTTATAACTCATACCAGATTAGTAATTGATGTTTATACACTCATACAGGACAGTAATTGATGTTTGTACACTCATACAGGACAGTAATTGATGTTTATACACTCATACAGGACAGTAATTGATGTTTATACACTCATACAGGACAGTAATTGATGTTTATACACTCATACAGGACAGTAATTGATGTTTATACACTCATACAGGACAGTAATTGATGTTTATACACTCATACAGGACATTAATTGATGTTTATACACTCATACAGGACAGTAATTGATGTTTATACACTCATACAGGACAGTAATTGATGTTTATACACTCATACAGGACAGTAATTGATGTTTATACACTCATACAGGACAGTAATTGATGTTTATACACTCATACCAGACATTAGTAATTGATGTTTATACACTCATACCAGACATTAGTAATTGATGTTTATACACTCATACCAGGACATTAGTAATTGATGTTTATACACTCATACCAGACATAGTAATTGATGTTTATACACTCATACAGGACATTAGTAATTGATGTTTATACACTCATACCAGACATTAGTAATTGATGTTTATACACTCATACAGGACATGTATAATTGATGTTTATACACTCATACCAGACATTAGTAATTGATGTTTGTACACTCATACCAGACATTAGTAATTGATGTTTATACACTCATACAGGACATTAGTAATTGATGTTTGTACACTCATACAGGACATTAGTAATTGATGTTTATACACTCATACCAGACATTAGTAATTGATGTTTATACACTCATACCAGACATTAGTAATTGATGTTTTACACTCATACCAGACATTAGTAATTGATGTTTATACACTCATACAGGACATTAGTAATTGATGTTTATACACTCATACCAGACATTAGTAATTGATGTTTATACACTCATACCAGACATTAGTAATTGATGTTTTACACTCATACCAGACATTAGTAATTGATGTTTATAACACTCATACAGGACATTAGTAATTGATGTTTATACACTCATACCAGACATTAGTAATTGATGTTTATACACTCATACCAGACAATTAGTAATTGATGTTTATTTACACTCATACAGACATTAGTAATTGATGTTTATTACACTAATACAGGACAGTAATTGATGTTTATACACTCATACAGACATTAGTAATTGATGTTTTACACTCATACCAGACATTAGTAATTGATGTTTATACACTCATACCAGACATTAGTAATTGATGTTTATACACTCATACAGGACATTAGTAATTGATGTTTATACACTCATACAGGACATTAGTAATTGATGTTTGTACACTCATACAGGACATTAGTAATTGATGTTTATACACTCATACAGGACATTAGTAATTGATGTTTATACACTCATACAGACATTAGTAATTGATGTTTATTACACTCATACCAGGACATTAGTAATTGATGTTTATACACTCATACAGGACATAGTAATTGATGTTTATACACTCATACAGGACATTAGTAATTGATGTTTATACACTCATACAGGACATTAGTAATTGATGTTTATACACTCATACAGGACATTAGTAATTGATGTTTATACACTCATACAGGACATTAGTAATTGATGTTTATACACTCATACAGGACAATAGTAATTGATGTTTATACATTGTAATTGACATTAGTAATTGATGTTTTTACACTCATACCAGACATTAGTAATTGATGTTTTTACACTCATATCAGACATTAGTAATTGATGTTTATACACTCATACAGGACATTAGTAATTGATGTTTATACACTCATACAGGACATTAGTCATTGATGTTTATACACTCATACCAGACATTAGTAATTGATGTTTATACACTCATACAGGACATTAGTAATTGATGTTTATACACTCATACCAGACATTAGTAATTGATGTTTATACACTCATACCAGACATTAGTAATTGATGTTTATACACTCATACCAGACATTAGTAATTGATGTTTATACACTCATACCAGACATTAGTAATTCATGTTTATACACTCATACAGGACATTAGTAATTCATGTTTATACACTCATACAGGACATTAGTAATTGATGTTTATACACTCATACCAGACATTAGTAATTGATGTTTATACACTCATACCAGACATTAGTAATTGATGTTTATACACTCATACCAGACATTAGTAATTGATGTTTATACACTCATACCAGACATTAGTAATTGATGTTTATACACTCATACCAGACATTAGTAATTGATGTTTATACACTCATACCAGACATTAGTAATTGATGTTTATACACTCATACCAGACATTAGTAATTGATGTTTATACACTCATACCAGACATTAGTAATTGATGTTTGTACACTCATACCAGACATTAGTAATTGATGTTTATACACTCATACCAGACATTAATAATTGATGTTTATACACTCATACCAGACATTAGTAATTGATGTTTGTACACTCATACCAGACATTAGTAATTGATGTTTGTACACTCATACAGGACATTAGTAATTGATGTTTGTACACTCATACCAGACATTAGTAATTGATGTTTATATACTCATACCAGACATTAGTAATTGATGTTTGTACACTCATACAGGACATTAGTAATTGATGTTTATACACTCATACCAGACATTAGTAATTGATGTTTATACACTCATACCAGACATTAGTAATTGATGTTTATACACTCATACCAGACATTAGTAATTGATGCTTATACACTCATACCAGACAGTAATTGATGTTTATACACTCATACCAGACATTAGTAATTCATGTTTATACACTCATACAGGACATTAGTAATTGATGTTTATACACTCATACCAGACATTAGTAATTGATGTTTATACACTCATACCAGACATTAGTAATTGATGTTTATACACTCATACCAGACATTAGTAATTGATGTTTATACACTCATACCAGACATTAGTAATTGATGTTTATATACTCATACCAGACATTAGTAATTGATGTTTGTACACTCATACAGGACATTAGTAATTGATGTTTATACACTCATACCAGACATTAGTAATTGATGTTTATACACTCATACCAGACATTAGTAATTGATGTTTATACACTCATACAGGACATTAGTAATTGATGTTTATACACTCATACAGGACATTAGTAATTGATGTTTTGTACACTCATACCAGACATTAGTAATTGATGTTTGTACACTCATAACGGACATTAGTAACTTATGTTTTTACACTCATAACGGACATAAGTAATTAATGTTTATTCTCCCATAACGGACATTAATAACTGATGCTTATACACTCATAACACAAAGTAGAGCTCAATGTTACAAGGACATTAGTAATGATGTTATACACACATAACACACAAAATAATGCTCAGTACTACAAGGACATTAGTAGTTGATGTTTACACACTCATAACACAAAGAAGACCTCAGTACTACAAGGACATTAGTAGTTGATGTTTACACACTCATAACACAAAGAAGACCTCAGTACTACAAGGACATTAGTAGTTGATGTTTACACACTCATAACACAAAGAAGACCTCAGTACTACAAGGACATTGATGTTTATACGCTCATAACACAAAGTAGTGCTCAGTACTACAAGGACATTGATGTTTATACGCTCATAACACAAAGTAGTGCTCAGTACTACAAGGACATTAGTAACTTATGTTTATACGCTCATAACACAGAGTAGTGCTCAGTACTATAAGGACATTAGTAACTTATGTTTATACGCTCATAACACAGAGTAGTGCTCAGTACTATAAGGACATTAGTAACTTATGTTTATACGCTCATAACACAGAGTAGTGCTCAGTACTATAAGGACATTAGTAACTTATGTTTATACGCTCATAACACAGAGTAGTGCTCAGTACTACAAGGACATTAGTAACTTATGTTTATACGCTCATAACACAGAGTAGTGCTCAGTACTATAAGGACATTAGTAACTTATGTTTATACGCTCATAACACAGAGTAGTGCTCAGTACTACAAGGACATTAGTAACTTATGTTTATACGCTCATAACACAGAGTAGTGCTCAGTACTACAAGGACATTAGTAACTTATGTTTATACACTCATAAACACAGTAGTGCTCAGTACTACAAGGACATTAGTAACTGATGTTTTTACACTCATAACACAGAGTAGTGCTCAGTACTACAAGGACATTAGTAACTTATGTTTATACCTCATAACACAGAGTAGTGCTCAGTACTACAAGGACATTAGTAACTTATGTTTATACGCTCATAACACAGTAGTGCTCAGTACTACAAGGACATTAGTAACTGATGTTTTTACACTCATAACTCAGAGTAGTGCTCAGTACTACAAAGACATTAGTAATTGATGTTTATACGCTCATAACACAGAGTAGTGCTTGGTACTACAGGGGCAGTAGTAACTGATGTTTTTACACTCATAATGGACATTAGCAATTGATGTTTTCTACACTCATAACACACAAAGTTCATCTATCTTATCTGTCAATCTTGCGCAAACACACACACACACACACCCATACACACGCGAAAACACATATAGTCCAAAAAGTGTCAATACCAGTGCTGCTGATAAACAACATGACTTTATTACACAAAGGAGCGTCACAAAAGATGTTCCACTCAACACACTGACTTGCTGAATGCAGTGAACATCCTTTTTATGTACATTTCTGCTCAGTTTTAACACACATTTTACATCCGAAGTTTAAATCATTATTGCAAATGTTTTGAAAATGAAACAAACAATTAGTCAATAATTTTTTTTCTCACAGGACTCGAAAGTAGGTGACTTACTTCTGTTCATAACTCTTTGACTCCCACACCCTATCCGCCAACTGCAAAAACTTAACCCTTTGACTCCCTGACACTATCCATCTATTCACCAGCTTCCCACAGGAAGCTGGTGGATAGGGTGAGAGAGTCGAAAGGGTTAAGTTTTTGCTTTGCTGGTATGCTTGACAACGCCAGTGCTGGTGGACAGGGGTGGGGAGTTAAAGTGACACTACACTTTGACCCGTCAGCACAAAATCAGTCCAAGATAATGCACAGTCTTTGAAATCCACAATTGTTTCTGATCATTTTGATATCATAATGAAATGTCACAAGTGAAAACTGTGGAGTGAGTTTGTTCAAGAGGGATTCATCACACTCAAACAGTTCCATATGGCTCCTACCAAACCTGCCAGCAATTATCATGCAGACTCCTTGAGCCTGTGCAAAACCCTATGCTGGGATTGGACTAGTGATATCAGATCTTGAATCCAGATAAGAGGGAACTGTGGCTGTTTGAAATGACATATTCCCCTGACAGTGGTTTTGGTGAATTCAAAACGCCCTAAGATTTCACTCGCACATTTATCTTTCTTTTCTTTTTTTTTTTCCAACTACAATTCTGCTTAACAGGTTGTCGTCTCGGTGAATCATACTGAATGGAAAGCCCAGACAAGCACCTTTCCAGTGATGCAGAACATGTGGGGCTCTACGGGGCATTACACTGCATTTTTTTTATCGGTCAAAATATGTAATCTGATTTGAAAAAATTACCAAATTTGATTCCACAGATCATATAAAAAACATGATTTTGAACATTTCAACTAAAACACTTTTCAGCTAAATCTGTTAATTATACGAGAGTGTGGTATCAAAGAAGTGCGTTCCAGGCCTTCCATTTGAAAACTGAAAATCGTCTTGACTGACCTTCACCACCTAATTCTGCCTGTACTGTTGGTCTGCTTTAATGAGTTAACACCGATATTTGTCAGGATGGGTCACAACTGAGAGAAAGAAATAAGATGAATGTTACAGACCAAACTTCAATGAAAGAAGCAATGGTACGAACAAAAATGTCAACACAGGTGATGGACAACAGCTCAAATGAGGGGAAAAAGGACTATCATTCTCTCTCTCTCTCTCACACACATACATACTATCCCATCCCCAACACATGCACACAGTTGCCAGCTTACCACCCCACCACCTCCTAACAATCCTGAACACAAAGATCAATCATCTGTGATGCCCCAAACACTGAATCAACTTCATTTTAAGCAAACTGTAAAGTCTCAACTGTGTAGTCCTTTTGGTCGTTCTGTTCGATATTTTCCGTTTCTAAAAAGTTATGGCAGTAGTTTGACATTTTCTACATAAGTATTGTTAGTCTGGTGATTTGCTGGTTATTACTTGTTTGTTTGTTGTTGCTTTGTTGTTGTCTACAAGCATATGTGAACAAAAATTTAAAAAAAAAAAAAAAAGACAACAGAAAAAGGGAGATAATGACTGCTGGTGCTGACTTTAAGATTGGGAGGGGTAAATGACTGCTGGCAGTGGCGAGGTCACTGGTAGTAGAGTTCAAGGTTCATTCCGTCTTTGATTTCATCTGAAAGCTGTTAAGGCAATTTCTGCTTTTCACATGCTAGCAGTAAATTGGGTTTTACTCCTTTTCATCCTAAGCTTAAAGACAAAGTAGTGCCTCTAATCAGATATCATTGTGCTGTGATTAGTGAAACATCATTGATGGAGTTTTGGGCCCCACTCTTAGAGTTAGAGTGCTATCGGCTTTTGGGAAGACTGGGACCATACAGTCCAGTCTCAAACGTTCTCACCAACACTGCACACGTCTGTATCTCTAAGGTCTAGTTGCACCAGGATGCATCATGAGAGTAAGCGTAGTGTGCAACTTCTACGCAGTCGATCCCCTAGACCGAACTCCACAGTATCATAACTGCCATCTCCATCATCATTCATCATCATCAGGTGCCCTGCCGCATGGCGTTGGCAGACCATGGACTTCCATCATCTCTATCTCTCATTGCCCTTAGCATCTTCCCCACCCTCCTCATCCCCAGCCATTCTGCAAGTCGTCCAGCATTCTCTCCCTGGGTCTACCTGGTGCTCTCTTTCCCTCCAGCTTTCCCGTTGTACCTGGTGCTCCAAATCCCCCTTCCTCGTAAATGGCCTATAAATGTTGCCCGTCTTTTCCTAATCTTCCTTATGAGTGATCTATTTGTGTCTGCCTCCATCAAGACTGTCTCATTTGTTTTCTTTGCTGTCCATGGAACTCTCAACATTCTTCTTAGAAACCACATCTCGGCTGCCTCAATCTTGCTGTGGCTTTGCCTGCTGACTGTCCACGCCTGCATCTGTACAACAGTATTGGTTCTATATAACATTCAAGGACTCTCTTTCTGATGCTAATTGATAGGCATTTGTTGGTAAGAATGCTTGTCATCTTCTTGAATGCTGTTTTGGCTTGGCCGATTCCGCCAGCTATTTCCGATGTGCATCTGCTGTCTGATGAGATGACCATTCCCAGGTATTTGAACTTATTAACCTGTGTCAAGGTTGTGCCATTTGCTGTTATTTTGCAGGAGGGGATTTCATGTCTTTTACTGATCACCATGATTTCAGTCTTCCTGCTGTTTAGTTCCAACCCCTTACCTTTGCTTTCATCATTACTATCAAAAAAATTGTAGAATTATCCCAGCTTCTGTGGCCATTAATAAAGTGGCATAAAAAACTGGACTGAAAAAAACAACCACAAATAAAATGGCCTTACAACAAAAAAATAAACAAAACAAAAAAAACAAAAAAAAAGGAACCTACTATTTAGGAAAAATAATCATGACTAAAAAAAAAAGACGAAAAAAAAAAAACCTGAAATAATTTTGTCCAATATTTCGGCACACAGCCTTCCTGGAATATTTTTTATTACTCAGAATATCCTTGAATGGTTCAAGAGTATGGAGATTCATGTCATTCATAACGACAACTTGTCTAACTTTTAACAAGAGTGTTTCAATAATGTTAACAAAGCATGAATAGCTGATGAAAGTAAAAAAAAAAAAAGCAAAAAAAAAAAAACAAACAAAAAAACCCAGTGAAACAATGAAATAAAAAAACAAAAACAAAAACAAAACAAAACAAAGCCCTAGAAACAGAAGAATAGAAAATGACAACAAATGTAAAATTAACAGGACATGAAACGCCCGTATTTTCTGCCAGCTACCTTTGTCTAGCGTACACAAAAGACAAAGAAACAAGTTCACATGTTAGATACAGAGCAAAACCAGCAAGTCTGGCAACTTCACTGATATTTCCATCAATGGAGACATAACATCATCATCATCATCATCATCATCATTCATCATCATTAACATGTGCCCTGCCGCATGGTGTTGGTGATCAAGGCCCTCCATATTAATCTATCCTTTGTCGCTGCAAGTACTTCTCCCACCCTGTCTGACTTCATCCACTGTGCAAGTCTGTCCATTATTTTCTCCCTGAGTCTACCTGGTACTCTTTTTCCCTCCAGCTTTCCTATTGTGACTAGGTGCTCTAATTTCTCTTGCCTCATAAAATGTCCTATAAATGTTGCTTGTCTTTTCCTAATTTTCTTCATTAATGCTCTTTTTGCATCTGCCTCCTTCAAGACTGTTTTGTATGTTTTCTTTGCTGCCCACAGAACTCTTAACATTCTGCTTAGAAACCACATTTCAGCTGCCTCAATCTTGTTCTGCCTTAGCATGTTGACTGTCCACACCTCACATCAGTACCAACAATATTGGTTCTATATAACACTGAAGAACTCTCTTCCTGGTGTTAATCGATAGGCACATGGCACATACATACATAAACAATTTTGATGTTATCCTTTACATTTTTTCTTTATCCTTTACAAGCGAATGGTTTGTCAATGTGTGTGTGTGTGTGTGTGTGTGTGTGTGTGTGTGTGTGTGTGTGTGTGTGTGTGTGTGTGTGTGTGTGTGTGTGTGTGTGTGTGAACAAAACACGGCCTGCCCAAGGGTTGATTACAGCTAAGCGACATTGTAGAGAAATGTGTCTTAGATCTATGATGTGCTATCACTGTAAAACTATTATGCATGCTCTCAGCATGGTTAACAACCATTCCCGTGAGGATGCCAGAGGCTCTTTCAATATAAATAGTATCCCTGCCTTCTGGAAATTTTGTGCTAAAAATGTCTTTTCTGTCACTCTCTTTGTTTTTGCCTTATTCCTTTGCTTTCTGTCATTTCTTCCTATCAGTATCTGCCATGCTGGTCCATTCACCTGTATGTGTCAGTTTAGAAGAACAGACTACCCAAATAAATGTATGAATCAAGAAATAATTAGAGAAATGATTAGGTAATAAATAGATAAAAAAAAAACTTAGTGCAAAAGGATACAGTCACCCAGCGTCACATGGTCTTTGAAGATGGTGTACCTGAATCGGAAAAAAAAAAAATCACTGTGCACTATTGATGTATTTGATAGTCATCAACAGCCTTCCTCTGAAAAAGTTTACTTCATAAAAAAAACAAAAACAAAAACAAAAAACAGAACAAACAAGAAACAACAACAAAATTACTTACAATTTCTCAAAGCATATATATATATATATATATATTTTAATTTGTATATATATATATATACCATATACAGTACACATCAACATCAAAGGCAGCCATTCATTTCTAGTTCATACATGAATAATCTTGCATAGAACTGCATCATGTCTGTGGTACACGCATGCACGCACACACACACACACACACACACACACACACACACACACACACACAAAGTATGTACACACACACACGAGCATGCACGCGCACACATACATACACGTACGCACACACATGCTAGCGCGCGGCCACACACACACACGTGCGCGCACGCACGCACACACACACACAAACTAAACAGAGTACCCTTTGTTTTGTAAGAAGAACAATGTCGTAGTGAATACCAAATGAACATTACAAACATTTTAGAAAAAGAAAAACAGGTGTTTCAAAAAGAAAGAAATACAATTTCTACACATTGTGCACTGACCATTTTTTGAGAACAATTTTGTCACACCTGGTACCCGTCTGAGCTGCTATTAGTTTTTTCAGGTCTCCAATTGTGTCGTCTTCACTGAAAACTGGGTCAAGGAGAACAGCACACTGCTGATAGAAACATAACCACAGAGCAAAGAGACACTAGAACTAGCTAACAATATGTTTCAAGCTTAGTTACGATGGCCTGTACTATGAACTCCATCTGCAGCCCCATCAACTGGCTCAACAAGTATACAGGCCCCTGTATGAACAAAAATATTTAAAGCGAGAGGCAGACCAAGAAAGACTGGATCAATGGTGTAAAGGAGACCTTGATATCATGTCATTTCTCCTCTTCAGGTCTTCACACAACCCATGACGATACAAACCAACAAATTAAAAAGAAAGAATAACAATGAACTCATGTTAATGACTGCCAGTGACTCCTATGATAGCAATTGCTAAATTCATTTATTCACTAACTGAGGCATCTACATCATTTATAAATAATATCTGCCCTATTCAACAGGACACACTCAAAGAAAAAAAGAAAAAGAAAAACTCTGATAACACTGTACCACTGAAAGAAAATACATCAAAATACTTATATTACTCAAGTTGTCAAAGATAGTAGCATTAGCCCCCACTGGACCAGTCTTGCGGCTAGTTCTTGTTATTATATAGATCTACTACAGCATAACCAAAAGATATATATAGCTATGTATACTTGAAATACATTACATATTAACAAAACGAATGAAAGGAAATAGTAAATTAAAACAAAAACTTGCTTAGCACAGCAACAAATGAAAAGATAAAGAGACAGAAGAATTAAAAATGAACAAGGTGGGGGAGGGGAGTACAGCCAATACTAGGATTAAATCTGCGATCTTTGGATCTTTTATCAAAGAAATCTCTTTAAAAAGTCACCTCTCTAAGTAGTAAGTACTAAGTAGTACAATTTTCATCAGTCTCACCTCTTTCTGAGCACTATTTTCTCTTAGTCCTATTTTTCATAAAGGATCGCTGCGTGAGAAAATATTTTGATGTTTCAGTGTCTTACGTCAGTGTAAAAACAGATTCATACTTTTGCTTACATATGGATCTTTGTGCAGATCTACATATGAGTGTTCAGTATATAAAAATATGCATGTGTGTGTGTGTGTCACTGTGTGTGTGTGTGTGTGTGTGTGTGTGTGTGTGTGTGTGTGTGTGTGGTGCACGCGCGCGCGATCATTCATAAATTATACATAAGCATTTTCTTGAATACCATACATATGTGCATGATTTCCTGTTCTTGTTGAATGTCTTCTTATGATATACTAAGACTGATTTCTGTAAAATGCAACACACTTACTGACTTAGATAAGTTAGAAGCATGCTTCCCAGGACATTGAGCCATATGTCGTCATTATTTTGATCATTCTCAGTATCATGAGTATGTACTACATTGTACAGCACAACACAGATTAGTATAATAATAAGAAGAGGATGGCATTTTGATTTTGATTCTTACAGGCACACTGCAAACAAACAGAATTATGCAGCACACAGTGCCGACAAAAGGATACTTGCACTTGACTCTGACTTTCTTGCCAAGACGGTCATTGCAGGTAATCTCAATCATCTTCACAGTAATCACACCTGTTATGAACATTAATATAAAAAGAGCAATGTAAAAGGTTGTAAACACACAAACACACAACAAACATACATACTACAATATACACACGAACACCACACACACACACACACACACACACACACTCATACATCTTACACACACTCTTTCCTTCCCCTCTCCACACATACACGCACAGCACCAAAACACTCATAAACACAGGATGCAGAAAGACAGAAAAGAGCCAGAATTGTGCCCCTTTCATTATTAGGTAAATGTTAGGCCTAAAATGAATAGGCCTATATATAATATAGCACAATGACAACATAAATTAAAAATACATAGGCCCTAACTGATTACTGATAAATTTGACACAGCAGACACGGCCTTAAAGTTAAATATATACCTGTCTCGTGTCTGGAGACTCATGTGAGGTACAGACTGTGATAGTCAACCCAAAGAAAATCGAGCCCATCTGCCGTTTGACGTAGGCCTATGTGATTTAATTTGTGCTTCAGATCTTGTTATGAACTGAACTCTGAAGCCTTGAACAGTTGAAGTACTGCCTACTCTAGTCTCTACTACCTAGCCTACAACGCCGAAACAGATAATGCAGGTAACGTACTTTCCCACCTTGTAAACTGAATCGTAAAGACAAACAAACAAACATTTTCACTTGAGATCGACCACACAAGGTACGACCACGCGAACATTTTACGAATTTTTGTTCCCTGCGAAACCAGTTCGTGTCGATTTGAATCGGTGTCGAACCAACATCACCAAAATAGCAAAGAAACGCTCATTATCTGTCCCTTTATCCTAGAAAGCTAGTACCAGTGTTTAATAGAGAGTTGAAAAACTTTACCTTAACTCAAACACAAGCGCAGTCTATAAAACACACACAAAGTTTGGTAGAACGCTCTTCCAACGTAACACCAGCAAACGAAACGAGCTTGGAAAAAATATCGCAGGAAACGCGAGGTTGTTTCCCCTGATTTTCCGTCTCCAAATCAGAATTCGTACAAATGAAGAAACCAATGTATTTTGAAACACGGAGCTTAAATAAAAAGGTAATTTGGAATCTGTTCAAGAGGGATTCATCGCACTCTGGTAATTCCATACGCGCTCAGTTCAAACTACCAGCAATCTTCTAGCAGAAGTTGAGCACACGTAAAACCCTATGCGCTGGCAAGGTCGTGAAATGAAGATAGGGAGCAATTGAAGGAGGAGTGTTGGAGACATGGACATGTGAATAAGTGAAAACACTTGGCTTCCAGTTACACCACCAGAATGATTGGAGCATTCTGATGGGCAGTTAACATGCCAGTTTTTATGCTGCGGACTAACCTTCTTCTTCTTTTACTTCCTCTTCTTCTGCGGACTAACCTTCTTCTTCTTCTACTTCTACTTCTTCTTCTTCTTCTTCTTCTCTTTTTTCTTCCTTATCCTCTGGTGTCAAACATGGCACATAGGGCAGGGACCAGGGCTCTCCATCTTTCTCTATCGACTGCCATCCGTTCAGCTAAGCCTTTCAGGTCGTTGATGTTTACTGCTCTTCCTTCAGACGGACTGCTCTTTTGAGGGTTGTCTTTGTCTTCCTCTTCTTCTTTGCGCCTTCGGCCTCCAAAACAGCGCTACCTTTTGGTAGTCTTATAGGCCTATTGTCCATTCTTAGTACATGGCCATAACATCTCCACCTTTTCTTTCTGATGTTTAATATGCATGAATATTGAATAATTTTTCACTTTTTGGCTGGTTTTAAACTCATGCCATCTAATGCGTACGATCTTCCTAAGGCACTTCTTTTCAAAGGCATTCAGTGTATTTTCCAAGACTTTTCGTTCTGCACCAACTTTCAGGTCCATACGTTAGGACCGTGAGGACACTGGATTTGAATGGGTTTAGCATTGTTTTTCTACTGATGTTTTGTTCTTTTCCAGATGTTTTTCAGAGAATTGATAGGTTGAGGGAGTCAAAGGGTTAAGTTTTTGTAGTTGGTAGGTAGGGTGCGGAGTGAAACGGTGAAGTTTTTGCAGTTGGTAGTAGGGTGCTGAGTCAAAGGGTAAGTTTTTGTAGTTGGTAGGTAGGGTGCGGTCAAAGAGTGAAGTTTTTGCAGTTAGTGGTAGGGTGCGGGAGTCAAAGGGTGAAGTTTTTGCAGTTGGTAGGTAGGGTGCGGGAGTCAAAGGGTTAAAATGCAGCAATACTGTTGCTCACACCAAGGAGAGGGTTAAAGACCCCATTCACAGCACATTGCCTATTGCAATACGTCTGGTAGTTAACTGTACGTCTGGGTAGTTAACTGTGACTAGCAGACTGGCAAATTGTCCTTTTTTTTACGTTTGAATTGCACACAAACACACACACATATACGCACGCACGCAAACACACACACACACGCAGGTACGCACACACGCACGCAAACACACACACACGCACGCACGCACGCACGCACGCACGCACGCACGCACGCACACACACACACACACACACATACACACACACAAACACAAACACAATCCTGGGGAAATATTTCCCAGCTTGAGTGTTGATGCTGAGGTTGGCTTTCATAATATACAACAGATTACACATAAACATGTGTCAAACCGTTTGTGCCTAAGTGCTGTGCATGCAGGCGGACATGAAGTCTAGATACGACTCTGCACTGTAAAGAGATGGGTCATCATCATCATCAGGTGCCTTGCCACATGGCGTTGGCGATCATGGCCTTCCATCTGTTTCTGTCTCTTGTTGCCTCAAGCACCTCTTCCATTCTCTTTGTCTTCAGCCACTCTGCAAGTCCGTCCAATATCTTCTCCCTGGGTCTACCTGGTGCTGTCTTTCCCTCCAGCTGTCCACTGTATATCTCAAGAAGATGCGGTGTTTGTATCCTTCCACAGTGATAGAGCAGTTTTTTTTCAGAGACACCATTACCCACCAAAATTGGGAGGGATATAAATCAATTCCTTAACAAAACCACCTCATTTCTACGTGGCAGATAGCCACACCTGCCTGGTCATCCAACTCTGTGGCTTGAAGAAACAAGAAGATAACAAAAAGTTAACACCTGTAATTTTTGACGCATGGAACCTCCAAATCTTATTAGACATAGATGACATACTAGTTATACACAGCCTTGGTCGCTAGGATGGTGGATCACTATAAGATCGACATACATGCCTTGAGTAAGACAAGCGTTTACAGGCAAAACCCAGCTCGAGGAAGTTGAGAAGACTACTCCATCTACTGCGTTTGATAGCCCAAAGATTTTCCAGAGTTTGGTGACTCTGGAGTCGGATTTTCCGTACACACTCAGGCGAAATCCAGCTCAAAGAAATTGAGAAGAGTACTCCATCTATTGCATTTGAAGTATCAAAGATTTTACAGAGTTTGATAACTCTAGAGTCGGATTTTCCGTACACACTACGCTCGTAACAACGTTGGAAAACTTACCTAACGGCATCAATAATTGTTTGATGGCCCAGCATAATCGGTTCACAAAAGACGCTTCTCCACAGTCATCAGTGCCTCCCTCAGCGATGACAAATGATGACAAAACTCTTCACTGATGACAAATGATGACAAAACTCTCACTGAGACAATGATGACAAAACTCAAGATCATGTAAAAAAAAAAGTCTTCCATGAGGAGATCATTGTTTTTATTACTGAAGTCAACCACAAGGACAAGCTCATCTGATAAACTGAACGTCAGAATCAACGAGCAACAATTTTACCGATCTTCAGACTTCAGCTACTTGGGAAGTTTAATTACTGAAGATGGAAAAATGGACAGAGAAATGGAGACCAGAATCCAGTGTTGATACGGCGCCAAATCTTGACAATTCAAATCAAAGGACACTCACGCACCAGACATGCGCATGCAATCAACACAGACCACCTTACAATATACAGAAAAAGATCCACACAGACTGAGGGAAAGAGGTAGTTGTAGAATTCATTGTCGGGAAAAGAGGTGGCTTTTTAAGTTGGATTTAAAAGCAGAAAGGGTAGGTTTTAGCCGAAACAAATACAAAAAGCAGAAAGAAAACAGCTAAACGTTCCTGTTGCTTCGTCTAATAGGAGAAAATGACTAGCGAAATAATAAAGTGTTTGCGAGTAGTGTTAACTGGGAAAAGGGGAAGGCAAATCCGAAGGTTTGGGGGAAGAGAGATGAATTCTGAAAAGTAAAAGTGGCTAAAACTATGATGGACTTGCTGAGGTAGTTTGAGTGTAAGTGTATTCATATTCAAGAAAGTTAGAAAAGGCTATTCTCCCTGCGGGGATGCCGGGGTCTCTTTCTGCATAAGTAGTATCCCCCAGCTTGTGGAAATTCCGTGCTAGAAATTTCTTTTCTGTTACTCTCTTTGTTTCTGTCTTGTTCCTTTGCTTTCTGTCATTTCTTGCTATCATTTTCTGCCTTGCTGGTTCATTCACCATTGTGTGTGTTCGATAAAGTCTTACATACTTTCTCTCAGCGTTGATGGGTATTAAGTGCTTTTTTGTTGTTGTTTTTTTTTTTTTTTTTGCGTTAGAGAGATGTGATATGCGGAAAAATATTAGGTAATTTAGACCCGTTTTTATGTATATTTTAGTGTCCTTATTTATGATTAAACTGGTATTCAGGTATTGTTTTTCAATCTGTTGGTGATAAATTGGACAGAGCGGTCAACGCCAGGGGCATCTCCTTAGATTATGAGCGCGAATGCATTGATACGTGCACTTAATTTTCTTTTCCTTTTTATTTTCCTGTTCAAAAATTGTGTTTTGAAACGGTTATGTCCCTGATATGGTTGTACGCAGTCGGCTGGGCTTTAAACGAAAACAACAAAACAAAACAACACAAAACAAAGAAACAAACAAAAAACAACAAAAGACAATAGAACAAAAAAGAAAAAGAACAAAGAAGAAAAGAACACAACTTCTAACGCATTGTAAAAGCCAAAAATGATAAGATCCTCTGGTACTTAATGTGGCAAACGCACCAATCTGGCAGCAACGCTGGAAAACCTACCCCCCCCCCCCCCGCCCCTCCCTTGCCTTCATTCATGTAAAATATCGCTTGTTGAACCTGAATTTTCGTCTGCTACTGTCATCAGTTCTTCCACCAATCGATGGCTTGTTCAGATGTCAAAAAAGCCTCGTATGAAGAGATCAGCCGTCAGTTTGCTTCAGTCAAACTCAAAGAGAAGCTCACTGTTCTTAGAGATTTCAGCACTTGCATGCGAGTGGACTGACTGCTGGGGCCAATTGATTGATTGGGTTCAGTTTTTACGTCGACACCCACCTCAGGTGATATGGCTGACGGCGATAACCATCCCAGGGAAGTGGGGGAAGGTGGACTTATCTAATCCTGTACTGACACCACCAGAACAACAATGATGTTAGGACGGGACAGTGATAGGCCAGTTTTTATGTAGCGCACCCCGGGATTCGAACCGGGCGCTTTTATGGAGAGGGCGTATTGGTCAAAGGTAAGGAATTCTTCAAACATTGCAATGAATGGGTAGTTGTTTCCCTTGAACGGTGTCTCGAGAAAATGCCCCCCCCCCCCCCCCCTCGCTTGTGCATATCCTCAAAACAGTCCCTTATCGTAAACACACTGGGACGATAATACAAAACAAAACAAGAACAAGCTTGTGCGTGCATGTCGTGCGTGCGTGCGTGAATGCGTCGCGCGCGCGCGTGTGTGTGTGTGTATGAATGTAGTGTAGTGTAGTGTTTTATTGAATTCGAAATAGAACAGATGGCAGTCAATGTTGGAGGGTGTCATATTTAAAACTCCTCGGCTGCCATCTGTCATACCACGCTAGTACCTCGGGCGTCCAGTGAGAGAGAGGGGAGATAGAAAGTATGAGTTGGAGACGGGATGGTGTCAGATCTCTCTCTCTCTCTCCTCTCTCCTCTCTCTCTCCCTCTCTCTCTCTCTCTCTCTCTCTCTCTCTCCTCTCTCTCTCTCTCTCTCTCTCTGCAACATACATCTATAAAGCTTTTAAGAGAAGATAGTTCGCCTTATCATAAAGTTAAATGTGTGTGATGTATGTCTATTAAACTATTTAATGTTCCTGTTGTACTATTGAAGTTTGACTGTGAGTCCTATATTGTAATCATTTCAAAATATTTGAAGTATGCATTATCCAAGAACGAGTATGTATTATATTCTGTATTTGTATAAGTTTATAATGTGTTCCCACCCCTTCAAATGGAGCTTTGGCCTTACTGAATAAACTTATGATTCTGATTTGATTCTCTGAATGCCTCTTTCTCTCTGTCTTTCTTTCTCTGTTTCTCTCTATGACTCTCTGTCTATGTCTCTCTCTGTGTCTCTTTCTGGCTCTGGCTCTTTCTCTAAGTCAGTCTCTCTCTCTGTTTGTCTGTCTTTCTTTATTACTCTTTTCTCGTTCTCTCTTTCTGTGTCTGGCTTTGTGTCTGTCTGTCTGTTCCCCCTCTTTCTCTCTCTCTCACTGTCTTTCTTTCTCTTTCTTTGTGTCTATGTTTCTCTTTCTCAGTCTCTCTCACTCGTGCCTCTTTTTTTGTCTCTGTCTCTATCGTTTTCTACTTGTCACTCAGTCTGCCTGCCTGTCTGTCTGTCTGTCTCTCTCTCTCTCTCTGATCTCTCTCTTTCTCTCACTCTCTTTTTCTCCCTCACTCTCTCATTCCTCTTTCTGTCTGTCTCTGTCCTTCTCTATTTTTTGTTCTCTCCCCCCCCCCCCCCTCTCTCTCTCTCTTGTGTTTGTGTGTATGTGCATGAAAGGAAAACGTTGCTTGGTTTTTAATGTTGTCATTTTAATTAGGCCCGAAAGTGTATAATATGTAATACACATACTTGTTCAATCCCTCCTTCCACCCCCTCCCTCCCCATACTTTTTTCTTTTTTCTGTCTGTCTGTCTGTTTGTCTTTCTTTCTTTTCTTTTTGTTTCTTGTTGCTGTTAAAAGGAGACATTTAGTATTGACCAGAAGGAAGTGTGCGTGCGCACGCGCGTGTGTGTCCGTCTGTATGTCTGTCTGTGAACTGTTACCAAGCCAAATCTTTCTGGCCATTTCTGATGGATCTTTACTGGATTTGGATCGAGGGCGTAGACACATTGAGGAGTCACCAACGCATACGTTTGAAAGTTATGGTTCCATGTCAAGATCACAAGGACAAGAGAGACTCTCTTTTCAGAAAAGTGTATGAACAGCATTTTTTTCAGGAAATTCTGACAATATTAACATTGTTTTCATTGTTGTGATAGTTTATTGTTGTCCCTACTTTACGCTTCACCTGATGGTTCTTCAAGTCACAGTGACCTTGCAAAGTACAAAATACTGATTTTCTGTATCAATTTTTTACGAGAATCTTCGAATGATTTGACAATTATTAAACAGCTAATTCTTCGTTCTATCATTCTTTTGCTTACCTTCTGTGGGGATGCCGAGGGCTCTTTCAGTATATGTAGTATCCCCCTGGACATTTTGTGCTAGAAATTTCCTCTTTTTTTGTCATTCTCTTTGTTTCTGCCTTGTTCCTTTGCTTTCTGTCATTTCTTCCTATCATTTTCTGCCGCCTGCCTTGCTGGTCCATTCACCTGTATGTGTTCGATAAAGTCTTACATACTTTCTCTTAGGATTGATAATTGGGTACATGTATTAAGTGCATTTTTTGCTCCAGGAAAATGTGATATGCGGAAGCTATACTAAGCAATTAAGATGCATTTTTATATATGCTTTAGTATCTCTGCTTACGTTTAACTTTGTATTCAGGTATGATTTTTACATCCCGTGTGTGATGAATCGGACGGAGCGATCAACGCCAGGGGCATCTCCTTGGATTATGTGCGCGGATGCATTGATATGTGCAGCTAATTTTCTTTTTCATTTTTTTTCTGTTGAAGTATTGTGTATGTTTTGAAACTAGTATAGCCCTGACTGCAAGAATAACAATAACATTCGTTTGCTTGTCGGTCTGTCTGTTCCACCTCATCCATCCACCGTCTGTTCCACCCCATCCATCCACCCCCTCTCGTATTGCCTCACCATTTTATTTTTTTAAAGTTCTTTTAGTATTCCCTTCCCTTGTATGGCTGCTTGCAAGGAGTGCACACAGCACTGAGTGAATCAAATCGTGGTTTCCAGTGAAAAATCCGTTCCACAATGCCTGTTCAAGGACTCCTGCATAAATATGTAAAACATACTGAAAGCATTAGTGCAAGAAATGATGGTGTCTTCCTTCAAGATAAATGGGGCACCAGACGACCAGACTATCATCGTACTACCGAAACTACGTTTGACTTAGCTACAGGTATGGGGGCCAATCGTCTGCTACACTGACACAGGAACACGGCGGTTTACTGAACGAAATGTCCGTCACTAGTTAAATGACAAAAACGCAGAGACGGAACAACGAACATTTAAAGGCAAGTGATATTTTTGCTTTACTTTCTGGCTTCTTTCCGCCAATCCCACCTAGTTTATTTTATCATACAGACATTGTGAAAATGGACAAATCACAGCCACGCCAGGCCTATTCGTGGGGTGCTTCTCACTCGTTCAACAAATTTATCTTTCATCGCGGCAAACTGAGCCGATAGCTGATTGGTTGATACCTTCATCATTAACCAATCATCTGTCAATCGAGACTTACAGTGCGGACATCAATCGTCTGCTGTCATTCTTTTAGCGAAAGCAATTTCATTATTATTATTATTACAATTACTATTATTATTAATACGCATCTTTGATGGCCTTTCTATACAACAAGGCAACGAATGAGCGTCAGTTTGTATCATCACAGATTCCTTAGATTCTGCTGGTCATAATGTGAGCCAGGTAATGCTGGTCATAATGTGAGCCAGGTATGCTGGTCATAAGTGAGCCAGGTAGGCCTATGCTGGTCATAATGTGAGCCAGGTAGGCCTATGCTGGTCATAATGTGAGCCAGGTAGGCCTATGCTGGTCATAATGTGAGCCAGGTATGCTGGTCATAATGTGAGCCAGGTAGGCCTATGCTGGTCATAATGTGAGCCAGTAGGCCTATGCTGGTCATAATGTGAGCCAGGTAGGCCTATGCTGGTCATAATGTGAGCCAGGTATGCTGGTCATAATGTGAGCCAGGTAGGCCTATGCTGGTCATAATGTGAGCCAGGTAGCCTATGGTCATAATGTGAGCCAGGTAGGCATGTGGTCATAATGTGAGCCAGGTAGGCCTATGCTGGTCATAATGTGAGCCGGTAGGCTATGCTGGTCATAATGTGAGCCAGGTAGGCTATGCTGGTCATAATGTGAGCCAGGTAGCCTAGCTGGTCATAATGTGAGCCAGGTAGCTAGCTGGTCATAATGTGAGCCAGGTAGGCCTATGCTGGTCATAATGTGAGCCAGGTATGCTGGTCATAATGTGAGCCAGGTAGGCCTATGCTGGTCATAATGTGAGCCAGGTAGGCTATCTGGTCATAATGTGAGCCAGGTAGCTATGCTGGTCATAATGTGAGCCAGGTAGGCCTATGCTGGTCATAATGTGAGCCAGGTAGGCCTATGCTGGTCATAATGTGAGCCAGGTAGGCCTATGCTGGTCATAATGTGAGCCAGGTAGGCCTATGCTGGTCATAATGTGAGCCAGGTAGGCCTATGCTGGTCATAATGTGGCCAGGTAGCCATGCTGTCATAATGTGAGCCAGTATGCTGGTCATAATGTGAGCCAGGTAGGCCTATGCTGGTCATAATGTGAGCCAGGTAGGCCTATGCTGGTCATAATGTGAGCCAGGTAGGCCTATGCTGGTCATAATGTGAGCCAGGTAGGCCTATGCTGGTCATAATGTGAGCCAGGTAGGCCTATGCTGGTCATAAGTGAGCCAGGTAGGCCTATGCTGGTCATAATGTAAGCCAGGTAGGCCTATGCTGGTCATAACGTGAGCCAGGTAGGCCTATGCTGGTCATAACGTGAGCCAGGTAGGCCAATGCTGGTCATAATGTGAGCCAGGTAGGCCTATGCTGGTCATAATGTGAGCCAGGTAGGCCTATGCTGGTCATAATGTGAGCCAGGTAGGTCTATGCTGGTCATAATGTGAGCCAGGTAGGCCTATGCTGGTCATAATGTGAGCCAGGTAGGCCAATGCTGGTCATAATGTGAGCCAGGTAGGTCTATGCTGGTCATAATGTGAGCCAGGTAGGCCTATGCTGGTCATAATGTGAGCCAGGTAGGCCTATGCTGGTCATAATGTGAGCCAGGTAGGCCTATGCTGGTCATAATGTGAGCCAGGTAGGCCTATGCTGGTTTATGATCACGATACAATCACAATGGTATTTCCATTCTCACCAACCTCTTCTCTTTCCTGCTCCTCTGTGTGCAAACGTGTCTGTGTGGCAAACGTGTCTGTGTGCGTGCGCGTGCACGTGTGTGAGTGCGGGTCAGGACCGCCAGCAATACTCACGTCAGGACTGCCAGCAATACTCACGTCAGGACTGCCAGTAATACTCACGTCAGGACTGCCAGCAATACTCACGTCAGGACTGCCAGCAATACTCACGTCAGGACTGCCAGTAATACTCACGTCAGGACTGCCAACAATACTCACGTCAGGACTGCCAGCAATACTCACGTCAGGACCGCCAACAATACTCACGTCAGGACTGCCAGCAATACTCACGTCAGGACCGCCAGCAATACTCACGTCAGGACTGATACTAACAATCTCTTCACCTGCTGGACTCGTTTATAGATGTAATCACGTGTCACCCTACGGTGGCTCTAAGCTATGCTCGTGCTGACAGCAGCATAGATGGACAGCAAAGTGACAGTCGAACATCAGAACAGGATTGCAAAAAATAATGATACAGACAGATGAAGAGATTGTTAGTATCAGTGAAGAAAAAGAGGAAGAAATCCGGGATGAGGGTGGAGGAGTAAGCCTTAATGAAACTGTGAGTGAAATTTAGTCTGAAACATGTGTCAGAAGGAAAGGGGAAAAGCAGTAAGCAAGATTGATGTGAGAAATGGTTCTGATTTGACTGAAACACTCTATGACTGTGCTGGCAGTCCTGACGTGAATATTGCTGGCAGTCCTGACGTGAGTATTGTTGGTGGTCCTGATGTGAATATTGCTGGCAGTCCTGACGTGAGTATTGTTGGCAGTCCTGACGTGAGTATTGCTGGCAGTCCTGACGTGAGTATTGTTGGCAGTCCTGACGTGAGTATTCTGGCAGTCCTGACGTATTGCTGGCGGTCCTGACGTGAGTATTGCTGGCAGTCCTGACGTGAGTATTGTTGGCGGTCCTGACGTGAGTATTGTTGGCAGTCCTGACGTGAGTATTGTTGGCAGTCCTGACGTGAGTATTGCTGGCGTTTTGACGTGAGTGTTGCTGGCAATTCTGACGTGAGTATTGCTGGCAGTCCTGACGTATTGCTGGCAGTTTCTGACGTCAGTATTACCGGCAGTCCTGACGTGAGTATTGGGCAGTCTTGGCGTGGCAGTCCTGGCATCAGTATTACCGGCAGTCCTGATGTGAATATGCTGGCAGTCCTGACGTGAGTATTG
Source organism: Monoplex corrugatus (assembly GCA_030674185.1). Taxonomy (NCBI): domain Eukaryota; kingdom Metazoa; phylum Mollusca; class Gastropoda; order Littorinimorpha; family Ranellidae; genus Monoplex; species Monoplex corrugatus. The sequence continues at coordinate 49,024,894 of JAPXFY010000026.1, forward strand.
CTGGCAGTCCTGACGTATTGCTGGCAGTTCTGACGTCAGCATTACCGCAGTCCTGACGTGAGTATTGCTGGCAGTCCTGACGTGAGTATTGCTAGCAGTCTGACGTGAGTTTTGCTGGCAGTCCTGACGTGAGTATTGCTGGTAGTCCTGACGTGAGTATTGCTGACGCAGGTGGACATTTGGAATATGCTCAAGGAGGATTCATCGCATACTGACAACTCTGTATGCGCACCATTCAAATCTGCTGGCTATTACCTGGCCGACTCCAGAGTCCACGCAAAACCCTATACCCTGACAAGGTCTTCAAATGTGGGGGGGGGGGGGGGGGGGGGGGAGGGGGGGGGGGAGAGAGAGAATGGTTTACGAAACATTAAGCTGATGCCACCAAATTGAAGGAAATGCTGAGATGGTCGGCGAACAGACCAGCCTTTAGTGTTGCGGGCTGGGATTTGAACTTAAGACATCAGATCCCGAGTCCACGACTCTGGGGAAAGAACCAACCAGCCGGCATAAGGATACTATTACATAAACGACTGGTTAACTTTCTGACAAAAGGACATAGCAGCACACATTTACGAAACAGATTTTGCAGTATCTTAAGACCATTAAAACTGAACTGTTCGCTGCCCGTCTTAAGCTTCCATCATTGTGGTGGTGTCAGCTCGTAACATTTCATCATTGTGGTGGTGTCAGCTCAGTACATTTCATCATTCTGGTGGTGTCAGCCAGTAACATTTCATCATTCTGGTGGTGTCAGCTCAGTAACATTTCTATCATTGTGGTGGTGTCAGCTCAGTAACATTTCATCATTGTGGTGGTGTCAGCTCAGTAACATTTCTCATTTGGTGGTGTCAGCTCAGTAACATTTCCATCATTGTGGTGGTGTCACTTAGTAACATTTCCATCATTGTGGTGGTGTCAACTTAGTAACATTTCCATCATTGTGGTGGTGTCAACTCAGTAAATTCCATCATTGTGGTGGTGTCAACTTAGTAACATTTCCATCATTGTGGTGGTGTCAACTCAGTAACATTTCATCATTGTGGTGGTGTCAGCTCAGTAACATTTCCATCATTGTGGTGGTGTCAACTTAGTAACATTCCATCATTTGGTAGTGTCAACTCGTAACGTTTCATCATTCTGGTGGTGTCAGCTCAGTAATATTTTCATCAATATCTGGTGGTGTCAACTCAGTAATATTTCATCATTCTGGTGGTGTCAGCTGAATAATCGTTCCATCATTCTGGTGGTGTCAGGCTGAATAATGTTTCCATCATTCTGGTGGTGTCAGCTCAGTTACATTTCCATCATTCTGGTGGTGTCAAGTCAGTAACATTTCCTCATTCTGGTGGTGTCAGTTCGGTAATATTTCCATTATTTTGGTGGTGTCAGCTCAGTAACATTTCCATCATTCTGGTAGTGTCAACTGGGTAATATTTCCATCGTTCTAGCGGTGTCAACTCAGTGTTTCATAGGTCCCTTTCCCCTCCCCCCCCCCCCCCCAGTCCTTCGCAATTTCAAAACCTTGCCATGTGAAGAGTTTTACGCAGGCTCAGGGAGTCTGCCAGATCATTGCTTGCAGATTGGGGTGGAGCGCATATGGAATTGCAGGAGTGCGATGAATAGTTCTTGAACACATTCTAAGTTCCTAGACGAGTAGTGACAAATGATTGCTAAAACAGTGCTGGAGAGAGTGAAAGCCAGCTGGATGCACCGTGAAGTCCACAGTATACATCAGTGGGTCAGTCACATCAGACCGAAGATCTGTATGATCAATAACTGTATTCTGCAGTGATGTACACCAAGTTTTTAAATGTCGTAAGATTATGATCTGGTTGCCATGTAACGAAATCGCATCATACCCTTGTTTCTGTTGTGAATGGGCTTAAAAGCCTGATACATTAAATCATTCGTATTCGTGCTCACTCTCTGTCTGTCTGTCTGTCTGTCTGTCTGTCTGTCTGTCTCTCCCTCTCTCTCTCTGTCTCCCTCACTCTTTCTCTCTCTTCCACCCCAGTGGGGGTGACGGGGTCTCTTTCATTATAAACAGTATCCCCTTCTTCTGGAAATTCTGTGCTGGAAATTTCTTCATTTCTGTCACTTTCTTTGTTTCTGCCTTGTTCCTTTGCTTTCTGTCATCTTTTCCTATCATTTTCTGTCTTTCTGGTCCATTCACCTGTACCTGTTCGAGAAATTCTTATGTAATTTCTTTTAGGATTGATGATTGGATGCATGTATTAATTAAGTGTATTTTTGGCTCTAGGGAAATGTGATTTGCAGAAGCAATTTTAGGTAATTTAGGCCCGTTTTTATATGTTTTAGTGTCCTTAATTACGTTTAGATTTGTATTCATGTATGCTTTTTAAATTATATCTTTGTGATCAATTGGACGGAGTGGTCAACGCCAGGGACATCTCCTGAGATTATGTGCGCGAGTGCACTGATATGTGTACTTAATTTTTCTTCCTTTTTTTCTGTCGTATATTTTGTATGTTTTGAAACGGTTATAGTCGTGATATGACTCTATGCAGTCGACAGGCGTTTAACAAAAAATAACAATAACAATAACAATAACAATAACAATAACAATAACAAGGAGGAGGAATCAGTCAGCAAGGACAAGCAAGAAGACAACGAGCAGCAATAAATCAGTTACTACAGTTGAGGTGGAGAGCCATGCGGATGGACAGCGAAGATCAGACAGGGAAACAGCAAGTCGAGAAGGAAAAATCAGTCTTTCAGGGGAATGCCCAACGACTACTGTCAACCTGAACGGCAAGACAACTCGAGCACTAGTAGACACGGGTAGCGAAGTAACTACCGTCACAGAATCCTGGGCTTCAAGAAACCTGAAGAATCTGCAACAAGAAGAAAGCCTCGTCAAAATACGAGCTGTGAATGAGGCAGAAGTGCCCTATTCCGCTATCTGCCTAGCAGATCTCCAGGTCTTTGGGATGACATGCCCAAATACTCCAGTCTTTGTGGTCAAAACGCCTACAGAACCGACAATGAGAGCCAGGAAAGAGAAAGTCCCAGTATTATTGGGGATGAACGTCTTGGAGACTTGCCTGAACAATGAAGATCTTCCTCCATCATTCAGAACTTTGGCAAGAGAGATTAAAAAGAAGAAAACTCCAACTCAAGGCATTGCTCGCGCTGCATACCAGCAATTTATACCGGCTTTCACCATTTCGACCGTCAAGATCTCTGGTACGAAGACAGAATCACCGTATCTTCTAGCTTATCCAACGAGCCAGTCACTTCCTCGAGGCCTGATGATGATTCCCACCCTGCTTAGTGATGACTGGAACGCTCGCTACGTTAGAATAGTCAACCTGACAGATGAAGACAAAATCCTGCCTGCGAAGACACCAGTAGCAGTTTTAGAAATGGTCGACATGCTTGAAAAAGGTCCGCAAGTCCAGCTCAACACCAACGAATTAGTCATATCAGCCACATCGACAGGAGAAGAAGACCAAACAAAATCAAGCCGCAAGTTGGGGAAACCAACCATTCCTGACTTTGACGGGACAAACAGCCAAAAAAAAAAGAAGCTGTAGGAACTCTTCGAAAAATACTCTGACGCTTTCATGGCAAACTCAGAAGACGTAGGTTTCACTGATGCTGTGACACACCGCCTGAAAACTACGGATGAAACACCAGTAGCTCAACCTTATCGGCGAATTTCACCTTCTCAGTTTGAAGAAGTCAGAAATCATCTGAAAGAACTTCTGAAGAAAGGCATCATCACAGAAAGCTACAGCCCTTATGCAGCACCAGTTGTCATCGTCAGGAAGAAAGATGGTTCCATCAGACTGTGTGTCGACTATCGCAAATTGAACTCCAAGACCATCAGAGATGCTTATCCATTGCCAAGAATTCAAGAATCTTTCGACGCGCTGGTGGGCTCGCAATACTTCTCGACCTTTGATCTAGGCTCCGGATTCCATCAGATAGCTATGCATCCAGAAGATCAGCATAAGACAGCCTTCACAACTCCAATGGGACTCTACGAATACACCAGAATGCCTATGGGTCTCTGCACAGCGCCAGCCACCTTTCAGAGACTAATGCAAAGAACAATGGCCGACTTCACCTTCGAGTTCCTCCTGGTCTACATTGACGACCTCCTAGTCTACTCTAAGACGTTTGAAGAGCATCTAGAACACTTAGAGCGTCTCTTGCGAAGAATCACAGAAACGGGCCTCAAACTTCGAGCTGACAAATGTCAAATTTTGCGTCGACAAGTCGTCTATTTGGGCCACACCATTTCCGCTGAGGGCGTCTCCTGCGAAGATAAGAAAGTCGAGGCAGTCAGAGAATGGCCAGTACCCAACACGACTTCAGAACTCCGCAGCTTCTTAGGCTTCGCAAGTTACTATCGACGGTTCATCAAGAACTTTGCCAAAATAGCTGGCCCTCTGCACGATTTAGTCTCCAGAGACAAAAGCAAGAAAAAGAACGCCAACATCTCAGAAACGTAGAACCACTGTCATCAGAAAGCTTTCGAAGAACTCAAGAGCACGCTAACCAGAGCACCTGTCTTAGGCTACGCAGATTTCACTAAGCCTTTCATTTTAGAAACAGACGCAAGCCACAAGGGACTGGGAGCCATCTTGTCTCAAGAACAAGATGGACAGCGACGTGTCTTAGCGTACGCGAGTAGAAGACTGAGACCAACTGAGAAGAATCAAGTCAATTACTCCAGTATGAAACTAGAATTCCTGGCCATGAAATGGGCAATTTCCGAGGTACATTTCAAGACTGCTTCATTGGGCGCGGTAGAACAACGCTGGGCTGCTCAACTGGCACAATTCGACTTTGAAATCAAATTCCGTCCTCGGAAGACAAATCCTGCTGACGCTTTGTCCAGACTATCTTCACCCGCAACATCAATACCACCTGAATTTGCCGTCATGCAAGAACCAAAAGAATATGTCTTCATGTCAGAGCAACATTCTTTGCCATTGCAGAAGATAGCAACTGAAATCCAGTCAGCACAAGCGCGAGATGAAATCATTGGTCCTGTCTTGAAGTCATGGCCGGAGAAACCACACACGCGGGGAAACCCAGATCTAAACACCTTGTGCCAGCAATACCCACGACTGCGCCTAGAAGATGGAGTCCTCTACCGAAGGGTGGAAGATCCGCTTCTGGGGTCTTGTCGACAACTTGTCCTCCCGGCTTCCATGAAGGCAGAAGTCTTGAAGTCTCTACACGACGATATGGGTCATCAAGGGAACAACAGGGTCATAGGTCTACTACGAGCAAGAGCATACTGGCCAGGTATGCATCGAGAAGTCTCACGTTACATCGCCAACTGCCAAAGATGTACTATGGGGCGGCATCCTACCAGCATTTCAACATCTGGTCACCTCCTAGCATCACAACCGTTACAAGTCTTAGCCATAGACTTCACGAAGTTGGACACAGCCAGCGATGGCCGAGAAAATGTCTTAGTAATGACTGACGTCTTCTCCAAATTCACGCAAGCTGTAACCACCCCAATCAAGAAGCTTCCACAGTTGCCAAGGTCCTGATCAAAGATTGGTTCCAGAAGTATGGCGTGCCAGAACAGATACACAGTGACCAGGGAAGAAACTTTGAATCAAACTTGATTGCTGAACTGTGCAAGTACTATGGCATCAAGAAGACGCACACTACACCCTACCACCCGCAGGGCAACGGCCAATGCGAAAGGTTCAACCGTTCCATGTGTCAACTCCTACGATCTCTTGACAATGAAGAAAAGAAACATTGGCCTTTACATCTGCCAGAACTGGTCTTGGCCTACAACAACATCCCTCATGCCGCTACGGGTTTCACACCTTATTTTCTGCTCTTCGGACAACATCCCAGACTTCCAGTAGACAACATATTGGGAGAAGTCAACACGCCAGCAGAAAATGAAAACTGGTTCCATCTACACCAGTCCCGTCTAAAGGACGCTCACAAGAGAGCTTTCGAACAGCTGCAAAAGTCTGCTCCTCAAAGGGAAAACCAGCGACGCAAAAGGCCGGTCTCCGATCTACATGTAGGAGACTTTGTCTTTCTCCGAAACCGTCAGAAAGGCAAACTACAAAACGTCTGGAGACCAGAGCCACATCGGGTCTTGGCTAGACCCTACGACAACGATGCCTATGTTGTTCGACCTGTGGGAGGAGGAAATGACCTCACAGTCAACCGAAAAGACCTAATGCAGATGGCCAGTCCGGGAGAAGAATGGGAAGAAGGACAGCCGTTATCATCACCATCAGCATCCCGAAGAAGAGATGAAACCAGCAGCGACTCCGAGTCTGAAGAAGAATGGTTCCTAGCGCAAGAACCTACTGTTCCTGTGCCAGCGCCAAGACGGTCTTTGAGACTAGCAGCAAAACCGAAGGTATATGCAGAGAAATCGGTCATCTTCGAATGAGAAAAATTCACAGAAAAGTGAAAGACTTGAAAGACTTACGTTGACAGATAATAGGGAAATTGTTGTAAATCTTTAAAGCTAATCTTTAAAGTTTAATGGCTGTTGTAGATCCTTAAATTTAACCTTCGTTATTTAAAGACTGTTTAAATTGGAAATAATTGGAAATTTGATAATAGGGAAATTGTTGTAAATCTTTAAAGCTAATCTTTAAAGTTTAATGGCTGTTGTAGATCCTTAAATTTAACCTTCGTTATTTAAAGACTGTTTAAATTGGAAATAATTGTAAATTTTCAAGTTAGTCTTTAAAGCTTTAAAAGAGGATAGAAAAGAGGACCCAGCAATTTTTTTTAAATCAATTTTATTCGGAAATCTTTACAAAAGTCTTAGATCGAAGTCGGTTTATGGGAGACACTTCTATAATCATATATTAAATTGAAAAAAATCTACCGTGTGTCGAGAACTTCTTTGTGAGAATTGGACGTCGTAAATTAGATTCCTGTTTGTATTGATTCAATCTACCTTATTTAAATAATAACGCAATTGAATCAAATTCGGTGCCCATAAATATCTTTGTAGTTCAATTTGCCTTATTTACACAATAACGCAATTGAACCAAAGATTTTTTTTTATCTATCTTTATTGATTTAATCTGCCTTATTCAAATAATAATGCAGATGAATCTAGTTTCCTTTTAAGTTCGTCCCCATCCTTTCTTGATTCGAAATTGCCTTATCAATATAACGCAAATCGTATCAAGTCTTAATGTTTTTTTGAAAAAAAAAAAATCGGTTCCAAGGAGGGCCTTGGACATATTTTGGGGGGATAATTGTGATAATGAGGAAACGAAGATAGCCTTAAAAGTGGAGTTCCCTTGTTTATTTTAGGAAGTGTCACCCATAATAATGACGTCGTCACTGATAGTCGTCATTGATGACGTCATCACTGATAGTCGTCATTTCCGCTTCGTTGATCTGGTAACCACCAAATAATTTAGCGAAAAGGAGCGACTTTAAATCGTATCTTTTTGGAGGCAACATTTCAGGTAAATGTATAGTATTTTATCGATAAATAAATGGAATTTACAAATAGTTAAGATTAGGAATCATTGCGATGATCGTTGTTATGAAAATATCAACACCTCCAAGCAGCGATTACCACAACCTAAATTTAGATTTATTTCATCAATATTTTGAAGTAGTGATGACCATTGCCATGGCTGTTGCCCTGGAATAAGCCATTCTGTTGATTTGTCGCCATGGCAGTGTGTACGTTGTTGTCAAAGGAATTGTTGGGTGCCTCAAATATAAGCAGATCCTCTTAGATACACAGAAGCAGATGACGATGATGAATGATTAAATCGTGAGACGTCCGATCCACCGGTTGCCTGCTTTGATTCTAGAATGTGTGATGCATTGAGTCTGTCAGCTTCTCCGAACTCATAGGGTTCACAAAACCCACCTCATTGCGCCCCACAACACATACATACATTGATACATACATATACATACATACATACATACATACATTGATACATACAACTACATACATACATACATTGATAGCATACATACATACATACATAATACATACATACATTGATACATACATACATACATTCATGTGCGTGCGTGTATGTGTATCTCCTTTATTTCTGACACACATGAAGACATGAAGACATGCCCTTTCTCTTCCCACAAAAACCTGTACTGCCTTGACTCGCGTGCACACTCACGCGCACTCCCGCACGCGCGTGCGCAGACACACATACATACACACACACACACGCACCGTCTACACGTAAACGCACGCACGCACGCACGCACGCACGCACACACCACGCACCAGCAACCACCACACACACACACACAACACACACACTTTATAAATAAAACAGGTTAAGCCCATGTACTGAACAAATAATTACCAGTTGTTTTTTGGCACTGCCGAGAAACGCAAATGACAATGTAAAGGATGAATGAATGTAAATGCATGAAAACGAGCGATCATTTGTGTTTGCGTACCACCCTGATATGTGGGTAGGTATCAGTCAGGTGGATGTCTATCGATGTGCTATTTATCTGTATTGATCTGTGGGAAATGATCGGGTATTGATTTCTGTACAACTTTCGTACCCATGCACTCAGCATCACGTGAATGTTGTGTAATTAACTGTGTTATAATCTTTTCATCTTTTTTTTTCCAGCGACCTAGTTACCTCCTTTGATAGAACCGTGGATTCAGGATCTGATATTTTGGTTTAACCCCAGCTCTGTGACCTTAACCCTTTGACTCCCACATCCTCTCCACCACCAGCAAAAATTTAACCCTTTGACTCCCTCACCTACCCACCAGCTTCTTGCAGTATATGGGCGAGGTAGTCAAAGGTGAGGGATACTGGTGGATAGTTTGATGGAGTCAAATGGTTAATTTTTTGTTGTTGCTTTGCTGTCGTGGTTGACAAAAAAGGATGCAAGTGGATAAGGTGAGGGAATCAAAGGGTTAAAACTGGTCTGTTTACTGCCTGTCTTTATGTTTTCCGTTGTTCTGGTGGTATCAGCTTAATGTTTCATAGGTCCCTTCTTCCCGCTCCTCCCCCCTACACCCCACACCCCCAACCTCCCTATTACAAGACTTTTGTCGTCGCATAAGGGTTTGTGCAGGCTCAGAAAATCTGTCATAATTGTTGACAGGTTTGAGAAGAGCGCATATGGAACTGTCCTAGTGCGATGAATCCCTCTTGAACAGATTCACCCTAACTGTCTTTGAAACTCAAATACACGTGTACACAAGCATGTATGCTTTCTGTTATTTCTTCCTATCATTTTCTGCCTTGCTGGTCCATTCACATGTATGTGTTCGATAAAGTCTTACGTACTTTCTCTTTGGATTGATAATTGGGTACATGTATTAAGTGCTTTTGGCCCCAGCACGTCATACTTCCTGCAGGAGCAGGTCCTTCCTCTCCCAGAACTGGAGTTTCTTGGGTAGTTGTGGATGCTTCTGTAGCGAGTTTGGGTTTTTCCGGGGTGAGGGTGCTGGCCTCACGCCCAACCCCCAACCTGGAGGGCCAGCCCCCAACCTGGAGGACCAGGCTTTTTTCTGTTGGGGTTTGCTTCCCCCACATGCAACAGGTAGTACCAGTTTAGCATGGTTGACTGGTAGCAGGTATCCCTGACCTGACTGGTAGCAGGTATCCCTGACCTGACGCAAGATACTGAAGATCCACTGGCCAGTTACCATCAGTAACACAGACCTCTGGCAGAGAACTAACCAAGTGCCAGTAGAAGAAGGAATCAGAAGAAGGAGATGGCGATGGATAGGGCACACCCTGAGGAAACCATCAACCAACATCACCCGCCAGGCCCTGACCTGGAACCCTCAAGGGAAGAGAAAGAGAGGCCGACCAAAAAAACACCTGGAGAAGAGAACTGAAGGCGGACGCCAAGCTGACCGGCTACTCCTGGCGAGAACTTGAGCAAATAGCCCAGGATCGTGGACGATGGCGGGCGGTTGTGGATGGCCTATGCCCCTCCTGGGGCTCAAGGCCTAAGTAAGTAAGTAATTAAGTGCATTTTTTGCTCTAGGGACATGTGATGTGCGGAAGCAGTTTAAGGTAATTTAGGCCCGTTTTCGTATGTTTTAGTGTCGTAGTTATGTTTAACTTTGTATTCAGTATGTTTTTTGAATCCCCTGTGTGATAAATTGGACGGAGTGGTCAGCACAAGGGGCATCTCCGTAGATTATGTGCGTGAATGCATTGATATGTGTACTTAATTTTCTTTTCCTTTTCTTTTTATGTTTGTTTGTTTTTTTACTGTTGAAGTATTGTGTCTATTTTGAAACGGTTACGATCCTGATATGGCTCTACGCAGTCGGCTGGGCTTTAAACGAAACTAACAAAAATAACGTGGACTCCTTCAAGTACTTGGACTCTGTCAAAACCAACACAAGATCTTGCAGCAAGGACATCAGATCAAGAATATGGATGGCCAAGCAAAAAAATGGTTCAGTTGAACAACATCTGGAAAGACAGAGGCATACCAACGAAACTGAAAACAAGAATTTTACGCTGCTTAATCTGGCATGTTGTCATGTACTGATGTGAAGCCTGGACTTGTGACGAAAATAAAATCAACGCAGCAGAAATATGATTCTACAGGCGTCTTCTCAGAGTAAAATGGACAGACAAAAGAACTAATGAAAGCGTGCTAAAGGAATTCGCTGTCCAACGTAAAATGCTCCCAGAGATCAACAAAAGAAAATTGAAGTATATCGGACACATGAAGAGGACGAACCGACTTGATGACATCAGTCCTGCAGGAAGAGTCGAGGCAAAGAGAAAACAAGGAAAGCCGCAAAACCCTTCATGGACAACGTCGCTGACGCCATGACATCATACACAGGAGCAGAGACCGTATCGCCAGGCGATCCTTTGTGACAAAGACTGGAGCTCCCACCGTCGTCCACGGCGATGGAGATAGATGAGATGAACAAACACAAAGAATTTACCGCAACAGGACTACACACTTGTTGACCCGGGAGATGGGAAAGAAATCATGTTAACCAGCTCACACACACACACACACACACACACACACACACACACACACACACACACACACACACACACACACACACACACACACACACACACACACACACACACACACATACACACACACCAGTAAATCAGGCTGGTTTTAGAAAAGGGAGATCTACAGTTGAGCACCTGGTTAAACTTACCACTCACATCAAGAAACAGTTTGCCCGCAGAAAAAGTCTTTTAGCTACATTTTTTGATGTGAAAAAAGCTTACGATCAAGTTTGGCATACGCGTTTATTGTACAAGCTGAAATCTATTGGTTTATCTGGCAATATGTATGATTATATTAAGTCTTTTTTTAGCCAATAGAACTATTCAGGCAAGAGTGGGAACTAGTTATTCTACTTCACGACATCTTGATATGGGAATTCCACAAGGTTCAGTGATAGCACCGCTTTTATTTAATATCTTTATACACGATCTTCCTAAAGCACTCTCAAATCGTGTTGTTTTGGCACAGTATGCTGATGATATATGTATTTGGATGAATATTACTTTAAAAAAGACAACTCCACAGAGAGCACAGAATTACATTAGGAAATTGTATCACTCTGATCTTGATAATCTTGGAAACTATATGTTAGAAAATGGTCTGTCGTTGTCAGCGGAAAAAACTAACATGATGCTATTTAATTCTGGTGGTACTTTAAGTAACTTGCCTACTTTCAGATTGCTTGGTGAAGTGTTATATTACAAACAGGTTGTAAAATTTCTGGGAGTCTTTATGACATCGAAATTAAACTGGAATGTCCATTTTGATTATATTTCAACAAAAGCAAGAAAAGCCCTAAATTTTCTAAAGATAATAAGCCGATTACCTTGGGGAATGGATACGAACATACTAATTCATCTATCAACAGCACTTGTACGATCTAAATTATCCTATGCGCAAGAAGTGTTCTTCAGTGCACCAAAATATTTATTAAAGAAGATACAAAGCTTAGACTGCAAAAGTATTAAAATTGCTCTAGTGTCCCTACTCATGCCTCTAATCTGGAAACGTACAAAGTTGCTGGAATTCTGCCTCTGAACAACTATCGTGAGCTAGCGACAGCAAAATTTGCAGTTAGAATTACTTCACAAACGGATAATTTTGTGAATAAGGAAATTAAAATCAGGTCTGATGGTGACTTTCCAAAGCGAGCAAAAAGCATTTCATCACAAATGACCGTTGCAACTTACATATCTGACTTGGTCAAACAGTCTAACATAAATATGGATGAAATAGCTGAGACACATCAACAACGCCTATCCCTACATGGGAAATGCAAAAAGCCTCTTTTGATATTGATTATACAGACGCTAAGAAATCTGAAAACGTCAACATTTCGATATCCACAGCAAGAGAACACATCGATGAAAAATACCGTACCCACCTTCACATTTTTACCGATGGATTAGTCTTAGAAAATAAATGTGCTGGAGCAGCATTTTATGTTCCAAATTTTAAGATAAAAAGTCATTTTTCGTTGGGGCAAACTTATCGATCTTTACAGCGGAATTAGTCGCTATTAATCAAGCATTGCATTATCTAGTAAATCTTAAACCTATGTCTCAAAGTAGTTCTCTTTGTTGACTCAAAATCTGTATTATATGCCTTACGGTCTTTTAATGCCGACACAAGACCTGATTTAATTACTGAGGCAAATCATCTTATACATCGTTTAAGGGTCAAAGGTACAGATATCAGTTTATGCTGGGTGCCTTCTCATGTTGGTCTTCACGGCAACGAAGTAGTTGACAGAGCAGCTAAGCAAGGCGCCCAGAATGCTGATAATGCTATAGAATTACATGTTCATACCTCCGTAAAAGAAGCTTGCAACTTGCTCGAATC
>JAPXFY010000026.1:49042745-49060245 GCA_030674185.1 Monoplex corrugatus
AATTAGATGAGGAACTTGTCCTTAAGCTGAATGCGCTAATAGGGAACAGTACGCTGGAACACAAACTTGACACATACGGAGACATCATATACTCTATCTGCAGGGACACTTATGGAGTGAAGCAGCCAAAGACAAAAACGCCTCCCCAGAAATCCAGAAGACAGCAACAGATGGAGAGCATCCGGAGGGAGAAAAGGAAGCTTAAAAAGCGAATGAAAACTGCCTCAGAATTCGAGAAGCAAGGGCTCCTGGAACTCTGGAAAGATCTGAAGGCCAAACACAATGCTCTCAGCAAAGTGGAATCAGCAAGGCGAAGAAAGAGCAAAAAGAAGAAGACTCAAGATCGTTTCTTCAAAGATCCCTTTGACTTTGCAAGAAAGCTGTTTGAACAACCCAAATCAGGGACTCTCACAGTGGGCAAGGAAACCCTAGAGCAGCATCTCAGGGAAACATATTCCGATTCTCAGCGCGAGGCACCACTTGAAATCCAAAATCTGGTTTGGCCTGCAGCGCCAGAAGGAAAATTCAATAACAAACCACCAACACTGGATGAAGTGAAGAACGTAGTAAAGAAAGCCAGAGCCAAGTCAGCACCTGGACCAAACGGAATACCATACCTGCTCTACAAGAAATGCCCAAAAGTGCTCGAGTGGCTCCACAAGATGATTCGATCAGCATGGAGGAACCAGAAGATCAGCGACCAATGGATGAGAGCTGAAGGAGTGTACATTCCGAAGGAGCAGAACTCCAGCAGCATCAATCAGTTCAGGCCAATATCACTTCTGAACGTCGAGGGGAAAATCTTCTTCTCTGTTATGGCAGCAAGATTGACAAAATACCTGACTGAAAACAAGTATCTGGATATGTCAGTCCAAAAGGGAGGCATACCAGGAATGCCTGGATGCTTGGAACATGCCACGTTGATTTGGGATGCCATCCAAAAAGCAAGAACAGAGAAGAGAGACATTGACGTAGTTTGGCTTGATCTGGCGAATGCATATGGATCAGTTCCACACGATATGATCCAGCTGGCTCTTGAAATGTATCACATCCCAGAAAACATCCGAACAATGCTGAGGAAGTATTTCCAAGGGTTCTCAATGCGGTTCTCTACCAAAGAATACACCACGGACTGGATAGACCTAGAGGTGGGCATTGCAATGGGCTGTGCAATCTCTCCCATACTGTTCGTGTTGGCAATGGAAGTCATCTTGAAAGCTGCAATGAAGAGTTCAGGTCCAGTGAATCTGGGAGATGGATACCAGATGCCTCCTCTGAAAGCTTTCATGGATGACACAACAGTCTTGTCCACGGATGAGGAAGAGACACACCAAATCTTAAAGCAGCTGGATGAGCTGGTGGCCTCTTCAAGAATGAGGTTCAAACCTAAGAAATCCCGAAGTCTCTCACTGCGAAAAGGAAAAGTGGCAGATTCAGTCAAATTCATGGTAGCCAACCAAGCCATCCCCACTGTCACAGAAGAGCCAGTAAAAAGTCTCGGAAGATGGTATGATGACTCCCTGAAAGACACACAAAGGGGATGTGAAACCAAGCAAACAGCAAAAGAAGGCCTGAAGAAAATAGATAACTGCGGACTGCCAGGCAAATACAAAGTCTGGTGTCTACAGTTCATGCTGATACCAAAGCTGCTGTGGCCACTGCTAATCTATGACATTTGCACCAGCACAGTCGAAGCAATGGAAGCCAAAATCAACAAATACACAAGAAAATGGCTCGGTGTCCCACCTGGTCTCACTGATGTTGCATTCTACTGTCGTCAAGCAATGCTGAAGCTACCTCTGAAATCCATAGTGGAGGAATACAAAGTTGGAAAAGCAAGACTGTTGAGCATGCTGGAGGAATCGGAGGACAATATCGTGAGAGCAGTTCATCCAAAGCTGAGAACTGGCAGAAAGTGGAAAGTCCAAGAGGCTGTAAACAATGCCAAGAGAAACCTCAGCATCAAAGAAATAATTGGACACACGCAAACCAACAGACAGGGACTGGGAGCAACAAAAATGCAGTGGTGGTCCAAAGCCAAAGGGAAGGAGAAAAGAGACATGATCATACAGGAGTTGAAGGAAGAAGAAGATGTCAAAAGAGTGCAGAAGGCAGTCCAGCAAGGTCAACAGGGGCAATGGACAACATGGGACAGTGCACTCCAAAGAAGTCTCAGCTGGAACGATATGTGGCACATGGCTCCTCTAAGGATAAGCTTCCTCCTCAGATCTGTATATGACCTGCTCCCCTCGAATGCAAACTTAGTGAAATGGGGGAAAGCAGACGACCCAGCATGTCCGCTCTGTCAGAAGAAACAAACAGTGGAACATGTCCTAAGCTCTTGCAAAGTAGCGCTAGCCCAAGGAAGGTATACATGGAGGCACAACCAAGTTCTGAAAGTGATCACAGATGTGGTTAGCGAAAAAACCATGACCCCAAACGCACCAATTGCTATGACAACGTTCTACAAAGCAGGAGGGAAACAGGTCTGGCCCGAAAGGGCTATGACAACCAGCACATTGCCAAAGGGTCTTCTGGATGGAGCAGTCGACTGGGAGTGTACAGCAGACCTCCCAGAGTGGAGAAATTACCCAGATGTCATCAGCAAGACAGGCATGAGACCAGACATCGCTCTCCACTCTGACTCCTCGAAACAAGTGATTCTGATAGAACTCACTGTGCCATACGAAAGCAGAATGGAAGAAGCACATATCTACAAGACCGAAAAATACGCCGGTCTTGCCAGCACCCTGAAGAAAGCAGGTCTGCGGGTCAAAATCTTCGCCATAGAGGTCGGGGCAAGAGGGTTTGTGGGCACCTCCGCTTATGATCTCATGAAACAACTCGCCATTTCTGGGAAGAAGAGGACTAGAGCCCTTAAAGCGATGGCAGAGGCAGCAGAAAGGAGCTCAAGCTGGATCTGGGCAAGGAGGAACCAAAAAAGTGAACTTCATAAGGATTAAATTCCCTACAGATGATGTGTGCCCCGTTAGCACATTGGTAAAACCGCGTACCGCAGTTCTGAAGCGCAGAATCGCCCAGGTTCGATCCCCGGCGTGGGAAAAAAAAAAAAAAAAAAAAAAAAAAAAAAAAAAAATAGACAACAGCAGAAGGGCATCCAGGAGTCATGACCTGGATGTGGCCCGGCCCCCCGAGAGTGTAAGGAATTCAGGGCCGAAACACTTGTCTAAAGGGGGTTACTTCTCTGAAGACCTTCTGTTGTCTAGCTCTCCCTAGAGTTTCTTTCTACCAATGATAGTAATAATAATGATACTAATAACAAGAAGAAGAACGACAACAATAACAAGAACAACAACAACAATAATGGTATTACTAATAATGATAATGATAATAATAATGTTATCACTATATTATTATTATTATCATTATTATTATTATTATTAAATAATAATAGTATAATAAATAGATAAAGAAATTAGTAAATAAAAACAAATGAATTAGTAATAATAATGATAATAATGATAATAACAACAGTAATAACAGCAACAACAACAACAACAACAACAGCAACAACAATAATAATAATAATAATGATAATAATAATAATAATTGTTTCATCTTTTGGAAAGGCGGGAGTCAAGTGGATAAGACCTTATACATCCAATCGTGAGGTCTGGGGTTCCATCCTGCTTTGGTACCTCCCGCCTGGTGGGCAAAGGGTGGAGACTCGTCCTATCTCCCAATTTAACATATGTATGGAGACCTGTTAGTGCCTAAATCTCCTTTTGTGTGTATCTGCACACAGTATGGAGACCTGTTAGTGCCTAAATCTCCTTTTGTGTGTATATGCACACAGTATGGAGACCTGTTAGTGCCTAAATCCCCTTTTGTGTGTATCTGCACACAGTATGGAGACCTGTTAGTGCCTAAATATCCTTTTGTGTGTATCTGCACACAGTATGAAGACCTGTTAGTGCCTAAATCCCCTTTTGTGTGCATCCGCACACAGAACAATCAAGTACGCACATTAATTTAATATATATATAAAAGATCCTGCAGGCGATGCTTGTAATTGTACAGTGACTTATGAAAGCATGAAAAGAAAAAAAGAAAGAAAGAAAGAAAAAAAAAGACCCACCACGAAGCTTGCACGATCGCCGTAGACGGAGAATGCAGACTATGCGTTAACAAACTGTCTGCACAGTGTGGGCAAAACAGCATGCTAACACGCATCGAAAGAAAAAAAACCTGGAACGCAACACACACACACACACACACACACACACACACACACACACACACACACACACACACACACACACACACACACACACACACACATCACACACACACACACACACACACACACACACACACACACACACACACACACACACACACACACACACCACACACACACACACACACACACACACACAACACACACACACACACACCCACACACACACACACACGCATGCACGCACCACGCACGCACACACCACACACACGCACGCACTCATGCACGCACGCACGCACGTTCGCACGCACACACACATATACACACGCGCGCACGCACACACACACCACACACACACACACACAACACACACACACGCACACACGCACACACACAAAGCGACAACTACGAAAAAAAAAAAGAAAACAAAAGAAAAACAACTGTGTCTAAAAAGAAATATCAAGGCACCCGATGTTTAAGCCAGTGACTTGAATAGAACTAGTGGAACAATGCATTGTTCTGTATTAATATTTAATGCAAAAACACACTGCCGCTAGTCCTGTGCTGCACTTGCCCGAAGATAACGCTTTGGATTCAATGACATATTAGTCTTCTTTTCGTGTGTGTGTACACATACAGGCACAGATCACACACACACACACACACACACACACACACACACACACACACACACACAACACACACATCTCTCTCTCTCTCCTCTCTGTGCCTCTCTCTATCTCTGTCTCTGTCTCTACCTGTCTCTGTCTCTCTGTCTGTTTGTTTCTCTCGCTCGCTCGCTCACGAAGGCACACAGGCATGCACTCACACACAAACACTTATAAACAATATCGAGCATAGTATATGCGTGTGACGTAAGGAATGATATATTTGAAGTCCCTGGCACGTGCTAAGTATGCATGTGCGTACACGTGTGTGTGTTTGTGTTCATGTATGTGTAAATCCCCTCATGAAAAATAACAGCAAGTGGACAGGTTGATAAGTTTAAATATCTGGGAACGGTCATCTCACCAGACGGTAGATGCGCATCAGAAATAGCCAGCAAAATCGGCCAAGTCAAAACAGCATTCAAGAAGATGAAAAGCATTCTTACTAACAAATGCCTATCAATTAACACCAGGAAGAGAGTTCTTGAATGTTATATAGAACCGATACTGTTAAACGGTTGTGAGGCGTGGACAGTCAACACGCAAAGCCAGAACAAGATTGAGGCAGCCGAAATGTGGTTTCTAAGAAGAATGTAAAGAGTTCCATGGACAGCAAAGAAAACAAACGAGACAATCTTAAAGGAGGCAGATACAAGATCATTGATAATGAAGATTAGGAAAAGACAAGCAGCATTTATAGGCCATTTTATGAGGAAAGGGGAATTAAAGCAACTGGTCACAACAGGAAAGCTACAGCATCAGGCGGACCCACGGAGAAAACATTGGACAGACTTGCAGGGTGGCTGAGGACAGAGAGGACGGGAGATATACTTGAAGCAATAAGAGATAGATTCGTATGGAGGATCGTGATCACCAACGCCATGCGGCAGGGCACATGATGATAATGATGATGATGTGTAAATGAGATAGAAAGACTAACACACACACACACACACACACACACACACACACACACACACACACACACACACACACACACACACACACACACACACACACACACACACACACAGAGTTGGAGATTCCAACTCAGCTCCAACTGTTGTCATAGCATGGGATCACAGACCTTTGCATAAAGTAGACGTTGGTCACTTTACTTACAGATAGATTGGAAGAGAAACAAGGAGAAAGAGAGAGGGAGAGAGACAGGGGAGAGAGAGAGAAAAAGAGGGGGTAGGAGAGAGGGAGGGAGAGCGAGCGAGAGCGCAAACACATCAACTTTTATCTCAACCATCAATCTTTTTTTTCCCGTCTGTTACCTGTTTGCATGAATGGCCCGCAACATTATATTATTTTGTTTCGCACACTCTGACGCACACAGCTGATAGCCATCTTGTTCACACCCTTTCCTGTTTCCTTGTCCTCCGAGCCTGTCAACACAAGGCAAGTATTTACATCGTGCACGTGCATCACAACATCCATTGGACGGTTGACTGAAAGATTGTCTACCTCGCTCTCAGAGCTGTTTTCGGTCTTTTTTTTAAAATTTTTTTAAAAAAAATTATTTTTTTTTACTCTTGTTGCCGAGGGTGCTACGAGCGTAAATGTCACGGCGATCGTTCTTTCTCCTGCTGCAGACCCCACAAGTTCTTA
This sequence comes from Monoplex corrugatus, assembly GCA_030674185.1. Classification (NCBI taxonomy): domain Eukaryota; kingdom Metazoa; phylum Mollusca; class Gastropoda; order Littorinimorpha; family Ranellidae; genus Monoplex; species Monoplex corrugatus. The sequence goes on from JAPXFY010000026.1 coordinate 49,049,229, forward strand.
AAAATGACAACAAACACACGCATTTGCACGAACATATACACACATATGCGCTCACACAAGGTCACGTAAGCACACACACACATACACATACACGCGCAGACAGACAGACAGACACACAGACACAGACACACACACACACACACACACACACACACACACACACACACACACACACACACACACCCCTCCTTTACACACACGGATGGAATTAGTACCGGGTATAGCTTAAACTAATGACAGTCGTACACTATCAGTGACTGATAAAGTCTCTGCCTAATTACTGTACATGTACACACACTGTAGAAATTACAGGGGGCTCACGATGTACACTTAATTATGGCCAGTATGTCTTAGAACGGTAAGCACTCGCCTTCCGATCTGTCTTCAAGATGAGGTTGCACGGCTGAAAAATCATGCCCGTGGGACTCTGTATTAAGCATGTTTAAACACCTTATCGATACACTTAGCCCTAGCGGTATATTTCGTTGAAAACAGCATGCACAACAATATCAACGAAATCTAAAACTTTGCTTCGGAAGATGATAAATGTGGACATAATGAAAAATAAAAAATCACGATTTAGTTATGAATGCACTTTTTGAAAATTCCTTTGTACAATTTGGCTTCTCTATCTCGACATACTTTTAGTTTCGTCTGCATTTACGGTAATCTGCATATTGCTTCGTAAGATTATAAATGTGTACATAATGAAAAATAAAAGGTCACTATGAAGTTATTAATGCACTTTTTGAAAATTCGTTTGTACAATTTGGCTTCTCTATCTCGACAGTTTTAGTTTCGTCTGCTTTTACGGTAGACGGTGATACACTTTTTGCACCCTCACGAAATGTTTTGCAGCCATTTTATCATTTCGGTAGACAATTTCAATGTAATGTGCACTAAAAATTATTTTTATTCATTGTATATGAACAAGTTTGTAAGGTTGCTAAACTGGAAGAAATGTACATGAAGTATCAAGTGGAATGTGTTAATTTTTTCCTGGCTATGCGGATTGGCTGACCACCGTGGCAGTGATGAAATAAATGTAACAGATCCTTTTTGTGCTCTTCTTCTCTAGCGTATTTTGTCAAGACTTAACGCATGTGGCTCCAGGAATGCACTAGGCCATCGCTAAGTGCTCCTGGGGAGGAGTTGTTAGACAGGATGCGTGGGCTGGCAAACACCTGTTTCCATACTTATACGACTAAATAAATCGACCCCTCCCCCCCCCCCCTCCCCCCTTGTGGGAATGCCAGGGGCTCTTTCATTATAAAGAGTATCCTCATCTTCTGCAAATTCTGTGCAAATTTCCTCTTTTCTGTCACTCTTTGTTTCTGCCTTGTTCCTTTGCTTCCTGTCATTTCTTCCTATCATTTTCTGCCTTAATGGTCCATTCACCTGTATGTGTTCCATAAAGTCTTACGTACTTTTTCTTAGGATTGATAATTGGGTACATGGATTAAGAACGTTTTTGGCTCTCGGGAGGTGAGATATTTTGAAGTAATTTTGGGTAATTTATGCGTATTTTATGTATGTTTTGGTGTCCTTGGGTATGCTTAAGTTTGTATTCAGGCGTTTTTTTAAATCCCCTGTGCGATAAATTGGACGGAGTGGTCAACGCCAGGGGCATGTCCTTAGATTATGTGCGCGAATGGATTGATATGTGTACTTAATTTTCTTTTCTTTTGTTTTTCCTGTTGAAGTTTTTATGTTTTGAAACGGTTATAGCCCTGATATGGCTCTACGCAGTCGGCTGGGCTTTCAACAACAACAGTAACAGTAACAAGTAAACCGATAAGGCGTTAACAGTTGTCTGCCTGGTTGTGAATGGTTGTGAACCTGATTTTATTTGAAGCTAGGGAAGAGGTAAAGCAGTGAGGGAGAGGAGATAGGCACTGCCCTCATGATGCTGGCCCTGAGAAACGTTGGGGTCTCTACCACCTCACTCCTCTACGGCCTGAGGGTTATAGTTGTTGTTATATTCATACATACACATTCGGTTTTTATGACAATCGTTTTATCGTGTGAAACTCGGGATGCTCTCTCCATCGCCGCAATGCAGCGCCACCCATTTTTTAACCAAGATTTCAGAAAGGCAAGAAAGCTAATTGGCCTTCATGGTGAAGGAACCTGGGAAATGAACCTACCTCTCCAATGTTTTATACCAGCACAGACAAGCAAATGCCGTGGAATCTTTAAGCATGTGTAGGCCAGAAGGTACACGGGTCCGACTCATTTTTCGTCCCCTTCCGAAGGACTAGACTTTCATTTTGATTTTTTTCTGGTCAAACTGAGGAGAAAAGTCGAAGCCTTACCGGGGGAACGAACCCTGGAACCTCGAGTTTAGTTACTGGCAGGCGAACCTCTGAACCATTCTATCACTGTTCTTCCTTGTAGAAGGCGGGCTGGTTGGCTCTGCCAGAACAGTCATGGAGACTCGAGATCAGAACCGCGACGCACAACACGTCTCGACAGGTGTGTGAGCAGGTGGGAAAGCTATCAAACTTTCATTGGGAAGTTTGGGTTATACACATAACCAAATCAAATTACTGCCACTGTTATTACTACGGATATTACTACTACAACAACAAGCTATGGAACTTTCATTGGAAGTGTGGGTTACACACATAACCAAATCAAATTACTGCCACTCTTATTACTACGGATATTACTACTACAGCATGCTATGGAACTTTCAGTGGGAAGGTATAGGTTCGATCCTGCTAGGACACCTCCCACCTGGTGGATGGGTAGGCCTACAGAGTGCAGGTGATTTCCTATCTTCCAGTTGAATGTGTGTGCATACCTGCTACTGCCTAAAAATCTGTCTTCGTTTGTACACCCACGCAGAACATGAAGCATGCATGTTAAAGATCCTGTGAGTCTTATCACTGTGGCTTATGGCAACATAAAAGCATCCAGAATGCACGTCCACCGAGCACGAAGTTTGTGGACTGTACAGCAACATACCGCACTCACACGTAGCCCGCTCGCGCCGCCCATTTTAACCCTTCGATTCCCGAACCCTGTCCACCAGCATCCTGCATTGTCAACCATGCTAGCAAGACAAAAACTTAACCCTTTGACTCCCGAACCCTGGACATCAGCATCCTGCATTGTCAACCATGCTAGCAAGGCAAAAACTTAACCCTTTGACTCCCGAACCCTGACATCAGCATCCTTCGTTGTCAACCATGCTAGCAGGGCAAAAACTTAACCCTTTGACTCCCAAACCCTGGACATCAGCATCCTGCATTGTCAACCATGCTAGCAGGGCAAAATCTTAACCTTTGACTCCTCACCCTATCCACCAGCTTCCGTGGTGGATAGGGTGAGGGAGTCAAAGTGTTAAGTTTTTGCAGTTGGTGAATAGGGTGCGACGGTCAAAGGGTTAATGTTTCCATGTTTCCGGTAGTATCAGCATTGTGTTACATGGGTTCTCGCCCCATTTTGAGATCTGGCCAACGCAGCGGGTTTTGCACTGGCTCAGGGAGTCTGCCACATAAATGCCGGCAGATTTGGGTGGGGCGCATACAGAATTATCCAACTCCAATCATTCCCTCTTGAACAAGCTCCATATTCTCATTCAATTTTCGTGTTTCTAGATTCTAACCAGCTTGGCTATCCAGTCTGCAATATCAACAACAACAACAACAACATTTTTTTAAGACCCCCCCCCCCCCCCCCCCCCAAACAATCACTCGCTTCAATTATTAAATCACAAGACACCTAATTACACCGTACCCAGGTTCTGATGCGTCACGAATAAGTGGGTATCACGTGACTAGGGCGTACTCGTGCGGCGAGTAAGGAGAGGCTCATAACATGAAAGGGGCGCCTACTCTTATCAAAGGGTGGTGTTTACCTGCCGCTGTTACCCCCCTTATTTGTCATGATTATCCGCCGGTTTTTGGCACGGTAGGTGCGCCATACACATCATTGTGACATTGATTGCTTCTCTTGTGTATGTGGGAACATTTTCTGCAAAGGATGAGAGAGAGAGAGAGAGAGAGAGAGAGAGAGAGAGAGAGAGAGAGAGAGAGAGGGAGAGGGGGGAGGGGATGAATCGTTAGAAACGGTACGGTGAGAGAGGAGAGAAAAAGAGCCAGTAGAGACAAAGACAGACAGACAGGCAGGCAGGCAGGCAGAGAAAGAGACAGTAAGACAAGGTGAGATTTTTTAAAACTTATATATATAGATCTATATATTTATTCATTTTATTTATTTTTTTGTCATAATAGATTTACCACTAATATTCGGAATGCTGTACCCAGGAAAGTGCGTCGCTGTAGTGCAGCACCATGTATATATTTTTCCCCCCCTGTTTATTAACCTATGAAAGTGAGTGATCTTGAACGAGCGCTGAGTGAGTGCTACACACGGGACCTCGAGTTTATCGTCTCATCCTGAAAAGATTTTAGCTTCTATACGATCATGGTGCCCTTTGTTTAGATTCGAGTTCAATCCCAGTCTGCAATATCAACAACAACAACAACAACAACAACAACAACAACAACAACAACAACAACAACAGCAGCAGCAGCAGAAGCAGTAGCAGCAGCAGCAACAACAACAACAACAACATCAACAACAACTGGCCTGTTCGCCACCCATCTTTATGTTTCCATCATTCTGGTGATGTCGGTTTAGTTTTTCTTGGGTTCCTTTCCTCCCTTCCGCATTTCAGGTCCTTGCCAGTGCTCACGCTTTTGTGCAGGCTCAGTGAATCTGCCAGATGATTGCTGGGTGGAGCGCATATGGAATTGTCCGAGTGTGACGAATCCCTCTTGGAAAACTGCAAACTTCAAACTCGGAGAAAGGGAAAGAGAGAGAGAGAGGGAGGGAGAGAGAGAGAGAGAGAGAGAGAGAGAGAGAGAGAGAGAGAGAGAGAGAGAGAGAGAGAGAGAGAGAGAGAGAGAGAGAGAATCACAATGACGACAGTAACAGTGACAATGACGAGAGAAAGAGAGAGAGAGAGAGAGAGAGGGAGGGAGGGTCTATTGTGTTTGACGGGTCATGAATACTGCAGCGCGGGCGTCGTTCTGTCAGCTGGAACTCGGCTCTGATGCTACGGTTGTGTGTGTCTGTGTGTGTGTGTGTGTTGTGTGTGTGTGTGTGTGTTGTGTGTGTGTGTGTGTATGTGTGTGTGTATGTGTGTATTGTGTGTGTGTGTGTGTGTGTGTGTGTGTTGTGTGTTTTGTGTGTGTGTGTGTGTGTGTGTGTGTGTGTGTGTGTGTGTGTGTGTGCACGCATGCGCGCGTGCGCGCGGTTTGTATTTCTTTTCATGGGGGTTGGTGGGATGGGGGGGGGGGGGGTGTACGCGCGCATGGTAGTGTGTACGTGTATGTTCACGCGCCCGCCCGTGCATGTGCGCTCTCTCTCTCTCTCTCTCTCTCTCTCTCTCTCTCTCTCTGTAAAAGCTTTTTGTTATAACTTTAATAGTAAAGGCGGACGCTATCAATAATTGGCGGTATCATAGACCTGGTCTCAACAGGGACGAACCATTCTCTGTACGACAAGACTGTTGTGTTTTGGGTCTCTTTAAAAAAAAACTATTTCTAATTACATTGTCAACTTTGATAAGAACAAATATAATATACCATACCATACCATACCATACCATAACAGAACATAACAGAACATTATATTATATTATATTATATTATATTATATTATATTATATTATATTATATTATATTATATTATATTATATTATATTATATTATATTATATTATATTATATTATATTATATTATATTATATTATATTATATTATGATGTGATGTTATGTTATGTTATGTTATGTTATGTTATGTTATAAATGATATGATGTGATGTGATGTGATGTGATGTGATGTGATGTGATATAAACAAACAAATGAATTAATAATTTGCCTTGTTCAAAAAAAGAAGCCACACTACAAAATAGTAACAGCAAAACGTAATCAGAGTTTAGTGAAAGATTTAGGCAAAGCACAATTAACAATAAGAACATGAATAAATGAATAATAAAACTATTAATAATTAGTACAAAAACGAACATACAGACACATAAATCAATGCACGAATGATTGAATATATAAATATGAATAAAATCCGAAGAACAAAGCTTAATCAGTCACACAACTGTTTAAGATTTCCACATACAATCAAAATATGTACATGTTTGGAAGTGAAATTAATTCATATTTGCATGCCGAATAGATTTTCTTTAAATAGAAGGGTGTATTCATTTGCATGAAGCACTAGTACCATATAATATACCAAAACGTAACTGATAGCAAGAGGGTAAATAGGAATAAGTAGAAACATACAGATACACATTCAGCTTATCAGGAAATGGAATTAGCTGAGTTTTGGCGTTGACTAGCTCATGACAGTGTTAAGCGATTGCATTGTTCTGGAAATGTCACTTGCTGGAAGGCCTAAAATAAGCATGGCATCTGGCATTAGCCTATACATAAAATTTTCACCCAGATCACTAGAACTGCATTGCGTATAAGACAAAAATACAAATGAACGAACAAATAAATAAACAAATAAAACAAATTGATAGATTCAGCCTTTGACTACCACACCCTATCCACCAACTGCAAAAAATTAACCTCTGTCTCCCTCACCCTGTCCACCAGCTTTCTGTAGGAAACTGGTGGATAGGGTGAGGGAGTCAAAGGGTTAAGTTTTTGGTTTGCTAGCAATGCTGACAACGCAGGATGGTGGTGGACAGGGTGCGGGAGTCAAAAGGTTAAAAAAAAATCTGTATGCAAAACCATCATCAAAACACCGGGAAAATCATGTGCCTGTAGAACAAATGAACAGATAGATAAATAAATACACAAATATATTTAAAAAATGTATATGCAGGTGCACGTCATTATTGAAAGGACTGAAAGCAGCGGTTAGTCCCTCGCTTTGACGTCTGTGCCTATAACACAGTTCAGAAATCGGGGACGAGTCAACTTGCCGGCTGTCTGTATAGTCAGTCCACGCTCTTCCTGGATGTAACATGTAGTGTGTGAACTGATTGCTTATATGCGTGGTGGGTGTGTACACTTAGTTTATCTTTATATATATAGATACATATATACATGTTTTATAAACAAGTCTATGTTGGATTGCATTAGAGCGATATATCAGTACGATTTTTGTTTTTAATCAGTACGTTGTTATCTGAGCATTGCCTATAGGTGAACAGTCTGGTGTTTTTAGTTATTTTCACAGTTTACGGAACTTCTCCATCACATGACATTTGTGACATCAGTTGCCTATGGAATTCATTCCGAGCGCGGAGACGTCATCTTGAGAAAATGAAACTGACAACTTCGCAATCTGTTTTTTGTCCTGAGGACGTCACGTTCTGCTTTTTTCGAACGCAGTAGTCGGATGGGTAAACCGCGAGCTGCAAATCAGATTAAAGTTCTGGGTTTAATCCGCTCAGACATCTCCGTGTGGTGGGTAAAGGGCGGAGATTTTTTTCGAGCTCCAAGATCAACACGTAAGCAGGCCTGCCAGTGCCTGAACGCTCTTCATGTGTAAACGCGTGCAGAACATCCAATATGTACGGTAAATTCATGTCAATGGCTGGCTTTTAGAAACACCGAAAACACCCTACATGCACGCCCATTGAAGACAGAATGTGCAGACTGTGCAGTGACATGCTGCCTGCGCATTTCGTACAAAACAACGCGCATACACCCATCGAAGAAGAAACGGAAACGCTTAAATAAAAAGGCAACAACAACAGCAACAACAACAACAACAGCAGCAGCAGCACAACAACAACAACAACAACAAAAAGGGGGGGGGGGGTGCCATAGAAAAGGTGAATCTGTTTCCGTAACCGTCGCCAGTCAGTCCGAGACTTTTTTTTTGGTTTGGTTTGTTGTTGTAATGGATCATTGCACTTAAGAAGATTACCTTTGTGCTCTCCTTTTAAATTTTGTCTCCATTTTCTACGCCACTTTAATGGCCACAGACGCTGGATGCGATGATGATGATGAGGAGGACGACGACGACGAAAGAGGGTAACCATGTCTTGAAAGATACAGACACCTGCGGTGTTGGTCAGACATTTTGAGCAACACCCTCAGTGACGCATTGGTGAAGTGGATGAGACTCGACTGTGTGATCCCAGTCTTCCCAATGAGCCCATAGCACGTTCAACTCTGGGTAGAAGCCGGTTGGAGCCGAAAAAAACCTACAATGATTTTTGAAGGGACTGATGGGGATTCGAACCCACAACCTTCCAGTCGGTGGCCCATTGCGCTAACCATTAATCCATGGTGACAACTCGGGACTTCTTGTTCGTCCAGGCAAGCCTGGTTTCTTTTGCAGCTAACCTCTACATGTGAAAGCCATCCGCCGTTTGCTACCTGCGACCCACTGGGTTGGAGATGGTCTCTGCGGGCCCCACTACCAAACTGAAGATAGTTTTGTCCCAAAACCAGACGATAAAGATCAGTATGTCTACTCATCCGTCAGATTCAAAGAAAACTCCAGCTCCATCAATTCTCGGATCCAATTTCCGAAGTGCTGGAAATTTTCGTTCAGATGTAAAAAAAAAATGTCCCTCCTATCGTTGGCCATTGTAAGGAGTTAGAATTAGGAATTTATTCATGACACACAGACAAGTCTATGTGTGCTCTACCTAGTGTGCCGTCCGTTATGTAGCACACTCCTTGAGCTAAAACAAAACTCTATACGCTGGCAAGGTCTTGAAGTGGAAAAAAATGGATCTTGAGTCGACGGCTGTAAGGTATATTCGGTACTAGCTTTCTTCATCGGGTTTCAAAAGAAAAAAAAATGTCCGTTTAACCTTTTGTACGGGCAGACAGTTGTTCCACTTCACCGGATGACGACTTCCGCCCCGCTGAACATAATCACAAGTTTTGGTGTCATTAAGTAAATGAAGCTTTTTTATGTTATGACCTGTGGCCCGCTTGTTTGCAAATGTCGGATTGTTCACAGGATCGTTTCACAAATGTGATTGATGGTTTGAGAATGCAGACTGACTCCTTAGTTTGCTGTGAATTTCGTCGCACAAAAACGGATGTGACATCAATGCTAATTCGTGAATCAGGTTACACTGCAGATTTTGTGTTTCTGCTTCGTTTCGGGTCTCTGTCTCTCTGTCTGTCTGTCTCTGTCTCTGTCTGTCTCTGTCTCGGTCTCGGTCTCTCTGTCTCTGTCTGTCTGTCTGTCTGTCTGTCTGTCTCTCTCTCTCTCTCTCTCTCTATATATATATATATATGTGTTATATATATATACCCACATATATATATGTATGTATACATATGCATATATATATATATATATATATATATATATATATATATATATATATATATTATTACGTTGTTGCTACATTATTGTTTTGACTCAGTAAACCCCCTCTTCATCAAAATGGATCTTAGGACTAGGGGAAGTGAGATGGAAGGCGGCAGGCATGATAACATCAGGAGAATACACAGTGATATACTCTGGTGGTAATTCACATGAAAGAGGAGTAGGCATCATAATGGACAAAGACAAATCAAAAGCAGTTAAGGGATACTGGGCAGTGTCCGACAGAGTTTTGCTGGTCAAATTGGGAGACAAACCATTTGATATCAACATCATACAGATGTATGCACCAACATCCGCAAGTACTCAGGAAGACATCGACAACTTCTACGAAGTTTTAGAGATGGCCAAGGTCCAATGTAAATCACAAGAAGTTACAGTTATAAATGGGAGATTTTAATGCTAAAGTGGGACAGGATAGGGTGGAGGATATAGTTGGATCTCATGGCCTTGGTACACAAAATGAAAGAGGGGGAAACTTGTAGAATGGGCACAGATGAATGAGTTCATAGTAGGAAACACCTGGTTTGAGCAGCCTAACAGAAGAAAATGGACTTGGATGAGACCAGGAGATAATACCAAAAATCAGATTGACTACATCCTGATCAACGAAAGATTTAGAAATTCTTTACTGTCAGCAAAAACACTACCAGGCGCAGACTGCAACAGTGACCACAATCCTGTAGTGGGAAGGTTTAGGCTCAAATTGAGGAAAAGGAAACAGACCAAAAGCAACATCAAACTAAACCTTGGACTCTTAAAGACAGATGAAATGATACGTCAAAAATTTAATGTACATGTTCAAAACAAATTCAGTGATCTGGAAGGCGCTGGTGACATTGAGGAACAACGGACAAAGTTGAGAAGTTCGATAAATGAAGCTTGTGAAGAAATCCCTAAGGCAGATAGAAAAGCAAAAAAGAGCTGGATGACTAATGAAATTTTGGGCTTGATGGAGGAAAGGAGGAGGGCAAAGAGAAACGAGGAGATCTACAGGAAGATAAACAAAGAAATCAGGTATAGGTGCAATGAAGCTAAGGAAGCTTGGCTGAACACAAAATGCAAAGAGATAGAAGAACGACACAAAATGGATCCTCAGGGTATGTACAGACGAATTGAAGAAATTGTCCACAGGAAAAATACATGCACATCAACTGGTTGCTTAAAATCGAAAGATGGCACGCTTATCATGGAAAAAGACAAAATACTGGACAGATGGGGAGAGTACATTAAAGACCTTTTTGAGGATGACAGAAACGAAGAACACATTATAAAAAAGAACTTTGAAGGACCACCCATAATGAAAGATGAAGTTAGAGCAGCACTGAAAAAGATGAAACCAGGAAATGCCCCAGGACCAGACAACATTACTACAGAGATGATTGAAGCCCTGGAGGAATTTGGCATAGAAAAAATAACAGTCCTCCTGAATGAAATTTATGACACTGGAAAAATCCCCAAAGATATGTCAAAATCAATTTTCATTGCACTTCCAAAGAAGACAGGGGCTATAGAATGCGAACTCCATCGCACAATCAGTTTGATGAGTCATGTAACAAAAATCCTGTTAAGAATAATCATGATGAGGACAAGGAATAGAATCAAAAGAGAAATAGCAGAAGAACAGTGTGAATTTGTGGAAGGGAAAGGAACTATTAATGCCATATACATCCTA
>JAPXFY010000026.1:49067745-49072745 GCA_030674185.1 Monoplex corrugatus
GTGTGTACGTGTGTGTACGTGTGTGTGAATATTTAAATGCACGTGTTATGCTTTGTGTGTGTGTGTGTTTGAATATTTAAGCAGCAATAGTAATAATAGTAGTAGTGGTAGTAGTAGTAGTAACAGTAGTAGTAGTAGCAGTGGTGGTGGTAGTAGTAGTAGTAGTAGCAGCAGCAGTAGTAATAGTAATAGTAGTAGTAGTAGCAGTAGTGGTGGTAGTAGTAGTAGTAGTAGTAGTAGCAGTGGTGGTGGTAGTAGTAGTAGTAGCAGTAGTGGTGGTAGTAGTAGTAGTAGTAGTAGTAGCAGTGGTGGTGGTAGTAGTAGTAGTAGCAGCAGCAGTAGTAATAGTAATAATAGTAGTAGTAGCAGCAGCAGTAGTAATAGTAGTAGTAGTAGCAGCAGCAGTAGTAATAGTAATAGTAGTAGTAGTAGTTGTAGCAGCAGCAGTAGTAATAGTAATAGTAGTAGTAGTAGTTGTAGCAGCAGCAGTAGTAATAGTAATAGTAGTAGTAGTAGTTGTAGCAGCAGCAGTAGTAGTAGTAATAGTAGTAGTAGTAGTTGTAGCAGCAGCAGTAGTAATAGTAATAGTAGTAGTAGTAGTTGTAGCAGCAGCAGTAGTAATAGTAATAGTAGTAGTAGTTGTAGCAGCAGCAGTAGTAATAGTAATAGTAGTAGTAGTAGTAGTTGTAGCAGCAGCAGTAGTAATAGTAATAGTAGTAGTAGTAGTTGTAGCAGCAGCAGTAGTAATAGTAATAGTAGTAGTAGTAGTAGTTGTAGCAGCAGCAGCAGCAGTATGTGATTGTATTCCCGTGGTTTTCAGTTTCAAGGCCACTTTATATTTCATTAACCTGATGATGATGATGATGATGTGTGATATTGATGATATTGATGACGACGACGACGATGATGATAACGACGAAAACGACGACGATGGCGATGATGATGGTGCGTTTCAGCGTTTCCTATTTCCAAGACTGCCTTATACTTCATTGATTTTCCAGAGTTAAAAATGATGATGATGACGACGACGACGACAATGATGATGATGGTGATGATGATGATGATGATCTTGATGATGATGATGACAATATGTTTGTATGTTCCAGTGATACCTAACTTCAAGACAACCTTGTATTTCGTAAACCTGCCGGAGGTCAAGAATGAAGACACACACCTCACCACTTTCGTCAGTATTGACTCCCCCCCCCCCCCCCTATGTTTATTTACTTGTCTGTCAGTTTGACTATCTGACTTGTTTCTTTATGCTGACATGTAAGTTTATGTTATGTTTACGGTCTTCTGCCTGTTGGTCTGTGTGTTATTTATCACAAATCATTCTTGTATAACGCTGTTCTTCAATCTCATTTGCACTCATTGCGTGCTATACATAATCAGACTTTTTAGAGAGCACGGAGAACTGACCACATTCCACTATGTTGTCGCACAGTTACACATCATCAGACTTTTTAGAGAGCACGGAGAACTGACCACATTCCACTATGTTGTCGCACAGTTACACATCATCAGACTTTTTAGAGAGCACGGAGAACTGACCACATTCCACTATGTTGTCGCACAGTTACACATCATCAGACTTTTTAGAGAGCACGGAGAACTGACCACATCCCACTGTGTTGTCGCACAGTTACACATCATCAGACTTTTTAGGGAGCACGGAGAACTGACCACATCCCACTATGTTGTCGCACAGTTTGTATCTTTAGTTGGCATACATGCTGGGTGTTTTCATGTTTCCACAAGCTAACCACTGACATGACGAAGAGTGGCAGAATGGTTCAGACGCTCGCCTGCCAATCACTAAACTCGAGGTTCCAGGGTTCGCTTTCCATAGAGGCCTCGACATTTCTTCTCAGTTTGACCGGAAAATCGAACTGAACGTCTAGTCATTCGGAAGGGGACGAAAAACGAGTTGCACCCGCGTGCCTTCTGGCTGCGTACGCTAAAGATCCCACGGCAGTTGAAAATCGTGAAGAGCAGGGTATTCTCCCGGCTGCCATGGTACAAAACATTGAGGGATATGTTGGTTTCCCAGATCCCACCCTTTGAAGACCAATTAGCTTTCTTGCCTTTCTGAAGTCTTGGTAAAAAATGTGAATACGAATATGAATTTGAAAACGAGGGAGAGAAGGATGGGCGATGCCCTCAAAAAAGCTGGCCCCCGAAAAAGTTGAGGTCTCTGTCACCTCGCTTCCCTACGACCTCAGGTTTATGGAACTATCTAGTAGGACCTCAGGACCTGGCCAGCTCATGGGTTTACGTGCAGGCTGAAGGCTCGTGCCGTGATCATTGTGGATCTTCTCCGTCACACGGAACCTGTGACGTTAGTGCTAATGGAATTCAATCTGAGCACAGAGACGTCATCTTGAGAAATTGAAACTGAAACTGACATGACCTACAAGATCTTTAACGTGCATATTTGATATTCTGCATACGCATATACAGGCGAAGGGCGTTCAGGAACCGACGGGTCTGTACACATGTTGACCTGGGAGATCAGAAAAAACTCTCCACCCTTTACTCGCCAGGTGGAGGTGTCTAGGTGGATCGAACCAGGACCTTCCGATTGGAAGTGCTTTTAACAACCACTTGACCAGCGTGCCTGTCAATTTTGACATAGTGATGGGGTTGGACAGGAAAGCTGGAGGGAAAGAGAACACCAGTAGACCCAGGGAAAAAATATTGGACGGACTTGCAGGGTGGCTGAGGACGGAGAAGGTGAAGATGGATCGGATGCGGTGTAAAGGAGAGAGGGTGGAAATGTACTCGACTTGCAGGGTGGCTGAGGACAGAGAGGGTGGAAGATGACTCGATTGCGGGTGAGACGGAGGGTGAGATGGACTCGGACTTGCAGGGTGGCTGAGGACAGAGGGTGAAGATGGACTGACTTGAGGTGGTGAGACGGAGAAGGTGGAGATGACTCGGACTTGCAGGGTGTGGCTAGAGGGGACGATGTATTAGATGAGGGTGGCTGAGACGAGAGGTGGAGATGTCTTGACTTGCAGGGTGGCTGAGGACAGAGAGGGTGGAAGATGGTACTCGGACTTGCAGGGTGGCTGAGGACAGAGAGGGTGGAAGATGGACTCGGACTTGCAGGGTGGCTGAGGACAGAGAGGGTGGAAGATGTACTTGCAGCGACAAGGGATAGATGCATATGGAGGGCTGTGATCGTCAACGCCATGCGGCAGGGCACTTGATGATGATGAGATGATGATGTGATGATGATGATTGATGATGATGATGATGATGATGATGGGGATGGGGAACAGATCTATGAAATATCGACATCACAGAAAAGATGAAGCATGAAATCAGACAGCGGTCAGACTGTTGGCATTTGGCCCATGTAAAGACCGAATCCGTCAGTATTTCTATGTCTGTCTACCTGCTGTCAGTCAATGCTGGGACTTGCACGATGTGAGACATAAGCACTACACGGCGGACTCCTTAAGGATCCTCTTCAGAGACGTCCTCCTGATGTAATGTTCAAGTTTTTACAAGACCTCAGTAGATTTCATTTGATATGATTTTACATAAGAGAACGATTTTTACATGCAGTTTAGACTTGAAAGAGATGTTGGTGAGCTTGGTTTTTAAACTTGGTGTCGTTTTTAACATGATTTTAGCCCTGATACAGTTGAACCTGAACCGTCTGCTTGTCAATCTGTCTCTGTCTCAATCTGTCTGTCAGTTTGTCGGTTTGTCTTTTTGTCTAACTGTGGCTGTCTGCCATCTGTCTCTCAGTTTGTTGCTCTGTCTGTCAGATTGTGTCACTCTGTCTGTCTATCTGTCCGTCTGTCAATCTGTCAAAAAACAAAAACAACCTTCCCTGAAAAACAAATAAAGAAACAACAACCCCCCAAAACAAGCAAACAGAAACAAACACAACACAACCCACTGTATACTTTCTCTCATTCTTTCCTTCTGATTTTCAGGTGGAAAAACGGTTCGAGAATGCTGGCACCGTCACTGATGTGAACGTGGAAAGACTGTGAGTTACTCTTTTGTTGTTGTTGTTGTTGTTGTTGTTGTCGTTCTGTTTTCCATTATTGCTATTGTTTTCATATTGTGCATGCGTATGCATTTCAAGGGCCTCAGGAGGCATCAGGCCTCAAAGAGAGGATGGGCGCCGCCCTCATGGTGCTGGCCCCGGGAAAAGTTGAGGTCTCTGCCACCTCACTCTCCTACGACCCCAGGGTTATAGAACTATCTAGGTAGGACCTCAGGACGTGGCCAGCTCGTGGGTTTATGTGCAGGCCTTAAGGCTTGCGCCGTGATCTTTTTGGATCTTCTCCATCACATGGCACCTGTGACGTAAGTGCCTATGGAATTCATTCCGAGCATGGAAACGTAATTCTTGAGAAATTGAAACTGAAATTGAAACTGAAGTTTTTGTTTTGTTGTTGTTGTTGTTGTCCGTTCTTGTTCTTATTGTGTTGTTGTTGTAGTTGTTGTTCTTCTTGTTCTTAGTGTTGTTATTGGTTTTTGTTGTTGTTGTTGTTCGTCACAATGGTAGTGACGGTGGTGGTGATGTTTTATCTCCCTCTTTCGTCTAAACAGGCCTGTTTACTGCTTATGTTGACCTGCTTATGCTTCTGTTGCAAACAGAAAACGATACATACAAAACAAAAACTTGTTTAACAAACGAGCAAATATAATACTGACTCTGAATTTAAGAATTTTGAATAGACTTCAAATACACAAACACACTTACTCACACACACACACATAATTTTAACACACACACACACACACACACACACACACAACACACACACACACACACACACACACACACACAAACACACACACACACATACACACACAACACACACACACAATCACACACACACACACAATCACACACACACACACACACACACACACACACACACACACACACACACACAACACACACACACACACACACACACACACACACACACACATTATCCACATCACATTATCATCCTTCATCACAC
>JAPXFY010000026.1:49082745-49087745 GCA_030674185.1 Monoplex corrugatus
AGCAACCAATGTCAAACCCTTTAATCTTTATAGCTATAACACAAAGTAAACGGCCTGTAAGCATGACTGTTCAAAGTACACAGAGACGGCCTGTAAGCATGACTGTTCAAAGTCACAGAAACGGCCCACAAGCTCCTGAAAATGATAAGCGGCGAAATTGCACCGACCGGTATGGCGAACTGACACTGAACACCAGATACGACTACTCTACCGATAAACGTGATGCGTTTTGCCATGCGGCGAAATGGGAAGTGGCCAATGGGTATGTCACCCAGTGTGTGTAGCGCTAGTGTAGAGTATTTCCACTACCACTCAGAAAAAGAAAATAGGATTGTAAGCATTGCTTCAGAGAAACGCTGCACACTTAAGGAGATGCAGTTCTCCGGGAAACTTCAACGTTTACATAGCGCTCGTTGTGCTTGTCATACACTGTAAACCACAAATCAGTGAAGGTCCAGTGTCGCTAATGCATTTGAACTAGTTACTTAGTTAGCTACATAACTAACTGCCTATCTGCTTATCTACCTAGTTAACCCTTTGACTCCCGCATCCTATCCACCAACTGCAAAAATTGAACACTTTGACTCCCTCACCCAATCCGCCAGCTTTCCACATGAAACTGGTGGATAGGGTGAGGGAGTCAAAGGGTTCAGTTTTTGCTTTGCTACCATGGTTGATAATGCAGGATGCTGGTGGACAGGGTGCAGGAGTCAAAGAGTTAACTAGCTACGAACCTAAATACCTAGCTACCTAATCGCTTGTCTACGTATCTACCTACCTAACCATCTAAACCTCTAACTCATTAACTAACGAACTGACTGACTGCCTTCCTACTCGCCTGCCTGCCAGATTGCTTCCCTGCTCATTCATTCTCTTACGAGTTGACTCATTCAATCACTTACTCTTTGAACAATTACCAAACATTCGAGCTAGCTAGTTACCACCTACCTATCCACCAAGCTTGCTTGCTAGCTGCCTACCTACCTACTTACCTATCTACTTAATTCACTCACTCCCAAGGTAAGAAAGTAACTGATTGACGATACTAAGGAGCGTACAAACGAACTAACTGATTAATTCATTAAACATTCAAATTCTATGGAAATAGTGTAATGTAACATATGTAAATGCTGATATGAATTTCGCTCTGTTCGTTGTTGTTGTTATTTCATTTGTTGTTCTTGTCGTTAGTCTTCTCTTCTTCTGTCATCTTCTTCTTTTCTTCTTCTTTCTTTCTTTGTTCTTTCTTCTTTTTTTGTTTATTCTTCTTTCTTTGTTTTTTCTTCTTTCTTCTTTCTTCTTCTTTATCCGTTCTTCTTCTTTCTTCGTTCTTCTTCTTTCTTCGTTCTTCGATCTTCTTCTTTCTTCTTTCTTCGTTATTCGATCTTCTTCTTTCTTCTTCTTTTTCTTTTTTCTTTCTTCTTCTTCTTCTTCCTTGTTCTTCTTCTTCTTTCTCCTTTCTTCTTCTTTCTTTATTTTTCTTTCGTCTTCTTTCTTTATTTTTCTTTCGTCTTCTTTCTTCTTCTTTCGTCTTTCTTCTTCTTTCTTTATTTTTCTTTCATCTTCTTTCTTCTTCTTTCTCCTTCTTTCTCCTTTCTCCTTCTTTCTCCTTTCTTCTTCGTTCTTCTTTCTTCTTCTTTCTTCTTTCTTCTTCGTTCTTCGTTCTTCGTTCTTCTTTCTTTTGTTATTCTTTTTTCTTCTTCTTTCTCCTTCTTTCTTCCTTCTTCTTCTTTCTTCTTTCTTCTTCTTTCTTCTTTCTTCTTTCTTCTTCTTCTTTCTTTCTTCTTCTTCTTTCTTCTCTTTCTTTCTTCTTCTTCTTCTTCTTTCTTTCTTTCTTCTTTCTTTCTTTCTTCTTTCTTTTTCTTCTTTCTTCTTCTTCTTTCTTCTTCTTCTTTCTTTTTCTTCTTCTTCTTCTTTCTTCTTTCTTCTTTCTTCTTCTTTCTTCTTTCTTCTTTCTTCTTCTTTCTTTTTTCTTTCTCTCTTCTTCTTTCTTCTTTCTTCTTTCTTCTTTCTCTTCTTCTTTTTCTTCTTTTCTTCTTCTTTCTTCTTTCTTCTTCTTTCTTCTTTCTTCTTCTTCTTTCTTTCTTCTTTCTTCTTCTTCTTCTTTCTTTTCTTTCTTCTTCTTTCTTCTTCTTTCTTCTTTCTTCTTTCTTCTTCTCTTCTTCTTTTCTTCTTCTTTCCTTCTTCTTTCTTCTTCTTTCTCTTCTTTCTTCTTTCTTCTTCTTTTCTTCTTTTCTTCTTCTTTCTTCTTTCCTCTTCTTTTCTTCTTTCTTCTTTTTCTTTCTTCTTTCTTCTTCTTTCTTCTTCTTTCTTTCTTCTTTTCTTCTTCTTTCTTCTTCTCTTCTTCTTTCTTCTTCTTCTTCTTCTTTCTTTCTTCTTTCTTCTTCTTTCTTCTTCTTCTTTCTATTTCTTTCTTTCTTCTTCTTTCTTTTCTTCTTCTTTCTTCTTCTTTCTTCTTTTCTTTTTCTTCTTCTTTCTTCTTCTTTCGTCTTCTTCTTTCATTTCTTTCTCTTTCTCTTCTTCTTTTTTTCTTTCTCTTCTTTCTTCTTTTTTCTTTCTTTTCTCTTCTTCTTCTTTTCTTTCTCTTCTTCTTCTTCTTCTTTCTTTCTTTCTTCTTTCTCTCTTTCTTCTTTTCTTTTTTCTTCTTCATTTCTTTCTTCTTCTTTCTTCTTCTTCCTTCTTCTTTCTTCTTCTTTCATTTCTTCTTTCTTCTTCTTTCTTTTTTCTTCTTCTATCTTCTTCTTTTTTCTCCTTTCTTTTTTTCTTCTTCTTTCGTCTTTCTTCTGCTTTCTTCTTATTTCTTCTTCTTTCTTTTTCTTTCTTTTTTTCTTTTTCTTCTTCTATCTTCTTCTTTTTTCTCCTTTCTTTTTCTCTCTTGTCTTTCTTTGCTCTTCTTTTCTTCTTCTTCTTTTTCTTCTCTTCTTCTTTTTTTCTTCTTTCTTTTTTTTCTCCTTTCTTTTTCTTTCTTCTACTTTCGTCTTTCTTCTGCTTTCTTCTTCTTTCTTTTTTCTTTTCTTCTTTCTTCTTCTTTTCTTCTTTCTCCTTTCTTCTCCTTTCTTCTACTATCTTCTTCTTCTTCATGCAGCTCCTACGGTTTAAGAAATGTACAATTGCTGTTCTTTTCGTCAGCACATCACAATTACTTCATGTCGATATATTTATCTTTGTTGCTTTGTTATTTGGCGCTGATGTTCTGGCTGAAGCTTTGTCGTTGCCGTTATTGCTGCTGTAGTTGCTCTTCTTCCTGTTACAATAGTTATTCATTTGTTATTATTGTTATTGTTGTTGTTGTTGTTGTTATTATTATTATTATTATTATCATTATTATTATTATTATTATTATATTGCTATTGTTATTATTATTATTATTGTTGTTGTTGTTGTAGATATTATTGATAATGATTATCATTATTGTTATATTTATTGTTGCCGTTATTGCTGTTATCGTTGTTGTTGTTAGTGTTGTTATCATTGTTATAGTTGTTATTGTCATCATCAATCGTTCTTATATAGCGCTATTCTCCAAAATTTGGATTCTCTGAGGTGCGTACACGATCGGACCTTTTAGTGGAGCACCGAGAATTCCATCTGTCGGGTGGGTGTGCTGACTATATGGGAGACAGGGTTGAACCTCCACACTTTACCCACCATCAAGGGCAGGTGTCTGGGCGGATCGAACCCAGGACCTTCCGATTGGACGTCCAACATTTACCCACTCGACTGCCGCGTCTGTCATTTAAACTTTCGATCTGCACTGCAGTCATTCACTGATGAAGATAAAACATAGGCTAGGTAGGGCCTCAGGATCTGGCCGGCTCACGGGTTTATGTGCAGGCTTAAGGCCTGTGTCGTGGTCACTATAGCCTACAACATAGCACCTGTGACATTAGTGCATATGTCGTCTCGACAAACCGAAACTGAAAGTGAAACAGACTGATGAAAGTATTGCTCTCGTCGCGACGTTTGAATGGCCCATAGTTTTGATATTTCCAGTTTTCTGTTGCTTTTTTTAAAATGTTTTTTAAATGTTTTTTAAGACCTTACAGTTTGTGAGAGACGTCAATGGCGTGAAGTGTATTACATAATTTCAAACGAACAGTGATGACTATGAAATTCTGTACATATTGCAGACTTTGAAATATGTGACTTCAGAGAACATGAAGACGTATGAGAAGTATGATGTCAGTGAAATAATGACGTAATTTGTGCTTCAGACTTAGAGGTTTAAGTTGTCACTGAAGAAGGCAGCGTCAGAGAACGTGATGACGTCACTGAACATGTTGACATACCACACGTTTCGGATTTTGCCAGATACACGGTCAGTGAAGATGAGAAAATGCAGTGACGTCATCGAATATGTTGACGACATATATGTAGAACACGATGATGCTGTGCGTGATTCATTTTAAGTGTTAAGACAAGACGGAAATCTGTTTCTTAGACTGACATGCAGATCATATTGTATGTAGTATAGACCTATTTACAAATCGTGTTTGGGAAAAAAGGAAATACCTAAAAACATAATGAACAAATAAGCAAAAACCCCAATAAACAAACAATAGCGAGCAAACAAAAAACGAAAAAAAACAAAACGAAACCAAACAAAAGATAACTACACAAAAAAAAAAAAAAAAAAAAAAAAAATCACCAACCCACAAGAAAAGAGCTGGCGATGATTTCATCGAGCATGGTGACGTCATGGAAAAAATGGTGACGTCACTGAACGTGCTGACGTGCTTTCTGTTTCAGACTTTGAAGAGTACAAGATAGAGATCGTGACGTCAGTAAACTGGAACAGTGGGATGGCCACTTCTAAGCCACTGGCTGACTCCCTGAAGACTTTTGTGAGTTCTGTCTGTCTGTCTGTTTGCTTGTTTGTCTGTATGCCTGGTTATCTAGATCGCTGGCTGTACATTCCTCTGTCTGTCTGTCTCTCTCTCTCTCTCTCTCTTTCTTTCTTTCTCTGTCTCTCTCTGTGTGTGTCTCTCTCTCTGTCTCTT
>JAPXFY010000026.1:49092745-49102745 GCA_030674185.1 Monoplex corrugatus
AAGTCATGTTGTGTTGCGTTTCGTCAAGTTGTGTTGCGTTTGTGTTGCATTGCGTTGTGTTGTGTTGTATTGTGTCATGTTGCATTGCAGAGAGAGACTTGATTTTGTCCGGGGTCAGTTTTGGCATGAGCGGCTATCTCACCGTCTACTTGTGGCAGTCAATCCACTCAGAATTTCTGTGATTTGTGTTCTGTTGCGGTATAGTACGTTTCGAATCAACTGAAACTTTTCCAAGGCGACTGTGACCTTGATAAACCCACAAAACCAGGATTTTCTGTTGTAGTTTTTTTTAATATAAAAAAGAAGATCGTATGAAAGGCTTGACGTTTATGCGTGGTTTTTTGTTGTTGTTTTTTATCCGCCAGGTGGCTGTAAGGACAAGGACTGCGGGACAGGGCTGTGTGTGGAAATGAAGGAACAGGGCGACTGTCGCTGCTTGCCAGGACAGGAACCACAATCATGCCAAGCCATTGGTGAGTACTGTCCCTTTATCGTCTTTTTGAAAAAAGTCCGCTTTTTTTTTTTTCGAAAGTCAAGGAACCTTTTTTTTTTTATTTAAAAGAATACAACAAGACATTGTTTTGTTACATGCATGCAACTGAATTAGATGGATGACAGTAAAAAGATAAAGGAGCAAACAAATAAACAAAGAAGGGAATTACAGTTCTAGCAACCGTTTGGTGAGTGGTTTCCCTTCGTCTTCTACCTGTGCGTAATTAAAAAGACTTAATTTTGTCAACCTTTTGTGATTATTTCCCTCTCGCCTGTACTTAGACGAGGAGCCACAATCCTATCGACGTTTTGTGAGCGATCTCCCTTATTGTTCTTCTCCCATCTTAGGCAACAAAGGATAATGCTTTCAACCTTTCGTGAGTGATCTCTTTTTAGTCTCCTGTCCCTGCCCCCACCCCCACCCCACTTCACATGTAGGCAACGAAGCATTAATCCTGTCAACATTTTGTTGAGTGATCTCCCTTATTCTTCTTCACCCAACTTAGACAAGCAACCAGAATCAAGTTAACCTTTTTGTGCGTGATCTCACTTATTCATTCGTTTTTTTTTTTTCCAACTTAGACATGGAATCACAATCCTATTAACATTTTTGATACGTGCACGTCTTTCTCTTTCTATGTGTTGACATACACCAAAAACTTGCCCCACTTATTTACCGCACCTTTGTGAAATCCCGTATTGATTATGCATTAACAATGTGGGTTGGTTGTAGTGAAACTGCATGAAGAAAAATGACTCCCTGTACTGAAGTGTGTGTGTGTGTGTGTGTGTGTGTGTGCGTTTGTGTGTGTGCACATATGTGTATGTGTGTGCGTATGCGTGCGCGTGTGTGTATGTTTGTGTGTGTGTGTTTGTGCATGTGTGTATCTGTGTGTGTATGTCTCTCTCTCCTCTCTCTTCTCTCTCTCTGTGTGTGCACAGATTGCAGGGGGGCATCAGACTATTGTGGCACAGGGAACGACACAAAGTGTGTGTACGCAGCCCACCTGTCCGCTTATACCTGTCAGTGTCCACGTGGCACCACAGGGGAGCACTGTGACAGTAAGATGCTGTTTTATTCTTTATTAGGAGTTTGAAGAATGTTGATATTTTTGTTGACATCACAGGGGGGCACTGTGACAGTAAGGTACTATTTTATCCTTCATTAGGACTTTGTTTAAACAATGTTGACATTTTTGTTGACATCACAGGGGAGCACTGTGGAGGTACTATTTTATCCTTCATTAGGACTTTGTTTAAACAATGTTGATATTTTTGTTGACATCACAGGGGAGCACTGTGAGGTACTATTTTATCCTTCATTAGGACTTTGTTTAAACAATGTTGACATTTTTGTTGACATCACAGGGGAGCACTGTGAGGTACTATTTTATCCTTCATTAGGACTTTGTTTAAACAATGTTGATATTTTTGTTGACATCACAGGGGAGCACTGTGACAGTAAGGTACTATTTTATTCTTCATTAGGACTTTGTTTAAACAATGTTGATATTTTTGTTGACATCACAGGGAGCACTGTGACAGTAAGGTACTATTTTATTCTTCATTAGGACTTTGTTTAAACAATGTTGATATTTTTGTTGACATCACAGGGGAGCACTGTGACAGTAAGGTACTATTTTATTCTTCATTAGGACTTTGTTTAAACAATGTTGATATTTTTGTTGACATCACAGGGGAGCACTGTGACAGTAAGGTACTATTTTATCTTCATTAGGACTTTGTTTAAACAATGTTGATATTTTTGTTGACATCACATAGCAACGCTTTGACAGTAAGATACTATTTTACTTTTTATTAGGAGTTTGTTTTGAAGAATTTGATATTTTTGTTGACATCATATGACAATATTGTGACAGTAAGATACTATTTTATTCTTCATTAGGAATTTGCTTGAAGAATATTGATATTTTTGCTTTTTGACACTCCCTTTTCTACGGATAACCTGAGAATCTCTTGACGATTTTTTTGTCTTATCGCTATGATGATGCAGACGACGGGCATGATAACCATGCTTTGGAAATCCGTCTAGGATGGATTGAGACAGCCTGACAGGGCTGACCTCCACGTTTATTGTTAGAACATATCCTGGCATCAGTCAGGCCTGAGGCTGTGTTGATCAGGAGATTCGAACATCCCCCTCCCCCTTGGGGATTCCCAGGGACTCCTTCAGTATAAATAGCATGGGAGAAGAATGGCAGAATGGTTCAGAGGTTTGCTTGCCAATAACTAAACGCGAGGTTCCAGGGTTCGCTCCCCGTAGAGGCCTCGACTTTTCTCCTCAGTTTGACCGGGAAATCGAGCTGAACGTCTAGTCCTTCGGAAGGGGACAAAAAACGAGTCGGACCCCTGTGTGTTCTGGCTACGCATACCAAAGATCCCACGGCAGTTGAAAATCGTGAAGAGCAGGGCATTGCCCGGCTGCCTTGGTATAAAACATTGGAGACATAGGTTGATTTCACAGGTCCCACCCCTTGAAGACTAATTAGCTTTCTCGCCTTTCTGAGGTATTGGTAAAGAAATTGTGAATATGATTATGAATTTGAATCTAGGGAGAGGGGATGGGTGCCACCCTCGTTGTGTTGGCCCCGGGAAAAGCTGAGGTCTCTGCCATCTCACTCCCTTACGACCCTAGGAACTATCTAGGTAGGACCTCAGGACGTGGCCAGCTCGTGGATTTATGTGCAGGCTTAAGGCTTGTGCCGTGATCATTCTGGATCTTCTCCGTCACATGGCACCTGTGACGTTAGTGCATATGGACTTCATTCCGAGTGCGGAGACGTTATCTTGACAAATTGAAACTGAAAGTGAAATAGTACGGGGTTAGGTAGTGGCAGGTCTGCACACAACGTTGACCTGGGAGATGGGGTGGGGGGTGGGGGGTGGGGTGGGAGGAATCTCCACCCTGTACCCGCCAGGCTGGAGAAGTATGCAGGCAGAATCGAACCCGAGACTTTAGGATTGGCAGTCGAACGTTTGCCCACTTTGCTACGGCGGCCGTCAAAATGGGGGGAATTTGTGTGTGTGTTGCAGTCGATGTTTGCGACCAGCTGGGTGATGGACTGTGCAGCGTGAATGGCCGCTGTGTGGGCGACCTGTTCAACTTCACGCTGTGCTCTTGTGACGACTTCTTTTGGGGACCCTTCTGCGGGAAGCGAGGCCATCCAAGTACGTCAGATTAACCTGGCTTTTGTTATCGTTGTAGACATCATCATCGTCGTCATCATCGTTGTCATTGTTGTTAAAGTCGTCGTCGTCCTTCTCCTCCTCATCTTCCTTATTACTTCGTCTTTGTCGTCGTTGTCATTGTCATTAGACTATCATCATCATTACCATCGTCGTTGTCGTCGTCATAACCATCATTATGATCTTTCTCAGAGTCGTCTACAACATCGTCGTCGTCGTCGTCGTCGTCATCATCATCATCATCGTCATCGTCGTCGTCTCATCGTCGACATCATCATCGCTGTTGTTGTCATCTTGGAGAAGATGATGGTAGTGGTGGACATCATTCTCATCCTCACCATTGTTGTCGTTCGTCGTCTTACTTGTCATCGTTTGTTCGTTGTTGCCGTCGTTGTCATCGTCGTCGTCGTCGTCGTCATCATCATCATCATCATCATTATCATCATTATCGATCATGAACATCACCGCCACCACCATTATCACCACCACCACCATCATCATAATCACCACCACCACCATCATCATAATCACCACCACCACCATCATCATAATCACCACCACCACCACTACCACCACCACCACCGCCATCATCATCATCACCACGACCATCACCATCACAATCACCACCAATATCATCATCACCACCATCATCATGATCACCACCACCACCACCATCATCACCACCACCATCACACCATCACCATCATCACCACCACCACTACCATCATCACCACCGCCATCAGCACCATCATCATCATCACCACCACCACCATCATCACCACCATCATCACATCATATCACTGCTGCTAGTGCTATCCAAGTCACTAACGTCTTGTTTGTCATGTCATTTATAGGAGTAACCAGAGTGTGTTGGTGTAAGTTGTACCATGCCATTATGAATTTGTAGTGTGTACCTAAGTGTGTCGTGTGTCATGCTATGCCATTGTCAGTGTGTAGTGTGTACCTAAGTGTGTCGTGTGTCATGCTATGCCATTGTCAGTGTGTAGTGTGTACCTAAGTGTGTCTTGTGTCATGCTATGCCATTGTCAGTGTGTAGTGTGTACCTACGTGTGTCGTGTGTCATGCTGTGCCAGTGTAAATGTGTTGTGTGTACCCTGATTGTGTCATGTATCATGCTGTGCCATTGTTA
This sequence comes from Monoplex corrugatus, assembly GCA_030674185.1. Taxonomy (NCBI): domain Eukaryota; kingdom Metazoa; phylum Mollusca; class Gastropoda; order Littorinimorpha; family Ranellidae; genus Monoplex; species Monoplex corrugatus. The sequence goes on from JAPXFY010000026.1 coordinate 49,097,595, forward strand.
GTGTGTAGTATGTACCTAAGTGTGTCGTGTATCATGCTGTGCCATTGTCAATGTGTAGTGTGTACCTAAGTGTGTCGTGTGTCATGCTATGCCATTGTCAGCGTGTAGTATGTACCTAAGTGTGTCGTGTGTCATGCTATGCCATTGTCAGTGTGTAGTACGTAGCTAAGTGTGTCGTGTATCATGCTATGCCATTGTCAGTGTGTAGTGTGTACCTAAGTGTGTCATGTATCATGCTATGCCATTGTTCGTGTGTAGTATGTACCTAAGTGTGTCATGTATCATGCTATGCCATTGTCAGTGTGTAGTATGCACCTAAGTGTGTCATGGTATGCCATTGTCAATGTGTAGTGTGTACCTAAGTGTGTCGTGTGTCATGCTATGCCATTGTCAGTGTGTAGAATGCACCTAAGTGTGTCGTGTGTCATGCTATGCCATTGTCAATGTGTAGTGTGTACCTAAGTGTGTTGTGTCATGGTATGCCATTGTCAATGTGTAGTATGTACCTAAGTGTGTCGTGTGTCATGGTATGCCATTGTCAATGTGTAGTATGCACCTAAGTGTGTCGTGTGTCATGGTATGCCATTGTCAATGTGTAGTATGTACCTACGTGTGTCGTGTGTCATACAGTGCCATTTGGGTAGTGTGTAACTGCGTGTGTTCTGTGTCATACAAAGTCATTGTCAGTCTGTAGTGTGTACTAGCCATTGTCTGTGGATAGTGTGTACTTAAGTGTGTCATATGTCATACAAAACCGTTGTCAGTATAGTTTGTGCCTAAGTATGTCGTGTGTCATACAGTGACGTTGTCAGTGTGTAATGTGTAACTATGCCGTGTCTCAGACAGTGCCATCGTCAGTGTGTAGTGTGCCATACAATGCCATTGTCAGTGCGGAGTGTGTACCCTGACTGTGTGGTCTGTCCCACAGTGGTAATGTCCACCTGTCAGAAGCACATGGAGTTGCACAACGAGATGTTTCAACACCTGCAAGGCATCATCGGCAATACCAACACGGACCTGCTGAACGGCTTGTCCATGTCGGAGAGACTGGAAAAGCTGGGCTTCCACAACCTGCAGGTAGAGCGCGGGGTTTCCCTGCCCCTTAGATGTATGATCTCTGATGATAACTGACATCAGTTATGCTTAAATTTGTATTCAGGTGTGTTCTTTTAAATCCCCTGTGCGATAAACTGGACGGAGTGGTCAACGTCGGGGGCATGTCTTTAGATTATGTGCGCGAATGCATTGACATGTGTACTTAATTTTTTTTTTTTTTTTTTTTTTTCTGTTGAAGTTTTGTACGTTTTGAAGCGGTTATAGCCCTGATATGGCTCTACGCAGTCGGCTGGGCTTTAAGCAACAACAACTGACGTCAGTGTTTCATAGGTCTCTAATTCTCCCTCCCCTCCCCTCCCCAGCTGCAAAACTTGCCAGCGCATAGGGTTTTTGCGTAGGTTTCAGGGAGTCTGTCAGATAACTGCAGGCAGGTTTTGGGTGGAGCGTATATGGAATTGTCGGAGTGTGTTGATTTCCTCTTTAACAGACTGTAAAACTCTAAACAAACTCCGTGAGACCCTAGAAAGATCTGTGGGTTAATGGAGTGAGCAGTTTAGAGCACAGAGAGAGAGAGAGAGAGAGAGAGAGAGAGAGAGAAAGGGAGAGAGAAAGAGAGAGAGGGGGGGGGGGAGGGCACAAGAAAGCTTTAGAGAAGAGAACAGTGCACTGATCCTAGCTTGTCAATATAATATACATTGCCCGAGGCATCGTTATGTAAACCATGTAACAATCTTTTGATGCTTGTGCAACTGAATTTACTGCTGTTTTGCCAGGGTCAAAAATTTCATTTTCAAGAAAGTCCTCGTATTGCATCGTGTCTTGGTTTGTATGAGAGATGAGAGCAAGGGGAGGGAGGGGGAGAGAGAAAGAGAGAGAGAGAGAGAGAGAGAGAGAGAGAGAGAGCTTAACCCTTTGACTCCTGCACCCTATCCACGAGCTGCAACAGCTTATCCCTTTAACTCCATCACCCGGTCCCACCAGCTTCCTGCAGGTGGACAGGGTGAGGGAGTCAAAGGGTTATGTTTTTGCTTTGCTAGTATGGTTGACAATGCAAGATGCTGGTGGACAGGGTGTGGGAGTCAAAGGGTTAATCAAAGGTCTGCCTCTGCATTCCATATATTGAGCGCTATACTATAATCTAAATCAAAATTACTGCCAGCGTTCACATCTGCCTCTCTCTTCTGCTTAACGAAAGGTCACTGAAGTCTTCTACTGTTTTACAATATAAACCATCTTTTGTGCATTTATTCTTTGTCTTTTAGTACTACAACGAAATGGGACGCAAGTCTGCTATTTGTTTCACCAAGTGTTGTGCATTTATCCGTTATATATGTTTTGGTGTCCTTAGCTTTGCTTATATTTGTATTCAGGTGTTTTTTAAATCCCATGTGCGATAAATTGGACGGAGTGATCATCGCCAGGGCATGTCCTTAGATTCTGTGCGCGAATGCATTGATATGTGTACTTAATTTTCTTTCTTTTTTTATTTCCTGTTGAAGTTTTGTATGTTTTCAAGTGGTTATAACCCTGATTTGGCCCTACGCAGTCGGCTGGGCTTTAAACAACAATGACAATAACAATCCCTTGTTGTTTTTTGTATCCGCTTGACGAAGGTCCTGTCGGCGGAAAATTGGCGCCCGCCATTTTGTTTATGTTGTATCAGATAAGCGTTGTGGTTTTATTCTTTGTGCGTTCTTGATTCACGGTACATCTGACAAGTTCCCCCGTGGATATGCCGGGGGCTCTTTAGTGTAATTGTAGTTTCCCCACCTTCTTGAAATTCTGTGCTAGAAATTTCCTCTTTTCTGTCACTCTCTTTGTTTTCTGCCTTGTTCCTTTGCTTTCTGTCATCTCTTCCTATCATTTTCTGCCTTGCTGGTCCATTCACCTTTATGTGTTCGATAAGGTCTTACACACTTTCTCTTAGGATTGATAATTGGGGTACATGTATTAAGTGAATTTTTGGCTCTGGGGAAAAGAGATATGCGAAAGCAATTTTAGGTAATTTAGGCCCGTTTTTATATATACTCCTAATCATAATTTAAGGGCCACTTCTTCCTTCCTCTCTAATTTTAAGTTGAAATAATTGACAATGTTTAGAATTGATTCTATGTTTTATTTCATCATTTCCACACCTGTTTTGGAAAAAGAAATTAGCACAATGACCCATTAGTGAACAGCACATGCATTTAAAGGAACATCCCCCCCTTTTCAAAAAACAGAAAGTGTCAGATTTGGCCAATCTGTTTTCAATATCGCGTGTGTCCGCCCCGAGCCTGGATGCATGCTTCACAGCGCCGATGCATCGACCCCACAAGGGTACGGAGTGTGTCCTGAGGGATGGCCGCCCACTCGATCTGCAGGATGTCGACCAGCCTGGCCAGGGTGCCCGGTGGGGGGTGGTTGTCCCTGATGCGCCTCCCGAGCACATCCCAGAGGTGTTCAATTGGGTTCAGGTCAGGTGAGCACGCTGGCCAGGCCATATGGACGACTTCATGCTGCTCCAGGAAGTCAATCACAAGGCGTGCTCGATGCGCAGGTGCATTGTCGTCCTGGAAGATGGCGCCTTGACCAAGGTCCACAAGCGCAGGCAGTGCCACGGCCGCCAGAACCTCGTCCCGGTACCGGACCCCGTTCAGGATGCCGTCAATGGGGAGCAGGGGGGTCCGGGTACCACGGCTCATGCCACCCCACACCATCACCGACCCGCCGCCGTACCGGTTATGCTCTTGGACAGTGGCGTCAGCGAACCTCTCCCCTTGACGTCGCCACACCCGAGCCCGGCCATCGTTAAAGGTCAGGGTGAACCTGGACTCATCCGAAAACAAGACCCGGGCCCACTGTTGCCTTGTCCAGGTCACGTGCTCCCTGGCCCAGGTCATGCGGCGCACTCTGTTGACCGGTGACAGCACGGGTCGGACGGCCGGTCTCCGTGACCTCAAGTTTGCCTCATGTAGCCGTCTTCTCACCGTGCTGCAGCTGATGTTAGCACCTGTTGCGTCCCTCAGCTGACCCCTCAAGGTCACCGCAGTGGATGCCCTTTCCCTCAGGACGGAGAGGGCAAGGTAGCGGTCTTGCTGTCTTGTCGTTACTCTGGGTCGACCCGTGTGACGCCTTTCCTGGACTGCTCCAGTCTCATTGAAGCGCTCCAGCAGTCTCTGGATTGTGGAATGCGACACTTCAAGTCGTCTAGCAACTTCCCGCTGCGCTAGGCCTTCATCAAGCAGAGCGAGGGCTCTCCCCCGCTGCTCATCCGTCATCCGTCGTCTTGCAAGCATGGTTAAAACGAACCAAGAACGGGTCCTTTTTATCCTCGTCTGCGGGCAACTTTGGCTGGAGTAGTGTTCAAAAAGGGCTTGCCTTGCACGTGCAAAGCGAATTTTGTCGCTACCTTGCCTGCGTCGTCAGAGAGACCCTGCTGAAGATTCGACAATTTCGTGTGGAAATTGTCTTCCTTGGGCCGCCCATTGCAAATCGGCAAATCCCCAAACACGTGCCAAAAGGAAACTGCAATGTTGTCTGAGCTCTTATCCATTCAGTTACGGCAACGAATTGGAGAAAAGAGTAAGAGAAAATAGGTTATTTCTCCTTTCAAAAATTGACTCAAAAACGTTCCTGGCCCTTCAATATTGACGTGTAGTATATATATATATTTTTTTTCAGTGACCTTAGTTATGTTTAAATTTATATTCAGGTATATTTTTCAAATCCCCTGTTTGATAAATTGGACGGACTGGGCAACGCCAGGGGCGTCTCCGTAGATTTTGTGCACGAATGCACTGATACGTGTTCTTAATTTTTCTTTTCCTTTTTTACCTATTGAAGTATTGTGTATGTTTTGAAACGGTTATAGCCCTGATATGGCTCTATGCAGTCGGCTGGGTTTTAAGTGAAAACAACAATAACATCTGACATGGCCCCATAACGTGTATCTGTTCAGGTGCCCACGTGCAACAGTGACGCAGACGGCCACTACCACCACATGTGCGTGTACAACATCAGCGACATCGATGTGAGCATGTGTTACTGTACTCACCCCAACGGGACCTACAATGGCTTGGATTATGTTGACGGCTCGTGTGTAGGTGAGCTGGT
>JAPXFY010000026.1:49105245-49125245 GCA_030674185.1 Monoplex corrugatus
TGAGGGGTAGAGAAAGAGAGAAAGGGAAACAGAGAGAGAGAGAGAGACAGAGACAGAGACAGAGACTGATTGATTGATTGATTGATTGAGTTGAGGTTTTACGTCGACACCCACCTCAGATGATATGGCCGACGGGGATAACCATCCCAGGGAAGTGGGGGAAGGGGGACCTATCTAATCCTATACTGACACCACCAGAACAACAATGATGTTAAGATGGGACAGCGAGATGGCCAATTTTAATATAGCGCACCCCGGGATTCGAACCCACAATCATTAGCATGTGAATTCGACGCTCAAACCAACTGAGCTACTGGGGCCCGCTGAGAGAGAGAGAGAGAGAGAGAGAGAGAGAGAGAGAGAGAGAGAGAGAGGAGAGAGAGAGAGAGAGAGAGAGAGAGAGAGAGAGAGAGAGAGAGAGAGAGATTCACTTCTAGAGATTCGTCCTGTTGTGCACATCAACGCGCTTCATTATAACCAACGCTGAATCTTGTTATAGACGTAGATGGGTGAATGACAGAAAAAATGCACACATGGAATAGTGGAATTCTGAGTTTGTTAAAGAGAGATTCATCGGACTCGGACAATTCCATATGTGCTCCATCCAATTCTGCCAGCAATTACCTGGCAGACACCCTGAGTATTTACAAAAACCCTTAGCGCTGGCAAGGTGTTGAAGCGGGGACGGTGAGAGAGCTGGGTTAAACTAATACCACCAGAATGATGGAAATATTAACCCTTTGTCTCCCGCACCTTGTCCACCAGCATACTGCATTGTCAACCATGCTACCAAAGCAAAAAGTTAAACCTTTGACTCAGCAGGAAGCTGGTGGATAGGGTGAGGGAGATAAAAGGTTTAAGCGTTTGCAGTTGGTGGATAGGGTGCGGGAGTCAAGGGGTTAAGATGGAAAGCGAACATGCCAGTGTTTTCATGCTGCGGGCTGGGAGTGAACGTGAGGTATCAGATCTTGCAAGTAGGTTTTTGTGTAGGCCATGTTACGGCGCTACGCAGTCGGCAGGACTGTAAACAAAAAGAACAATTACGATTTGTCTTGTCAAAAATAATAATAATAAATAAAAAATAAAAGCAACTTTGAAAAAAAAAAAGAACTCAGGGATCCTCAAAGTAGTCTGTGGATCAGCTAAATTTTGTTATTTCTGTATGTGTTACTGTACTATGTGTCTGTATATGTGGCTGTGTGCAGAGAAAGCGGGAGTCTGTCCTCCCACCATCGAAGACAGTGCACTGTTTCAGTGCAGACATGATGGGGACTGTGAGGGCGACAAGAAATGTTGTCGAGCTGGGGCTGGACGACTCTGCAAGACTCCTTTCACAGGTCAGTTCTCTACCACTTCACCCCCCCCCTTTCCAACCCCAAACCCCACCTGCACTTTCCCCACTCAAACCCTCCTCCATACTCCACTCCCTTTTCTGTGTGTGTATGTACATATGTATGTGCTAAATTGTGTATAGGTCGATGGCCTTCACAATTTATTTATTGTCAGTGCCAGTGTCAGTGTCTCTCTCACTCTTATTGTCAGTGCCAGTGTCAGTGTCTCTCTCACTCTTATTGTCTCTGTTACCTTTCTCTCTTTTTCTGTTTTCGTTTTGTTACATTGTTTCGTTTCTGTCCTGCATGTCTGTTTATCTTCGTGGACCTGTCTTTCCGAGTTTCTCAGTTCCTCTGTCCCTGTCTGTGCGGTATTTCTCTTTCCGTGATTGTTTGCGTATCTGTCAGTTTGGTGATGGTTCCTGTTGCGTTTTTGTTATTTGTGCTTTGTTGTTGTTTAAGTCATTGAGGTTTGTGTATATTCTCCATGTATGCTGCGAAGATATTGATGCTTTGGACTTGGAGCTTTGGGAGCAAGGCATGGGGATACCTGTATGGTACAGTAAGACGTACAGTGAGAACGCTGTATGGTTATAATTATATTATAATGTACAATATACACACTGTATGGTATAGTATGGTGAACAATATGTAGACCAGAATGGTACAGTATGATGTACAGTATACACACTGTACGTTATAGTATGGTGTACAATAAACCCACCATATGGTATAGTATGGTGTATAGTATGCGCACTGCATGGTATAGCATGTGTACAATATGTACATTGTATGGTATAGCATGGTGTACAGTATACACATCGCATGGTATAATATAGTGTACATATTTAGGCCTACGCTGTATGGTATGATATAGTGTACATATGTACACTGCATGATATAGTATAGTGTGCATATGCACATTGTATGGTATAGTGTACATATGTACATTGCATGGTATAGAACAGTGTACAATATGTACACTGGTATTGTATGGTGTACAGTATGTACACTGCATGGTATAGAATAGTTTACAATGTGTACACTGCATAGTATAGTATGATGTACAGTATACACACTGCATGGTATAGTATGGTGAACAGTATGTACACTGTATAATATAGTATAATGTGCAGTGCATACACCATTATGGTATCGGTTTACTGGAAGGGGGAGGATAGGATGGGAGTGAGACGAACAGGGGCAGGACAGAGAGGGGGGTGGGGGGGATGGCTGCCGGATAAAAAGATATCTCTAGTAGAACTAAGAAATAGTTTGTAATTGTCAGAGGGACAGTTGAACGGCGAGCAGTATGGAACACATCTGTATCAAGGAAGTTGTAAACAAATAATATTAGAATCAAAAGAGAGAGGTCGAGCAGGAGTGTACGTTTTGGAGGTGGTTGCAGAGATAAGTAAGAGCAAAACTGTTAATACTCTGGTAGCAGAACGTGCTGATTTTGTGTCATATTGTGTAACAGGCAGTCAGATGTCTGGATATTATCATGTCCTTTTCTGTTAAACCCTCTCTGTTAAACCCTTATTTTATGTCTATAGAATGTATTGATTTTGAATCAAATTCTCGGAGTAACCAGCAACCAGAGATCTGGGTGTCATGTCCTTTTCTGCTAACGTTGTTGTGGGTTGTGGTCACAGTACTAACATCACACGGATAGAGATCGTGTTGAAATTCTCCTCAGTCTGTCTGTCTGTGTCCATTTCCCCTTCCTCTTGCCTTTCTGTGCTTGGAGACAAAGAGCACTCCCTAGAACTATGAATGATATGTCTTATTTCATAGGGTCGATTTTAACAGTGCAGTTTTTCCCAGCTAAGTTGCATGAATTCTTGTTTATTGTAACAGTTACATACATAAACGTCTCGCTTTTGTCACCCTCTTCACCCAGATCCCAGGTCTGTACGAGCCGATGACTCATAGTTAAACTTCTGTCAGTGTTGCTCTCTCTCTCTCTCTCCCCCCCCCCCTTCCTCTCCCACGCCCACACGCACTCACTCACACACACACACCACACACACACACACACACACACACACACACACACACACACACACACACACACACACACACACACACACACACGCATGCAAATGGACACATACGCGCTCAGAGGAATTGATGATTTTCTATCAACTGCTTAAAACATAATAATTAGAAGTATGAAGCAGCTATCTGCGAATATCATTTTTGGGGTAATACATAACCAACAACAAAACATTAACAACGTACCACTGAGTAAAGTCTACCACTTTACAAATCACGCCTGTTTTGTTTTTTTTTTGCCTGTCGTGTCTGAAGCATTGCAATTCCATAGATGCCCCCAGCCCCAAGAAATCTTCGTCCTTTTGTCTTTGCCATTTTTCTCTGAAATATCAACAACAGCTGGCTATGGTATAGTAAAGGCAGGACACTGGTAGACGTGTCTCAGCAATATTGACATTATTGCAGAGTGCATTTCGGACACTTTTGTTTTATTAGTTTGAAATAAAATTCGTCAAATCCGTTTCTTGGATTCCTTGATCCAAATTTTCAAGCGTCCTGTGCAAATTTGAGGTCAAGGGCAGTTGAAGTGCCCGTATGCTGTTTACGTGTGTGTGCACGGTTGCCATACCCTACGAATAAGCCTTCTTCAACCTGGCCGCTTCCCTGCTCTTTGGATCAAGAGATGAGCTCAAATTATTCATTGTTGCTACTTCGTCGCGGGGGCTTCGACGGTGACGTCAGCCTGTCTCGTGCTGCCAACTGCCATTTTCTTGTTTCCGACAGTTTTACTTTTGGGGCACTGCGGACTGGGAATCGTGTAAGTCATTCTTTTAAACTCTTGTTATAGTAAATATTGGTAGCCTTTTTAGTCGTGTTGCATACGCACGTGTGTGCATTTTGTTTTTAAAGCACTGTGTGTGTGTGTGTGTGTGTGTGTACTTTTTTTGCACGTACACGTTTGTCCTGCACAAGACTAAAACGTAGGTGGTGTATCATGTATGTGGGAGAACGCTGCGTATCGCAGTCAACTAACCCTTCCTGTAAAAACTGTATGTAAAAAATCACCATCTTCTTCTTCTACATTTTAATGAACAGTCAAGGCTTACATGCTAGAATGTTGTATCTCAAGAGGAAGAAAGAAAGCAAATACTCTCATTTTGGTCGGAAGCTATCAAATGCAGAACTAATTTTGTGGAATACCTCCATTCATCACCTACATACTCACAAGAGCCACTCAGTTTATTTATCAGTCATTTAGTCCGTCCCATCATCCATCCATGATACTATGTCCACCTATCATTCACTCAGTCAATCATTCACTCAGTCAATCAGTCGTCAGTCGGGTAAATGAGCTTATTTCCTCTTTAACGAACAAGAGACTTGGTGATCATGGGGAAGAAAAGGCTGTGCAGTACAACCAAATCAGAAGCAATAGTCAGTTGATATTGCTGCATCATACAACGAAAAGAGATTTGACAGGGGAGCTGTTGTATTGTAAAACTATCAGCAATATCCAGTTGAGATTAACTGAATCCTATTTACTTAAAATAGCTGGAACTACTTTGTTGTATGATACAGGAATTAGCAAAAGCTAGTCTGTATCTTATAACATAAACATCTTTAACAACTGAATCGCTGAATTATGTAACAATAACGGTTGTAATAATTAGAGAGGATTCTATACATAAATTTGACAGAAAACACGATGGGAATAACTGACAGGAAAGGTCATAATATAAAAAGCAGTTGCATACAGTAAGTTGATGATATTGTTAGTGTATGACTCGGCCAAAGATGAAGCTACCCAGGTAGTAAGGCCATGAAAGATTAAGCTATCGTAATTGAAGATAATGCTGAATTAAAACTTATTTTGATTATTCTGCAACATTTGGGGATAAGTGTAAATCAACTAAGACCTTGTCCTGGCAGTTGAAAATAATGCTTTTTGACGTGCATAGAATTGACTGTAGAACTGGAAGAAAACATGATTTCAAACAAGAAGACAGCTATACTGCATGTTCAGACATAGATGTACAAACTGAATGGGGAAAAGTATCATTTTACGACAAAATAGTTTCTATTTAGTACTACTTATATCACAAATGGCAAAGTTGTACAGGACATCGACAAGAAAGGGTTACCCAGAATGAAGAGGATGACGGAATGAAGGGATATACCTGCTCAAGATTATACACATCACAGAGACTACTGAAATATACATGCCAGCTTTAGATGGTGCCATGTTTCAATAACGAAACTTTTATAATATTTGAGGATACTGTTAAATTGCATGACAAAACAAAATGCTGTCAGTTGAAGAAGCTGCCACAACGTATGATAAGAACAGTACACATCACTTGAAGTTAGTACCGAGCGCGAGCGATATGATTGAAGAAATACATAAACATCTTACATAATCGAAGAAATGATTTTAAGGGGGCAGACTTACCCAGAATTGGGTACCAAGATTGTGATGTTCAGTGTTTCAGTTCTAATTAACCAATCACCATGATATTTGGCAAGAAGATACCTCAGACAATATTCTTTGGATTGAATATCTTTGTTGGGGTCTGTGAGTAGGAAATTGAGTTTATTTTTTAGTCCGCGAAAGTTTGCGATTTTTCGCGAGATTGTATACATCAGACATAATATGTTCAAAAGTTTTCATCCGATTTCCTTGATATTTGGCACACATATAGTAGGGACAGGTACCTATAGCCGGTATTATAATCTTGCAGTTCTGCTTGAAAGAAACATTTTTATCACAAGTTGTATTATAATTTTTGTATTAAAATTATTCTAAAAATTGGTGTGATGATTGTACAGAAAATAATGATAGTAGAGCTAAGATTTTACTACATGCCATACACACTATACAGATGTGTTTGCTGACTAAATATCAATTTCCTAACATGAATATATATGTAGTAGTTATAAATGTCACAGTATGTACTATATTTTTTCATTTTTGCGAGAACATTTTTTAATTAATTAATTTTTGTCAACTTTTTTTATCTCACAGACCCCAACAAAGATATTCAATCCAAAGAATACTGTCTGAGGTATCTTCTTTCCAAATATCATGGTGATTGGTTAATTAGAACTGAAACACTGAACATCACAATCTTGGTACCCAAATCTGGGTAGGTCTGCCCCCTTAGTTCAAAACAACTAATCAAATTCTGGCTTGATATTACTCAGAAAGATGGATGTAGTCAGTCACACTGAAGTGTAGTCACACACACTGAAATCAGACACACACTGAAGTACAAGTCGTTTTCAATGATATATAAATTGCACAGACATACCTGAATTCTCACCTGTATGTTGGAAATGCCTGCGCACGAGTAACATATCAATAACATAAACAGTTAAAGCTTGAAACAAAATATACGTTGCCTACACAAAGTCAGTGACCATCCAGACCAGACTCTGCGAGCTTTCCGTCTCCTCTTTCACCACAAGATTTTATTTATAGGGGAGGGAGAGCATTGTGAAAAAAAGAGTATACTAAATCTGACGAGAAAGCAAAAGTCTAACCACTATTAAGAGCCCCACGGCGAATTTCTGAAACTCCTGGAAAAAGGATAGCTAGTCGAGTCACCAGAGATGAAGGATGCTATCTGCTCCACCCGCCCCCACCCCCCACCCCACCCCCCGTGCCTACAGTCTACACAAACATAGGTCAGTATGACGCATAAGACATGAGGCCATTACACATCAAAAACTTCTACCTGATGAGGATCTCAAGTCAAATCGTAAACTTTGTGCAAATAACTATTTTAAGTTTAGGCAATTAGGTAACTACATTTGAAAGCTTGAATTATGTTGACTCTAACAACGATTGCTGCACTGATAGCGCTAGAAACATAGACACGCTTTACTACCCTGTTAACACACACAAAGAGCGTTATTGTCCTGTTGACTCATACGATATCTGTTCATATTGTTAAAGTCAGAATTATTCGTGTAAACACACTGTGACACTGCACTGAATGATGTTGATCCTCCTTCACTTTCGTCCTCTCAGGAGCTGACCAGAACGGCCACTTTAGACATCATCATGTTCTCAACAGAGACAGCCGCGTTCACAGGAGACGCTGGAGATCTCATCACCACGACCTGTCCGACGTCCTGGTCAAAGGCCCATACGGCAGGTCCTCTTCACATCTGGCCCCTGACACGCGACTGCTTTTCAGACCGAACAAATTCGACATATCTGATATCCATTGGCTGCAAGCCGTCTTGAAGGACATGGAAGATGAGCTGTCAAACTTGGAAGACCCGAAACGCCCAACGGACCTTGGGAACGACCTACTGACTGATGACGAAGGACTAGCTTCTCATGGCCTGCTCCTTGATGGAGTAGAATCTGAAGCATCAGAGAAGGACAGCGTTGATGGATCCATGATCTTGTCTAGGCATAAGAGGTCATTAAACAGTCGCTCAAGTGGCAATGGCCAAATGAGAGGGGCTAGTAATAACAAGGGCGGTGGTCGCGGCAGCAACAAAGGTAGCAGCGGTCGAGGCGGTACAGGCGGCGGCGGTTGGGGCCGTGGGGGTGGGGGTAGCAATGGTTGGGATGGGAAGGGGGATGGAAAGGGAGGTGGCCGAGGACAGGGTGGCGGAGACGGTCGGGAGGGACCTGATAGACCTGACATGCCTGACAGAGGGAGAGGAGGTGGTTGGGGTGGGGACCGAGGAGGAAGCAGGGGTGGTGGTGATGGTGATGGTATGAAAGGTGGTGGTAGGGGTGGTGGCAGCGGCTGGGGTGGTAGTGGCGGTGGTAGGGATGGTGGTAGGGAAGGCTGGGGGGATAAAGACAGTGGCGGTAGAGATGGCCGTGGAGGCATGGGTAGTGATAGAGGTAGGCCTGGAGACAAGGGTGGCGGTAGAGATGGCCCTGGAGGCATGGGTAGTGATAGAGGTAGGCCTGGAGACAAGGGTGGCGGTTGGGATGGCCATGGAGGCAAGGACGGTGGTAGAGGTGGCCGTGGAGACAAGGATAACGGCTGGGGTGGCCCTGGAGAAGTGGGTGGCGGTCGAGGTGGTTCTGGTAAAGGTGGTCATGGTAAGGGTAGTTCTGGTGGCAAGCGGGGTGGTGGAAAAGGTAAAGGAGGCGGTAGGGGTGGCTCTGGAGGTAGGGGTGGCGGTAAGGGTAAGAATGGAGGTTTGGGTGGCCCTGGTGATAAGGGTCGCCCTGATGGCCCTGGTGACTGGGGTCGCCCTGGTGATAATGGTGAAGGAAATGGTAAAGGCGGTTGGCCTAACCGTCCTAACCCTGGAAATGGTGGTAACTGGGGAGGCAAAGATGGATAACCGTCCTAACCTGGAAATGGTGGTAACTGGGGAGGCAAAGATGGAATAACCGTCCTAACCCTGGAAATGGTGGTAACTGGGGAGGCAAAGATGGGAATAACCGTCCTAACCCTGGAAATGGTGGTAACTGGGGAGGCAAAGATGGGAATAACCGTCCTAACCCTGGAAATGGTGGTAACTGGGGAGGCAAAGATGGGAATAACCGTCCTAACCCTGGAAATGGTGGTAACTGGGGAGGCAAAGATGGGAATAACCGTCCTAACCCTGGAAATGGTGGTAACTGGGGAGGCAAAGATGGGAATAACCGTCCTAACCCTGGAAATGGTGGTAACTGGGGAGGCAAAGATGGGAATAACCGTCCTAACCCTGGAAATGGTGGTAACTGGGGAGGCAAAGATGGAAAAATCCACCATGCCGCGGGAATAAATGCGAACGGCCTGGACCTGGTGGTGGACCAGACAGACCGTTTCCTCCAGATGGCGGACCTACAGGTGGAGGGTCGGGTGGCAAGCCCGGCAAATCTGGGGGCCTGATACAGAATAAACGGCAGAGGCGAAGGAGGCGACGAAAGAGGCTGCTAAAACAGAAAACGAACAAGTCTACCACCGCCTTGCCCAGCCACCTCAATACAACTAGCCCTCGTCCGTCCCACACCACTACCTTGCCCAGCCACCTCAATACAACTAGCCCTCGTCCATCCCACACCACCACCTTGCCCAGCCACCTCAATACAACTAGCCCTCGTCCGTCCCACACCACCGCCTTGCCCAGCCACCTCAATACAACTAGCCCTCGTCCGTCCCACACCACCACGCAACCCAGCAACTTCAGTATGACCAGCATCGACGGGGTCGTGTACACCAACACCACCTCTGGAAATCGCGTCAGCAAGACCCTGGCCACCACGATGGGCGAGACCCTGTCCATAAACAGCAACTTAACCACCATCGGGTCCGGCCCCGACATGGCCACCATCACCAAGGCCACCTTCAGGATGACGGATGCGGTTAGTCTCACCGTCTTGACGGTCAGCCACAGCAACGGAACCTCCGTCACCATCGATTTTGCGGGTAAGTCCTTCGTCTTGTCGACCGGGCCATCAGTGGCAGGAGGCAGCAACAAGCCGGCAAGCTCATTTGGTGATTTATCCTAAAGTCACACTAACTGGCGATGCCGAGGCAGAAGACAGCGTGTCCACAGAATAAGGCAGCGTATCCAGCGATTCGAACACCATCATAACAGACTCTGTGGTGTCAGATGAGTTGAGCCTGAAACGCGGTGTCCTGTGGCTTTTTCTTCAGCGCGGCCTAAACCTCCCTCACATTATGCCTCACCAGAACAATCACAGAGAATAACATACCCAGGTTAATACCTTCAGCACCCTAAGGACGTGGAGTACCTCCCAAAATAATACCGCCAATAAGATGGGATATACGCAGCCACCCCATCAGTTCCCCTAATCAAACGGGACAGAACAAAACAACACCTTGATAACATGGGCCGCTCACTATAACGATAACCATATCACTGTGGATTACACCCGCCCCAGTACCCTAGTCCACAACCACCAACACAGTCACCATGGCCACCGCAACTGTCACCAGTATTATTTCAAATACAGAAGCAACCAAAGATACAAACCATAGTTTTCGTGTGTGTGGGTATTTTTTTCTGTTTTGTGTTTGAAATTGTACGCTTTGCTTACTTAATGTTTTACACTCGTATCATACACTTTTCGAGGGCGAGTTGAAATGTTTTTTTGTGTTTTTTTTTTTTTACATGTATAAGGTTTAAAACGAATTCTGTGTGTAATTTTGTAACTGTTGAAACTGATCATATGGTGTCGGGATACATTGAAACTAGTTTGAACATATGAATGTGTATCTCATACTCAGGACTTTTTTTCCTTGCTGAAATGAAATCGGTCAGTCTACTAACAGCGTGTGGTTTGGTTCTAACGATTGGTTTGCTGTCTGTAATTATTATTATTACTATTATTATATTATTATTATTATTATTATTACGTGTTTAAAATGATGAAAAACGATGAAAGTGTTGGCAGTATCATCTGCTATTTGTTTTTGTATTTCAAATAAACAGTGACTGATTTGCTTCTGTATGTGCATACTTGTGTTGATTTCTTTGTATTTTCTGCTCGATGAATACATATATATGTTGTTGTTTTTTGGGTGGGGGGTGTATTTATGTCTTTTATATCATTATTATAAAATCTATTTATCTGTATGAAGTTTTACTTGGAGAAAGAAATGACAATGTAATGAATTGCTATTTGGAAGGGAGACTATGATCAATGTACGCATAGAGGGAATAAACAGTAGTTCTCTCCCTTATTTCAAATTCCTCGAAAAATCTATACAAGTTTTTGTTAAAAGATATTTACGTTATAAATTGCAGTAAAAAATTGCAGATTAGATACATGCATTATGGAAAAAGATTGTTTCTGATGAGATAAGATTCCTGTCTACGACAATCGATGAATAGCTCTTTCTGCTCCATTTAGAGAGAAATCCGATTTGAATTAGAGCATAAAACACTGTTGGCAGTTTAACAAATGGGGGCACAGATCACTGGCTCCTTTGGGTGGGGATGCTTATGGAATTGTGGAATGTTAAGAAATGCTCCTTGAGCTAATTCCAACTTAATTTAAATTCACAAAGCGAACTGTTGTTCACAGTGTGGAAACGATTGGCTACATTGTTGATGAGGCCACAGCGTAAAATTGATGGCTAGGCGAAGGCACATACATGCACATGTATACTTCAAAGGCAATTAAAAAATATGTAAGTTTGATCTGACGAACTTGGTCCTTTTTTTCTGATTTTTTGTCCTTTTTTGTTTTGTTCTGAGCTTGCTTGCTGTTGTCTTTCAAGATTTGTTTTCCTTATGTCTGAACATTTTGATGTGTTTTCTAGTTTTCATTTGTTTTATTATTATTATCATTACTACAAAGAAAATATCTGTGTGGTATGTTTATCCGGATTGTGTTTATCAATAAAGGCTGAAAGAAAAAATACTGGCGTTATCTCCTTATGTTGTCAAGAAGATATAACATCAAATGTCGGTCGGCCTATCTGTCAGCCTGTCTTGTCTGTCTGCCTGTCCTACCGCCTGTCTGTATGTCTCTCTCCCAGTATGTCGTTTTCCTGAATACAGGGGCATAGAACATAATGTCCTGGACTCGGAAAAAAACTATAGGACATACTGTCCTAGACAAAGAATTCCTGTATGACATAATGTCCTGGATTAAGAACTATTGGACACATTGTCCTGGATTAAGAAAGCCCATATGAGATAATGTCCCTGAGTAAGAAAATATATAGGACATAATGTCCTGGAGAAAGAAAATCTATAGGACATGAAATTCTGGAGTTGAAAAATGTACAGGACATAATGTCCAGGATTGCGAAAACATGTAAGACATGATGTCCTGGACAAAGAAAACCTATAGGACAATGTCCTGGACAAAGAAAACCTATAGGACAATGTCCTGGACAAAGAAAACCTATAGGACAATGTCCTGGACAAAGAAAACCTATATGACAATGTCCTGAACAAAGAAAACCTATAGGACAATGTCCTGGACAAAGAAAACCTATAGGACAATGTCCTGGACAAAGAAAACCTATAGGACAATGTCCTGGACAAAGAAAACCTATAGGACAATGTCCTGGACAAAGAAAACCTATAGGACAATGTCCTGAACAAAGAAAACCTATATGACAATGTCCTGAACAAAGAAAACCTATAGGACAATGTCCTGGACAAAGAAAACCTATAGGACAATGTCCTGGACAAAGAAAACCTATAGGACAATGTCCTGGACAAAGAAAACCTATAGGACAATGTCCTGGACAAAGAAAACCTATAGGACAATGTCCTGGACAAAGAAAACCTGTTGTAGGTAATGCCCTGAACCAAAATAGTGCGTAGGACATGATTCCCAGGGCCACAAAAACCTGTAAAATTTAACGTCCTGGACTAAAAAACATGTAGGACATTATGTTCTATACAGAGAAAATCCGTAGGACATAATGTCCTAGACCTGTAGGACATATTGTCCCGGACTGAAACCAGCCTACAGGAGATACCCTCCAGAACTAAGAAAATCTATAGGCCGCAATGTCCTGGAGAAAGAAGATCTACAGGACATGAAATCCTGGAGTAGGAAAACATACAGGACTTAACGTCCTGGATTAAGAAAAGATGTAAGACATAATGTCATGGTTTTAGAAAACATGTAGGACAAAATATCCTGGACCAAGTAGACCTGCGGTACGTAATCTCCTGAAAGGCAATAACGTGTAGGACATAATGCCCAGGTCCACAAAACCCCGTAGGACTTAATGTCCTGGACAAAGAAAACCTGTAGGATATAATGTCTTGGACAAAGAAAATCTGCAGCACATAACGACCTGGACAAAGAAAACCTGTAGGACACAATGTCCTGGACTTAGAAACCTATAGTACGTAATATCCTGAACCACAAAACTGTGTAAGACATAATTACATGGACAAAGAAAGCCTACAGGACATTATGCCTGGACCACAAAAAAACTGTAGAATTTAATGTCCTACACCACAAAATACATAATACTCTGGACAAAGAAAACCTGTAGGACATAATGTCCTGGACTAAGAAAATCTCTAGGACATGTTGTCATGGACTAAAAAAAGCTGTAGACATAATGTTATGGACTAAGAAAATCTGTTGGACATAATGTTATGGACTAAGAAAATCTGTTGGACATAATGTTATGGACTAAGAAAATCTGTTGGACATAATGTTATGGACTAAGAAAATCTGTTGGACATAATGTTATGGACTAAGAAAACCTGTAGGACATATTGTCTTGAACTAAGAAAACCTGTTGGACATAATGTTATGGACTAAGAAAATCTCTAGGACATGTTGTCATGGACTAAAAAAAGCTGTAGACATAATGTTATGGACTAAGAAAAGCTGTAGGACATAATGTCCTGGACTAAGAAAACCTGTAGGACATATTGTCCTGGACTAAGAAAACCTGTAGGACATAATGTCTTGAACTAAGAAAACCTGTTGGACATAATGTCCTGGACTAAGAAAACCTGTAGGACATATTGTCGTGGACTAAGAAAACCTGTAGGACATATTGTCCTGGACTAAGAAAACCTGTAGGACATATTGTCCTGGACTAAGAAAATCTGTTGGACATAATGTTATGGACTAAGAAAACCTGTAGGACATATTGTCGTGGACTAAGAAAACCTGTAGGACATATTGTCCTGGACTAAGAAAACCTGTAGGACATATTGTCCTGGACTAAGAAAATCTGTTGGACATAATGTCCTGGACTAAGAAAACCTGTAGGACATATTGTCCTGGACTAAGAAAACCTGTAGGACATAATGTTGTGGACTAAGAAAACCTGTAGGACATAATGTCCTGGACTAAGAAAACCTGTAGGACATATTGTCGTGGACTAAGAAAACCTGTAGGACATAATGTTATGGACTAAGAAAACCTGTAGGACATATTGTCCTGGACTAAGAAAACATGTAGGACATAATGTCCTGGACTAGGAACCTTGTAGAACATAATATGTCCTAGAAGTTTCTTTATTATTGTCCTGGACTAAGAAAACATTTAGCACATAATGTCCTCATCATCATCATCAGGTGCCCTGCTGCATGGCGTTGGCGATGATGGACTTCCATCTGTCTCTATCTCTCGTTGTCCCTAGCATCTCCCCCACCCTCCTCGTCCCCAGCCACTCTGCAAGTCCGTCCAGCATTTTCTCCCTGGGTCTACGTGGTGCTCTCTTTCCCTCCAGCTTTCCCATTGTGATCAGGTGCTCCAAATCCCCCTTCCTCATAAAATGGCCTATAAATGTTGCCTGTCTTTTCCTAATATTCCTTATGAGTGATCTACTTGTGTCTGCCTCCATCAAGACTGTCTCGTTTGTTTTCTTTGCTGTCCATGGAACTCTCAACATTCTTCTGAGAAACCACATCTCGGCTGCCTCAATCTTGTTCTGGCTTTGCTTGTTGACTGTCCACGCCTCACATCCGTACAACAGTATTGGTTCTATATAACATTCAAGAACTCTCTTTCTGATGTTAATTGATAGGCATTTGTTGGTAAGAATACTTGTCATCTTCTTGAATGCTGTTTTGGCTTGGCCAATTCTGTTGGCTATTTCTGATGTGCATCTGCCATCTGATGAAATGATCGTTCCCAGGTATTTAAATTTATCAACCTGTGTCAATGTTGTGCCATTTGCTGTTATTTTGCATGAGGGGATTTCATGTTTTTTACTGATCACCATGACTTCAGTCTTCCTGCTGTTTAGTTCCAGCGCCTTACCTTTGCTTTCTATTTCTAGTATATTTACAAGGTTTCGTAGGTCCCTTTCATTTTCTGCAATTAGCACGGTGTCATCTGCGTATCGAATGTTGTTTATCATTTTCCCTCCAACCTTTAATCCAGGTTCTTCTTCTAGGTTTCTCGTGATGTTTTCGCTGTAAAGTGAAAACAGATCTGGTGACAAAACACGACCCTGTCTGACTCCTCTTTTGATGTTTTGGAAAGAGTTTACATTGTTTTCTATTCTCATTGCAGCTGTTTGTTCCCAGTATATATTTCTGATTATTCGTAGATCTTTTCCATCAACATTGAGTCTCTCTGGGTGGTTGATCAATTCATCGTGTCTTACCCAATCGAAAGCCTTGGTGTAGTCAACAAAGCATAAATACAAATCCTTATTCATCTCAATTGACCTCTCTATGATAGTTCTTAGGATGTATATGGCATTGATAGTTCCTTTCCTTTCCACAAATTCACACTGTTCTTCTGCTATTTCTCTTTTGATTCTATTCCTTGTCCTCATCATGATTATTCTTACTAAGATTTTTGTTATATGACTCATCAAACTGATTGTGTGATGGAGTTCGCATTCTATAGCCCCTGTCTTCTTTGGAAATGCAATGAAAATTGATTTTGACATATCTTTGGGGATTTTTCCAGTGTCGTAAATTTCATTTAGGAGGACTGTTATTTTTTCTATGCCAAATTCCTCCAGGGCTTCAATCATCTCTGTAGTAATGTTGTCTGGTCCTGGGACTTTTCCTGGTTTCATCTTTTTCAGTGCCGCTCTAACTTCATATTTCAGTATGGGTGGTCCTTCAGAGTTCTTTTTTATAATGTCCTGGATAAAGAAAATCTGTAGGACAGAATGTCCTGTACTAAGAAAACCTGTAAGACATAATGTCCTGGACTTACAAAGCTGTGGGACATATTGTCCTGGACTAGGAAAACCTGTAGGACATAATGTCCTGGAGTTAGAAAGCTATGGGACATTGTCCTGGACTAAGAAAACCTGTAGGACATAATGTCCTAGACTAAGAAAACCTGTAGGACATAATGTCCTGGACTTAGAAAGCTGTGGGACATATTCTCCTGGACTAAGAAAACCTGTAGGACATAATGTCCTGGACTTAGAAAGCTGTGGGACATATTGTCCTGGACTAAGAAAACCTGTAGGACATAATGTCCTAGACTAAGAAAACCTGTAGGACATAATGTCCTAGACTAAGAAAACCTGTAGGACATAATGTCCTGGACTTAGAAAGCTATGGGACATATTGTCCTGGGCAAAGAAAACATGTAGGACATAATGTCCTAGACAAAGAAAACCTGTAAGACATAATGTTATGGACTAAGAAAACATGTAGGACATATTGTCGTGGACTAAGAAAACCTGTAGGACATAATGTTATGGACTAAGAAAACCTGTAGGACATATTGTCGTGGACTAAGAAAACCTGTAGGACATATTGTCGTGGACTAAGAAAACCTGTAGGACATATTGTCGTGGACTAAGAAAACCTGTAGGACATAATGTTATGGACTAAGAAAACCTGTAGGACATATTGTCGTGGACTAAGAAAACCTGTAGGACATAATGTTATGGACTAAGAAAACCTGTAGGACATATTGTCGTGGACTAAGAAAACCTGTAGGACATATTGTCGTGGACTAAGAAAACCTGTAGGACATATTGTCGTGGACTAAGAAAACCTGTAGGACATATTGTCGTGGACTAAGAAAACCTGTAGGACATATTGTCGTGGACTAAGAAAACCTGTAGGACAAAATGTTATGGACTAAGAAAACCTGTAGGACATATTGTCTGGACTAAGAAAACCTGTAGGACATATTGTCCTGGACTAAGAAAACCTGTAGGACATATTGTCTGGACTAAGAAAACCTGTAGGACATATTGTCCTGGACTAAGAAAACCTGTAGGAATATTGTCGTGGACTAAGAAAACCTGTAGGACATATTGTCCTGGACTAAGAAAACCTGTGGACATATTGTCCTGGACTAAGAAAACCTGTGGGACATATGTCCTGGACTAAAAAACCTTGGACATAATTCCTGGACAAAGAAAACCTTGTTTAGGACATAAAGTTTCCTGGACAAAGAAAACTTTTAGGACATAACATTTTAGACTAAGAAAAACTTGCAGAATGTAATATCCCGGACAAAGAAAAATTGTAGGTAATAACATCATGGACTAAGAAAAACCTGTAGGATATAATGTCCTGGACAAAGAAAAAGTGTAGGACGTAATATCCTGGACAGAAAAAATCCTGTAGGATATAATGTCCAGGACTAAGAAAAACATGTAGGATGTAATTTCCTGGACAAAGAAAAACCAGTAGGATATAATATTCTAGACAAAGAAAAAACCTGTAGGATATAGTGTCCTGTGCAAAAAAAATCTGTAGGATATTGTGTCCTGGACAAAGAAAACTTGTAGGCCATAATATCCCCCCCCAAAAAACTATAGGATATAATGTCCTGGACGAAGAAAACCTGTAGGACACAATGTCCTGGACAAAGAAAAACGTGTAAGATATAATGGCTTCGACAAAGAAAACCCGTATGATGTAATATAGTGAACCACGAATAGCTATAGGTCATAATGTTCTGTACAAAGAAAACTTGTGGGTCATAGAATCTTGGACAAAGAAAAACCTGTAGGTTGTAATATCCTGGACAAAGAAAATCTGCAGGATCTAATATACTGGACAAAGAAAAACTGCAGGATCTAATATACTGGACAAAGAAAAACTGCAGGATCTAATATACTGGACAAAGAAAAACTGCAGGATCTAATATACTGGACAAAGAAAACTGCAGGATATAATATCCTGGAAAATGAAAAACCTGTAGGGTGTAATATCCTGGAAAATGAAAAACCTGTAGGATGTAATATCCTGGAAAATGAAAAACCTGTAGGGTGTAATATCCTGAAAATGAAAAACCTGTAGGATGTAATATCCGGGAAAATGAAAAACCTGTAAGGTGTAATATCCTAGAAAATGAAAAACCTGTAGGGTGTAATATCCTGAAAAGAGAAAATCCTATAGGATGTAATATCCTGGGCAAAGAACACCTGTAGGATGTAGTGTTCTGAACAACAAATACCTATGGGTCATAATATCCTGGACAAAGAAAACTTGTAGGGCATAATGTCCTGGACAAAGAAAACTTGTAGGGCATAATGTCCTGGACAAAGAAAACTTGTAGGGCATAATGTCCTGGACAAAGAAAACTTGTAGGGCATAATGTCCTGGACAAAGAAAACTTGTAGGGCATAATGTCCTGGACAAAGAAAACTTGTAGGGCATAATGTCCTGGACAAAGAAAACTTGTAGGGCATAATATCCTGGACAAAGAAAACTTGTAGGGCATAATGTCCTGGACAAAGAAAACTTGTAGGGCATAATGTCCTGGACAAAGAAAACTTGTAGGGCATAATATCCTGGACAAAGAAAACTTGTAGGCATAATGTCCTGGACAAAGAAAACTTGTAGGGCATAATGTCCTGGACAAAGAAAACTTGTAGGGCATAATATCCTGGACAAAGAAAACTTGTAGGGCATAATATCCTGGACAAAGAAAACTTGTAGGGCATAATGTCCTGGACAAAGAAAACTTGTAGGGCATAATGTCCTGGACAAAGAAAACCTGTCGGATATAATGTGCTGGACTAGGAAAACCTGTAGGATGTAATATCCTGAACCACGAATACCAATAGGTCATAATGTTCTGTATAAAGAAAACATGTAGGACATATTAATATCATGGACTAAAAAAAAACTGTAGCACATAATGTCCTGGACTAAGAAAACCCGTAGGACATAATGTCCTGGACTAAGAAAACCTGTAGGACATAATGTCCTGGACTAGGAAAACGTGCAGGACATGATGTCCTGGACTACGAAAACCTGTAGGATAGCATGTCCTGGACTAAAAACAACTATTGGCCACTTTGTCCTGACCTCACTGAAATAATACGACTCATTGTCTTAAGATGAAGTAATATCGTGAAAAGTCACCCTCATGAAAACAACAGAAAATTTCAGAGACCATTTTAACCTGTCCATCCAACTTCTGCGCCACCTCAGTGTTGATCCCACGCCACCAACACCAAGTTCATTCAAAGTCCCAGTGCCCAGAAGCCCAGGGGAGCCAGAGTTGTCAAACTGCCATGAGGTCACCCACGGAAGGGGACTCTGTACTGCTGCTGCTGGGTTAGTTTTGTGAGTTTAATATCAAGTAGTCTGTTGTGATCCAACTCACCAAAGACAGTGCCCTCTGAGCCTTGTAGTAACGACACTAATCGCTCAGGTCGTTGAACCAGACCAAGTGAGAGTCTCCCCAGTAAGGACACCATCATCCACGGCCCTACAACTATCCCCCCCCCCCCCCCCCCCCGTGAACCACTGACTCTATTGAATTTCACCTCAAGCACTGAAGCAGTAGAGGAAACTGAAAACGAGGTCTCCACAAGATCAGGGCTTGAGGGGCCCACAGACTCTGTGACAGTTTCCGCGGTGCTGTAATGGTTGATGGTTTCATGTAAATGGCGATGATGATCATGATGCTGTGCAGTTCTTCCATCAAGGATTGAGACCCTGTGACAGGGCTTACTATATTATTTATATCATGACATATCCCGACCAACCAGACCCGAGAGATACAGACACCTGCAGTGTTGGTTAGGAAGTTTGAGCATCACTGTCAATGGTGTATCCATAAAGCGAATGACTCTTGTGTATAGTCTTAGTCTCCCCAACGAGGACATAGCACTCTGAACTGTGGGTAGGTGACGGCCAAGACAGAATAATCCCACAATAATTTTTTTGGAGGATTGACCCCACGTCCTTGCTGTTGGTGGTCCATTTCTAAACCGTTTCGCCACAGTGACTGGTTTGAGATCATGTTTATTCTCACTCTCTCTCTCTCTCTGTATGTGTGTGAGTGATGTGTGTGTGAGT
>JAPXFY010000026.1:49130245-49135245 GCA_030674185.1 Monoplex corrugatus
GGTGTGGTGTAGTGTGTTGTGTTGCGTGTGTGTGTGTTGTGTTGTGTTGTGTTGTTTGTGTGTGTGTGTGTGTGTGTGTGTGTGTGTGTGTGTGCGCGCGCGCGTGATTTTTTGTTGGATTGTTTATTTGTGTTGTTTGTGTGTTTGTCCTTGGTTGATTGTTTTTCTTTGGTCGTTTGGTGGTTTTTATTTGTTTCTTGGTGTAAGTGTTTTTTCTTGTTTATATGTTTTCCCTTCTTTGTGTTTCTTTCCTTGTTTGTGTGTATCCGTTTGTGTGTTTATTCTTGTCAGTCCGTTTGTGTACTTTTCTTTGTGGTGCGTTGGTGTGTCCCCGTGTGCTTGAGTGTATGAAGAAAAAATAATGTCACTATGACGTAAAAGTGGATGTGACGTTTGCAGTGACGCGATTCCAAATGAACGTGACACTAAACGCTCAATGGAAGCAGCAGCGATACTCCAACCTTCACGGTACTGTCATGGTGGCCTTGGAAAACAAGGTGAGGAACGAGAAACGACGGTTAACTCGCCCTTGGTGCCGTGGTTAGCGCATTGGGCGAAAGACTGGATGGCAGAGGGGTCAAATCCCATATCGGACCTGTCTAGATCATTGTGGGATTTTCCGGCCCCCATTCGGTGCCTATCTAGAGTTGAGCGTGATATGGGCTTGTTGGGACAGATAGTCTGATAAGATTTTGACCATTGACAGATAGTCTGATAAGATTTTGACCATTGACAGATAGTCTGATAAGATTTTGACCATAAAATGGCCAAAATCTTGGAAAAAAACGTTTTAAAACAAGTCCATACATTTTGCACACTACCCGTTCAAATATCCAAAATGTAAGAAAATGTATTGTCAGAAAATATAGTTTTTGCAGGGCCAAACATGAGAGATGTACAGGTTGAGCACCGAAAAGCTGACAATCAGGTACAGACTGGGACCGGACTACACGTAGGAGTGTCATCCACTTTACGGATGCGTCATTATAAATGTGTTGCTCAGATGTTTGAAACAGCACTTCAAGTGCGTGTATCTCCCAGGCCAGCTTGACGCCAGGATATGTTGTGAAAGTAACTGTAGGAGCACAGCCCCGTTACGCAGGTCTAGTCCAGAACGGGAATCCATAGCGTCATGAATATCGTCCTAATCGTTATGTATCACACAGTGTTGTGATGAATTGTCCAGACTCTGTGGTTATTGAAGTCTCGTAGAAATAAAAAACAACAACAAAGAAACAAACAAAAAACTGACGAAAACAAAAATAGAAAAAACGGTTTAAAAAAAATGACGGCTGACGTCGATTGTTATGGTTGTATAGGCCTGTTCGAGATAGAGAAGGAGCTTCCAACTTTAGCCTGACTGCACAGAGTGACAGTAGTGTGTGGGAGTCTGATATATATATATATATATATATATATATATATATATATATATATATATATATATATATATATATAGAGAGAGAGAGAGAGAGAGAGAGAGAGAGAGAGAGTTGGCGCGCGGAAATTATCATTTACAAGCCTTGCTTCATTTGGAAACACCACATACATTTTTCTGTTTTACCACTTTTATTTTTGTTATCATAGTTGTACAAAACAATGCTTCTAGCGAAAGGTATTGTGTCTTTTTCAGCTGACTGAGAAGATGGAGAATATCGATGGTTTCGACAGCCTCAAGCTTCTCTCTTCCAGGTTAGTCACTGTCACAACAACAACAACAACAACAAAAAAATAGCAACAACAACAACAGTAACACCAGCAGCAGCAACAACAACAACAATAACCACCGTGATAACATGGAGAATAACAGCTCAAACAGCAGCAACAACCTCCACCACCGCCCCCCCAAAAAACAAACACAAAAACAACAGCATCACCAACAACAGCGACAACAAGAAGAAGAGCATAACAACAACAACAGCAACAACAACAACCACCGAAGGCATCAGCAGCAGCAGCAGCAACAACAACGACAACAGCAACAACAACAACAATAGCAGCACGACAACGACAACAACGGCAACGACAGCATCAACAACACCGACAAGAACAACAACAACAAGAACAGCATCAGCAAGATCTTTATCAACAACAACAGCAATGATAACACCATCATCAGTCTCATCAACAACAACAACAATGACAATAGTAATAGTATAACTCCACTGCATTTTTAATTCTTCTGTCTCCCACTTAAATTCTGCATTCAGTATAAAAATTGCCATGTTCGACTTCAGTTTCTTTCATGATTCTGCTCCATCATACTTATCATCTCTTGATGCCTATCGTCCTTCTCGTTATCTGCAGCCCAGTTCTGAACTCCTCCTGTGGGGATGCCGGGGGCTCTTTCGGTATAAACAATATCCCCACCTTCTGGAAATTCTGTGCTGGAAATGACCTCTTTTTTCTGTCACTCGCTTTGTTTTTGCCTTGTTCCTTTGCTTTCTGTCATTTCTTCCTGTCATTTTCTGCCTTGCTGGTCCATTCACCTGTATGTGTTGATAAAGTCTGACGTACGTTCTCTTAGGATTGATAATTGGGTACATGCATTTAAAGTGCATTTTTGGATCTATGGAAATGAGATATGCGGAAGCAATTTTAGGTTATTTAGGCCTGTTTTATCATGTATATATGTCTCAGTGTCCTTTGTTACTTTTAAATCTGTATTCAGGTATGTTTTTTAAATCCCGTGTACGATACATTGGACGGAGAGGTCAACGCCAGAGGCATCTCCTTAGATTATGTGCGCGAATGCATTGATATGTGTACTTACTTTTCTTTTTCTTTTTTTTTTTCCAAGTTGAAGTATTGTCTACATTTTGAAACAGGCTGTAGCCATGATATGGCTCTACGCAGTCGGCTGGGCTTTAAACAAAAATGATAATGACAGTTTTGTAATGCATTTGATCGATTGATATATGAAAGCCGGTATTTTAGTATAATTCATTTTTGAACTTCTTTGACGTTGCATGTGTTTGGTTCCACTACTTTCATTATGGCATTAGTTGATATATCTCTCCCACCCCACCCTCCCTTGGTTGTTCTTAATGGTGCCTTTACTTTCTTCTTTTCTTCTATGTCTTTAGTTTGCTTTTTTTCACGAAAAGGATGCATGCTGTTATAATTATTGTGTTATTATTATTTTGGTGTTGTCATTGTTAGAGGTTGACTCACGGTTTTAATAATAAAATTATAATACTAATGACACGTATAAGGCGCAATATCATCATAACAAGAATCAAACCAAAGTGCGCACTATCACCGTTCACCAAAGCAGTCACCCAACAAGGACCAAAACTCCAGGGCACAAAGCACACGAGGAGGGCAGTGGGGCAAAGGAGTGGGCATGTAGAGGGGGGAAATCACTGCTGGACAAAAAGGTAGGCTTTCAAGCTAGACTTATGGACGAGGGAAGATCGTTCCCGTCTGGACCAGACACAGAAAAAGAGTGGTGACCGACGTGGTATATCTGTACTGAGGAATTTGTAAACGACTGGTATCAGAAGCAGAACGGAGAGGTCGGGCAAGAGTGTACATTCGGAGGTGGTCATGAAGATAAATAGATGCAGTCCCACTGATACATTAGCAGCTGAATGTGTTGATTTTGTATGAAATGCTTTGAGAAACGGGCAACCAATGGAGAAAGTGAAGCAAAGAAGTAACATAATCATGCCTGTCATTCATTTTTCAATTTCAATCTTTATGTTTATATAATAAAGAAACTTTTTTGTACTAACACTGTATGGAGTCGTAGGCAGCAGGAAGGTGCTGGGAGGTTCTCAGAATCGTGATGGATTACTATTGTTGTTACTGATGATAACCAGGTCTCAGGCCAACAACGTGAAGGTGATGGTGGAGGTGGTGGCGTCCCCCAACCTAAGAAGGGATGACGTGATGCTCAAGATCGATGGCTTGCAAAACCAGAATATTCGTTTCGACAACGCCAACCGTAAAATCACCAACGCGGCCTTGGTCACCTATGGTGAGTAAAACCCCCCACCCCACCCCCCACTCTTTATCTCTCCCTGCTTCCCTCTCAACATCCAACGTTTTAGGGAGAAGAGTGGCACAATGGTTCAGACATTCGCCTGCCAGTAACTAAACTCCAGGTTCAAGGGGTCGCTTCTCGTAGAGGCCTCGACTTTTCTCCTCAGTTTGACCAGAAAATCGAACTGACCGTTTAGTCCTTCGGAAGGGGACGAAAAACGAGTCGGACCCGTGTGCCTTCTGGTTGTGCACGCTAAAGACCCACGGCAGTTGAAAATCGTGAAGAGCAGGGCATTGCCCGGTTGCCTTGGTAAAAAAACATTGGAGAGATAGGTTGATTTCCCAGGTCCTTGAAGACCATTGAGCCTTCTTGCCTTTCTGAAGTCTTGGTTTAAAAAAAAGTGAATATGAATATGAATTTGAATCGACGCGAGGGAGAGCGGATGGGCGCCGCCCTCGTAGGTTGGTTCCGGGAAAAGTTGAGGCTCTGCTACCTCTCTCCCTAACGACCTCAGGGTTAATGAACTATCTAGGTAGGACCTCAGGACCTGGCCAGCTATTGGGTTTATGTACAGACTTAAGGTTTGTGCTGTGATCATTCTGAATCTTCTCTATTACATGGCACCTGTGAGAAAAGTGCATATGGAATTCTTTCCGAGTGCGGAGACGTCATCTGAAGACAATGAAACATCCAGTTGTTTGGTTGTCCAAAGTGATTATTATAGATTGTCCTTGTATAGCATTATTCTTCAAGCTTACTTGGATTCACAGCATATTACTTGTACTGAGACTTTTAGTGGAGCATGGGGAACTCAAGCTGTTAGGTGAACTGACCACACTCCACTATATGTTGTTGCACAGTCGCAGTCTTTGGTGGGCGTGCATGTTTCCAATAGCCATCAGACACTGACGTGACTTACACAGGATCTTTAACGTGCCTATTTGATGTTTGGCATATACATACATAAATTATACATATCTACAAAAGCTTGTGAATATACTAGAAAAAGAAA
>JAPXFY010000026.1:49137745-49157745 GCA_030674185.1 Monoplex corrugatus
TGTGTGTGTGCATGTGTGTGTGTGTGTTTATGTGGCGCGCGCGCGCGCCTGCGCGCGCGCGTGTGTGTGTATGTATGTGTGCACGTGTATGTGTGTGTGCATGTATGTGTGTATGTTGTTTTGTGTGTGTGGCGTGTGTGTGTGTGTGTGTGTGTGTGTGTGTGTGTGTGTGTGTTGGTTGGTTTGTTTGCTACGTGGGTGTTTGTGCATGTGCGCACCGGTCTTTCCGTCATTGTATTTCAAAATAGTATAAACCTCTACTCATACATTCCCTCCTCCCTCCACCCTCGTCTTGACCTCCGCCTCCCCCCCCCCCCCCCCCCAATCCACTCTCCCGTCTTTCTCGTCCCGAATACCATTCATTTGTCTCCATCAAAACTGAAGTCTTTTGAACTGTGAATAATGTCTGTTATGAGTTTATGTGTACTTTGATAACCACTTGTTACTGAGAATGGGGAGGTGATGGAGGGCGGGGAGGGGGGGGGGGGACTCAGGGATGTGCTGTGAGAAGGGGGATGACCATTGTGTCTCTGTGGTCTGGGGATGGCAGGTGTGTGTGTGTGGGGGGGGGGGGGGTCACGCGCGCGTGCGCGTGTGTGTAGGGGTGTGTAGGTGTGTGTGTGTGCGTGAGCGAGTGTATGTTTGTGAGTGTGTGTGGAGATGTGTGTGTTTCCAATTATGTTTTTTCATTTATAACACATGCCGAAAATTGGATTTCTGTACCATCTGTATATAGACATCAAACCAGTCTTGAGATATTGACGGTCACTGCTGTGAAATAGAAATCTTCCAAGGGCACATGGCAGGCTCTGGCTAGATGGAAAAGCATTGGGCCATTTAGTTACTGGCCTGGTATGACCAGACTAACCAAGAAAAGGACACGGGGTAGGATAGGCCACTTTCTGCTGAAGTCTCCATTGAACATCATGCAACAGACCCTTGACTGGAACCAACAGGGGGAAAAAGAAAAGTGGGAAGACCAAGACAGACATGGCGCTGAAGTACTGACGCAGATGTGAAGGCAGCCAGAAAACGTGGGTGCTTTGTGCTGAAGAGGATCTCCCAGAGCCGAGAGCTTTGGAGGACTGTTGCCGTGGCACTGCGTTCCTGCAGGAAATCAGAGGCTTCAGTCACCCTCATCCCCACCCGTGGGGATGCGGGGGGCTCTTTCAGTATAAATAGTATCCCCACTTTCCGGAAATTCTGTGCTAGAAATTTCCTCTTTTCTGTCACTGTTTGTTTCTGCCTTGTTCCATTGCTTTCTGTCATTTCTTCCTGTCATTTTCTGCCTTGCTGGTCCATTCATATGTATGTGCTCTATAAAGGCTTATATACTTCCTCTTAGGGTTGATAATAAGGTACATGTGTTGACTGCGTTTTGGGATCTCAGGAGGATGTAATGTGCAGAAGTAGTTTCAGATAACTTAAGCCCGTTTGTGTACATGTATGTATGTCATAGAGTCCTAAGTTATGTTTACATTTATATTCAGCTTGTTTTGGTTAGCCACCACCACCAACCCCCACCTGATGATAAATTAGAAGGAATGGTCAGCTCCAGGGGCATATTCTTAGATTATGTGTGCGAATATACTGACGTGTGTATTTTGTTTTCCAGGTTTCTTTTTATCTTACATACTTTCTCTTAAGATTGATAATTAGGTACATGTATTGACTGCGTTTTTGGATCTAAGAAAGATGGAATGTGCAGAAGTAGTTTTAGGTAATTTAGGCCCGTTTGTGTATCTATGTTATAGAGTCCTTAGCTATGGTTACATTTGTATTCAGTTTTTTTTCGTTAACCCTTTCTCACTTGGCGATAAATTAGATGGAACGGTCAACGCCAGAGGACACATCCTCAGATTATGTGTGCGAATACTTTGACATGTGTACTTGATTTTGTTTCCCAGTTGTTGTTAGATCAATTTTTCAGGAGATGGTGTGTGCGTTTTGGGATGGTTATTGCCTGATATGGCTCTGCGCGATAGGCTGGGCTTTAGACAGTGGAAATAAAAATAAGGCTTAGGTCAATTTAAACAATGAGAATAAAGCTTAGTCAATTTAAACAATAAGAATAAGGCTTCTGTCAATTTGAAAAAATAAGAATAAGGCTTCGGTCAATTTAAAACAATAAGAATAAGCTTAGATGAAGTCAAACAGTAAGAATTAGGCTTAGATCAATTGAAACAATAAGAATAAAGATGAGATCAATTGAAACAATAAGAATACAGCTTTGATCAATCTAAGCAATAAGAATAAGGCTTAGATCAATTTAAACAATAAGAATAACACTTAGATCATTTAAACAGTAAGAATAGGCTGAGATCAATTTAAACAATGAGAATGAGGCTTAGATCAATTCAAACAATAAGAATAAAATTAGATCAATTTAAACAATAGAACAAGGCTTAGATCGGTTTAAACAATAAGAATAAGGCTTAGATCAATTTAAACAATAGAACAAGGCTTAGGTCAATTTAAACAATAGAATAAGGCTTAGATCAATTTAAACAATAAAAATAAGGCTTAGATCAATTTAAACAGTAAGAATAAGGCTTAGGTCAATTTAAACAATAAGAATAAGGCTTAGGTCAATTTAAACAGTAAGAATAAGGCTTAGATCAATTTAAACAGTAAGAATAAGGCTTAGATCAATTTAAACATAAGAATAAGGCTTAGATCAATTTAAACAATAAGAATAAGGCTTAGATCAATTTAAACAATAAGAATAAGGCTTAGGTCAATTTAAACAGTAAGAATAAGGCTTAGATCGATTTCAACAATAAAATATAAGGCTTAGGTAATTTTAAACAGTAAGAATAAGGCTTAGATTAACTTAAACAATAAGAACAAGGCTTAGATCAATGAGGCTTAGATCAATTTAAACAATAAGGCTTCGGTCAAGCCAAGTATGACAGGTCTGAATGCCTAGGAGTGTTCTTTTAGTCTGGAAACTTGCAGTCTTTTCTCTGTACATGAATCATGTTATAGTTTTTACACACTTTTTTTTCTTAACATTTATTAATTTTATACATATGTATATATACAAACATATTGACAAACAAACGCAAACTCCATTATTTCAATCCTTGAAGACAAGCATAACACTTATATCACATACATTTAAAGACAATCGTTCCACAGAATTTTTCACTGATCGCCCTCACCAATATCAAACTGTACAATGACTAATTCACGTTGCCAACTTACATTACTAAACTATGAAGCCTGTCATATTTTCCAACCAGAATATATCATGATTCCCGTCTGATCTCACACCAAAGTGCACGCTTTTATGCATACACCTATTTTCCTTCTCTCTCACTTTTTAAACATTCCAAGTTTCCATCAAGTCTTTATAAAAATGCCAGTTCATTGAAAACTTACAAAGCGTATAATTGATAGCAGCAATTATTTTTCAATTTCGTATCACGTTTTCGGAAATGTTTTGAAACAGTAAAAAGACTGGTAAACATTTGTTAAGTTTACATGTGTGTATATAAAACATCTGGCAAGTAGCAAAATGCAATAAAAGCTATTGTCGGACTTGTAGTTTGCATTATGTCCAAAAAGTATGATTGATTGGTTTAGGATCAGTGTGCAGCACACATTTTTTTTTTCTGACCAAATTCTGTCCGTGTTGTCAGATCCGTGTGAGGGTGGTGTGTGTCAGAACGGTGGAGAGTGTCACAGCACCAGCACACAGACCGAGACAGAACTCCAGTACAGCTACACCTGTACCTGCCCTCCTGGTTACCTGGGCACTACCTGTGAAGGTGAGTCAGAGAGGGAAGAGGGAGAGAGAAAGGGGAACAAAGGGAGGAAGAGTATGATAACAATATCACATAGGGAAAGTCAGGACAACAGTGCAACCCACCCACCACCCACCAAGGTGAGAGTGTTATTGGTGTGGTAAAAGAGTATGCGTGTATATATATATATATATATATATATATATATATATATATATATATCATCATCATCATCAGGTGCCCTGCCGCATGGCGTTGGCGACCATGGACTTCCAACCATCTCTATCTCTCGTTGCCCCTAGCATATCCCCCACCCTCCTCATCCCCAGCCACTCTGCAAGTCCGTCCAGCATTCTCTCCCTGGGTCTACCTGGTGCTCTCTTTCCCTCCAGCTTTCCCGTTGTGACCAGGTGCTCCAAATCCCTCTTCCTCATAAAATGGCCTATAAATGTTGCCTGTATTTTCCTAATCTTCCTTATGAGTGATCTACTTGTGTCTGCCTCTATCAAGACTGTCTCGTTTGTTTTCTTTGCTGTCCATGGAACTCTCAACATTCTTCTGAGAAACCACATCTCGGCTGCCTCAATCTTGCTCTGGCTTTGCTTGCTGACTGTCCATGTCTCGCATCCGTACAACAGTATTGGTTCTATATAACATTCAAGGACTCTCTTTCTGATGTTAATTGATAGGCATTTGTTGGTAAGAATGCTTGTCATCTTCTTGAATGCTGTTTTGGCTTGGCCGATTCTGCCAGCTATTCCGATGCGCATCTGTCGTCTGATGAAATGACCGTTCCCAGGTATTTGAACTTATTAACCTGTGTCAAGGTTGTGCCATTTGCTGTTATTTTGCATGAGGGGATTTCATGTTTTTTACTGATCACCATGACTTCAGTCTTCCTGCTGTTTAGTTCCAACCCTTTACCTTTGCTTTCTATTTCTAGTATATTCACAAGGTTTTGTAGGTCCCTTTCATTTTCTGCAATTAGCACGGTGTCATCTGCGTACCGAATGTTGCTTATCATTTTCCCTCCAACCTTTCATCCAGGGTCTTCTTCTAGGTTTCTCATGATATTTTCGCTGTAAAGTGAAAACAGATCTGGTGACAAAACACAACCCTGTCTGACTCCTCTTTTGATGTTTTGGAAAGAGCTTATATTGTTTTCTATTCTCATTGCAGCTGTTTGTTCCCAGTACATATTCCTGATTATTCGTAGATCTTTTCCATCAACATTGAGTCTCTCCAGTTGGTTGATCAATTCTTCATAACGTACCCGATCGAAAGCCTTGGTATAGTCAACAAAGCATAAATACAAATCCTTATTCGTCTCAGTTGACCTCTCTATGATAGTTCTTAGGATGTATATGGCATTAATAGTTCCTTTCCCTTCCACAAATCCACACTGTTCTTCTGCTATTTCTCTTTTGATTCTATTCCTTGTCCTCATCATGATTATTCTTAACTGGATTTTTGTTACATGACTCATCAAACTGACTGTGCGATGGAGTTCGCATTCTATAGCCCCTGTCTTCTTTGGAAGTGCAATGAAATTTGATTTTGACATATCTTTGGGGATTTTTCCAGTGTCATAAATTTCATTTAGGAGGACTGTTATTTTTTCTATGCCAAATTCCTCCAGGGCTTCAATCATCTCTGTAGTAATGTTGTCTGGTCCTGGGGCTTTTCCTGGTTTCATCTTTTTCAGTGCTGCTCTATCTTCATCTTTCATTATGGGTGGTCCTTCAAAGTTCTTTTTTATAATGTGTTCTTCGTTTCTGTCATATATATATATATATATATATATTTTATATATATATATATATATATATGTATGTATGTATTATATGTATATATATATATATATATATATGTATGTGTGTGTGTGTGTGTGTGTGTGTGTGTGTGTGTGTGTGTGTGTGTGTGTGTGTGTGTGTGAGAGAGAGAGAGAGAGAGAGAGAGAGAGAGAGAGAGCAGTTTCCTCAAGGCTTATGTAACAACAGGACGTGTGTAGAAATGGGCCGTGATGGGAAATAAACGTGGTGTGTTAATGTGATGTGTTTTGGCCGAAAATCCACACTGACAGGGAAAACAAACATTGACACTTATGTCAAAAGTAAAAACAAATGCCATCATGAATCAGACAAACATTAGTACTATCTCAAAAGGAAAAACAAGAGTCATTATTAACCAGACAAACATTAGTACTATCTCAAAAGGAAAAACAAGAGTCATTATTAATCAGACAAACATCAGTACTATCTCAAAAGGAAAAACAAGAGTCAGGTAGAAAGAAACTCATGGGAGAGCTAGACAACAGAAGGTCTTCAGAGAAGTAACCCCCTTTAGACAAGTGTTTCGGCCCTGAATTCCTTACACTCTCGGGGGGCCGGGCCACATCCAGGTCATGACTCCTGGATGCCCTTCTGCTGTTGTCTATTTTTTTTTTTTTTTTTTTTTTTTTTCCCACGCCGGGGATCGAACCTGGGCGATTCTGCGCTTCAGAACTGCGGTACGCGGTTTTACCAATGTGCTAACGGGGCACACATCATCTGTAGGGAATTTAATCCTTATGAAGTTCACTTTTTTCGTTCCTCCTTGCCCAGATCCAGCTTGAGCTCCTTTCTGCTGCCTCTGCCATCGCTTTAAGGGCTCTAGTCCTCTTCTTCCCAGAAATGGCGAGTTGTTTCATGAGATCATAAGCGGAGGTGCCCACAAACCCTCTTGCCCCGACCTCTATGGCGAAGATTTTGACCCGCAGACCTGCTTTCTTCAGGGTGCTGGCAAGACCGGCGTATTTTTCGGTCTTGTAGATATGTGCTTCTTCCATTCTGCTTTCGTATGGCACAGTGAGTTCTATCAGAATCACTTGTTTCGAGGAGTCAGAGTGGAGAGCGATGTCTGGTCTCATGCCTGTCTTGCTGATGACATCTGGGTAATTTCTCCACTCTGGGAGGTCTGCTGTACACTCCCAGTCGACTGCTCCATCCAGAAGACCCTTTGGCAATGTGCTGGTTGTCATAGCACTTTCGGGCCAGACCTGTTTCCCTCCTGCTTTGTAGAACGTTGTCATAGCAATTGGTGCGTTTGGGGTCATGGTTTTTTCGCTAACCACATCTGTGATCACTTTCAGAACTTGGTTGTGCCTCCATGTATACCTTCCTTGGGCTAGCGCTACTTTGCAAGAGCTTAGGACATGTTCCACTGTTTGTTTCTTCTGACAGAGCGGACATGCTGGGTCGTCTGCTTTCCCCCATTTCACTAAGTTTTGCATTCGAGGGGAGCAGGTCATATACAGATCTGAGGAGGAAGCTTATCCTTAGAGGAGCCATGTGCCACATATCGTTCCAGCTGAGACTTCTTTGGAGTGCACTGTCCCATGTTGTCCATTGCCCCTGTTGACCTTGCTGGACTGCCTTCTGCACTCTTTTGACATCTTCTTCTTCCTTCAACTCCTGTATGATCACTGTCTCTTTTTTCCTTCCCTTTGGCTTTGGACCACCACTGCATTTTTGTTGCTCCCAGTCCCTGTCTGTTGGTTTGCGTGTGTCCAATTATTTCTTTGATGCTGAGGTTTCTCTTGGCATTGTTTACAGCCTCTTGGACTTTCCACTTTCTGCCAGTTCTCAGCTTTGGATGAACTGATCTCACGATATTGTCTTCCGATTCCTCCAGCATGCTCAACAGTCTTGCTTTTCCAACTTTGTATTCCTCCACTATGGATTTGAGAGGTAGCTTCAGCATTGCTTGACGACAGTAGAATGCAACATCAGTGAGACCAGGTGGGACACCGAGCCATTTTCTTGTGTATTTGTTGATTTTGGCTTCCATTGCTTCGACTGTGCTGGTGCAAATGTCATAGATTAGCAGTGGCCACAGCAGCTTTGGTATCAGCATGAACTGTAGACACCAGACTTTGTATTTGCCTGGCAGTCCGCAGTTATCTATTTTCTTCAGGCCTTCTTCTGCTGTTTGCTTGGTTTCACGTCCCCTTTGTGTGTCTTTCAGGGAGTCATACCATCTTCCGAGACTTTTTACTGGCTCTTCTGTGACAGTGGGGATGGCTTGGTTGGCTACCATGAATTTGACTGAATCTGCCACTTTTCCTTTTCGCAGTGAGAGACTTCGGGATTTCTTAGGTTTGAACCTCATTCTTGAAGAGGCCACCAGCTCATCCAGCTGCTTTAAGATTTGGTGTGTCTCTTCCTCATCCGTGGACAAGACTGTTGTGTCATCCATGAAAGCTTTCAGAGGAGGCATCTGGTATCCATCTCCCAGATTCACTGGACCTGAACTCTTCATTGCAGCTTTCAAGATGACTTCCATTGCCAACACGAACAGTATGGGAGAGATTGCACAGCCCATTGCAATGCCCACCTCTAGGTCTATCCAGTCCGTGGTGTATTCTTTGGTAGAGAACCGCATTGAGAACCCTTGGAAATACTTCCTCAGCATTGTTCGGATGTTTTCTGGGATGTGATACATTTCAAGAGCCAGCTGGATCATATCGTGTGGAACTGATCCATATGCATTCGCCAGATCAAGCCAAACTACGTCAATGTCTCTCTTCTCTGTTCTTGCTTTTTGGATGGCATCCCAAATCAACGTGGCATGTTCCAAGCATCCAGGCATTCCTGGTATGCCTCCCTTTTGGACTGACATATCCAGATACTTGTTTTCAGTCAGGTATTTTGTCAATCTTGCTGCCATAACAGAGAAGAAGATTTTCCCCTCGACGTTCAGAAGTGATATTGGCCTGAACTGATTGATGCTGCTGGAGTTCTGCTCCTTCGGAATGTACACTCCTTCAGCTCTCATCCATTGGTCGCTGATCTTCTGGTTCCTCCATGCTGATCGAATCATCTTGTGGAGCCACTCGAGCACTTTTGGGCATTTCTTGTAGAGCAGGTATGGTATTCCGTTTGGTCCAGGTGCTGACTTGGCTCTGGCTTTCTTTACTACGTTCTTCACTTCATCCAGTGTTGGTGGTTTGTTATTGAATTTTCCTTCTGGCGCTGCAGGCCAAACCAGATTCTGGATTTCAAGTGGTGCCTCGCGCTGAGAATCGGAATATGTTTCCCTGAGATGCTGCTCTAGGGTTTCCTTGCCCACTGTGAGAGTCCCTGATTTGGGTTGTTCAAACAGCTTTCTTGCAAAGTCAAAGGGATCTTTGAAGAAACGATCTTGAGTCTTCTTCTTTTTGCTCTTTCTTCGCCTTGCTGATTCCACTTTGCTGAGAGCATTGTGTTTGGCCTTCAGATCTTTCCAGAGTTCCAGGAGCCCTTGCTTCTCGAATTCTGAGGCAGTTTTCATTCGCTTTTTAAGCTTCCTTTTCTCCCTCCGGATGCTCTCCATCTGTTGCTGTCTTCTGGATTTCTGGGGAGGCGTTTTTGTCTTTGGCTGCTTCACTCCATAAGTGTCCCTGCAGATAGAGTATATGATGTCTCCGTATGTGTCAAGTTTGTGTTCCAGCGTACTGTTCCCTATTAGCGCATTCAGCTTAAGGACAAGTTCCTCATCTAATTTCTCCCATTGTTCTTTTGCACCGGCAGGCGGCAAATTGAGTTTTCCACGTTTGGCGTTAAGAGCTTGTGCAAAATCCGCATCAGAACCGTCAGCGTGGATGTCCTTGGCACTATGGTTTAATTCCTGGCCTTGGTCATCCAACGTCTCACCTGCTATCGCAGTGCGCTGTTGCTGGTTCGTATGTGTCTTCAAACAGCCCATTTTTGTCCTGTGGATCTTCATGCCGCGTTTGGTGGTGAATCTCCTTCCACACGCACACGGAAATTCCAACTGGTCATTAATCATGGTCCGTTGTGCGTTTCCAGTCGTGATGGAGTCATTATTAACCAGACAAACATCAGTACTATCTCAAAAGGAAAAACAAGAGTCATTATTAACCAGACAAACATTAGTACTATCTCAAAAGGAAAAACAAGAGTCATTATTAACCAGACAAACATTAGTACTATCTCAAAAGGAAAAACAAGAGTCATTATTAATCAGACAAACATCAGTACTATCTCAAAAGGAAAAACAAGAGTCATTATTAACCAGACAAACATCAGTACTATCTCAAAAGGAAGAGTCATCAATCAGACAAACATCAGTACTATCTCAAAAGGAAAAGGAAGAGTCATCTATCAGACAAACATCAGTACTATCTCAAAAGGAAAAGGAAGAGTCATCTTTCAGACAAACATCAGTACTATCTCAAAAGGAAGAGTCATCAATCAGACAAACACCAGTACTATCTCAAAAGGAAGAGTCATCAATCAGACAAACATCAGTACTATCTCAAAAGGAAAAGGAAGAGTCATCTATCAGACAAACACCAGTACTATCTCAAAAGTAAGAGTCATCTATCAGACAAACATTAGTACTATCTCAAAAGGAAGAGTCATCAATCAGACAAACATCAGTACTATCTCAAAAGGAAAAGGAAGAGTCATCTATCAGACAAACATCAGTACTATCTCAAAAGGAAGAGTCATCTATCAGACAAACACCAGTACTATCTCAAAAGAAAGAGTCATCTATCAGACAAACATTAGTACTATCTCAAAAGTAAGAGTCATCTTTCAGACAAACATCAGTACTATCTCAAAAGGAAGAGTCATCAATGAGACAAACATCAGTACTATCTCAAAAGGAAGAGTCATTAATCAGACAAACATCAGTACTATCTCAAAAGGAAGAGTCATTAATCAGACAAACACCAGTACTATCTCAAAAGGAAAAGTCATCAATCAGACAAACACCAGTACTATCTCAAAAGGAAGAGTCATCTATCAGACAAACACCAGTACTATCTCAAAAGGAAGAGTCATCTATCAGACAAACACCAGTACTATCTCAAAAGGAAGAGTCATCAATCAGACAAACATCAGTACTATCTCAAAAGGAAAAGTCATCTATCAGACAAACACCAGTACTATCTCAAAAGGAAAAGGAAGAGTCATCAATCAGACAAACATCAGTACTATCTCAAAAGGAAAAGGAAGAGTCATCTATCAGACAAACATCAGTACTATCTCAAAAGGAAAAGGAAGAGTCATCTATCAGACAAACATCAGTACTATCTCAAAAGGAAGAGTCATTAATCAGACAAACACCAGTACTATCTCAAAAGGAAGAGTCATCAATCAGACAAACATCAGTACTATCTCAAAAGAAAGAGTCATCAATCAGACAAACACCAGTACTATCTCAAAAGGAAGAGTCATTAATCAGACAAACACCAGTACTATCTCAAAAGGAAGAGTCATCAATCAGACAAACATCAGTACTATCTCAAAAGGAAGAGTCATCAATCAGACAAACATCAGTACTATCTCAAAAGGAAGAGTCATTAATCAGACAAACACCAGTACTATCTCAAAAGGAAGAGTCATTAATCAGACAAACATCAGTACTATCTCAAAAGGAAGAGTCATTAATCAGACAAACACCAGTACTATCTCAAAAGGAAGAGTCATTAATCAGACAAACATCAGTACTATCTCAAAAGGAAGAGTCATTAATCAGACAAACACCAGTACTATCTCAAAAGGAAGAGTCATTAATCAGACAAACACCAGTACTATCTCAAAAGGAAGAGTCATTAATCAGACAAACACCAGTACTATCTCAAAAGGAAGAGTCATTAATCAGACAAACATCAGTACTATCTCAAAAGGAAGAGTCATTAATCAGACAAACATCAGTACTATCTCAAAAGGAAGAGTCATTAATCAGACAAACATCAGTACTATCTCAAAAGGAAGAGTCATTAATCAGACAAACATCAGTACTATCTCAAAAGGAAGAGTCATTAATCAGACAAACATCAGTACTATCTCAAAAGTAAGAGTCATCTATCAGACAAACATCAGTACTATCTCAAAAGTAAGAGTCATCTATCAGACAAACATCAGTACTATCTCAAAAGGAAGAGTCATCTATCAGACAAACATCAGTACTATCTCAAAAGAAAGAGTCATCTATCAGACAAACATCAGTACTATCTCAAAAGGAAGAGTCATCTATCAGACAAACATCAGTACTATCTCAAAAGGAAAAGTCATCTATCAGACAAACATCAGTACTATCTCAAAAGGAAAAGTCATCTATCAGACAAACATCAGTACTATCTCAAAAGGAAGAGTCATCAATCAGACAAACATCAGTACTATCTCAAAAGGAAAAGTCATCTATCAGACAAACATCAGTACTATCTCAAAAGGAAGAGTCATCTATCAGACAAACATCAGTACTATCTCAAAAGGAAAAGTCATCTATCAGACAAACATCAGTACTATCTCAAAAGGAAAAGTCATCTATCAGACAAACATCAGTACTATCTCAAAAAGGGAAATAGAGTCATCTATCAGACAAACATCAGTACTATCTCAAAAGGAAAAGTCATCTATCAGACAAACATCAGTACTATCTCAAAAAGGGAAATAGAGTCATCAATCAGATATGCCATGATTGTTAGGGATCTTCTCCATCACATAGCATTAGTGGCATCAGTACATATGGAATTCAGTCAGAGTGAACAGACATTATCTTGAGAAACAGACTGGAAATGAAACTTTCTTGTGGCCATGTGGTGAGATTTGTGTGATACTGATGTGTGTGTGTGTGTGTGTGCGCGCGCGCGCTCGCGCACGCATATGTATGTGTATGTTTGTATGTGTGTGTATGTGCGCGTGCAACGTATGTGTGTGCGTGCTTGCGTGTGTGTGTATGTATATTTGTGTGTGTGTGTTTATGTGTACGTGTGTGTATATGTGTGGGTGCCTGTGTGTGTGCTTTTGAGTGTCTATACATGCTTGCGTTCGTGTTTGTGTGTGTGTGTACGTGCGTGTGTGTGCGTGCATGTGTATGCGTATGTTTCACAGTGTCGGTCTGCGATCAGTTTCCTCAAGAAATGTGTAACAGCGGCACGTGCCAGGGTGACCTGAGGGCAGGAGTTCTCTGCTCTTGTCCCCTGGCCAACCGTGGTATCTTCTGTGAAACTGACGGCACTGAATGTGAGTACAGTCTCTCTGTCTGCCTTTCTGTCTGTC
Source organism: Monoplex corrugatus (assembly GCA_030674185.1). Lineage (NCBI taxonomy): Eukaryota > Metazoa > Mollusca > Gastropoda > Littorinimorpha > Ranellidae > Monoplex > Monoplex corrugatus. Next base: position 49,150,548 of record JAPXFY010000026.1, read on the forward strand.
TGTGCCTCTGTTTCTCTCTCTCTCTCCTCATCTCTCTCTCTCTCAGTGTCTCTGTTTCTATCTTTGTCTGTGTATGTCTTTGTCTGTCTGTCTGTCTGTCTGTCTCTCAACCCTCTCTGTCTGTCTGTCTGTTTCTCTTTCTTTCTCTCTCTTTCTGTCTTTCTGTCTCTCTCTGTCTCTCTCTGTCTCTCTCTCTTCCTCTCTGTCACTCTCTCTCACTCTCCTTCTCTCTGTCTCTCTCTCTCTGTCTCTTTGTCTCTCTTTCTCTCTCTTTCTCCCCTCCCTCCCTCAGGGCTGTTAGAGTTCAGCGATTTCGCGGAAATCCGCGAATACAGTGATCCCATTTCAGGGAAAGTCAAAGTGCTTCCGCGAAAAAAAAAAAAAGCAAAAAAAAAAAAAAAAAAAAAAAACCAAGTTCTGTAAGGGAATAGTATAGAGAGCTCTCTTAAGTTGAACCTGCAGTACGCCTTGACATTAAGAAATATTGCATGAATACAAAAAAATTGTGTTTAGAATGACTTTCTAAAACCAAGTGTATATATGTCATGTGGTTTCAGAAAGTTACTCTAAACACAAATTGATCCATTGATTTGTTAATTTTTGTGAACTAAAAATTACCCAGTTTGCTGCCAGGATAGGCCTCTGATTGGCTTCAAAATGTCATATTTCAATTTTCGGCGGGGGGCTTCGCCCCCTGCACCCCCCACGGGGCGTTGCCCTGGACCCCACCGGGGCCTGGGCGGCCCCTGGACCCCGGCCAATTTTCAGGGAAAAACAGATTTTACCACTAACAGCCCTGCTCCCTCTCTCTGTCTGTCTCTCTCTCTCTCTGTGTCTCTGTCTCTCTGTCTGTCTCTTTGTCTCTCTCTCTCTCTTTCTCTCCCTCTCCCCCTCCCACCCTCTCTTTGTCTCTCTGTCTCTGTCTCCCTGTCTCTGTCTGTCTGCCTGTCTCTCTGTCTCCCTGTCTCTGTCTGTCTGCCTGTCTCTCTCTGTCTCCCATCCCCCCTCATTCTCTTTCTCCCTTGCACTAAATAAACAAACAAAAAATAAATTAAAAAAATACAACAAAAACAAAAAACCCCGCATACATACAAACTCACATGTATTGATTTTTATTTCACGTTTAGATTTTTTTTCTAGGAAGCGTGTATGCACGCTGGTTTGCCCACACTGTGCAGGCGGTATTTAGCTGCATAGTCTGCGTACTCCATCTTTGGTGGATGTGTATGCCTGTTTTTTTTGTTGTTGCTTTGTTTTGTTTTTGTTTTTTTCTGTGTTTTCCGTGAGCCACGGGACTCTCGATTTGACTTACGGGATCTTTAACCCTTTGACTCCTGTACCCTGTCCCAGGCGTGAAGAAGATTAAAATTTTCTACAAGCCAGCTGGGCTAGTGGATTTTAAGATCTACTAGCCCACAGATATTTTGACTAGCTCGACATGTTGCCCCGAAAAAATAGCAAAATTCTCTTTATGATGATGACCAAAAATATTCAGCAGAATAAGCCATTGTTACGACAAGTGTGGTCAAATTTTCTTCCGGAAACTTTCTTCAGGGTGTGTGTGCGGGGGGGGGGGGGATGTGAACAGTGGGAGATCAAGTAATAACACGAAGATGTAAAAGGCTGATGACTGATCTCAAAGTTTACATGGATTATCTGTGTAAGTTAGAGAGAATTCTTTAGTTCAATATTATACTTATAATCGTTATCTTTTTGTTTACGTAGTCAATGATTATTTTAATCCAACTGGTCGTTTGTTATGTTTTTCAAATTACTTATCGCCATCCTGCAATATTTTTCCCCTTTCATAATTCTAATCACTTACTTTCAAAGTGTAAGTGTGTGTGAGGGAGAAAAAGAGTATGAAACCGTTGTTGTTGTTGTATGAGGATTATGTCTCTTTAGTGTGTGTGTGTGTGTGTGTGTGTGTGTGTGTGTGTGTGTGTGTGTGTGTGTGTGTGTGTGTGTGTGTGTGTGTGTGTGTGTGTGTAGGGGGTTAGTGTGTTTGTGTGTGTGGGGGGGGGGGGGAGGGGCTTTTTTCTTTGACTAAAGCAGTTCAGTGTGAAGGGAAAACACTTTGAAAATATTTAATCCACCCTAACTGAAATTTATGTCCTGAGAGACATGTGAAGATAATGCGAAAAAAAATATTAAGGAGCGTCTATGCCTTTTAAACTAGTTTCTCTGTCGTATAATCTTATCAAGTGATGCATCAAATTTGCTCTTGTCTCTGAATTTCCTCGCTAATAGCATACACATTCTCTCTCCCTTCCTATCCCTTGACCTCGATAAGACATAATTATGTTGTATTATTTTCTCTGGTTTTCGCACTTAATTAGAAGCTTCTAACCTTTCGACCAAACCTGACAGATTGGACGAACGGTCACTAATCTGTAAACACTCAATTGTATTGTACCGTCTCCATTCACTGACAGGTCTATGGGAAGCAAGAGTTGTCTTTCCGTAGATAGCCTCGTTTTTGTGCGAACGTTGGCAGACTCGATCATTGCAGACGAAATCAATCGGCAGAAGGGACAGTTTGAAAAATCGAAATAAATTATAACTGCAGGACCTAGAATTGTCACTCGCCCAAAGGATTAGTAGTGTTTTTATTTTGACTCACCCAACAGGTTTTTTACTCGCCTCGGTCGACCGGGCGAGTGGATTTCGCCAGCCGTGCTGTCCACCAGCATCTTGCGTTATCAACTGTGCTAGCAAAGCAAAAACTTAATCCTTTGACTCCCTCCCCCTACCCACCAGCTTCCTGTGAGGGAGTGAAAGAGTTAAGTTTTTGCAGTTGGTAAGATAGGGGGTGCAGGAGTCAGAAGGTGTACAGTGCTTACTTGATGTTCGACTACCACAGGCCACCATACATGATCTGTTTCCAAAGGATGCACGCGCGCATACATGCATGCACACACACGCACACTCCCACGAATGAACACACACGCACATACACTTAACACACACACTTGCAAGCACGCACACACACAGAGACACAGGTACACACACACACACACACACACACACACACACACAGGTACCTCCACACACACGCAAACACATATACACACGCTACACCACAAATACTCACACATACACACACACACAAATGCACACAGCAGGCACACATACACACACACACACAAAATGCACACATGCAGGCACACATCACAACACACACACACACACCACACACACACAATGCACACATGCAGGCACACATACACACACAAATACACCTATATAAACTTAACCATCCCCTCCCTTCAAATTCCTATCTCTGTGATGGTGATGATAATAATGATTTTATTTGTGTGTCTGTTTATTATCATTGCTATTTTGTTGTTGCCGTTGTTGGTTGTATTCGTTGTTGCCGTTGTTGGTTGTATTCGTTGTTGCCGTTGTTGTAACTTTATTTCAGAATACAAACAAGTGAGTGAATGAGAATAGTGTGTGCTCTGTGTGTGTGTCGGAGGGGTGGGAGTCTTGTGTTTGTAAGTGTGTGTGTACAAACATGTGCTCTGTGTGTTGTGTTTGTGTTGTGCTTGTACATGTGTGTATGTGGGAACTAGCATGATACAAAGTATAACCATAACATCAACGAAAATATTATTTTTAACCCTACACCTCAATGTAAATATCCATACTTACCTGTTCCCCCAGTGCCCTACACAGAATGCGAACTACGCCACCGCCTTAACAACTTCCTGGCCAACGTTCTGCGGGGTAGCGAAACCATGGAAGGGGGAGTAAATGCGGCCGGCTTACAGACCATCCTGCAGACGCTGGCCATGGAGTGGCTTCCCTTAGTCTCCTGCCAGCATGACGGTCGATACTCGCTGACGGCGGAGATGCTGAGCGTTGAGGATCGCACGACTGTCCGCTACGTTTGTGTGAATGCCAGCGGCGAGGAGGAGATTAATTGTGAAAGTATGACTCCTTTTATTTCGTGGATAATATATATTTTTCTTAGTATAGCACACGTCGAAAATTGAATTTCTGTACTCTTTGTGTAGAGACAATAAACAAGTCTTGAGTCTTGAGAGATGAAGACAAGAGTGGGGAGAGGGAGGGGTCTTCCATTCCCTCTTGGTCCAGAGGCTGGTCTGGACCTGGTTGTTGCGTGTGTCTGTGTGGCTATGTCCTGGGGTTTGTCATCTGCCCACCTTGCCATTCGGTTTGTAAACAAAGTAACCGATAACTGGGTCCGAATGAATCATGCAACGCATGGACAGCCCCCCTTTGCTTGATGAAATGACTATCGAGTGGCGTCGGGAGCTTGGTAGAGTGGCCAGGCATTGTTGCTCTGGGTCCCATCCGCACCCCCCCCCCCCCCCCCCCCCCCCCGTGGTGTTTCTTGTTAACTTCCGAAAACTGAATTTCTGTACCCTGTGTAGAGACAATAAACCAGTCTTGAGTCTTGAATTTATACCAGATAATTGCCTTGGTATAGCACATGCCGAAAATTGAATTTCTGTACCCTGTGTAGAGACAGTAAGCCAGTCTTGAGTATTGAGCTTTTAAATAACACCAGAAACACCAGAACTGTCGCCTGCAAAGTTTGTTTGAGGAGGTTTTGCCACATGTGGACAATTCCGTACGCTCTCCACCCGATTCTGCTTGGTAGATAGATATATGGCAGATTTTCCTTCATCATAACATCATCATCTCATCATCATCATCATCATCATCATGTGCCTTGCAGCATGGCGTTGGCGATTACAGCTCTCCATACCAATTTCTTTTTTTTTCTTTTTTCTTTTTAGCTACAGGTATATCTCGTAAACCTTTCTGACCACATCCACTCTGCAAAACTGTCTAGTATTTTCTCCCTGGTCACAACAGGAAAGCTAAAAAGGGACAAAGAGCCCCAGGTAGACCATAGGAGAAAATGTTGGACAATTTTGCTGAGTGGGTGGGAACAAAAGGATGGGAGATGTGCTTGCAGCGATATAAGATAGATCCGTACAGAGGGTCATGATCGCCAACGCCATGCGGTATGGCACATGTTGATGGTGAGTGTGTAAACTATGTTCACCCAATTGTTAAGGCCTGTTATGGTCAAACAATAAAACCAGTTACGTTCTCTTTCTTTTTCTCTCTCTTTGTCTTCGTCTCTCCTTCTCTGTCAGTCTGTCTGTCCGTTTCTCTCTCTTTCTGTCTGTATGTCTCCCTCTCTTTCCTTCTCTGTCCATTTCCTTCTCTCTCGTTTCTGTCTGTCTGTCTGTCAGTCTCTCTCTCTCTCTCTCTCTCTCTCTCTCTCTCTCTCTCTCTCTCTATTTCTTTCTCTCTTGCCCTATCCCTCTCTCTCGTTTCTGTCTGTCTGTCTCTCTAATCTTTCACGGTGTCTGCCTGTCGTCTCTCTTCAGTCTGTCTGTGTGCCTGTGTATGTGTGTGTGTTGTTTCCTTCTCGATGTTAAGTTCTATACTATAGTGTGTTAATAATAGAACTATAATTGTGGTGTTCAGGCAAGGTGTGCAGCGCTCTGACCAGCCAGACAACAGGCACGTTGTGTCAGCACGGGGGGAGGTGTGTGGGCAACATCAACCTGGAGCTCTGTGACTGCTCCGGCAGCGGCCATCACGGTGCACTCTGTCAGGACACTGGGGAAGGTAAACATGGTGATGGTTAGCACAACGGACCACTGATGGGAAAGGTCGTGTGTTTGAACCTCTGGCAGTCAATGATAAATAACAGTGGGATTTTTCAGCTCCGATGGGCTCCTACGCAGAGTTGATCATACCATGGGCTCGTTGAGGAAGACTGGGACACACAGTCTAGTTTCGTCCATGTTACGAATGCATCCTTGACCGGTCGCTGTGGTGTAGTGGTTAACGCTATAGACTGCCGACTGGAAGGTGTGTGGGTTCGAATCCCCATCAGTCCCTTCAAAAATCATTATGGGATTTTTCAGCTGAAACCGGCGCCTACCCAGAGTTGGGCGTGTATTGGCTCATTGGGAAGACTGGGACCACACAGTCGAGTCTCATCCACTTCACGGATGCGTGAAGGTAAAACATAGGTTAAGTAGGGCCTCAGGACCTGGCCAGCTCATAGGTTTATGTGCAGGCCTAAGGCTTGTGCCATGATCACCATACACAGTGGCAGCTGTGACATAAGTGCATATGGAATTCGTCCCGAGCGTGGAGACCCTCGTCTTGAGAAACTGAAACTGAAACCGCAGGTGTCTGTATCTATCAGGCCTGGTTAACACCAGGATATGTTATGATAGTAAGCGTAGAGTACAGCCCTGTCATGCAGTCTTAAGCCTAGCTGGAACTTGATAGCATCATGGTTATCATACTCATCGACATCATCATCATGGCATTACAGATAAAACCTGTTCCAGCTTCTGTGGCCTTTAAAGGTGGCGTAAAACATGGGAAACAAAAACAAAACAAATAGAAAAAAACAAATGTACCCTTGAGAGTGTTGTATTTCCTGACCAAAACGGCAGGTACTTGTATCTCTCTGGCCTGGGTGATTCCAGGATAATTTATAAAAGTAAGCGTAGAGCACGCGGTCACAGTGCCAAAAACGGAATATTACAGCAGCATCACTATCGTTTTCATACCTGAAAAACTTGTCTCAGATTGTGTGGCCCTTCACGCCTTACTGTAATGATGACCTCACTTTCGTTTGGGCTATGATGTGTTGGAAAACCAGAACGAAAGGTCTGGGTGGATAGTGACACAGAAGCATGTGAAGAAAATGGAACAGTTTTTGATTTGGTTTGGAATGTTAAAAACTAGGCCCAATGAAAGTTGACATTGTATCAGTAGTAGGCTTGGAGAGTAATCAAAAATCAGGGCAGGCCTGAAAAGTTTGAAATCAGATTAAAAAAGCTGGTAAAATCTGAAACTAGCCAAACAGAATCCCTAGAAAGTCTGCAGTTAGAGCAGAAGTGTCATCGAAAAGTGAGGTCAGGTAAAAACAAAAACAACAAATGAAAATCCCTAGAAAAATCAGAATTGGGAAAAAATCTATCTGAAATCGGAACACAAAATCTCTGAAGATCTGAAATTGATCAGTTACCATCTTTGTACGGGGCTTAGCAGATATTTCCTTAATATTTTGATGCATAATTATTCCATTTTTCTTATATGAGCGACCATATAACAGAATTTTGGACCGAAACAGTTTTATGCGTGGAAGTGGTGCTAATGATCATTTGGGTGTGGTGGTAATGTTGAT
>JAPXFY010000026.1:49160245-49165245 GCA_030674185.1 Monoplex corrugatus
CCCGTAGGGTATATGCACACGCAAAATACTAAGTACACAAATAATAATGATCAGAATTACTCCATTCTTTGTAATTATGGGTAGGGGATAATCACAGACCTCTTAAAGATCAGTGGGGATAATATTTTTGGCTGCATATAATTGGAAATTAAGAAGTACGGTGTTTATAACACTTGCTCGTATAAGACTCAAAATTGAAACACATGGTTGTTTTATTTCTTTACTCATTTATGCAGATGAAGGTTTATGATCAAAAGTATGTTATGTATGTACGATTACATGCTATGGTATAAAATCCAAACAAGTGTGACTGCCGCTTTCAAGCAAACAGGAACCACAAAAAAAAAAAAAACAAAAAAAAAAACCCACGAAAAAAGAATATGAACGCGTATTTAATACAACCAGACAAGACAGACGCAAATTTTCAGCCAGCTGATCTTTCTCAAGCGTAAGATGACAAACAAACACTATGATGTCATTACGATGTCATTTTAGTCAGTTTATTCCTTTTCTCACACTGGACAAAGCATCCGGGAAGTTTCAGTCTTTTTCTCCTAATTTTTGTATCTCGTTTTTGTTTATTTGTGATCTTGCGCTTGACAAAGGCCAGTTGGCCGAGAATTTGTGTCTGTCTTGTCTGGTTGTATTAAATACGCGTTCTTATTCTTTTTTCGTGTTTTTTTTTTTTCTTTTCTGGTTCATGCTATTAGAATGTTTTCGTTTATGAATGTGTCTTAGTTTGATGTGTTTACGCGTACGTGTGATGCATTAGAGCGTCTGTATGGATTGCTGTCTGTGTCTTGTAGTTTGATATGTGATGCGCAGTGAATCCAAAAGAGCTAGGAGAAAAGCGCTATACCAGAATGATTTCTTGTCTCTGTGTGTTTCTATGGTGGATACTGCGACTTTTTCTATTTATTTGAGATGGTGTTAATATTGTCTTAACACATGCAGCGGGCGCGTGCGGCGAGTTCTCCCCAGACCTTGTGGCGAGCACGGCACGTGCAAGGGTGACGTCAACGCCGGGCGCCTTGTGTCAGTGTGACGCGGACTATTCCGGTCTGACGTGTCATCTCAACGAGGCCTGTGAGTGACATCATAGTATCGCAGTACAATGCTAGTAGACAATGTAAACGGTAACGTTTGAAAAAATGACAAGTGTGATGAATGTACGGTGAATACGTGGTGTAATCAAAATGAAATTGTGCTGTAGTAGAAGTGTTACAAACGGTGAATACGTGGTGTAATCAAAATGAAATTGTGCTGTAGTAGAAGTGTTACAAACGGTGAATACGTGGTGTAATCAAAATGAAATTGTGCTGTAGTAGAAGTGTTACATTACGTCTGCAACCTGTCCTGTGTCACGATAATGTCCTGTAACCTCTCTTGCCATTTTGTCTGATGGCAAGTGAGCCCCATCCCCGCCCTCCCGGGGATGCCGGGTTTTTTTTCAGTGTAAATAGTATTCCCACCTTCTGGAAATTCTGTGCTGGAAATTTCCTCTTTTCTGTCACTCTGTTTCTGCCTCGCTCCTTTGCTTTCTTTCTGTCAATTTCTGCCTTGCTGGTCCATTCACCTGTATGTGTTCTATAAGGTCTGGCATACTTTCTCTTAGGATTGATAATTGGGCACACGTATTAATTTGCATTTTTAGCTGGAAGGAAATGAGATGTACAGAAGTAATTTTGAGTAATTTGGGCCAGTTTTTATACATGTCGTAAGTGTCTTTAGATATGTTTACGTTTAAATTCAGGGTTGTTTGTTTAAACCCTGGTGATAAACTGGACAGGGAGTCAACGCCAGGGTCGTGTCCTTAGGTTATGCGAGCCATTCCATTCATATGTGTTCCTAATTTTTTCCATTTGTTATTTTTTACTCCAAGAGGTATAGTGTACTTTTTGAGATGGTTGTATTAGGCCACACAACAATAACAAAACAACAACAGTAATAATAACGATAACAGTAACCAGCCCATCCTCTTGTTCCACCAGCCACACAGACAGAATGCCGGACACGGAGCGAACTGTCCTACTTCCTCCTAAGAGTTCACCACGCCCAGCAAGAGGGACCCACTGGTCTTCAGGGCTCCGTCCAACAACTGCTGACCGTTGCCGGCATCCAGAGGCTGGAGGTGCCAACTTGCAACAATGCCGGACTCTACAAGTACATCTGCACCTACCACCTGGACCCTATTGAGGTGGACGAGTGCAGGTGCACCAACGATGACGGGACTTACAAAGGGAGCGGCGCTGCGTCGAATGGCGGGGATAGTGGTTCGTGCAAGGATATGGGTAAGTTTGTGTAAGCCGGGTACTGGGGATGAGGATGCCAGAATTGTGTGTGCGTATTTGTGTGCGTGTGTGACTGTGCATGTGTGTGTATGTGTGTGTGCATGTGTATGTGTGTGTGTGTGAGTGTGAGAGAGAGAGAGAGAGACAGAGACAGAGACAGAGAGAGAGTACCAATTAATCACTGAAGGTTTTGAGAATAATTATTTTGATAATAGGGAGATGTTGTTGCGGCTCCCAGAGAAGAGAGTGAGAGAGAGGCACTATAGACCGGTATTCATGTACATTTTTGTATATTTAGTTATGGTTATGCATTTTAGTCAGATTTCTCTTTTTGATACACTCTTGGTGATAATTAGGCGCAGTGCCAACGCCAGGGGCATAAACTTAAATTACCTGTGTGTACGCTGTCTGTATACTTAATCCCCCTCCCCCCCAAGCTTTTTTCTTAGGTCATCGATGTGTTCACAGGTGCACGCGTGCGTGTGTGTGTTTTAAGATGGTTGTAGCCCTGATATAGCTATGAGCAGCTGGCTGGGCTTTAAGTACTAAAGTACTAGTACTGCTACTACTACTGCTACTACTACTGCTACTACTACTATTACTACTACTACTACTACTACTATAACAATAACATAATGACATAATTTTAACAACAATGAAAGAAAATGATATAATAACAAGAACAAGAACAACAGTATTAATTATAATGACATAACAGTTATGCTGACAATGAAAATAGTAATAACAACAACAACGATGATAATGATGATGATGATGATGATGATGATGATAATGATGATGATGATAATGACAGTGATAATGATAATGATAACAGTCTTCTTCTTTCAGCCAGCGAAAGCCTGTTGTTGGACGTAGGTCTTCCCCAGCTGCTTCCATTCATTTCGTTCCAGCGCTTTTCCTCTCCAGTTCTTGTCAAATCCATTTAGGTCATCTCTTCATCTAGTTTTTTGTCTTCCTCTATTGCCCAGTGCCGTCTCTTGGTATCCAGAACGTGGTTTTTGTAATAATAATAATAATAATAATAACAACAGTTTCATAACTATGAAGAGGAAATTCCAGTACAATCTAACAAAACAGAAGAAACATGGCACTACTGTTTTCTCACTCAGCCTAACGTGGTTATGTATGGTTATGTTATTGTTGTTGTTGTTGTTGTTGTCACAGCCAAGCCGGGTTGTGTCCCCCTCAGACGGACGAATGGGAATCACTGTACAGGAGTGTGATACCGATTTCAACTGCACTGGTTCCAAGAAGTGTTGTTCCGTGGGCTCCGGGCATCAGTGTCGGGACCCTGTCTACGGTCAGTTACTATCTTTGGGCTTTTTAGAGGACATGTGTGTGTGTGTGTGTGTGTGTGTGTGTGTGCGCGTCGCGCGTGCGGTGCGTGGCGCGTGCGTGCGTGTGTGTGTGCGCGTGTGTGTGTGTGTGTGTGTATGTTTGCATTGCTGTCGTGGCCATCGTTGTTGGCAGAGTTGTTGTCCCATCATCACTGTCTTCGTTATCATCGTCACCACTGTCGTCATAGTCGTCGTCTTCGTGTCGTCGTCATCATCGTTGTCATCGTCGTTGTCATCATCGGTTATCATCTCGTTGTCATCGTCGGTATCATCATTATCATGTCATCATCATCTCATCATTATCATACAACATTATCATCATGATCGTCATCATCATTATCACCACCACCATGTCATCATCATCATCATTATCATCATTATTACCACCACCATATCATCATCGTCATCATTATCATCATCTCTGTTGTCATAGTCGTCGCCATCATAATCACCACCACCACCACCACCACCACCACCATCACATCATCATCATCATCACCACCACTACCACCACCACCACATTGTCATCATCATCATGAGCAGCAGCAGTAGCAGCACTTTCTGAAGGGGAAAAAACACGTTACCACATTTTTTGCTGTTTTCTTATGCCACCTCAATGCGCACATAATCTAGGACAGTTTTTCACAATAATTTGATGATGAGACGATAGGGATGATGATCATGATGCTACAGAGTTCCATCTACATGTAGGATTAAGACTACATGACAGGGACTGTACTCCGTGCCTACTGTCATAATATGTCCTGGTGTCAGCCATCAGTTCTAGGTAAGGGCCGGTTGGGGTTGGCATTTCCCTTCTTTGTTCTGGTGCGAGGAACAGAAGTCGATCAAACTTTATGCGTTGGTCGGTTCTGTGATGACGCTACTGTTTGTCTGCTTGTTTGTTTGTCCTTGGGTTTTTTGTTTGGTTGTTTGTTTCATTGTTGTTGCTGACGTCGCTATATTTGATTGTCGTCATCAGTATCTTCGTCGTCATCGTCGTCGTCATCGTCGTCATCATCATCATCGTGGTTGTCGTCTTTGTCATCTTCATTCTCATCATTCTCATAATCATATTATCATAAAAACAACTAGGAACCAGAGAAAAAAAACACGAAGAAAGAATAAGAACGCGTATTTAATACAACAAGACAAGACAGGCGCAAATTTTTGGCCGACTGGCCTTTGTCAAGCGTATGATCACAAACACACAAACACCAGACACAAAAATTAGGAGAAATAGACTGAAACTTCCCTGCTGCTCTGTCCAGTGTGAGAAAGGGAATAAACTGACTAAAATGACATCATAATGTGTTTTTGAGTAAATATGACGTCAAAGCGGAAGTGAGAT
>JAPXFY010000026.1:49170245-49172745 GCA_030674185.1 Monoplex corrugatus
CGCTTATGGTCGAAAACTCGCACAACAACTGTTTTGGACTGATGGGGATTCGAACCCACAACCATCCAGTTCAGGAGTCCACTTCGCCACGTTGAACTGATTTCTTTTTTATTCTTTGTCTTTTATCGTTCACGATCGTCTCTTTCTCTCTTTTACTTGCACATTGCTCTGTATCATGTCTGACAAGCGCTGGCTGGTGCAGATAGCTAAGATCTGTCCCTCTACTGTCCACCTGGCAAAGTGGTTAAGAACTCGGACTACTGGCGTGAAGTTCGTGGGTTCAGTGCCCAGTCAGTTCATAACAGTTGTTGTGGGGTTGTTCTGCCGCGATCAGAGTGTAGTGTGCTATGGGGTGGTTGGGAAGACCGGGACCACGCAGTCAAGTTTCATCCACATCTCAGACAGATGCTCACTGAAAGCCTTGCTAACATTTCCTAACCAATACTACAGGGACCACGCAGTCAAGTCTCAAACACTTGAAAAGATGCCTCGTAGAAGGCGCTTCCTGCTCGGATTTCTTGGACCACCACTGCAAGTGTCTGCATCTCTCGGGCCTGATTGACGCCGGGATATATCATGAAAATAAGCATGGAGTACAGCCCTGTCACGCTGTTTTAATCCGAAATGGAACTCAAAGCAGCATCTGTGTCATACCACGTTCATCACCAGGATTGTAGCATTGTCGTAAAGTGTGTGAAATTCTGTGGCCCTTCATGCACTGTTGTCCTGCTGAACTCAGTTTGGGTAGGATTGGAGGTGCGTTGGAGAGCTGTGATTAGTCGCACGGGGGCTGCTAGTAACACAGAAGCAGCGCTGAAGAAGGGATTGCAAAACACACAAATAAATAAATTAAAAAGATCAGACTGTTTCAGATAGTGCTTGAACCTGAAGTGAAAGGAAAAGATGTCACAGGAAGGGGTCTGGACATGGCATACAGAATCTTTAACATGCATAGTTGATATTCTGCGTACGTACGTAAAACACAGGAAGGGGTTTAGAGAATGGCAGGTCTCCCAACATACTTATTTGTGAGGTCGGAAAATGGTCCAGAAAACATTTTCATTTTTTCGTTAGTATACTTTAATTATGTTCTTATACTGTGTGGTGTGTTTTAATTTACCCCCCTCTCCTTCCACAAACAGATGATATTTTAGCAATGAAGAAAAACTTTGTATGTGAATGGAGTAACTCTGTCTCGCAAGAGCGGGACAGCAGCTGCTATATTTCCAGCAGCCTTGGATCCAAGTCATCATTATAGTGCTACACTTTCGAACTTTTGACCAGTTTTCTGCCCCAATGTAATCAAGAGGCATGGACACATCATCACGAACGTTTGACTAGTTTTCTGCCCCAATGTAATCAAGAGAGCATGGACATCATCATCACGAACTTTGACTAGTTTTCTGCCCCAATGTAATCAAGAGAGCATGGACACATCATCACGAACTTTTGACCAGTTTTCTGCCCCAATGTAATCAAGAGAGCATGGACACCATCATCACGAACGTTTGACTAGTTTTCTGCCCCAATGTAATCAAGAGAGCATGGACATCATCATCACGAACGTTTGACTAGTTTTCTGCCCCAATGAACAGAGGCATGGACACCATCATCACGAACGTTTGATAGTTTTCTGCCCCAATGCAATCAAGAGAGCATGGACCATCATCACGAACGTTTGACTAGTTTTCTGCCCCAATGTAATCAAGAGAGCATGGACACATCATCACGAAAGGACGATGAAGATGGACTGGGCAGTTCATCTGAAGAGAGCAGGACAATACATCACCCATTTTGTCCGTAACTGGAAAGAAGGCTCAAGAGAAGAAGACCCAAGAACACCTTGCGACGTAGAAGAACTCGAGGCACTGAAATGCACATATGGTACCCAACAGATGCTGGCTATGGACAGTCAGGGCTGATACATTTTCGTTGCTGACCTACACGATAGTGGCATCATGGTAACTAAGTAAGTAACTAGCCTCAGCCCTGAGGTCTTGTCATGTTTTTATGCTCATGGCCTCAAAGAAAATACGTTTGTTGAACGCATTTTTAGGAGAGAAAACAATCTTATTCGTATGGTATATGAACAAACAGATGTACATACAGATCGATAAAATTGCAAACTTCAAAGGTCAATGATTGACTCTTTATTGCGCGCGTGCGTACGTGTGTGTGTGTATGCACATGCTCGATTGTCGTGTTTGTGTGTGTGTGCGTGTGCATTTGTGTGTACATGCGTACGAGATGCATACGCATTTGTGCGAGCATGTTCACGCCTTATGTGTGCACGTACATGTGTTCACGTGTGCATTGTGTGTGTCCATGTACGCATTCTTTCATGCCTATTTACATGTATGTTACGTCAGATCCGGCAGCATCGAGCTGACCATTGACGTCACAGTGGCACCTGACGTCAGCTCTGACGCCATGATTGAGGCAATAAGTCGGCTGAAGGCCTACCAGCTGACCGTAGACCGGAGTGTGCACCGGGTGACCC
>JAPXFY010000026.1:49177745-49182745 GCA_030674185.1 Monoplex corrugatus
AGAACTAAGCAGTTGTCAGTAGCGGAATTGTGGTGATCACGAGAAATGATCCAGTCAAGAATGTGACCTTTTTGATGGGTTGGTTCAGAAATGTGTTGAGTCATATTGTGATTGGACAGAGAGTTGATGATATGTCTTGTGTCATAACGGTGAGTGTTGTCATAGTGGACATTGATGTCACCTAGAATGATGAGATTTCCAGGTAAGAGACAGTAGTAATCAAGAAGTTGATCAAAGTCAGAGAGAAACATGGATGTGGTGAGCTTGTTGGCAGAGCTAGGTGGAGGTCGATAGACACAGGAGAAGGTGATGGGGTGAGGGGTGGATTGGAAGGATACTTCAACGTGCTCGAAAGAAGGATGGGAGAAAGGCAGAGACTGCGAGAAAGACAGGCGGGAATGGAGTGAGTCGTTGTAGAGGATGGCGATACCACCACCTCGGGATGAGCGATGGAAAGAAGCAAGCCTGTAACCACTCGGAGTGAGATTCACATGTATAGGTTCATGACCAAGGGGGTTAAGCCATGTTTCGGTGATAAAAGCAATGTCAACATGCTCATCTGCGATGTATATCTCAAATGGTAGTTAAGAATGATTTCGTGGTGGAGGGTCACATACATATATACACACACTCACTCACACATAGATACACAAACACACACACACACACATACACACACACACACACACACACACACACACACACACACGCGCGCGCGCGCGCGCGCCATGAACGCCAACGCCATGCGGCGGGGCACATAATAATGATGACGATGATGATGATGATGATGATGATGAAGGTGATGATGATGACCATTGGTCCCGTCGGATTTGCCTTAATTTAAAGCTGAACAGGAGGGAGAGGACAGGTTATGATGAGGGACAGTCGTGTCAAGTGAAGTCAACTTTATTATTCCCAAAAAAGAAATGACATTGAGGTCTTCGAGTAGGGGTCGGTGATGTGTTGTGGTGTCGAAATGATCGCCATGAAATCACCGCTGTTGAGGCAGTACATAGATTGAGATAACACAATTAAAAAAAAGAAGAAAAACTCGAGAAACAAGATAAAAAAAAATCACAAAAACAAACATCTGAAATAATCCATTGTGCACGCGCGCGTGGTGTGTGTGTGTGTGTGTGTGTGTGTGTGTGTTTGTGTGTGTGTGTGTGTGTTTGTGTGTGTGTGTTTGTGTGTGTGTGTGCGTGTAATGTGTGGTGTGTGTGTGTGTGTGTGTGCGTGTGCGTGTGCGTGCGTGTATGTGTGTGTCTCTGCGAGTGTGTGTACATCTGTGTGTTGTGTGTGTGTGGTGTGTGTTTCGTGAGTGGTTTTTGTGTTGCGTTTGTGTGTGTGTGTGTGTGTGTGTGTGTGTGTGTGTGTGTGTGTGTGTGTGTGTGTGTGTGTCTGTGTGTGTGTGCGTGCGTGCGTGCGTGCTTGTATGTGTGTGTGTCTCTGTGAGTGTGTGTATATCCGTGTTGTGTGTGTATGTGTTGTGTGTGTGTGTGTTTGTGTTGTTTGTTTGTGTGTGTGTATGTGTGTTTGTGTGTGTGTGTGTGTGTGTGTGTACGTGTGTGTGTGTGTGTGTGTTACAGTGAAGGCGTGTAACTGCAGCGAGGGTCAGCAGTGTCTGAGAGGTTCCCAGGCAGACACTCTGGCCTGTTCCTGTTATCCTGAAAATGATGCCACCTGTAAACTGCCCCTGTGGTATTGTGAGGGAAAGGTGACCATCTCTCTCTCTCTCTCTCTCTCTCTCTCTCTCTCTCTCTCTCTCTCTCTCTCTCTCTCTCTCTCGCTGTCTGTCTGTCTGTCTTTGTCTTTCTCTGTCTCTCTCTTTCTCTGTCTATTTGCCTGTCTGCCTGTCTTTCTGTCTGTCTGTCTGTCTTTTTGTCCTTGTCTGTCCGTCTGTTTCCCTACCCCCGCTCTCTCTCTGTCACTGTCTCTCTCTCTCTCTTTCTCTCTCTCTCTCTGTCTGCCTGTCTGTCTGTCTTTCTCTGTCTGTCTGTCTGTCTTTTTGTCCCTGTCTGTCCATCTGTTTCCCTCCCCCCTCTCTCTGTCACTCTCTATCTCTCTCTCTCACCATCTCTCTCACTCACTTTCTCTCTCTCTCTCTCTCTCTCTCTCTCTCTCTCTCTCTCTCTCTCTCTCTCTCTCTGTGTGATTATTGCATGAGCTGGTAAATCAAATGTATCATATCGGTCGGTTTTGTTTTCTTTGCGTTTTTGTTTTGTTTGTACGTATTTTCGTTATTGTAATGCCAACGGCTTTTTTTATTAAGATGAAGCATCATAAATGTTTATTATTATTATTAACTATTATTATTGTTATTACTAGTATTATTATTATTATTATTGTTGTAAATATTGTTATTATTACTATTATTATTATGTTGTAAATATTGTTATTATTACTATTATTATTATTATTATCATTGTTGTTGTTGTTGTTGTTGTTGTTATTATTGTTGTTGGTGGTGTTGTTCCTGCTGCCGCTGCTGTTGCTGCCGTTGTTGTTGTTTTGTTGTCGTCGTCGTCATATCATCATCATTGTGATTATTATAATTATTGTCCTCATTATCATAATTGTTAATGTGATGATGATGATGATGATGATGATAACGACGACGACAACGACGACGATGATGATGATGATGATAAACCAAATGTTTTATGTTACAGGCTGAATGCACCAGCACGGAGAAGTGTGTTCACGAAGAGGATTGTTCTGCAGGCTCCTGCCAAGTGTCGTCCAGTTGTATCCGTAAGTGCACACTGAACAGTCAGCTTCCATCACTCTTCCTTCAGATTGTCTGTCATGTTTCGTTTTGTCACTTGTTATAACTGTATGTGTGTCTGTACACCTTTATATGTGTTATTGTATTATCTTAATTCAATTTCACGTGTCGCTTTTCTTGTTTGGATTCATTTCGGATTACACATAATGAGACTTTTTGTAAGTGGAGCACAGAGAACTCGAGCTATTAGACGAGCTGACCATACACCGTTATGCTGTTGTACAGTCTGAATGTTTCCGTAAGCGAGCCACTGACAGCTTACAGAATCTTTAACGTGAGTAGTTGATATTGTGCGTATGTAAACCACAGGAAGGGATCTGGACATGGCTTAGACAATCTTTAACGTGAGTAGTTGGTATTCTGCATATGTAAAACACAGGAAGGGATCTGGACATGGCTTTAGAGACTCTTTAACGTGCGTAGTTGATATTCTGCGAACATAAAACACAGGAAAGGATCTACAGAAACGCAAAGTCTGCCAACATATTGACTTGTTAGATCAGACGTCTGATGTTTACCCTCTTGCCTACCTCACTACTAGCTATCGTTTTCGACACCATAAACAACCTTTCTGCCATGTGTGATAGGCTGAGATGTGAAAACAGAAACTTAGATGGTCAAGAAACGCATGAATGTACCTAAATTAGGTTCTTATATGTGTAATGTTTGTTAATGTATCCCCCCCCCCTCTCCCCCCATAACACATGATACTTTAGCAATGAAGAATTACTTTGTATATAAATGGAGAAAAAATCAAACTGATAAACAGACAGTAAAAAGCATGACTGCCAAATGTCTGCTTTAAAAATATACCGTGACGTCGTTGCTGAGAGAATTTGTTCATTCTTTGTCTCCCAATATTGAAAGCCACAATCCCAAAATGGCCATCTCAAGAGTTCCTAACTCAAGACGGCTATAAATCATATCTGGACAAAGCTGCAGCTGTGAATGTTAACATCAAATGTAAGTACGAAAAGACAACTATAGAGTCAGTGATGTCAGAATCCACCTCCACCACCGCCACCTCTGTGTAAGTGCTTGTCGCGTTGAGTCTGTCTGTGTCATATGGACAGACAGATGGACACAGACACACAGTGGAGACACACAAACAGTCTAAAATACGTCAGACACAAAAGCACAGAAACGGGAACAACACTCCGGAACTTGATTGTAACATCATCAGCATGTAGTCTACAAAACAATTTACACATTTATGAACCAGAAACACTATAAATAGAACGAGAAGGCGAATTTCATAAAAGAAAAGTACGGACGCAAATTTTCGGCCAACTGGCCTTTGTTAAGCGTACACAAAAGACAACAACAAATAATCGCTACCGGGCTAAACCTGTCTCTCAGTAAAAAGGGCTACTCACTTGCGTAGCTTTCATCGGCGATCCGGCCGACTTTTTCAGCGCAACTGCTGGGTTGAGAACTGGCTACAGTGCGCACCGCCGTGAGCGAACTCAGACAGTGCGACTGAATGAGTGGAGAGTACACCGATGGCAGGTTGTGTCGGCCCCAGTCACGGTTGAGGGTGGGGTTCCTTGTGGCGTTGTCGACTGCCTCCTTTACTCCCCTCTGGAACCATCTTGCTTCTTTGTCGAGAACTTGCACACTGTCCTTTTCAAAGTGATGTTGGGTGTGGGTCAGATGTTCCCCCACTGGGGAGGACTCACGTTTGTGTTCTTTTTATCTTTTGTGCAAGTTGCGCTCAGTTTTGCCAATGTAACTTTGGTCACAGTCCTGGCAGTCTATCTTGTATATCACCCTTGATTTGTCCAATTTGTCTGTTTTGTCTTTGGGGTGGACTAACTGACTTCTGATGGTGTTGGTGGGCTTGGCGTGGACACTGACTCCCAACTTCCTGATCTTCCTGCTGAGAGCCTCAGTGACGCCGCTGACGTATGGCATGGAGACGTGCCCTCTCGAAGGGGTTGGCCGTTCAGTGGAGGGGTGGGGTATGGTTTTCTTGTCCCCTGGGACATCCCAGGCCCACTTCTGATATCCCGACACACTGAGTACTTTCTTGATATACTGCACCTCTTCTTCTCTAGCCGTGTCGGTAGAACAGATGGTCTTTGCTCGGTGGCTGAGGGTGCGGATTACTCCAAGCTTGTGTTCCAGTGACTGGTGACTGTCGAATTGTAAGTACTGGTCCGTGTGGGTCGGCTTTCTATAGACGGAGAAGGCGAGGCCTGTCTCCGTCTGG
>JAPXFY010000026.1:49187745-49215245 GCA_030674185.1 Monoplex corrugatus
AAAACGACTGCCAGGGATGTTGCATTACTGAACAGAGAACATGTAGGTAGGTCTTCTTAGTTCCGAGAGAGGGAAAGCAGAGTTGTCGCCCATGTAGTGGTATGCGCAAATAAAATGGTAAGACCAAGACAAACGGATAGAAATCAGAAACGCACAGATAATAGAACAAGAACGCGTAATTAATATACAAAATGAGACAGGCACAAGTTTTTGCCCAACACGCCTTTGTCGTGCGCACACACAAAGCAACGAAGAACAAAATTTAATACACAAAACTAAGGGGGGAAAACCGGCAAGACTTTCCTTATGTTTCTGTCAGCAGGATAAAATGACGGATATAAAATCATAAAGTGTTTACTTATTGTGATAACTGGGAAACAGGAGAGACAAATGCCAGATCTTGACGGGAGTGACATGAATTCTACAATATACAATGTGAAAGTAGTCCTCCCACTTTAGTTGTTTTATCGTAGGGAGGGTCTGAGGCTAACATATCGGAAATCAACAAAATACGATGTACTTGTTCAGCGTTTTTTTTCTTGAGTTTATGTGTATGTCTATCTGTCTATTTGTCTATCTCTCTGTCAGTCTGTCTATCTGTATGTCTATCTGTCTATCAATCTATTTATCAATCTATTTATCTATCTATCTATCTATCTATCTGTTTGTCCCGTCTGTCTGTCTATCTATCTGTCTGTCTGTCTATCTGTCTGTGCATGTATTATGTATGCATGCATGTATATGTACATGTATGTATGTATGTAACTATGTATGTATGTATGTATGCATGCATGTAGTATCTATATACATCCATCTATCTATCTATATACATCCGTCTATCTCTCCATCTCTCTATCTATCTATCTATCTATCTATCTATCTATCTATCTATCTATCTATCTATCTATCTATCTATCCATCTATCTATATATTACCTACCTACCTACCTACTATATCTATCTATCTATATCTACTTATCTACCTATCTACCTATCTGTCTGTCTGTCTGTCTGTCTGTCTGTCTGTATCTATCTATATTACAATGGTTCTGAATGATTAGTTAGATGTCTGGTTGGTTGATTGTTTGGCTAACTCTGATCAGTTGGCTGACTGAGTGGGCGAATAACCTGCTTTATCCCGTGTGTCCTTTCTGCACGTGCAGGCGAAAGGTAACGGTCAGCCGTCCAGTTTTTCATCTGCCACTCTGTAAGTTTGTGAGCATACTCCTGACACAGCGTGCACCAAATGTAAACATAAAGTTTGTTTAAAACCAAACTTGTCTGTGTGCAGCGCCCTACTCGCCTGAAAAGATGGGTGAGATGCTGTGCAGCACTTCCCTCAGCTCCGTGTGCAGCAACGGCGCCAAGTGTGTGGGGAACTTGCTAAACGGGACCCTGTGTCGCTGTAAGGCCACCCACTCCGGGATCTTCTGTCGACAGAGGGACTGGAAGCCAGCAGTCAGGTCAGCTGCTTACAGGGTGTCTGTGAAAGCATACACACACACAGAGTCTGTGTTTGATTTAGTCTTTCCTTCTTGGTAAAGTATACAGTTACAGTCGGTAGTTGGGTTTTGGTATTTTTCTGTGGAAAACCGTGTGTATTTTGAAACGTACAAGTGAAAAGGCTCTACCAAGTATAATTTCTTTCTTTTTTTGTTGTTTTTTTTGGATGCCATAAGATGGTGATCTACTTTGGGTTGGTGTGTGGGTGGGTGGGTATTTAGTTTGTGGGCCATGTGGCTGGTTTGTAAGTTCTGGTTTGTAGTGACAATAAATGGGGCGATGATGATAGTTCCTGTCCATGTATTCCTGTTACTTGGTTTGATAACATTTGTGATATTTTCTCCTTTTCCAGAACTCTGATGATGAGCGAAAAGCTCGAAAAATTTCAGAAGAATTTCAAACATGTTTTGCCAATAAAAAAAAAAAACGCATTATATATATATGTATGTAGTATATGTATATATATATATATATATATATACATATATGTATGTATATATCTATATATGTATATAAGTATAAATGTTTATATATGTATGTCTATATGTATTATGCATGCATGTATATTGTATATATTCATATTCATGTTCATGTTAACATTCATTTCTTTTGTCACAGAGGTTCTACCATGTGAACTCGGGATGTTCTCCCCTTTTTAGAGAGCATCGCCTCAGGGCAGCAATGCCCGCTTTGTTTTGTTTTGTTTTGTTTTGTTTTGTTTTGTTTTGCCAAGACCTTAGATAGGCAAGAAAGCTAACTAGCCTTCAAGGAGGAACCTGGGAAATAACATTTTTCTCCAATGTTTTATACCAAGGCAGCCGGACAAAAGCCCCGCTCTTCACGATGCTCAACTGCCCTGGGATGTTTAGCGTGCACGGGCCAGAAGGCACATGAGTCCGACTCCATTTTTTGTCCCCTTTTTAAAGACCGGATGTTCAGTTCGATTTCCCGACCAAACTGAGGAGAAAAGTGAAAGCCTCATTGCGGAACGAACCCTGGAATGTTGAGCTTAGTTACTGGCAGGCAAAATGTCTGAACATTCTGCCTTTCTTACTATCTTTGTATTCATTTATTTATTTTTCATCCCCTCCCCCCCCCCCCCCCCCCGTGGGGATGCCGGGAGCTCTTTCAGTATAAATAGTATCCCCACCTTCTGGAAATTCTGTGCTAGAAATTTCCTCTTTTCTGGCACTCTCTTTGTTTCTGTCTTGTTACTTTGCTTTCTTCATACCATTTTCTGGCTTGCTGGTCCATTCACCTGTATGTGCTCGATAAAGTCTTACGCACTTTTTCTTAGAATTGATAATTGGTTACATGTATTAAGTGCATTTTTGGCTCTAGGGAGGTGAGATATGCGGAAGAAGTTTCAGGTAATTTATGCCCGTTTTATATATGCTTTGGTGCCCTTAGGTAAACGTAAATTTGTATTCAGGTGTGTTTTAAATGCCTGAGCGATGAATGGGACGGACTGGTCAATGCCAGGAGCATGTCGTGAGGTTCTGTGCGCGAATGCGTTGTTATGCGTACTTAATTTTCTTTTCTTTTTTTTCCCTGTTAAAGTTTCGTATGTTTTGTAGCCCTGATGTGGCTGGGCTTTAAACAACAATAGCAATAACAATAACAATAACAATTCATTCTTAAGTTTATGTATCCATTTATTGACTCATGTAAGACTCTAGCCCTGATATGGCTCCACGCAGTCGGCTGGGCTTTAAACAACAACAACAGTGTAAAACTCTTTTAATCTTCGCTGTCATAACAGCCCAGCCCAGGTCGCTGTGCGAATTCTCCCGCGAGGTGTGGAAGATGATGCGACAGGCCTCTCGCTCCAACGACCAGAGTCTCCTGACGCCCCTGCAGGTGTTGCAACCCACCTGTTCCACGCCAGCACACAGCAGCCCAACGTCATGATCAACGCCTCGTGCCAACACGACGGGCAGTTTGAAAAGGTGCAGTGCGCCTACAACTTGAAGACAGACGTTCCCACCCACTGCTACTGCATCAACGCCAGAGGGGTAATACCCAGCACCAGGACCGCCTGGCCTGACCAGCCCAGTTGTGAAAGTGAGTGTTGGTGGTGGCTGTTGTTGTGTGGTGGTGGTTGGTGGTTGGTGGTGGTGGTGGTGGTGGTAGTGGTAGTTGTTGTTTGATGGTGGTGCTATGGTGATGGAGTTGGTGGTGGTCTTCAGGGTATGTGTGGGTCTGTGATGTGTGGGTCTGTGTTTGTGTCTATCTGTGTGTGTGTTTGTCTCGTGTGTGTGTTGTGTGTGTGTGTGTGTGTGTTGTGTGAGAGAGAGAGAGGAGAGAGAGCGGAGAGAGAGAGAGAGAGATATGTGTGTGTATCTGTGTGCGTCTGTGTGTGTGTTTGTGTGTCTCTGTGTGTACTCATGTATATGTCATTATGTGTGTATGTATGTATGCCTGTGTGTGTGTGTGCTTATATGTCTGTCTACCTCTAGTGTGTGTGTCAATGTGTGTGTCTATCTCCATGTGTGTTTGCTTTGTTTGTGTGAGTGACTGTGTGTCTTTGTCTGTTGTGTGTGTTTGTGTCAGAGTGTAAAAAGTATGTAATGTCATTCGTGTGCTGTACTGACAACAGCAAGTGTGTATGTGATACTGGCTGATATCGTGAAGGTGTCATAGGATGAGTGGCTGACGTCAGCAAGTATGACGTCATTGCTGACTGATATGTGACATGTAGGGCCTACATGCTACACTTGAAAGAATCGTCATGCCACGATGTGGTGTGTTGTATGAGTGAGTGATGGTCAGCCACGATGTGGTGTGTTGTATGAATGAGTAGCATGGTCACGCCACGATGTGTGTGTTGTATGAGATGAGTAGCATGGTCACGCCACGATGTGTGTTGTATGAGATGAGTAGCATGGTCACGATTTTTAAATCGTCAGCCACGATTGGTGTGTTGTATGAGATGAGTAGCATGTCACGCCACGATGTGTGTGTTGTATAGATGAGTGCATGGTGTCGGCATGTACGATGATAAATCGTCTGTACACGCTACATTGCACAATGTAGGACTGCTTGCTCATTATAATGATCACACTGTTTAGTGCAGCACGGATAACATGATCTGTCAGGAGAGCTGACCACGCTCCACTATTTTGTGGCACAGTTGATCCTTGGCGTGTGTGTTGATTGTTGTCATGTTTCCATAAGACAGCCACGGCCATTGACATCGCTAACAAGACGTTTTAGCGTGCCTATTTCATATTCTGCCTTCCTTGGGATGTTGGTGGCTCTTTCAGTGTAAACAGTATCCCCGTCATCGGAAAATTCTGTGCTGGAATTTTTCTCTTTTCTGTTACTCTCTTTGTTTCTGTCTTGTTTCTTTGCTTTCTGTCATCTCTTCCTATCATTTTCTGCCTTAATGGTCCATTCACCTGTAGGTGTTCTATAAAGCCTTACATACTTTCTAATGGAATTGATAATTGTGTACATGTATTAATTGCTTTTTGTTTTGGTTCTAAGGAAGTGTGATATGCAGAAGCAGTTTTTAGGCAGTTTATGCCAGATTTTATGTACTTAGTTGATGTATTTGTGTTGTGTTTGTATTTCTTAATCCTCCCAAGCGTAATGACTGTCGATTGGTGCCGGGAGTTTGGGAGGTGAGTGTCTTGAGAGTGGCGAGGCATTGGTGTTCCGGGTCCCATCTGCACTGTCGTGGTGTTTCTTGTAAACTTGATGAAATGGCCAAAGCCAGGGGTATGTTGTAGTTCTTGTGTGCGCGAATGCATTGACAGTGTCCTCAATTTTCTTGTCTGGGTATCTTTTTCAGCGAGGTATTGTGTGTGTTTTGAGATGGTTATAGCCCTTATATGGCTCTGCGCAGTCGGCTGGGCTTTAAACATAAAGAAGAAGAAGAAATAAAGCTACACTTCATCTTGCTGTATTGCACTGTTTGTGTTGCAGATGCGAACTCATGCCCTGAGCGAGCGTGCAGTCTGACCTGTGAGCATGGCTTGGCCACAGACGTCCACGGGTGTACCATCTGTCTTTGTCGTCATCCATGTGATGTAAGTTGTTTTTTTTTCAAAAATTTTAGTCGTCTTTTGTTTCACAACAAACGAACATCTAACACACAATGTGGTAACGAAAAACGACAACAACGAAACCTTTTGCACATATGAAAAGACAATGTTGAACACATGAACTCCACATAGTATACAGAATATACATAACAATATTTTATACCTTGGAAGTTCAAAGTGAACATTAAGATTTAAGTACATGTCAACATATCCCCTATGAACCTGTTTCACAAACCACATCCCTTTGCTGAACGACAATCAAGCATCAACGAGCAATGTGGTAACAGAAATGATATCAGCCTATACAAATAAGACAAATATTGTTCACATGAAAACAACCTGTAACTTACGAAACATGTAAGACAATATTCTGATCAATGATGGTTTTATTATGTACATCAATATTCAAGAACATGTCATGAAGAAATTTTGTTTTCTACGGGGAGAACATTGGCATATAGTTGTTCCACTGAGTGTGTAAATCTTATCCCTTCTCCCCAGCCCTCTCTCTCCCTGTCTGTCTCTGTCTCCCTTCTCCCCAGCCCTCTCTCCCCTGTCTGTCTCTGTCTCCCTTCTCCCCAGCCCTCTCTCTCCCTGTCTGTCTCTGTCTCCCTTCTCCCCAGCCCTCTCTCTCCTGTCTGTCTCTGTCTCCCTTCTCCCAAGCCCTCTCTCACCCTGTCTGTCTCTGTCTCCCTTCTCCCCAGCCCTCTCTCTCCCTGTCTGTCTCTGTCTGCTTAAATGCTCCCCTGCCCATTATGCCATCGGTATGTAGAGCAGCAACTAAGGTTCTCCATTCCCGTCTGTTCTGGACTATTCTCTGTACAGTACCCCAGTGTATGATTCTGGGCTTTGAGGTCTCCTGTTGTTCATCACAAGGTGTTTTGGGGTCTTCCTGTCCTACGTCTTCCTTCTGGTGTCCAGTGAAGGGCAGTCCTGGTGATGTTGTCCTACATCTTCCTTCTGGTGTCCATTGAAGGGCAGTCCTGGTGATGTTGTCCTACGTCTTCCTTCTGGTGTCCAGTGAAGGGCAGTCCTGGTGATGTTGTCCTACGTCTTCCTTCTGGTGTCCAGTGAAGGGCAGTCCTGGTGATGTTGTCCTACGTCTTCCTTCTGGTGTCCAGTGAAGGGCAGTCCTGGTTGATGTTGTCCTATCATCTTCCTTCTGGTGTCCATGAAGGGCAGTCCTGGTGATGTTGTCCTAGTCTTCCTTCTGGTGTCCAGTGAAGGGCAGTCCGGTGATGTTGTCCTACGTCTTCCTTCTGGTGTCCAGTGAAGGGCAGTCCGGGTGATGTTGTCCTACATCTTCCTTCTGGTGTCCAGTGAAGGGCAGTCCTGGTGATGTCCTGCTGTCTTTTAATGATGTGCCCTATCCATCTCTATCGTCATTACGTGATGATAGTGTCCATACTCTGTTTAGGTCCTAGTTGTTGGTTGAAGATGGCGTTAGGTCAGAAGATTCGCATGGTGCGGTATGAGCATCATTACTATTATTGTTATTATTATTATTATTATTAATATTATTATTGTTATTAATATCATTGCCTGCTCTTCTGATGTGTCTGACAGTGATAACTTGGAAGACGGTGATGATATCATTACCAGGGCGTCTCTGCTTATACTCTGTTCATTTTCTTTTACCGAACAATCAAACCTGCTTATTTCATGATTTCATAACACATTTGTTTATGACATTTTGATCGTGAATGCCCTGAAACCACTTGAGCTAACATTGTGATGGTGTCGGCTTAGTGTTCCGTTGATCCCGTTTTAGCACAAACCACCACCGCCACCTCACACTCACACACTCACACACTCACACTCCTTTCCCCCGCGTAAACACCTAGCCAGCTCAGCTTGTAAGTTTTTGCTGAGGCTTGATGAGTCTGCCAGATAACTGCTGGCAGATTTGATTGAAGCGCATATGGAATCAGTCGATTGTGACTGATCCTCTGGAACAAACACAGAACGAATTCAGACCACAAAGGCAGCTGCCACGTCTAAAGCTTGTCTTTATTTCAGTCCTAGAAGAATGCCCTGGGATAAAGGTTGGAAGAAAAATGATAAACAACATTCGTTACGCAGATGACACCGTGCTAATTGCAGAAAATGAAAGGGGCCTACAAAACCTTAAGAGTATAATAGAAATAGAAAGCAAAGGTAAGGGGTTGGAGCTAAATAGCAAGAAGACTGAAGTCATGATAATCAGTAAAAAACATGAAATCCCCGCATGCAAAATAACAGCAAATGGCTCAACTTTGAGACAGGTTGATAAGTTTAAATGTCTGGGAACGGTCATCTCACCAGATGGCAGATGCACATCAGAAATAGCCTGCAGAATCGGCCAAGCCAAAACAGCATTTACGAAAATGAAAAGCATTCTTACCAACAAATGCCTATCAATTAACATCAGGAAGAGAGTTCTTGAATGTTATATAGAACCGATAATGTTATACGGTTGTGAGGCGTGGACAGTCGACACGCAAAACCAGAACAAGATTGAGGCAGCCGAAATGTGGTTTCTAAGAAGAATGTTGAGAGTTCCATGGACAGTACAGCATAGAAAACAAACGAGACAGTTTTGATGGATGCAGGCACAAGAAGATCATTGAGACGGAAGATTAGGAAAAGACAAGCAACATCTATAGCCCATTTTATGAGAAAAGGGGAATTAGAACACCTGGTCACAACAGGAGAGCTGAAGGGAAAGAGAACGCGGAACGGATTGCAGGGTGACTGAGGATGGAGAGGGTGGAAGATGTGCTTGTGGCGACAAGGGAGGTCCATGATCGCCAACGCCATGTGGGAGGGCACATGATGATGATGATGATGGATGATGATTTAGAAATTTAAGATGTGCGTAAACTGGACCGACAGCACGCATACTTCATTCCTACGTTACTTCAAACACAGCCACAAATTATCATGGCACATATGAAAAGAAAACTGCCCTCAACAGGTCAAATGATTGACAAAATACATCAAGCAATGATCATGGCGAATGTCACAACACCGTGATGAGTCAAGCTGACCATGATGTCACATAACACCATTCCTTATTCTTTGTAAAGTGTCACGTATCTTTGTGTCCCAGGCTCAGTGTGACCACGACGCCAACAAGCGGTGTGTGGTGGAGGTCCAACAGGAGTGTGGGAGGGACAACTGGGAGGGGGCCTGCACGTCTGGAATCTGTCGTCACCGTGAGTTGATCCGTCCCCCAATCTCAACCCCAACTCCCTACCACCTTTTCATTTATTTAGTTTTTGTGTTCCGTTTTCCACAGAAGGGTGCATGTATGTTGTTTTGCCCATATTGTGCAGGCTGTATGTTGCTGCAGAAATCTACATACTTCGTCTTTGGTGCGCGTGCAAGCTGGGTGTTTTCATATTTCCATAAGCCATCAGGCACTGACATGACTTACAGGATCTTTAATGTGCATGCTTGTTATTCTGCTTGCATATTCATACGAAAGGAGTTTAGGCACTGGCAGGTCGCACACATGCTGACCTGGGAGATCGGGAAAAGCTCCATCTTCTAACCAGTAGGAGGAGTGTGTCAAGGCAAATCGAACCCAGGACCCTCCGATGGGAAGTTTAATGATTAGCCACTTGACTTCTGTGCACGTCTCGCCGTCTTCTTTCCTGCTAGTTCTTACTCTCCTCTAGAGCCATAGACTCAAGATTTAATTTTCGAGTTCAATCCCAACCCGCAACATGAAAGTTGGCCCTGTTCGTCGCTCATGTTCATGCTGCAATCATTCTGGTGGTGTCCGTGATTCATACGTAACCCCTCCCCTCCCTGTTTCAAGTCTTTGCCAGAGTATAGGGTTTTTGTGCAGGATCGAAGAGTTTGCTAGGTGGATGTTGACAGATTTGGGTAGAGCGTATACGGAATTGTCCGACTTCTCTTGAACAAATTCCAAACTCCCCGTTCTCCCTTTGTTTACCTGTGATAGTGACTGTCCTGTCACAGTGTACTGGTAGTTATCATTGAGACGTATGTTTGGTGTCTGTGCATGTGTGCCTGCTTACGAATTACGCGTACTTGTGTATGTGTATGTGTTTGTGTTTGTGTGCGTGCGTGCGCTGTACCTGCACGTGCGTGTATGTGTGTACGTTGGCGTTTTTGTGTATGTGTGTATGTGTATGAGTGTGTGGATTACACTTCCTCTATCCCGAGTTTTTTGTTGTTGTAAAATCACTTTAGTGAATAGGTTTTAAATTAATGTCCACCACCAACACCCCCCTCCCCACACAAACACACACACACACACACACACACACACACACACACACACACACACACACACAAACACACAAACACACACACACACACACACGCGCACACACACACACACACACACGCATACACGCGCGCACACACACACACACACGCACGCACGAACGTACGCACGCACGCACGAACGTACGCACGCACGCACAAACGCGCGCCCGCCCGCATACACACACACACACACTGTCTCTCTGTGTCTGTCTTTTGTGTCTTTGCCTCTATGTCTCTGTCTCACTGTCTCTCTGTCTGTCTCTCTGTCTCTCTGTCTGTCTCTCTGTGTCTCTCTGTGTCTCTCTGTGTCTCTCTCTCTGTCTGTGTGTCTCTCTCTCTCAACTCTGTAGAAAATCGTTTTTGACAAGTGAACAGAAACACACACATACAGAAAAAGAAGCCAAAAAGAGAGTGACACCGCACAGCATCGACACCCCCCCTTCGTGGAGAGCATTGCGATAGGGACAGAAAAAGAATGAATAAACACAGAAACATACATTTTTTTAGTATCATCGCACCCAGAGCGCTCACTTTTTTTTCGTCCCATTTTTGCGGCACCTTAATGGCCACAGAAGCTGGGAGTTTTTGTGTGTTTTTTTTACAGTGCAATGATGATCATGTCGATGAGGATGATAATCATGATGCTATGAGGCTCCATCTAGGATTGAGACAGCGTGACAGAGCTGTACTCTACGCATACTATCATAATATATCCTGGCGTCAACCAGGCCCGAGAGATACAGACACCTGCGGTGCTGGTCAGAAGATTTGAGCAACACCCTCAATGACGCATCCGTGAAGTGGATGAGACTCGTCTGTGTGGTCCCAGTCTTCCCAATGAGCCCATAGCACGCCCAGCTCTGGTGAGGAGCTGGTTAGAGCCAAAAAATCCCACAATGATTTTTGAAGGTACTGATGGGGATTCGAACCCACAACCTTCCAGTCAGTTGTCCGTTGCGTTAACCACTACACCAGAGCGACTGGTAGAAAGAAACATGAATTTATATATATATACAAGCTTATGATGTGCATTACACAGCATTGCTCGTATGATAAGGTTTTGTGCCGTGGACTGTCCAAACAGGGCAGAAGGCAGGCATGTGTCCGGTGAGCGTGTCGGCCAACCTGACCTCACTGCAGACACTCAAGTCTATCGACATCAAGTCCTGTGAGGTCACCTGTCTGGATGACGCAGACTGCGCGGACACCAAAAAATGCTGCGGCGTGTGTGGTACGCAGTGTGTACAACCCGACGGTAAGTGTGTTTGTATACATACATATATGTTATACACACACACACACGCACGCACGTACACACACACACACACACACATGCACACACATACACACACGCGCGCGCACACACACGCACACGCACACACATACACACACACACACACACACACACACACACACACACACACACACACACACATACACACACACACACACACACTCACTCACTCACACACACACACACACACACACGCACATACAAGCAAACATATGTGCTAAGAATGCTGTTTACAAATCATGTCTTAGGAATGGGATTTCTGTGGCAAAGTTAACATTTGTGTGAGTGATCAATGTAACTTGGAGGAAGACTTTCCATGGCTACTTCTTCTGGTCATTATCCTCATTATCATCATCATCATCATCATCATCATCATCATCATCATCATCATCATCGAGGAAATCTTTCCACAACTGTTTGTTATCATCATCATCATCAGCAGCAGCAACAGCAGCATCTTCTTCTCTTCTTCTCTTCCTCCTTCTCCTTTTCCTCTTCCTCCCCGTCCTCCTCCTCTTCTTCTCCCTTAAGTCCGTGAAGTCATTGAAGCGGCTCTGCCGGTTGTATGCCAAAGCCTGGGTTTCTGCAGATGGTTTTTCCGTCTATTCCACAATGTCCGTCCATCGTTTTTTTTTCTTTCCGTCTTTCCCTCTGTCTCCCTCCCTCAACAGAGCAAGGCCATTGGATCTTGTTACATGGCCATACCATCGTAATTTTAATTTCTTTACTGATTTCAACATGTCTGTCTATGGTCCAGTATGCTGCTGGAAAATTTGGCACTTTGGTTCATTGGTGATGTGATCAGTGGTTTGGTGTACTGGTTCATTGGTGATGTGATCTGTGGCTTGGTGTACTGGTTCATTGGTGATGTGATCTGTAGCTTGGTGTACTGGTTCATTGGTGATGTGATCTGTAGCTTGGTGTACTGGTTCATTGGTGATGTGATCAGTGACTTGGTGTACTGGTTCATTGGTGATGTGATCTGTAGCTTGGTGTACTGGTTCATTGGTGATGTGATCTGTAGCTTGGTGTACTGGTTCATTGGTGATGTGATCTGTAGCTTGGTGTACTGGTTCATTGGTGATGTGATCAGTGGCTTGGTGTACTGGTTCATTGGTGATGTGATCAGTGGCTTGGTGTACTGGTTCATTGGTGATGTGATCTGTAGCTTGGTGTACTGGTTCATTGGTGATGTGATCTGTAGCTTTGTGTACTGGTTCATTGGTGATGTGATCAGTGGCTTGGTGTACTGGTTCATTGGTGATGTGATCAGTGGCTTGGTGTACTGGTTCATTGGTGATGTGATCTGTGGCTTGGTGTACTGGTTCATTGGTGATGTGATCAGTGGCTTGGTGTACTGGTTCATTGGTGATGTGATCAGTGGCTTGGTGTACTGGTTCATTGGTGATGTGATCAGTGGCTTGGTGTACTGGTTCATTGGTGATGTGATCAGTGGCTTGGTGTACTGGTTCATTGGTGATGTGATCTGTAGCTTGGTGTACTGGTTCATTGGTGATGTGATCTGTGGCTTGGTGTACTGGTTCATTGGTGATGTGATCTGTGGCTTGGTGTACTGGTTCATTGGTGATGTGATCTGTGGCTTGGTGTACTGGTTCATTGGTGATGTGATCAGTGGCTTGGTGTACTGGTTCATTGGTGATATCACTGTGTGCGTGATGTTTTT
This sequence comes from Monoplex corrugatus, assembly GCA_030674185.1. Lineage (NCBI taxonomy): Eukaryota > Metazoa > Mollusca > Gastropoda > Littorinimorpha > Ranellidae > Monoplex > Monoplex corrugatus. The sequence goes on from JAPXFY010000026.1 coordinate 49,200,556, forward strand.
TGCGATATTTATATTTATTCGTTTACTGATTTACTTCTCCCTTGACGGATGCTGGGGTTTCTTTCAGTATAAATGATATCCCCACCTTTTGGAAATTCTGTGCTAGACATTTCCTCTTTTCTATCACTGTCTTTGTTTCTGCCTTGTTCCTTTGCTTTCTGTGCTTTCTTCTTGCGCACTTTCTCTTAAGATTGATAATTGGGTACATGTATTAAGTGCATTTTTGGTTCTAGGGAAATGTGATATGCGGAAGCACTCTTAAGAAATTTAGACCCGTTTTTATGTATGTTTTAGTGTCCTTAGATGTTTAAATTTGTGTTCAGATATCTTTTTTAAATCCCGTGTGTGATAAATCGGACGGAGTGGTCAGCGCCAGAGGCATCTCCTTATATTATGCGCGCAAATGCATTGATATTCGAACTTAATTTACTTTTCCATCTTTTCCCATGTTGAAGAAGTGTGTATATTTCAAAACGGTTATAGCCTTGATGTGGCTCAACGCAAAGGGCTGGGCTTTAAACAACAACAACAATAACAATAGCAATAACAATAACAATAACACTAACAACAACAACAACTTATCTAAATCCAAAATAAGTGTGACTGTCCACGTTCAATATTAAATGTGTTTTTATTCTTTTTTCGTGTTATTTCAGGTTCCAATAACTAATCTACTTTATACCTCAACTGCACAAGAAGTCTGGTTCCAATATCTAATCTACTTTATGCCCCAACTGCACAAGACGTCTGATTCCAATAACTTACAATGCATCTACTTTGTGCCCGAACTGCAGAAGAAGTCTGGTTCCAATAACAAATCTACTTTGTGCCCCAACTGCACAAGGAGTCTGAATCCGATAACTAAAGTACTTTGTGCCTCAACTGCACAAGATGTCTGGTTCCAATAATTAATGTACTTTGTGCTCCAACTGCGCAAGAAGTCTGGTTTCAATAACCAATCTACTTTGTGCCCCAACTGCACATGAACTCTGGTTCCAATAAGTAATCTACTTTGTGCCCTAACTGCACATGAACTCTGGTTCCAATAACCAATCTACTTTGTGCCCTAACTGCACATGAACTCTGGTTCCAATAACAAACCCACTTTGTGCCCCAACTGCACAAGGATTCTGGTTCCAATAACTAATCTACTCCCCCATAGGGATGCCGGGGTCTCTTTCAATATGAATAGTATCCCCACCTAGAAATTCTGTGCTAGAAATTTCCTCTTTTCTGTCACTCTCTTTGTTTCTTCCTTATTCCTTTGCTTTCTGTCATTTCTTCCTATCATTATCTGCTTTGCCTTTATGTTTTGAAGCGCTTATAGCCCTGATGTGGTTCTACGCAGTCGGCTGGGCTTTAAACAACAATAAAAATAACTAATGTACTTTGTGCCCCAACTGCACAAGAAGTTTCTGAAGCCCAGTAAACGTTAATTCTGTACTGTGGCGGGTGGCAGGGGAATACACGTGTAGCACTCACCGAGAGAGCGCCCTGGTGGAGCTGGATTTCCTGCAGAAGCTGCAGACTGCCATGGAGAAGGGGGAGGTGCAGATCATGAGGGCGGACCGCCTGATCAAGGCCAAACTGGACGCCCTCCAAGCTCAAACCTCCGTCTGGGTCCCCGAGTGTCAGCAGACCAACGGATTTTATCGTCTGGTGAGTTGTTGATGTTAGTGGGAGGGAGGTCAGGGTTGGGGGATGGTGGGTGGGGGTGAACAGTTGTGGAGAGGAGGAAATGTGATGGTGGGTTGGGTGTGATGATGGTGCTGGTTGTTAATTGTGTTCTTCTAGTTGGTATTGGGGGTGGTTTTTGTAAATTTAGTATTATTTTCATTTGTTTGTTTATTATTATTATTATGTTATTTATTATTATATTATTATTATTATTATTATTATTATTATTATTATATTATTATTATCATCATCATCATTATTATTTTTGTATTATTATTATTGTTGTTATTATAATTATTAATATTGTTGTTATTATTGTTTTTGTTGTTGTTATTCATTACTATTATTGTTTTTTGTTGTTGTTAGTATTGTTGTTGTTGTTGTTTGTCATTGTAGTTTGTTGTTGTTTTTGTTGAAAATCAGTTTTGTATAGCGCTATTCTTGAAAGACAACTGGATTCACTGTGCATTGCGCATAATCAGACTTTTCAGTGGAGCAGTGAGAACTTGAAATGTTTGGCGACCTGACTACACTTGACTGTGTTGTTGCATAGTCTGCACACTGGATGTTTTCATGTTCCTATCACAGGAGGCCCTTAGGGCGACCACACCACAGACCAGAAGCCATTAGCAAAGGAAGTAACACCAACTGCCAGTTGTCCATTATTCTCACTTTGGGGAAGTTGGACAGATTCTAAGGGGTGACGCGAGGCAGTAAAAGTCACCGTCCAAATTGGACTTATGATAACGGCATATTAATTTAAATGGCGGAGGGTAACATTAGCTTTAGCCACCATGCCACGATTACAAGTCCAGTCACTCCATTTTTCAAGTCAGGCTTTAGGGACGCTGACAGCTATGACAGCTGACACATTGACGGTCAGGGAGGGAAAGCGCCCTTATCTGAATCCCCCTTCTGTAAAAGCACGTAGTCAGTCAGTCTGATGGTGGCTGTCTTGTGGGGGAACCAGCTTCCAAGCTGCATCAGACGAATGTGACCCACGTTTCATTTCGTACTCTTGTTAGGTGTTAAGGTTAGGGTTAGAAGTTAGAAGCATGTTTTACTTTTCAGGAAACAGAAAGAATAGAGCTGGACAAATGGAAATGTTCAGTATGCTAGTAATACGTTATCTGGTGAAGATTTGTTGTGCATTTTAGGATTTAGGGCTATTAGGACTTAGGCCAGTAGGAACGGTGAATTATGCCTGACTTTAAAGTTGATCATTTAATAAATGTGTTGTATTTATCATTCCATGTGTGGACTACTTATGAGAATCCTGTGTTGTATTTATCATTCCATGTGTGGACTACTTATGAGAATCCTTGTCAAGAGTGGTTAGTGCATTTCCTCTCGTCACATGCACACTCTCCTTCCTTGTTAAGTGCATGATTACTAAGTAGAGTAACAACTCTTCATAATCACCCCCAATTCTTATATACATCCCCCAATCCATATTCCGGCCAGAGAGAGCAGAACACAAATTCTTCCTGCGACAATGGTAGAGAAACAGTTACTCATATTCATCCCCAATTCTTTATTCCCGCGATAGTGGGAAACCCTAAGCCTTCTTGCGACATTTCCATGAGCCTCTGACACTGATATAACTCACAGTGTCTTTAACGAGCGTATATGATATTGTGTGCATGTGTATACACACGACGAGGATCTAGGCAGTGACATGGTGGCCTGGATGATGGGGAAAAAATCTCCACCTTTTACCCACCAGGTACCCCTTATTGGGATGCCGGGGGCTCTTTCAGTATAAATAGTATCCCCGACCTTCTGGAAATTCTGTGCTAGAAATTTCATCTTTTCTCTTTATTTCTACCTTCCTCCTTTGCTTTCTGTCATCTCTCCTTAACATTTTCTGCCCTACTGGTCCGTTCACCTGTGTGTGTTCGATACAGTCTTATATACTTTCTCTAAGGATTGATAATTGGGTTCATGACTGCATGTGTAGCTCTAAGGAAATATGCTGTGCAGGATCAGTTTTAGGTGATGTAGGCCATTTTTTATATATACTGTAGTGTCTTTAGTTATGTTTTCACATTTGTAATCAGGTTTGTTTTTATGAAACCCTCTGGTGATAAATTGAACAGAATTGTCAACAACAGGGCATATCCTTAGATTATGTGCGTGCATGCATTGATATGTGTATTTAATTTTCTGTTCCAGCGGAGGTTTTTTTCAACCACATGTGTACGTTTTGAAATGGTTATAGGCCTGATAAGTTCTGTGCAGTCAAATGGGCTTTAAACAGTAATACCCATCAGGTGGAGGCAGCTTGGTGGAAGACTCCAGAACTTCCAGATCTTGAGTCCGACATTTACCTACTTCACTACCGTGCGTGTGTCTGTTCTTCAGTTTGACACCTACCTCAGGAGACCCCGCACTGCTACTGGATCACTTCAGTGGTGTTCGGTAGTGCCTGTTCTGCAAGCTCAGCTTAGTACAGACACTACCAACAGTGAATATAGTCAGTTGCAGATCCAGATTATTTAGCTGATTGATTGGTAGAGTGATTGTTTGATCGCTCGATCGTTCGATTAATGAGTAGATAGACAAACTAATTGACTGACCAACTGATAGATCATTCCATTGATAGGTTAATTGATGGATGGCTGACTGGATGACTGATGACGGAGTGGTCAACGCTAGGGGTATCTCCTTAGATTATGTGAAGCGAATGCGTTGATATGTGTATACTTTTCCTTTTCTTTTCCCTGTTGAAATATTGTGCATGTTTTAAAAGGCTATAGCTCTGATAAGGCTTTACGCAGTCGGCTGAGCTTTAAACAACAATAACATTAACAACAATGTGAATTCCAAAACAAATTTTCGGCCTGTCAGCCTTTGTCAAGCGTAAACGTAAGATCACAAACGAACAAACACCAAATACAAAAGTTAGGAGAAAAAGACTGAAACTTCCCTGCTGCTTCGTCCAGTGGGAGAAAAAACAAAAACAAAAAACAAAACAAAAAAACTACCGAAGAAGCAGGCAAGTTCGTCTTTTTCTCCTGATTTTTGTATTTGGTGTTTGTTTGTTTGTTTGCGATCTTATGTCTCCGTTTGACAAAATATAGTTGGCCAAAAATGAGTGCATGTCTTGTCTGGTTGCATTTAATATATTTATGATTGTAACAATGTGAATTGATCATCCCATTGGTTGATTTTGATAAATTGATGAATGGGTGGCATTGATGGCAGACTGACTGACTGACTGACTGACTGACAGACATATTTGGTTGAATGTTTTTCCATGGAGATGGTTGCAACCGAACGTGTAAACCATTGACGACAAGAACGGTAACTCTGTCTGAACAGACCCAGTGTCGAACGACAGTAGGGGGCAAGCCAGGGAAAGACAACTCGGGCTGTTTCTGTGTCGACCGTCAAGGAAACCATATTGCTGGCACCGACGTGACCACTAAGGCCAAGGCCAAGTGTGACGGTACGTGTGTATGTGTGTGTGTGTGTGTTAGTGTGTGTGTGTGTGTGTGTGTTATGTGTGTATGTGTGTGTGTATGTGTGTGTGTGTGCTGTGGTGTGTGTGTGTGTGTGTGTGTGTGTGTGTGTGTGTGTGTGTGCATGTGGTGTGTGTGTTTTGCGTGTGTCTGTATGTGTGTCTGTATGTTTGTGTCCGTGTGGGTGTGGGTGTCTAGGTGTACGTCTCTTTGTATGTGTATGTGTGTGTTGTGCGTGTGCGTGCGTGTGTGTGTGTGTGCGTGTGTGTGTACAAGTAAATGTGTGTGTGTATGTGTTGTGCTGTGTGTGTGTGTATGGTGTGTGTACTTGTGTGTGTACAAATAAATTGTGTGTGTGTGTGTGTGTGTGTGTGTGTGTGTGTGTGTGTGTGTGTGTGTGTGTGTAGTTTAAAGTTTATTTGGAGTTTGTTCAAGAAGGATTCATTGAACTCGGACAATCCCATATGCACTCAAGCGAAAATTTGGCCATCAGTTCTCTGGGAGACTCCTTGAGCCTGCACAAAAACCCTACGTGCTGGCATGGTCTTGAAATGAGAGGGGGAAGAAGCACCTGTAACACAACAAACTGACACCACCAGAATAATGGAAACATTAAGGTTGGCAGCGAAGAGGCCATTTTTATTGTTGTGGGTTTGGAATGGACCTTGAGATACAAATTCTGGAGTCCACGATTCTGTCGAAAGAACCAATTAGCAGGCGTGGTGGGTGGAGGTGGAGGTGGGGGTGGGGGTGGGCGGATAAGACGATTGAGATTTAGATTGGATTACATATTGAAGACCTCTTCTCACGAAGGCACTGTAAGTTTCATTTGACACATTTGTAGTTTTACATATACCAAGAAAAGAGCACAGAGTCATCTTTTCCAGGTGGACGTGTAATTTGTGTTTATGTGAGTGCATGTGTGTGTGTGTATGTGTGTGTGTGTTGTGCGTGTGCGTGCGTGTGTATGTGTGTCTTTGTGCTGTGTGTGTATATATGTGTTTGTGTGTGTGCGTGCGCGTGCGCGTGTGTTTATGTGTGTGCATAGGTGCGTGTGTGTGTGGCGTTTATGCGTATTTGTATGGGTTTGGGTGATTTGTGTGTGTTTTGTGTATGTGTAGGGAGTTAGCATGTGTTTGTGTGTGTACGTGCGCGTGTATACATGTACCCTACTTGTGCGTGTTTGGGTATGTGTTTGTGTATGTTTAGATAAGTGATTGTTTGTGTATGTTTAGATAAGTGATTGTTTGTGTATGTAGAAAATGGGACTGCAAAAATGAAAAGAATAGAAAAGATGAACGAAAATGAACCTCTCTTAGTTACGATGATCCTTTGCGTTTAGGCACTGTGAAGCTTTTTTCCCCTTTTTCTACGAGAATTGCGATTTTAGACATTTTATTAAGGCACAGATCTGTTATTCAGGATGATGATGATGATTGAGATTTATTTAAAATTTCGTCAAGGTATACATTTGTTATTCATGATGATAATGATGATGATGATTGCGATTTATACAAATTTTCGTTAAGACGTATATTTGTTATTGATGATGATGATGATTGTTATATATAGAAATTTTCATTAAGGCATATATTTGATATTCATGATGATGATGATGATGATAATGATAATTGCGATAAATATGAATTTTCGTTAAGGCATATATTTGTTATTCATGATGATGATGATGATGATGATGATGATAGTGTGGTGATTGCGATTTATACAAATTTTCGTTGAGCCATATAGTTGTTATTCATGATGATGATGATGATGATGATGATGATGATGATGATGATGATGATGATGATGATGGTGGTGGTGGTGGTGGTGGTGGTGATTGCGACTTATACAAATTTTCGTTGAGGCATATAGTTGTTATTCATGATGATGATGATGATGATGATGATGATGATGATGGTGTGGTGATTGCAATTTATACAAATTTTCGTTGAGGCATATAGTTGTTATTCATGATGAATGATTGATGATGATGATGATGATGGTGGTGATTGCGATTTATACAAATTTTCGTTGAGGCATATAGTTGTTATTCATGATGATGATGATGATGATGATGATGATGATGATGATGGTGGTGGTGATTGCGATTTATACAAATTTTCGTTGAGGCATATAGTTGTTATTCATGATGATGATGATGATGATGATGATGATGATGATGATGATGGTGGTGGTGATTGCGATTTATACAAATTTTCGTTGAGGCATATAGTTGTTATTCATGATGATGATGATGATGATGATGATGATGATGGTGGTGATTGCGATTTATACAAATTTTCGTTGAGGCATATAGTTGTTATTCATGATGATGATGATGATGATGATGATGATGATGATGATGATGGTGGTGGTGATTGCGATTTATACAAATTTTCGTTGAGGCATATAGTTGTTATTCATGATGATGATGATGATGATGATGATGATGATGATGATGATGATGATGGTGGTGGTGGTGGTGATTGCGATTTATACAAATTTTCGTTGAGGCATATAGTTGTTATTCATGATGATGATGATGATGATGATGATGATGATGATGAGATGATGGTGTGGTGATTGCGATTTATACAAATTTTCGTTGAGGCATATAGTTGTTATTCATGATGATGATGATGATGATGATGATGGTGATGGTGTGGTGGTGTGGTGGTGGTGGTGGTGATTGCGATTTATACAAATTTTCGTTGAGGCATATAGTTGTTATTCATGATGATGATGATGATGATATGTGATGATGAGATGATGATGATGATGATGATGATGATGATGATGATGATGATGATGATGGTGGTGGTGTGGTGGTGTTTGCGATTTATACAAATTTTCGTTGAGGCATATAGTTGTTAGTCATGATGATGAGATGATGATGATGATGATGATGATGATGGTGATATGATGATGATGATGATGATGATGATGATGATGGTGGTGGTGGTGGTGGTGGTGGTGGTGGTGATTGCGATTTATACAAATTTTCGTTGAGGCATATAGTTGTTATTCATGATGATGATGAAAATGATCGGATTGCGATTTACATAACAAATTTTCGTCATTCATGGTGATGATGATGATAGACTGTCCCGTCAATCCGGTGTGAGGAGATGGCATATTATTCTTCAGTTCCCAGTGTGCACATGTGGGTCTTCATGTGGAATGGAAAAGACCAATCCTAGAAACACATGTTGCTCTGCATGCAATGCTTGGGGAAGAAGACATGGTCCGAGGTTCCATGTGTGTTAGTTGTCGTTTACTGTGACAAACCAATTTGAACATGATCTGGAAAATAACAAACTGTGCTCTGTAAGAACTGTTTGCGATGATTATTTCAATTTTATTTTTTACAGAGAAGCCGGGCACGTGCCCATTCCTACAGCCCAACAGCAGTGCTGTTCACGGTTGTCGGACGGATTTTGATTGTCAGGGCGACCTTAAGTGCTGTGCCGATGGCCTGGGATCTCTGTGTATTCTGCCTATTAAGAAACAAGAAGGAGACGGTGAGATGTTGTTTTTTCTTCATGTTGATGATGTGTGTAGTAGTGGTGGTGGTAGTAGTTTGTGGTGGTCTCAGAGTGATTTTAGAAGTCGCAGCGCCAAGGTCACGGTCACATCGACTCCGGAAAGGGATTAAAACTGTACTTTTGGAGAAAGGTGTGTGAACAGAACTTTCTCGGGAGCTTTTCCTGATATTTAAAATATGTTTTCAATGTTTTAGCAGTCCACTATTACCTGCGTTTCACCATTAAATTTCACTGCGGTTGATGCTTCTTCAAGGTCACTACGGCCTTGAGAAGTACAGAACCTGGATTTTGTTGGTTATAATTTCTGTATATAAAAAAGAGTGCTGAATGGCTTGAAGATTACATGATTTTTTTTTATGTGTGTGTGATAATGTTCGTATATGAATGGAGATTGTTAAAATAGTTTCAAGGAAAAGGCAGGTTGACAGACTGGCTTGACCATGTGGTTTTATCATCGTCTCTTCCCCAGCGGTCAGCCTGGACAAGATGCTGGGCAGGATGTGCCAGATCAAGCAGAGTCTGTGTGGGGAACACGGGTCCTGTACCTCCAAGTGGTTTGTGGACGGACGCGTGTGTTCCTGTAACGTGGGTCATCATGGCTCCTTCTGTCAGCTGGATGGATCAGGTGGGTCCTGTCTGGAGTGAGTGCCCCTCTGCTTAACCCTTTTACTCTCACACCAGTTAGTGGCCCTCTGATTAACCCTTTGACTCCCCCACAGTGAGTGCCCTCTGGTTAACCCTTTGACTCCCCCACCAGTGAGTGGCCCTCTGGTTAACCCTTTGACCCCCCACCAGTGAGTGGCCCTCTGGTTAACCCTTTTGACTCTCACACCAGTGAGTGGCCCTCTGCTTAACCCTTTGACTCCCCCACCAATGAGTGGCCCTCTGCTTAACCCTTTGACCCCCCACCAGTGAGTGGCCCTCTGGTTAACCCTTTGACTCTCCACCAGTGAGTGGCCCTCTGGTTATCCCTTTGACTCCACACCAGTGAGTGGCCCTCTGGTTATCCCTTTGACTCCACACCAGTGAGTGGCCCTCTGGTTAACCCTTTGAATCCACACAGTGAGTGGCCCACTGGTTAACCCTTTGACTTCCCACACAGTGAGTGGCTCCTGGTTAACCCTTTGACTTCCCACCAGTGAGTGGCCTCTGGTTAACCCTTTGACTTCCACACCAGTGAGTGGCCTCTGCTTACCCTTTGACTCCACACCGTGAGTGGCCCTCTGCTTAACCCTTTGACTCTCACACCAGTGAGTGCCCTCTGCTTAACCTTTGACTCACACCAGTGAGTGGCCCTCTGTTAACCCTTTGACTCTCACACAGTGAGTGACCCTCTGTTAACGCCTTTGACTCACACCACGTGAGTGCCCTCTGATTAACCTTTGACTCCCACATCAGTGATGGCCCTCTGTTAACCCTTTGACTCTCACACCAATGATGGCCCTCTGCTTAACCCTTTGACTCTCACTCCATAGTGGCCCTCTGCTTGAACCATTGACTCCCACACCAGTGAGTGGCCCTCTGCTTGACCCATTGACTCCCACACCAGTGAGTGGCCCACTGGTTAACCCTTTGACTCTCACACCAGTGAGTGGCCCTCTGCTTAACCCTTTGACTCTCACACCGGTGAGTGGCCCACTGGTTAACCCTTTGACTCTCACACCAGTGAGTGGCCCTCTGCTTAACCTTTGACTCTTACACCGGTGAGTGGCCTCTGGTTAACCCTTTGACTCACACCAGTGAGTGCCCCTCTGCTTAACCCTTTGACTCTCACACCAGTGAGTGGCCCTCTGGTTAACCCTTCGACTCTCACACCAGGGAGTGGCCCTCTGGTTAACCCTTTGACTCTCACACCAGTGAGTGGCCCTCTGCTTAACCTTTTGACTCTCACACCAGGAGTGGCCCTCTGGATAACCCTTTGACTCACACACCAGTGAGTGACCCTCTGGTTAACCCTTTGACTCTCACACCAGTGAGTGGCCCCTGGTTATCCCTTTGACTCTCACACCAGTGAGTGGCCCTCTGGTTAACCCTTTGATCTCACACCAAACATGTCCATCAATATCCTGCATTGGCAGCCATGCTAGCAAAGCAAACATTTAACGCTCTGATTTCCTCACCCTGTTCATCACCCTCCTGCAGGAAGCTGGTGGATAGGGTGAGGGAATCAAAGGGTTACGCGGGAAGCTAGATGGATAGGATAGGGTGAGGGAATGTAGGGTTACATTTTTGCAGTTGGTAGATAGGGTGCGTGAGTCAAAGGGTTACAGCATCCAACTAGGTCGCCAGATACCCAGGGTTTGAATCACAGAGAGGGCAGGGATTTTTCTCTTTTCGTTTCCCTTAGATCTTGCATGCTAGTCTTCTAGGATTACACGATAAAGTGAAGTCCCGTGTGCAGCATGCACCTTGCACACGTTTAACATCCTACGGTAACAAAGCAGTTGTCCCTGGAAAATTCTATAGAAAAAAAATCTGTCTTCATCGAAGCAGAGTAATTTACACAGTGCAGAAAAACGGGTGGCGTGCTGCACGGTAGTGACATGCCGAATTTTACATGGTCAATCTATTATGACGGAAAAGAAGTAAATATAAATAAATATAGATGAATACAAATGAAAAGAAGTAAATATAAATAAATACAGATGAATACAAATGAAAAGAAGTAAATATAAATAAATACAGATGAATACAAATGAAAAGAAGTAAATACAAATAAATACAGATGAATACAAATGAAAAGAAGTAAATATAAATAAGTACAAATGAACACAAACAGATACAAACAAGTACAAATACAAGTGAAATTATGCTTGTAACCCTATCAGCATGCAACCAGTGCAAACTTGTTGAGGTGGAACAACAGTGGGGAAAGAAATACGTAGTAAGTGTCACGTCAGTCTAGATGAGTTTCAGTTTTCATCAGAAACAGTTCTTCTACAGCAAACTTTCGTAGAAGTCTACACATTTAGCTTAAAAATGTCGCTAAATTGTTCAAATCGAGCTTTTAATCAGTTTGCATGGTCCAAATTTTGGTCGTTCTTTTGACGGAATAAACATTGTGGTGGAACTCTTGCAGAATCCCACATGTTGCACGTCTCTGGACAGGTCTTTGTCTTGGCTTTGTTGTATTGTGTGACACATGTTAACTTAGCCTTATTGTGAAATAGAATTTGGGTGGATAAATAAAATACATCATGATCACGTCAGAAGTATGAAATTTGGATTGGTGATTAAAATGTGACGTCAAACAGTATGAAGTTTGGGTTGATGATTAAGATGTGACGTCAGAAAGCATGACATTTGGGATAATAATTATAATGTGACGTCAAAAAGTATGAAGTTTGGGTTGATGATTAAGATGTGACGTCAGAAAGCATGACATTTGGGATAATAATTAAAATGTGACGTCAAACAGTATGAAGTTTGGGTTGATGATTAAGATGTGACGTCAGAAAGCATGACATTTGGGATAATAATTATAATGTGACGTCAAAAAGTATGACATTTGGATTGATAACTACAAGGGGACGTCAAAGTATATCAGATTTGGGTTGATGCTTTAAGATGTGACGTCAAAGTGTATGAAATCTCTGGAAGATTTTTTTTTCTTTAAACCACCGTTTCTTGGACACGTCATTTCAAAGGGCCACAATTTCTACATTTTTCACACTCTGACGTCCAGTTACGTATCAAAATAACCAGAAGAGATCACAAAATAATTTATAGATTTTAGAAATTTATAGATCTCATGACACTCTAAAATCGAATTAGCACCGAATTAGAACTGACATATCCATTTGTTATTTTTAACTTGGTTTGAAAATGAGATAAAACGCATGTTTGACAAAACTAGACAGATACCATTTTTCGGCCAATCGAGTTTTGCCCGAGCGAAGACAAAAATAAGAAAGGAAGCAAAACAAAATTCATTCAATTTAGGATGAAAACATCAGATCAGAAGTGCACCCAGCAGCTCAGTTGGTTGAGCATCGGATTAACATGCTAAAGGTTGTGGGTTCGAATCCCGGGGTGCGCTATATCAAAACTGGTCTTCTCACTGTCCTATTTTAACATCATTGTTGTTCTGATGGTGTCGTATAGGATTAGATAAAGCCCCCTCCCCCACCCCCCACCCCACCCCCGGCTTCCCTGGGATAGTTATACCTGTCGACATATCACCTGAGGTGGGTGTCGACGTAAAAACTGAAAACCAAACCAACCAACAGATCAGGTAATGGTTCTGACATTTCGTGTGCTAGTTTTTTTTTTAAATTCATCACATATTTTAGAGCGATAATCATATTGAATTATCTTCATGTCAAATTTAAAGTTTCACAAATTGTAACTATTTATTATATTGGATTGTGTTTTTGATATAGCAAAACAAGACAGGGCGCAAATTTTCGCCCGACTGGCCTTTGTCAAGCGTATTCAAAAGAACACAAAGAATAAATGCACAATATTTAGTAAAAACATGAACAGTACAACAGTAGACAACTTCCATACAGTGGCCTTTGTCAAACATATACAAAAGACAGCAGAAAATGAATGCATAACACCTCTCTCTCTCTCTCTCTCTCTCTCTCTCTCTCTCTCTCTCTCTCTCTCTCTCTCCCTCTCTCTCTCTCCCTCTCTCTCTCTTTCTCTCTCTCTCTCTCTCTCTCTCTCTCACACATACACACACACACAGATACAGACACACACACACACACACACACACTCACCACACACATACACACACAAACACACACACACACACAGAGTACACATACACACGCGCGCGCGCGCGCGCACACACACACACAAACAGTAGTCAACTTCCTAAACGTGGCATTCAACAGGGGAAAATGGCAGATGTGCAAGGCAAAATGGCAGACGTGCAAGGCAAAATGGCAAATGTGCAGCCAAAATGGCAGACGTGCAAGCAAGCAAAATGGCAGATGTGCAAGGCAACATGGCAGACTTGCCAGCCAAAATGGCAGACATGCCAGCCAAAATGGCAAACGTGCAAGCCAAAATGGCAAATGTGCAAGGCAGAATGGCAGACGTGCCAGCCAAAATCGTAGACGTGCCAGCCAAAATGGCAGATGTGCAAGGCAACATGCTAGACGTGCCAGCCAAAAAGGCAGATGTGCCAGTGAAGGAGAAATACGGTGGACTATCTCATGGACATCTGCTGTTTCCCCCTCTTGCACACCACGTTTAGGAAGTTGTCTATGAGAGAGAGAGAGAGAGAATTTTTGAACATTCGTTCTTTGTTGTCTTCTGTGTATGTTTGACAAAGGCCAATTGGTGGAAAATTTGTGCCTGTCTTGTTTTGTCATAGTAAATACGTGTTCTAATTCTATTTGTGTTTTTCTTGTTCGTATTTGCTTGAAAGTTGTTAGTCATTTTGACTGAGATTTCATTTATTTGATTGGGTTTTTTTTGTTGTTTTTTTGTCAATGTTATTTTTGTTCTATTCAGTTAAGGATTTATTTGATTTTTCTGCTGTAGTTTTGAATTTTGCTATCATTATGTGAGGGATATATGTATGTATATGATGACAGTTTTCCAGTCAGATGACCCTGGGCACTGGTGGGTAAAGGATGGAGATTTTTTCCAATGTCAGTCAGATTGCAGATGTGCAATGCCTAAGCCTTCTTCATGGCATAATATGAAAATAAATCTATAGTTTTTTTTTTAAAAGGAGATGAAATAAAAAGCAAATCAACCCACCGTGTACCCCCCGTGGGGAAGCCGGGGGCTCTTTCAGTATAAATTTATCCCCACCTTCTGGAAATTCTGTGCTAAAAATTTCCTCTTTTCTGTCACTCTCTTTTGTTTCTTTCTTCCTCCTTTGCTTTTTGTCCTTTCTTCCTATCATTTTTTGTTTGCCTTTCTGGTCCACTCACCTGTATGTGTTGGATAAAGTCTTAGGTATTTTCTCTTAGGATTGATAGTTGGGTACATGTGTTGAGTGCATTTTGGCTGTAGGGTTATGAGATATGCGGAAGCA
>JAPXFY010000026.1:49220245-49252745 GCA_030674185.1 Monoplex corrugatus
CGAAGAAGGCCTGTGAGGCCGGCTGTATTCGTAAAGGTAAGTTGTGATTATTTTTACTGTGTGTACTTAGTCAAACTTTGACTCGAAGAAGGCCTGTGAAGCCTGCGAATTCGTAAAGGTAAGTTGTGATAATTTTTTCTGTGTGTACTTAGTCAAACTTTGACTCGAAGAAGGCCTGTGAAGCCTGCGAATTCGTAAAGGTAAGTTGTGATAATTTTTACTGTGTGTACTTTTCTATGTGTACTTTTCTATTTATTTACTTCTTTTGCATCAGTTGCCGTAGTGCAGTGGCTCGCGCAGTGGTTTACCGACTGGAAGATTGGGGGTTCGAATCTCCATTAATCTTGTCAAAATCACTGGGGGATTTTTTGGCCTCAACCGACTTCTACCCAGAATTGGGTTTGCCTTGGGACCACACAGTCGAGTCTCATCCACTTCAGGGATGCGTCATTGAGGGTGTTGCTCGAATGTTCTGACCAACACCCGCAGAGGTTTCTCTCGGGCCTGGTTGATGCCAGGATATACTGTGATAAAAATCGTAGAGTACAGCAGTCTCAGCCCTAGATACAACTTCGTAGCATCCTGATTATCATCCTTATCCCTGTCATTATCATCATGGCATTGTGAAACTGGCCCAGCTTCTGTGGCCAATAAGGTGAAGTAGAAAATGGAACAGTTAAAACATCATCACAAAATACAATTGCCTAAGGGCGATAATCCTTAAAAGAAATTCTTTTGCTATCGTGTTTTCCACACTATATTAGTATTGCTCTGGCTGGTCTATTTTGCCAAGTGTTTAAATTACTGTTTACATTTATTTGTGATGACTGTAAATTTACATAGTGTTCTTACGGAGAATAGCATTGTCCACATTCATTTGGACTCACTGTGCTTTATACATACTCACATTTTTGTTAAGAATGATAACACACACACTGTCATTATACACACACACACGTGCACACACACACAATGTCATTACACACACACACGCACATACACACACACACACACACACACACACACACACACACACACACACACACACACACACACACTGTCATTACACACACACACACGTGCACACACACACAATGTCATTACACACACACACACACACACACACACACTGTCATTACACACACACACTGTCATTACACACACACACACACTGTCATTACACACACACACACTGTCATTACACACACACTGTCATTACACACACACACACAATGTCATTACACACACACACACTGTCATTACATACACACACACACGTGCACACACACACTGTCATTACACACACACACACAATGTCATTACAAACACACACACACTGTCATTACACACACACACACGTGCACACACACACTGTCATTACACACACACACACATGTCATTACACACACACACTGTCATTACACACACACACACACTGTCATTACACACACACACACTGTCATTACACACACACACACAATGTCATTACACACACACACTGTCATTACACACACACACACAATGTCATTACACACACACACTGTCATTACATACACACACACACGTGCACACACACACTGTCATTACACACACACACACACCAATGTCATTACACACACACACACACTGTCATTACACACACACACACGTGCACACACACACACACTGTCATTACACACACACACACTGTCATTACACACACACACACAATGTCATTACACACACACACTGTCATTACACACACACACACTGTCATTACACACACACACACACACACAATGTCATTACACACACACACACACTGTCATTACACACACACACACACGTGCACACACACACTGTCATTACACACACACACACTGTCATTACACACCACACACACACACTGTCATTACACACACACACACAATGTCATTACACACACACACTGTCATTACACACACACACACGTGCACACACACACTGTCATTACACACACACACACTGTCATTACACACACCCCACACTGTCATTACACACACACACTGTCATTACACACACACACTGTCATTACACACACACACACTGTCAACACACCTCTACACACACACACACGTGCACACACACACTGTCATTACACACACACACACACTGTCATTACACACACAGAACACACACACACCGTCATTACACACACACACAAAACTGTCATTACACACACACACACATGTCATTACACACACACACACTGCACACACACACACAAAACACAATGTCATTACACACACACACACGTGCACACACACACAAAAACACACACACACACACACACAATGTCATTACACACACACACACGTGCACACACACACACCACACACACACACACACACACACACACACGTGCACACAACACACAATGTCATTACAACACAGGCACACACACACACACACACCACACACACACACCAACACACACACACACACACACACACACCACACACACACACATGTATAGACATAGATATTCACGCACTGAAATCTATAATCTTCTTTGAAAACATTCCTATCTCTTGACATCACATTCAGTTTACCAATGATTAATCTTATTATCACGTTCATTGTCAATAAACACACTATTCACCACACACACACACACACGCACACACGCACACAGAATGAGAGACAGACAGACAGACAGACAGACAGAGTGAGAGAGACACAAAGAGAGAGAGACAGAGAGAGAGTCAGAGAGAAATCCCACTTTAATGCTCGTGTGCTCAATAACATTTGTAACGTAAAAACACTTGACTTACACCTGACTGCAACTATGCAAATGAATTGGGCCAGGGATTCCGAGTTAAGGGGAGTGGGGGTAGGGTACAATAAGGCAAGAAAGGCTGAACCATAGGTGATGTTGAAATAATGTCACAGGGAGGTGTACGCAGCAAGAAAATAAAACAATGAATCATAAATGATCTTAAAGATAATGTCACCAGACTAGGCACGGAGACAGACCAGGCAGGACTGTAGAAGCCAACAGAACGGTGTACCATTACAATGTAACGGTTTGTGTTTCTGATGACGATATTCACGATGACGTTGACCATAACGGTGACGTCAGTTAGACGATTATGACGTCATGCTGTGATGTCACCAGAGCACGCAGGCAGATGCCCAGCCAAGACCAAAGTGGCCGACAGGACGCTGTGCCGTGACGTGTGCAGCAGTGACGCTGACTGTCTGGAAGAACAGAAATGTTGTCTGTCTTCTTGTGGACGCCGATGTGTCTTGGCCCTGAGTAAGTCTGTCTGTCTTTATGTCGCTCTGTTTACTGTCTTTCTTCCCGCGTTTTTCATTTGTTTTATTTAGACAATGACGTTATGTGATGTACAGAGATAATATAATTAATTTGATTATTTTTAACGTTCTGATTTCCCCCCTCCCCGTGGGGATGCCGGGAATTCTTTCATCATAAATAGTATCCCCACTTTCTGGAAATTCTCTGCTTGAAATTTCCTCTTTTCTGTCACTCTCTTTGTTTCTGCCTTGTTCCTTTGCTTTCTGTCATTTCTTATCATTTTCTGCCTTGCTGGTCAATTCAGATGTACATGTTCGATAAAGTCATACGTACTTTTCTCAGGATAGGTAATTGGGTACATGTATCAAGTGCATTTTTGGCTTTAGGGAAATGAGATATGCAGAAGCAATGTTAGGTAATTTAGGTCCGGTTTTATATTTGGTTTGGTGTCCTTTGTGTTTTCAGTTTGTATTCAGGTATGATTTTAAAATCTCATGTGCGATACACTGGACGGAGTGGGACATCTCCTTAGACTATGTGTTCGAATGCATTGATACATGTACTTATATTTTCATTTCCTTTTTTTTTCCCATTTTTTTTCTTTTTGAGATATTGTATGTCTTGTAACGGTTTAACCCCTATATGGCTCTACGCAGTCGGCTGGGCTTTAAACAAGAATAACAGCAACAGTAACGTTCAGATTTTTCCTGACGCGTGTGTGCACGTTGCTTTGCCCATACTGTGCAGGTGCTTTATTGCTATGAAGTCTGCGTACTCCGTTTTTGGTAGGCTACGTGCTGTTTTCTTGCTTCCGTAAGGGACTGGACTCTGGTGACTTACAGAACTTTTAACGTGCATACTTGGTATTCTGTATACTTATACACATGAAGACACCTTCTTCTCGATTGCTGGGACTTGTACGATGTAAAACAGAAGCATTACACGGCGGCTTTCTTAAAGAACCTCTTCCGAGACGTCCCTCCTGATGCAATTTTCCAGTTTTTACAAGAGATCGGTAGATTTGATTTTATCAAGATTTTGCGCTATATAAATATTGTAATTATTATTATTATTATTAGATTTCACCTGATATGATTTTACATCTGTTTTTCTTTGATTGCATTTTAGACGTGCAAGGCTAACCTTGAGCATGGTTTTTAACTGTTGTCTTTTATCGTAACGGGTTGTCGTATTTTTTGTTTTGTTTTTGTTTGTTTTTGTGTGTTTTTTTTTGTCGTGGTGTTAGCCCTGATATGGCTCTAGTAGGCGAGCGGGGTATAAGCAATATGAAGTGAACTGAAGGTTTAGGCACTACTTGGTCTGTGCACATGTTGACCTTGGAGGTTGGAAAACTCTCTTTCCTGTACCTATTGAGCAATATGTAGCCAGGCAGGATCGAACCGCAGACCTTCCGATTGCAAGTCTGGCAGTCTCACTCACCGTGCATCATTATGAGAATTACTCTGACAAACAACAACATCGAGAACAATGCAGATGGTGGTGATGGTGATAACAGTTTTGCCATCAGCTCCAATTCTGACGTCCAACCATTACGATAATGATAAAGAATGTGCTTGTTTTGTCATCTTATTATATTTATCTGTCTATATCTCGTTTTGTGGCAGACAGTGGTGGTGCGTGTGAAATAGGACAGCCTTTGACTGCCGAAGACAGCCAGGAGCTCTTGCAGTGTTCCTCCGACAGTGATTGTGGTCTGGGCTACCAATGTCGCCAGAGCCGCTGTTGTATCAAGCGAAATGGTACGTTCTTCTCTGTGGGCGAAGAACTCACAGTTCAGAACACAGTACAGTTTTATTTGCCGTAAGAACCAAAGATAGTGTTATGAGACGCAGTTTGATTGAAATGAGTCGAGAAAACAGCGAATGATTTCAACATATAATGATTTCGCATTTCAGTTTATAATTGATATCATCATCAGCGGAAATATAAATGGACGACTGACGAGGATTCCTTCACTTCTCCAATTATCTGCCTTAAGCAAGTCACTTGGATTCAGCGTGACGTGTCTGTCTGTCTGTCTGTCTGTCTGTTAGATTGTCTATCCGTTTGTCTGCTTACTGTGTTCGTCTATCTTTTCGTTTGTTTGTCTACCTATCTGCCTGTTTGCCTGCCTTTTTGACTTTCTTTCTGCCTGCTCACCTGACTGTCTGTCTGCTTGTCTGCCTGTTTGTCTGTCAGATTGCCTGTCTGTCTTTCTTTGCGTCTGTTTGCCTGTCTGTTTATCTGCCTGCTGCCTCTTTACATGTCTGCCTGTTGGTCTGTCTGCTTGTCTGCTTGCCTGTCTCTCTCTATATATGTTTGTCTATCGATCATTCTACCTGTCTGTCTGTCTGTCTGTGCCCCTCAAGAGGTTGGATGCATACCAAACAAGTCCATACCAAATGAAAACAGCGACTGCGACAGCAAAGAAAATATATTTCAAAGACATATATAGGTGTCAAATGAATACGTGAATAAATAAATAAATTGATAAATGAGTGAATGAATACATATATTACATTAAAAGATGATATAAACAAAATAACGTAAATGAACAGATGGATGAATATAATAATAGATTAATAAAACTCATGTTTATGAATTGTCACTGAGAGGGGCGGTTGCAACGACAAAAAAAAAAAATACTGCGTGCAAATTGTTGCTGGGGAGTAGTTTTTAGAAAAACAACTTTGTCCTATCCCATGACCAAACGTGGTTGTTGGTGGAGTGGGAGGAGGGTCTCATAGGATGCATCAGCAGACAGGAGTCTCCATCTTCATCTCTGGTGTACTAGCAACAAGCAGTTCAGACATACTGCTGTTGGTCCACTCTTTGACATTTGCTACTCTGCTCTGCCTCTGTCAGCCTGGGTGATACGCCTTCTTCCGGGGTACCCTGAAGATGTTGTGCAGTGTATTATGGCGGAAGACTCGACCAAACAAGAGCTTGTATTGTTTCACGGTTGCCAGAAATGATTACTGTGATCCCACCAAGATGTTGATCCTGTTCTATACGCACTCATGGGTCTTCATGTTTGAGGTAGAACACGTGAAGCGGTTTCTTCAGAAAAAGGAGATGCAGTAGAAAAGATCCTTACACAATCATTGTTTAGGGGCGGTTCACACGGTTTAACGTTTGTGGTGTGTGTTTTCTCTCTGTCGGCACTGATCTCTCTCTCTGTCTCTCTGTCTCTGTCTCTGTCTCTGTCTCTGTCTCTCTCTCTGTCTCTCTCTCTCTCTCTCTCTCTCTCTCTCTCTCTCTCTTCTCTCTCTCTCTCACTCTTTCTCAAAACAGGCAGTGTTTGTCAGCGGGCCTAACTGAATGGTGTAAAGAACAATATATGAGGTACTTCTTCAGCCGCTGTCAGGAGTCGGTGCTATCAGATGGCATGTTCGCTGCCGTCCTAAAGCTCTTACTGTCTTTCTGGCGGTGTCAGTTTAATGTATTATTGTTTCCCTCCCCTCTATCATATCAAGGCCTTTTGCCAGTGCGTGGGGCTTTGCGCAGACTCAAGGAGTCTTCCGGATAATCACTGGTAGATTTGAGAGGAGCTCCTATGGAATTCTTCTTGACAAATTCAAATGCCTATCTTATCCACTGATGTTTATGTTAAATCAGTAAGTTTGCTACGAAGAAAATAAATTGTTTTGAGCCTACTTATCTCGTGACCACATCCGAGTTTTTTTTTTCACGTTGCAGTTTAAGATTCAATTTCAGATATTAGATCATGAATCTATGGCTTTATCAACAGAACCCAGCCAGCCAGTTGGTTTTATCATCGTCATCGTCGTCGTCGTCGTCATCGTCATCGTCGTCGTCGTCGTCATCATCATCATCATCATCATCATCATTCATCATCATCACCACCACCACCACCACCACACACAACCACCACCACCACCACCACCCACCACACCACCACCAACCACCACCACCACCACATATCATCTCTGCCTTCCAGAGGTCGACATATCACCAAGCTGTCCTTTGTGTCCAGTCTTGCATGTGTGGCACACAGCCTGCCAGATTATCACCTGTCCAGTCCTTGATATCCTCTGTCTATTTTATTTATTTTTCATTTGGCGTCTTCTTCTTCTTCTGTTCCTATCCACGCTTCCTACTAGTTGGTTTCGGGAAGTAATTCGTGTCGTGTTATATGGCCGAAATATGAAGTTGTTTTTTTGTTTCGCTTTTTATTTTCGGAAGAAGTTTTATTTTTTTGCTGTCCAAGTCGTTGTTCTGTCATACCGATTGATTTTACCTTGTCGTCTGTATATCCACATTTCGGTTGCTTCAATTTTATATTCAGTCGCCTTTCGCATTGGCCATTTTTCAGCTATATAAATTTTGTATATGGGTATTACACAGCTGCTTTTGTAACTCTTCATGAAGATTCTTCTTCTTTCTCTCTTCTTCTTCTTCTTTCTTCTTTCTTCTCCTTCTTCTTCTTCTTCTTCTCCTTCTTCTCCTTTTTCTCTTCTTCTTCTTCTTCTTCTTCTTCTTCTTCTTCTTCTTCTTCTTCTTCTTCTTCTTCTTCTTCTTCTTCTCTTCTTCTTCTTCTTCTTCTTCTTCTTCTTCTTCTTCTCCTTCTTCTTCTTCTTATCATTATCATTATCGTTATCATTATTATTATTATTATTATAATATCATCATCATCATCATTCATCATCATCATCATCATTATTATTATATTGCTATTGTTGTTGTTGCTGTTGTTCTTTTTGCTATTGTAATCATCATCATCATCATTACTATTATGTCCTTATTAGGTTGTCATTATTTTAATCATTCGTCGTCATCGTCGTCGTCGTCGTCGTCGTAGTAGTAGTAGTAGTAGTAGTAAGTAGTAGTAGTAACAGCAGTAGTAGCAGTAAGTCAGGATTTTTTTCCGTCAACATTGCTATGTCTGTTACCAGATGACATCTGTCAACAAACCCAGTTAAGTGGTCAGTGTAAGGAACATCACGTCAGGTATTACTACAGCCCGGTCAGTGGGCAGTGTCATCAGTTTGTCTACAGCGCCTGTGGGGGCAACGACAACAACTTCCTCACCATGCATCACTGCTGTAACACTTGTGGCCGTAGTGGTATGTCTGTCTGCCCCTGTGTGTGTGTGTGTGTGTGTGTGTGTGTGTATCTATCTGTGTGTGTGTGTGTGTGTGTGTGTGTGTGTTGTGTGTTATGTTGTGTGTGTGTGCGTGTATACGTGTGTGTGTACGTTGTGTGTGTGGGTGTGTGTGTACGTTGTGTGTGTGTGTGTGTGTATACATGTGTGTGCGTGTACGCGCACGTGCGTGCGTGCGTGCGTGCGTGTGTGTCTGTGTGTGTGTTATTGTTGTTATTGAGACTGGTTAAGTTATATTCAGAAAATATTGACTGACACGGGTTTTGATCTTGCTTGCGAATCTCAAAGGTTTTGAAAACAAATACACACTTTGTAAAACAGTTACTGACTCACTCCAGGATAATTACCAGCAAACCTGGAAAAGAGCCATGGAAACAAATAGTAAATGCATATTATATCGAAATTTCAAACCCGAGTTTGGAATAGAAAAATGTGTAACATAGTTGCCAGATATGTGTGTTTTACCTTTCATTAAATTTCGATGCAGCTGTCACAAGCTTGACATTGCATTAGGTAGACGCAAAGGGACAGACAGACAAAGCAGAATGTGTCATTTTTGTGATGACACTGCCTTAGTCGACGATTTTTGCTTTATTTTCGATTGTTTAAATTCCGTGATGACCGTCAGAAGTTATTCCACAATCTTGTCAGTCAAATCAGAGATATTGTATAACTTCATTTCTGGAAGGAAAAAAGATATACTGAAATGAATTTCTAATGTTGTGTAATTATCTTTTTAACATTTGAGTGTTCCATCGTAAGAGAATGTCAAGTGAATGATTTTCTGTTGAACTAAATTCTTTCTGCTTCATGTTATACGATAATCCCGATGGATTTTTATTTATCGCCGTTATCCTCTATGCCCCAGTTTGGGTTAAACGGTCTTTTAAAGAATAATGTTCTGATAATGATATTGTGTGTCGTGGGCGTGTTTTGTGTGCGAGCGAGCGGGCGTATGTGTGTGTGTATATGTTTGTGTGTGTGTGTGTGTGTGTGTGTGTGTGTGTGTGTGTGTGTGTCTGTGTGTGTGTGTCTGTGTACACAGGTCGGTGTAAAGAAGGCGTGTGTCCCGCCATACTTCCCGTGATCAGCGTATCCTGTAACGACAGTTGCCATGGAGACGGGGACTGCCCGTCCAATCAGATCTGCTGTCAGAGTTCTTGTGGCGGCTTGGCTTGCGTCGTCGCCAAACGTACGCCATTGAAACATTACGTCATTTGTGTGTGTTAAGAGGGGACAAATGTTGGTTTTCGTCCAGTGGATTTGAACATACTGTCTTGTGTTGTGTTGTTTAGCAGACAAAAGAAATTGCAGACCTTAATCATATTTCTGCTTGTTTTGTTGTTGTTTGTTTTTTGAAAGGGAAATTATTTCAGTATATCGTGTTATCCTGGAGGAATGTGAGTGTGTGTATGTGTGTGTGTGTGTGTGTGTGTGTGTGTGTGTGTGTGTGTGTGTGTGTGTGTGTGTGTGTGTGTGTGTGTAGGCCTACTCTCTGTGTGTGCTTTGTGTGTATGTATATGTATGTAAATTGAATTCAGTTTACTATTGCTTGATTGACAAATATACTGATGTGTGTGCTTGTGTATGTGTGTCTGTGCGTGCGTGTGTGTGTGTGTGTGTGCGCGCGCGCGCTGGCGCGCGTGTGTGCTCTGTCTGTATATGTATGTGTGTGTAAATTGAATTCAGTTCAACAATGTATTGTTTGATTTACAAATATACTGAAGTGTGTGCTTGTGTATGCATGTGTGTGTGTGTGTGTGTGTGTGTTTGTGTGTGTGTGTGTGTGTGTGTGTGTGTGTGTGTGTGTGTTTAGCTCCAGGAGAGGCGGAGGACAGTTGTCGTGACGAGCTGATCAGATATCACCAGCAGATGATGAAGTCTGAGGGATGCTTCCTGCGATTCCAACCCAGGTAACTGTCCAGCTTGCTTGTTTGTCTGCCACCTCCTGTTGTGTACCCCTCTGTGTGACCCAGGTAACTGTCCAGCTTGCTTGTTTGTCTGCCACCTCCTGTTGTGTACCCCTCTGTGTGACCCAGGTAACTGTCCAGCTTGCTTGTTTGTCTGCCACCTCCTGTTGTGTACCCTCTGTGTGACCCAGGTAACTGTCCAGCTTGCTTGTTTGTCTGCCACCTCCTGTTGTGTACCACCTCTGTGTGACCCAGGTAACTGTCCAGCTTGCTTGTTTGTCTGCCACCTCCTGTTGTGTACCACCTCTGTGTGACCCAGGTAACTGTCCAGCTTGCTTGTTTGTCTGCCACCTCCTGTTGTGTACCCCTCTGTGTGACCCAGGTAAACTGTCCAGCTTGCTTGTTTGTCTGCCACCTCCTGTTGTGTACCACCTCTGTGTGACCCAGGTAACTGTCCAGCTTGCTTGTTTGTCTGCCACCTCCTGTTGTGTACCCCTCTGTGTGACCCAGGTAACTGTCCAGCTTGCTTGTCTCCCTTGTTGATGTATGTTAGACATGTCAACAGCTGTCTTGTCTCCCTTGTATAGATGTATGTTAGACATGTCACACAGCTGTCTGTCTCCCTTGTATAGATGTATGTTAGACCATTGTCACCAGCTGTCTTGTCTCCCTTGTATAGATGTATGTTAGACATGTCACACAGCTGTCTTGTCTCCCTTGTATAGATGTATGTTAGACATGTCACACAGCTGTCTTGTCTCCCTTGTATAGATGTATGTTAGACATGTCACACAGCTGTCTTGTCTCCCTTGTATAGATGTATGTTAGACATGTCACACAGCTGTCTTGTCTCCCTTGTATAGATGTATGTTAGACATGTCACACAGCTGTCTTGTCTCCCTTGTATAGATGTATGTTAGACATGTCACAGCTGTCTTGTCCCCTGTATAGATGTATGTTAGACATGTCACACAGCTGTCTTGTCTCCCTTGTATAGATGTATGTTAGACATGTCACACAGCTGTCTTGTCTCCCTTGTATAGATGTATGTTAGACATGTCCACAGCTGTCTTGTCTCCCTTGTATAGATGTATGTTAGACATGTCACACAGCTGTCTTGTCTCCCTTGTATAGATGTATGTTAGACATGTCAACAGCTGTCTTGTCTCCCTTGTATAGATGTATGTTAGACATGTCAACAGCTGTCTTGTCTCCCTTGTATAGATGTATGTTAGACATGTCATACAGCTGTCTTGTCTCCCTTGTATAGATGTATGTTAGACATGTCATACAGCTGTCTTGTCTCCCTTGTATAGATGTATGTTAGACATGTCACAGCTGCCTGTCTCCCTTGTATAGATGTATGTTAGACATGTCACACAGCTGTCTTGTCTCCCTTGTATAGATGTTGTTAGACATGTACAGCTGTCTTGTCTCCCTTGTATAGATGTATGTTAGACATGTACAGCTGCTTGTCTCCCTTGTATAGATGTATGTTAACATGTCAACAGCTGTCTTGTCTCCCTTGTATGATGTATGTTAGACATGTACAGCTGTCTTGTTCCTGATGTGTTGTTGATGTGTGTTTGTTTTGTTGTGTTGTTGTTGGTGCTCAGAGTGAACAGTCACGCGTCTTTCCTGATGTGTAGTTGAATGTTCACTGCTGTCCTTGTTTGTTGTAAATTGTGTCTTGTTCCTGTAAATGTGTGCTGTATGTCTGCCCCTTGTTGTGTGTTAGACTGTCAGCTGCTTGTCTCCTTGTTGTTGTTGACATTACCAGTGTTGTTTTGTATGTGTATGTTGCATGTGTGTTTGTTTTTTGTGTATTGTTCGGTCTTGTTTTGTATGTGTGTTGCTGTTAAGCTGTCTTGCCTTGTTGTGTGTTGGTCCCTGCTTGCCCGTATGTAGTTGTTCTCACTTTGTCCTTTATAATGTTGTTGTGTACTGTTTGTCCTGTGTGGTTGTGTGTTTGTCTTTGTTGTGTTGTTAGAATGTCAGTTGTCCTCTGTGTTTACATGTCCACGCTGTTTGTCTCCTTGTTGTGTATGTTGACATGTAACAGCTGTTTGTCTCCTTGTTGTGTATGTTAGAATGTCCAGCTGTTGTCTCCTTGTAGTGTATGTAACTGTCAAGCTGTTTGTCTCCCTTGTTGTGTATGTTGACAGTACAGCTTTTGTCTCCCTTGTTGTGTATTTGAATCCAGCTGCTTGTCTCCCTTGTTGTGTATGTTGACAGTACCAGCTGTTGTTCCTTGTGTATTGAAGTCACCAGCTGTTTGTCTCCCTTGTTTGTATGTTAGAATGTCCCAGCTGTTTGCTCCTGTTGTGTATGTTGACAGTACCAGCTGTCTGTCCTTGTTATGTATGTAGATGTCGCTGCTTGTCCCTTGATGAGTTAGACATGTCACAGCTGCTTGTTCCCTTGTATAGATGTTGTTGACTGTAAAGTGTCTTGTCTCCTTATAGATGTATTTAGACATGTCACAGCTGCTTGTCTCCCTTGTATAGTGTATGTTAGACATTCATACAGCTGTTTCTCCTTGTATAGATGTATGTTAGACATTACGCTGCTTGTCTCCCTTGTATAGATGTTGTAGACATGTCATCAGCGTTTGTCTCCCTGTATAGATGTTGTTGATGTAACGCTGCTTGTCTCCCTTGTATAGATGTATGTTAGACATGTCACACAGCGTCTTGTCTCCCTTGTATAGATGTTGTTAGACATGTACAGCTGTTTGTCTCCCTTGTATAGATGTATGTTAGACATGTACAGCTTCTTGTCTCCCTGTATATGTATGTTAGACATGTACAGCTGCTTGTCTCTGTATAGATGTATGTAGACATTAAGCTGCTTGTCTCCCTTGTATAGATGTATGTTAGACATGTCAACAGCGCTTGTCTCCCTTGTATAGATGTTGTTAGACTGTCAACAGCTGTCTTGTCTCCTTGTATAGATGTATGTTAGAATGTCAACGCTGTTGTCTCCTTGTATAGATGTTGTTAGACATTAACAGCTGCTTGTCTCCTGTATGATGTATGTTAGAATGTACAGCGCTTGTCTCCCTTGTTAGATGTGTTAGAATGTACAGCTGCTTGTCTCCTTGTATAGATGTATGTTAGACATGTACAGCTGCTTGTCTCCTTGTATAGATGTTGTTAGACATGTACAGCTGTCTTGTTCCCTTGTATAGATTATGTTAGCATTAAGCTGTCTTGTCTCCTTGTTGATGTATGTTAGACTGTCCACAGCTGCTTGTCTCTTGTATAGATGTATGTTAGACATGTACAAGCTGTCTGTCTCCCTTGTTAGATGTATGTTAGACATGTCACAAGCTGCTTGTCTCCTTGTATAGATGTTAGACATTACAGCTGCTTGTCTCCCTGTATAGATGTATGTTAGACAGTCACACAGCTGTCTGTTCCTTGTATAGAGTATGTTAGACATTAACAGCTGTCTTGTCTCCCTTGTATAGATGTTGTTAGACATGTACGCTGCTTGTCTCCTTGTATAATGTATGTTAGACATGTACAGCTGTTTGTCTCCTTGTAAGATGTATGTTAGACATGTACAGCGCTTGTCTCCCTTGTATAGATGTATGTTAGACATGTACAGCTGCTTGTCTCCTTTATAGATGTATTTGACATGTAAGCTGTCTTGTCTCCTTGTATAGATGTAGTTAGACATGTCACAAGCTGCTTGTCTCCTTGTATAGATGTATGTTAGACATTCAACAGCTGCTTGTCTCCCTTGTATGATGTATTTAGACATGTCCCAGCTGTCTGTCTCCTTGTATAGATGTATTTAGACTTCACAGCTGCTTGTCTCCCTTGTTAGAGTATGTTAGACATGTCAACAGCTGTCTTGTCTCCCTTGTATAGATGTATGTTAGACATGTCACACAGCTGTCTTGTCTTCCTTGTATAGATGTATGTTAGACATGTCACACAGCTGTCTTGTCTCCCTTGTATAGATGTATGTTAGACATGTCATACAGCTGTCTTGTCTCCCTTGTATAGATGTATGTTAGACATGTCATACAGCTGTCTTGTCTCCCTTGTATAGATGTATGTTAGACATGTCACACAGCTGTCTTGTCTCCCTTGTATAGATGTATGTTAGACATGTCACACAGCTGTCTTGTCTCCCTTGTATAGATGTATGTTAGACATGTCACACAGCTGTCTTGTCTCCCTTGTATAGATGTATGTTAGACATGTACAGCTGCTTGTCTCCCTTGTATAGATGTATGTTAGACATGTCACACAGCTGTCTTGTCTCCCTTGTATAGATGTATGTTAGACATGTCACACAGCTGTCTTGTCTCCCTTGTATAGATGTATGTTAGACATGTCACACAGCTGCCTTGTCTCCCTTGTATAGATGTATGTTAGACATGTCATACAGCTGTCTTGTCTCCCTTGTATAGTTGTATGTTAGACATGTCATACAGCTGTCTTGTCTCCCTTGTATAGATGTATGTTAGACATGTCATACAGCTGTCTTGTCTCCCTTGTATAGATGTATGTTAGACATGTCATACAGCTGTCTTGTCTCCCTTGTATAGATGTATGTTAGACATGTCACACAGCTGTCTTGTCTCCCTTGTATAGTTGTATGTTAGACATTTACAGCTGTCTTGTCTCCCTTGTATAGATGTATGTTAGACATGTCACACAGCTGTCTTGTCTCCCTTGTATAGATGTATGTTAGACATGTCACACAGCTGCCTTGTCTCCCTTGTATAGATGTATGTTAGACATGTCACACAGCTGCCTTGTCTCCCTTGTATAGATGTATGTTAGACATGTCACACAGCTGCCTTGTCTCCCTTGTATAGATGTATGTTAGACATGTCACACAGCTGTCTTGTCTCCCTTGTATAGATGTATGTTAGACATGTCGTACAGCTGTCTTGTCTCCCTTGTATAGATGTATGTTAGACATGTCGTACAGCTGCCTTGTCTCCCTTGTATAGATGTATGTTAGACATGTCACACAGCTGTCTTGTCTCCCTTGTATAGATGTATGTTAGACATGTCGTACAGCTGTCTTGTCTCCCTTGTATAGATGTATGTTAGACATGTCACACAGCTGTCTTGTCTCCCTTGTATAGATGTATGTTAGACATGTCACACAGCTGTCTTGTCTCCCTTGTATAGATGTATGTTAGACATGTCACACAGCCGTCTTGTCTCCCTTGTATAGTTGTATGTTAGACATGTCATACAGCTGTCTTGTCTCCCTTGTATAGATGTATGTTAGACATGTCATACAGCTGTCTTGTCTCCCTTGTATAGATGTATGTTAGACATGTCATACAGCTGTCTTGTCTCCCTTGTATAGTTGTATGTTAGACATGTCATACAGCTGTCTTGTCTCCCTTGTATAGTTGTATGTTAGACATGTCACACAGCTGTCTTGTCTCCCTTGTATAGATGTATGTTAGACATGTACAGCTGTCTTGTCTCCCTTGTATAGATGTATGTTAGACATGTCACACAGCTGTCTTGTCTCCCTTGTAGAGATGTATGTTAGACATGTCACACAGCTGTCTTGTCTCCCTTGTATAGATGTATGTTAGACATGTCATACAGCTGTCTTGTCTCCCTTGTATAGATGTATGTTAGACATGTCATACAGCTGTCTTGTCTCCCTTGTATAGTTGTATGTTAGACATGTCACACAGCTGTCTTGTCTCCCTTGTATAGATGTATGTTAGACATGTCACACAGCTGTCTTGTCTCCCTTGTATAGATGTATGTTAGACATGTCATACAGCTACCTTGTCTCCCTTGTCCTACAGGTGTGACAGTGCTGGGAACTGGGAGAGGCAGCAGTGTCAGGACAAGCTGGGCATCTGCTGGTGTGTGACCCCTAAAGGTCACGTCGTGCCCAAGTCAAGGGTCAGAGGGGTCGCGCAGTGTCAGTGGGGTCAGTTTGGTTGTCTGTTCATTCATTCATTCATCTTTTCTCATGATAGTCAGGATGGAGTTTTCCGATCCCCTCCCTCCCCCTCCCCATTTCAAAGCCTTACCATGCATAGGGTTTTGCACAGACTCAAGGTGTCAGTGAGGTAATTACTGGCAGATTTGGGTGGAGCACGTATGGAATTGTCCAAGTTTGATGAATCCTTCTTGAACAAACTCCAGATTTGGGATGATGATGATGATGATGATGATGATGATGATGATGATGATGATGATGATGCGGAGTTCTGTTATTGAGCAAACTCCACAAATTCCAACACAGAGGATTCCCCCGTGGGGATCTTTCAGTATAAATAGTATCCCCACCTTCTGGAAATTCTGTGCTAGAAATTTCCTCTTTTCTGTCACTCTCTTTGTTTCTTTGTTCGTCCTTTGCTTTCTGTCATTTCTTCTTATCAGTTTTTGTCTTGCTGGTCCATACACCTGTACATGTTCGATAAAGTCTTACGTACTTTCTCTTAAGGTTGACAATTGTGTACATGTATAATGTAAAGTACAGTTTTAGCTTTAAGGAAATGTGATATGCGGAAGCAGTTTTAGGTAATTTAAACCTGTTTTATATGTTTAGTGTCCTTAGTTGTATTTGAATTTGTATTCCGGTATGTTTTTTTTAAATCTCCTATGTGATAAATTGGACGGAGTGGTCAACGCCAGGGGCATTTCCTTAGATTATGTGCACAAATTCATCGACATGTGTATTTGAATTTCTTTTCCATCTTTTTTCCTGTTGAAGTATTGTATCTGTTATGAAACGGTTATAGCCCTGATATGGCTGTACGCAGTCGGCCGGGCTTTAAAAAAAATGAACAATAACAATCGTAGATGGTGAGGGAGTAGGGTAGTGGTAGCTGTATGACAATGGAAGAGATGAAGAAGTGTGATTCTGGTAATGACCCTGGTCCTAGTGATGATGTTGACAATAATAATGATGAAAGAGAAACAGAAACAGGAGTTGAGTGTTTATTCAATAGGGGTTCATCTCACTCTGATAGTTCCAGAGGCCCCTCACTCAGATCTGTCAGTAATTATTTAGCAGACTCCTAACGTCTAAGCAAAACCATAAGCGCTGCAAGGTCTTGAAATGGAAAGGAGGGGAGGGTGGTATGAGGCTTATGATACACTAAACATCCTGGGAGAGCATTGTATATGTCACATGGTAAACCTATTGTTACCACACAAAAAAACAAAACAAAAAACACCCCAACAACAACAAAAAACAAACGAAAAGAAATACCAATAACAAATAAATGAAAAGAAAAAAAAAACATCTCCAGAATGTTTGAAATATTAATGTAAACGAAAATGTGCCAGTGTATTTTATGGTTTGGACTGACTATGAACCAGAGACATCAACTCTTCTTCTTCTCCTTCTTCTTCTTCTTCTTCTTCTTCTTCTTCTTCTTCTTCTTCTTCTTCTTCTTCTTCTTCTTCTTCTTCTTCTTCTTCTTCTTTTCTTCTTCTTCTTCTTCTTCTTCTTCTCCTTCGTCTTCTTCTTTTCTTTTCTTCTTCTTTTCTTCTTCGTCTTCTTCTTGTTCTTCTTCGTCTTCGTCTTCTTCTTCTTCTTCCCTTGTTCTTCTTGTTGTTCTTGTTCTTGTTCTTGTTCTTCTTGTTCTTCTTCTTCCTCCTTCTCCTCTTCTTCTTCTTCTTCTTTTTCTTTTTCTTCTTTTTTTTTTTCTTCTTCTACTTCTTCTTTCGCCTCTTCTTCGTCTTCTTCTTCTGCTTCGCTTTCTTCTTGTTCTTGTTCTTGTTCTTGTTCTTGTTCTTCTTGTTCTTGTTGTTCTTCTCCTTCTTCTTCTTCTTGTGACTCGTAATGACAGTGACGATGACGATAAAGGTGATGGCGATGGTGTTAATAATCATGTTGATGAGAATTGTTGATGGTGATGATTGCAAACACTGTGATGGTGATGATTGCTGAAATGTTAATAATTATGTTCATAATTTTATTTGTGATACTGATGACTACGGTGACGGCGGTTGTTGTAATAATTATGTTGATGATAATTGACGACAATTAACGAATATAATCAAGACATGAATCCAGGTAGTGATGACAGCGACGACGACGATGGTGATGATCTTGATGATGAAAGTTATTAGGATATGACGACGACGACAGTGATGATGATGATAACGACAACGATTACAAACGAGAAGAAGATGATGACGATGACGACAACGAAAAAGGTGATGATTGATTAATGCATTGATTGATAACGAAAATGATGATGTTACAGTGACGCCGGTGATGATGGAGGAAGCGGACAGGATTGGGAAGAAAGGGAACGACAAACTGGGTGAACAATGTCAAGGTCAGTTAATGAACCATGATGTCAAGGTCAACTCAATACACAGCTTGAATTCTCTGTGCCTCACTAAAAAGTCTGGATTAATGTTTTTTTGGCGTCTTGTAAGGTGGTCTGCGTTGACTGCATGCTATGTCTGGTGCATAGGTGTGCTTTGGTTTGAATTGTTCAGATTTGGCGCCATATGAATACTGTAATTACTACTACTATTATTATTATTATTATCATCATCATCATCATTATTATTATAATTATTATTGTTGTTATTATTATTATCATTATTATTATTATTGCTATTATTATCATTATTATTGTTGTTGTTAGCATTATTATATTATTGTTGTTATTACAATATTGTTATTATTATTGTTATTGTTGTTATTATTGTTAATATTACATTGTTGTGTTGTTTTGTTGTAGTTATTATTTAGTACTATATATATTAGTATTATATTATTATACTGTTATGTGTAATGTCATTGTGAATATGTGTAATGTGCAGCAAGTCCAAATGATTTTGGAGATCAGCGCCGTACAAGGACGATTTACGATATCTTCATGTCTGAATTTTTAATACTTTTTTTCAGTGTGCGATGGAGGAGAGAATGTCCATTGCTGTAACGAGGACCTGTGTCTACAAGGCTGTGCTGCTCACCCCTCGGCCTCCTGTCGTATTAACCCCTGTGGCGGCTGTCGCGCAGAGTTCTACAATGCTGAAAACCAGCTGCTTGACTGTGAAACAGGTGAGAGGTTGTTTTTTTATTTATTTAATGTATGCTTGCTTACTTTCTATGCTTCACAACGCTGAAAACCAGCTGGTTGACTGTGAAAGAAGTGAGAGGTTTTCACTGACTGCTTTTTTTATTATTTATTTATTTAACCCGTTGACTCCCGCATCCTATCCACCAACTGCAAAAACTTAACTCATTGACTCCCTCACCCTATCCACCAGCTTTCTGCAGGAGGCTGATAGATAGGGTGAGGGGGTCGAAGGGTTAAGATTTTTTGCTTTGCTAGCGCGATTGACAATGCATGCTACAGGGAGTCAAAGGGTTACGTTTTTTGCTTTGCTAGCATGGTTGGCAATGCATGCTACAGGGAGTCAAAGGCTTAATGTATGCTTGCTTACTTACTATGCTTCACAATGCTGAAAACCAGCTGGTTGACTGTGAACATAGTGAGAGGTTTTGAGTGACTGCATTGTTTCATATATGCTTGCTTGCTTGCTTTGCTTTTTTCATCTGGGTGCTGGAAGATGCTGCAGGAAGATAAAGCTGGTGGTCTGTGGATAAACAGGGAACCTGGCATAGCTATGTTACAGATGTGGAGTGTGTCTACCACACCATCTATCCAGCTATGCCCTGCTCTTTCTCTGGATCTTTAAGCCCGAGCATCTGGTGTTGCATGCTCGAAGGGCTGTCTGGTTTGACTGGCATCCTGTTCAGGTGGCCAGATCCCCTGTTCTGCTGTTGAGTGATGCTATGGTTGACATGTTTAACGGTTGTTCTTTTGCTGTCTCAGGACCGTCTACTTGGAATAGACTTCCACTCCCCCTTTGTCTAACACCTACCCTTTCTGCTTTTGAATCCGATTTAAAGACTCGCCTCTTTTCCCGACAGTGAATTCTGCAATTAGTTTTTTTTCCTCGGTTTGTGTAGGCCTTTTTGTATCTTGTAAGGTAGTCTGTGTTTATTTGCATACGTATGTCTGGTGCTTGGGTGCGCTTTGATTTGAATTGTCAAGATTGGCGCCTTAGAAATCCCGCCATTATTATGATTATTAACAGCAGTAGCAGTAGTAAAAGTAGTAGTAGTAAAAGTAATAGTAGTTGTAGTATTGTTGTTGTTGTTGATGTTGTTGTTTACAGAGCCCATAAATTAAAGTAGAGACTCAGAGCC
Organism: Monoplex corrugatus; assembly: GCA_030674185.1. Taxonomy (NCBI): domain Eukaryota; kingdom Metazoa; phylum Mollusca; class Gastropoda; order Littorinimorpha; family Ranellidae; genus Monoplex; species Monoplex corrugatus. The sequence goes on from JAPXFY010000026.1 coordinate 49,240,749, forward strand.
TTACCACGGCGTAGGGTTTATGCACGTACTAATGGCTTATGCCACGACTATTCAGAATCTTTTCCGTCTGTGGCGTCGGTCCATATTCAGTCTGTTCCAAACATGGAAATGCTGTCCTCAGAAACAATACAACTGAAACTGAGAGACAGGTGGACAGAGTGAGGAAGTTAAAGGGTAAACTTTTTGCAGTTGTTGGATAGGGTACGAGAGTCAAAGGGTTAAAATAAATTTATTGATTTATGCATTGATTCGGTTTTTGTATGGGAAGAGTAGCAGCGAGAGAGAGAGAGAGAGAGAGAGAGAGAGAGAGAGAGGAGAGAGAGAGAGAGAGAGAGAGAGGAGATGAGGACGCTCCATGTAATGTTGGCCCAGAGAAAAGTTGAGGTCTTTATTATCGACGATAACTCCACGATGACATGTTTTTAGTATCGACAGGGGGGAGGGAGAGAGAGAGAGAGAGAGAGAGAGAGAGAGAGAGAGAGAGAGAGAGAGAGAGAGAAGGGGGGAGGGAGAGACAGAGTGCGTGTGTGTTTAATACTAAAAGAGAGAGAGAGTGAAAGGGAGGGAAAGGAAGAGAGAGAGAGAGAGGATCAGTTTTTCTGTAAATGTGTTGGCAAGATTTTCTCATTTGTTTCTGGTAAATCTATATTTCGGGTCAAAGATGTCGACCATTGAGGAGGTGTGTGACTGCATAAGTTTGGAAGTCAAGGTCAAGGTCATACAGACCAAAAAATAATAGTCCCTGAAACTGAGCACGTTTTGCATTGTTATGAGAACAGCACTTTTTCGTGAAACTTTGGACAGTGTTGAAATTCCCTTTTCCACTGTTGTGATAGTCTTACATTGTCCTCGATGTACGACAAGTTTGACTTTGACTAAAAAGCGTCTTCAAGGTTACAGGGACATTTCGAAGTCATCAAGGTCACCTGACGTTGGTAAATACAAATCTGAATTGTCTAGTATTTTTGTTTGTTTGTTTGTTTGTGTGTAGTGTGTGGGGGGGGGGGGGGGGGGGCGTTAATAAAAATGGAGATGTTTAGAAAGCCATGACCGTTTCGGTTTTTTCTTCTCCTTAATTTCAGATGCATTACCTTGCCAGAAAAACCGCCAGAAGGCGCTGACAGCGCATCACCAGCTCAACATTATTGCCATGGCTAACAACAACCGCCAGAAAAACCTGATTCCTGTGTTGATCACGTCATCAGGCAGCAATAATCCACAGCTGGTTGTGGACGGTCAGTGATGAACGACGACGATGATGATTGATGATGATGTCCAAGATAACGAAAATGACCATGATGTTGATAATAATGAAAATGATGATGATGTTGATAATAATGAAAATGACCATGATGTTGATGATAGTGAAAATGGGGATGGTGTTCATAATGATGAATATGATGATGATGTTGATTATAATGAAAGTGATGATGACGTTGATAATAATGACAATGATGATGATGATGATGATGATGATGATGAAATTGATGATAATGTCAATGATAATGAAAACGATGTGACGTTGATAATAACGGAAAGGACGATGACGTTGGTAATGACGATGCTGATTGCTGATGCTGACAACAATGACAGTGATGGTGATAACAATGAAACTGATGATGATGTTGATAATAATGAAAATAATGATGATGTTGATAATGATGTTGATGTTGATAAAGAGGAAAATGATGATATTAATAATGATGAAACAGACGACGATGTTGACGATAATGAAACTAGAAAGTAACAAGAGTAATGGGAAGAGTGGAAGTGGTGGTAGTAGTAACAGTAGTTACTGTTTTAGCGAAGCACAGGTAGTGGTGTTGGTGATGGTGGTAGTAATAGTAGTCCCCTGTCCTCTGACATCGGTAGAAGCATGTATGAGCTCCTGTTTGGAAAACGAATACAAATGGCCGTCTTGCAGTGTATAATACAACGGACTACCGACTGAAAGGTTGTGGGTTCGCATCCCACAAGTCCTGTCAAAATCAGTGTGGAACTATTTGGCCCCAGCTGCCTCATACCCAAAGTGGAGCGAGCTGTGGATCATTTGAGAAGACTGGAACCACATAGTCAGTCACACCCACTTCGTGGATAGCTGTGTACACGTACACACTGAAACACTTATATGCGTGCATGCACGGACGCACATACACACACACGCACACACACACAGCACACACACACACACACACACACACACACACACACACACACACACACACACACACACACACACACACCACACACAAAGGATGTTGAGATAGGGTACACTCAACTTGCTAGACATGTGACCCTTGACCCAAGTTATCATCCCATATCTATCACACATCACACACACACACACACACACACACACACACACACACACACACACACACACACACACACACACAACACCACACGCACGCAAGCACGCAAGCACACACACACATACACACACACATACACACGCACGCACGCAAGCACACACACACACTTGCACAAACACACACACACATGTCTGCATGCGTACAGACAGACAGATACACATATACACACGCACGCACGCGCATGAGCAAACTTGCACAGTACTTTGGATATACGCACATGCACACACATGCACACACATATATACTCGCGCTCACACCGCCCACACACACACACACACACCACGCACGCACGCACGCACGCACGCACACACACACATACACACACACACACACACACACCACACACACACAGACAAACATATACCACATCAGCGCACATACTACAACCACATCGAACACACTACGCACACACACACATATATACAGTTGAAAAGCGTATAATATACTAAATATATACATACGTGACATTATGAATTTGCCTGTGTACATTTAATCTTAATGAATTATTGTACCTGCACTTTGCACCAGGTGCAGTCAAGTCATTTTGAATTGAATTGCATTGTATAGACAGCAAGGAACAAGAAATAACCATACCGAAATGTCTAAAGACCACAAATAAGGCGTCTTTAGACCGGATTGCGTTTCTATTTGTAGTTGTATAGGTCCTTCACCTCTCTTGAAGGCTACAGCCATCAACAAGAGATCTACATAGTCCTCTGTCCTGTGATTTTGCCTCTAGCTGTCTCCAGGTTAAGACCCAAACGCCTTGCGTCTATTTGGAGGTCTCTTTGGTGAATATGCGTTACTTTTTTGTTGTTATTGTTGCTGCTGTTGTTGTGTGACATGTTTATACTGAGTGGCTAGTTGTCTTGTGATTCATAACTTTAATTATATGTTTGCTTTATTTATCTGCTCTTTTCTTTGAAGATAAGATACACAGATACACAAGTCATTTTCCTGTAACCAAGATTTTCCCATGGTAGACTGATACGATTCTAGTATACAACAATGTAAACTAAATAAAACACAGGCTGGGTAGGACCTCAGGACCTGGACCAGCTCATGGGTTTATGTGCAGGCACCTGTGACGTTAGTGCATATGAGATTTATTCCGAGTGCGGAGACGTCATCTTGAGAAACTGAAAGTAGAGGTATCTTCGCCTGGTGTTTCTGGGCCATCCTGTCTTTAACTTTCCTTGTGCGTTCCATGTGAGGCGAGAGTCTGTCTGATGATACGTGACGCTCAGTTTCGTAGTGTGTGTCCGATCCATGTCTACCTTGTAATTGTGTTTTCTGCTGGCAGTTAGTGTGTCATGTTCCACAGATCCATGTTGCTGATCTTATCTGGCCAGTCAGTCTGGAGGATTCTTCTCACACAGCTGTTAATGAAAATCTGTATTCTGTGATTACCGTCATGGCGATGATGATACTAGTAATTGAACTAATAATAACAGTGTAATATCAAGGTATAGAATGCTGTGTGTGTGTGTGTGTGTGTGTGTGTGTGTGTGTGTGTGGTGTGTGTGTGTGTGTGTGTGTGTGTGTGTGTCCGTGTTTAGGCGTCCCCCAGAAATGTCAGCAAATGCCAGAGAGCGGGAGTTGCCATGCGTACTCACCCCAGTGGTTCTACAACGTCACATCACATCGTTGTGAACGTTTCATCTATACTCAGTGCGGGGGCAATGAGAACCGATTTCATACGGCTGACGACTGTTACCATCAATGTATGTGTGTGTGATGTGTGTGTGTGTGTGTGTGTGTGTGTGTGTTGTGTGTGTGTGTGTGTGAGAGAGAGAGAGAGAGAGAGAGTGAGTGTGTGTCTATGTGTGTGTGCGTGTATATGTGTATGTGTGTGTATCTGTGCGTGCATGTTTGTATATGCAGTGTGTGTGTGTGTGTGTGTGAGAGAGAGAGAGAGAGAGAGAGAGAGAGTGAGTGTGTGTCTAAGTGTGTGTATATGTGTATGTGTGTGTATCTGTGCGTGCATGTTTGTATATGCAAGTGTGTGTGTGTGTGTGTGTGTGTGTGTGTGTGTGTGTGTGTGAGAGAGAGAGAGAGAGAGAGAGAGAGAGAGAGAGTTTATATATGACCTGTCTGCTCAGTCTTCTCTCTGTGAAAAGTGTATTTCACACCACTGGACATAATACTTAACTACTGGACTTCAGTGCAGACGTTTGTGTGTATAGAGTTTTAGTTTTGTTTTAAGTGTGTTTGTATTCATGCATAAACTTAATCCAGTGATACTTTAGCAGATACTGAATACAGTGTTGTGTATGTTTTGAAACGGTTTATAGCTCTGATATGGCTGTACGCAGTCGGCTGGGCTTTAAACAAAAATATCAAATAACAGTTTTTGTAACTGACGTTGTTTAGGTTTTTAAACGTGACTGTTGACCTTTTGTGTTCACAGGCAATTCCTCTGGCAGTCCTTGTCACGTGAGTAGTGAACGCTTTCTTTTTAATTTCAAACTTCTCTTCAATGCATTGTTGACACAAGTGCAAACACAAAACGCATGGACAAATACTTAACAACATAGCAACGCGTAACTGCAGTTACGGCGTAGAAGTTGACATTTCTCATAACATGAAAAAATTACACATGTATAACAGGACATACACTTTTGTTTAAAGCATAATCAACAACCACACAGCATGACAAGATCAAAAGACGCGTGCAAAGCGTAACTACAATTACAGTATAGATGTTTTAAATTTGTCGTATGCATGAATAAATCCAGATTTGCTAGAAGACGTACACATTTGCATAAAGTACAATCTACAGTACAAAGCATGAAAAAGTAGATGGGCGAATACATGGATAGTCCGCTTAAAAGTCAGACGTATTGTTCATGTTTGTTATGTACATGGATATTGTGAACGTGAGTTTTATAAATAAAAAGAAAAGTTTTCACGTTTCAGCAGGGATTAATGATAAGTATGGCAGCCATTTCGTTTGTAAAGCTGACAAACTCCACGCCAATTCTTGTATCGCATTTTTGGCTCAGTTAGTAGTTTGTTCAAGAGGATTCAGCTGCACTCGGACAATTCCATATGCGCTTCACCCAAACCTGCCAAGCTGTTATCTGGTAGACTTCCTGAGCCTGCGGTAGAACTTTACGTGCTGTCAGGGTCTTGTAGTGTGTAATCTGGTTTAATGTATACAGGAACCAGAAAAAACACGAAAGAAGAATCAGAACGCGTATTTAATACAACAAGACAAGATAGGCGCAAATTTTCGGCCAACTGGCCTTTGTCAAGCGTAAGATTACAAACAAACGAACACCAGATACAAAAACTAGGAGAAAAAGACTGAAACTTCCCTGCTGCACGGTCCAGTGTGAGAAAAGGAATGTTGAGATAGGGTACACTCAACTTGCTAGACATGTGTGTGTGTGTGTGTGTGTGTGAGAGAGAGAGAGAGAGAGAGAGTGTGTGTGTGTGTGTGTGTGTGTGTGTGTGTGTGTGTGTGTGTATGTGTGTGTGTGAGAGAGGGAGAGTGAGTGTGTGTGTACCTGTTTGCCTGTCCGTCTGTCTCTCCCCCTCCCTCTCCCTCCTCTCTGCCTCGTGTCTGTCTGCCTGTCTACTCCCTCACTCTGTCATTGTAGTCGTGTATGAAATGTGATGTGTAATATGATGTGAACTCATTCCTTTTCTCACATTGCACCGAGCGGCAGGGAAGTTTCAATATACAATATGATGTGTAATGTGATGTGTGATGTGTGCAGGGTACAAAATGTGGCAACAGACAGAGATGCCGCTTGTCTCACCCCCAAGACTGCTTTTCTGGTTCATGCCGTCTGACTGCACAGTGCGTAGGTAGGTGTGTCTGTGTGTGTGTGTGTCTGTGTGTGTGTCTGTGTGTGTCTGTGTGTGTGTGTGTGTCTGTGTGTGTGTGTGAGTGTGTGTGTGTGTCTGTGTCTTGTGTGTCTCTGCGTGTGTGTGTGTGTGTGTGTGTCTGTGTCTGTGTGTTGTGTGTGTCTTTGTCTGTGTGTGTGTCTGTGTGTGTGTCTGTCTCTGAGTGTGTGTGTCTGTCCGTGTGTGTGTGTCTGTACTGTGTGTGTGTGTCGTGTGTGTGTATCTGTGTGTCTCTGTGTGTGTGTGTGTGTCTCTGTGTGTGTGTCTCTCGTGTATGTGTGTATGACTGTGTGTGTGTCTGTGTGTGTGTGTTCTTTGTTTCTGTATATGTATGTGTGTGTGTGTGTGTCTGGGTCTAGGTGTCTGTGTCTGTGTGTGTGTGTTCTAGGTGTGTGTGCTTGTGGTGTGTGTGTATGTGTGCGTGTGTCTATCAGTATGTGGTGTGCTTGTGTTGCTTTGCGTATGCATATGTTTACTTCTGTCTGTGTGTCTGTATCCGTTTTGTATAATGTCTTTCTCTCTGCCTGCCTGTCTGTCAGTCTGACTTTATTTCAGTCCCATGCCTCTCTCTGTGTCACCTCTCTTTAATAATAATACCAGCTTTTTCGCATGAAAAATGGTGAGGGGGAAAAACTCAAAAAGACCAAAGACTTGGAGAAGAACGAGATACGACATGTTCAGACAAAGTCAGTTAAGGTTGTGTATTTACGAGGGTTACAGATGAGCACCTGTGTGCTGTCTTTACATCTGGCCCTCGCACAACGAGAGACAAAGCTACACATTGCAACAAAAACCAGAAACAAAAGATGACATCTGTACATCGTAAAATAATGTTACTTGCGAAGTCTAGGTTTACACACATAGAGACTCGATTTACACAAACATCAACTAGACTTACACACTCATAGACTAGATGTACACACACACATAGACTCGATTTACACACACAGAGAAAATACACCCGCATACATTGAAGGAATGTATAAATTCGTGATATATGGAAATGGTGACAAGCACGTAAACATGAATTAACAAAGATGATTTCAAATGAATGATTACTGAAGAATTTTTCACGTTTTTATTGTATCGATAAAAAAAAAAGGAAATGCTTATTGAGGATGAATTAACAAAGGTAGTTTCAATTAAATGATTGCTGAACAGTTGTGCATATTTTTTATTACATTAATCGAATAAGTAAAGGAAGCAAACACAACTAGTCAGACAAATAAAGGTTGTAGACATTTAGAAGTAAGCAACAAAAGGAAACCAAAGCATGCTTATATAGCAGATTTATCATCAACAATACAGTAATGGCATTGTAAGACTGAGAAAAAGGGGTAGTGGGATTCAAAGAGAGAGGCGGGGGGGGGGGGGCAGGTGAGAAGGAGAAAAAGAGAAGAAGGACAAGGAACAAGGAGGGGAGAGAGAGGGGTGTGTGTGAGAAATAGGCAATTTTTTTTAAACTGCGGTAGTGGTGATTTGGTGTGCAAAGCCAGCGTGTGTGAACTCGGATTTTTATGCGTGGTCGGGCCTTCAGATGGGTGTTTGTGTGTGCGCGCATGCACGTGTCTGTGTACGCGTCTGTGAACGCACGTGTGTGCTCTCTGTTCTCTCTCTCTCTGTCCTCTCTCTCTCTCTCTGTCTCTCTCTCTCTCTCTCTCTCTCTCTCTCTCTCCTCTCCGTCTCTCTCCTCTGTCTTCCTCTCTCTCTGTCTCTCTCTGTCTCTCTCTCTCCTCTCTCTCTCTCTCTCTCTCTCTCTCTCTCTCTCGCATGCGTTTACATTGGGTGTGTATGTATATTATGTGTTTAGCGTCGCTGGGTGCTTACGAAATAGAGGGAGTGTACGTACCGAGCTGTACGAGCGAAGGGACCTACGAGTACAAGCAGTGTTACGGGAGGGTGTGCTGGTGTGTCACTGCTGCTGGTGCCCTTAACAAGGCCATCAGCTCCAAGGGGTCAGCTCTTCACTGTCAGAAATCAGGTACGTCTGAAATGGGGGAGTGGTGGGGGTGGGGTGGGTGGGGAGATTCTGTCATGTTGAGAGGTGTGGGTGTCGTGTGAATGTGTGTGTGTGTGTGTGAGAGAGAGAGAGAGAGAGAGTGTGTGTGTGGTGTGTGTGTGGTGTATGTGTGTGTGTGTGAGAGAGGGAGAGTGAGTGTGTGTGTACCTGTTTGCCTGTCCGTCTGTCTCTCCCCCTCCCTCTTCCTCCTCTCTCCCTCGTGTCTGTCTGCCTGTCTACTCCCTCACTCTGTCATTTGTCTCTGTCTGTCTCTCTTCTGTCTCTCTCTCTCTCTCTCTGTCTCTCTCTCTCCTCTTGTGTCTTTATTGTTGTTGTGATAATCACTGTTGTTGTTGTCGTCGTGATTGTGATTATTCTCCTGTACTAATTGTTCTATATTTTTGTCACAGGACCAGTTGGAGGTTTCGCACGATTAAGTGAGTACATTTCCGTTGAAATAACATCTGCAGACAATAATAAAATAATACATAAATGAATGATTAGATAGCTAGATAGCTAGATAGCTAGATAACTAGATAGATAGATAGATAGACAGACAGACAGACAGACAGACAGGCAGGCAGACAGGCAGACAGACTAGATTAGATTAGATGGGTGGATGGATGAACGAACAAGCAAACATATAAATAAATAAATAATAAATAAATAATAAATGAATAAATAAATAGATTAGTAAATAAAAGAAACAAGGAAGCAAAAATGGAGTACATTAGCAATCAAACAGGAGAAAACAGTGTGTGTGTGTGTGGTGGATTCTACCACAGAACGCACTTCATTACGAATCGACGCAAGACAGCACAAAACAAAGTACCACTCACATAACACACGACAATGCAATATGACAGTGTCATTCCGCTTGTGGCATAATGTCTGGAATGCGTGACAAGATATAACATGACGTGACGTGACGTGACGTGACAAACATCGCCCAACATAACGTGGCACTAAATTACATCACACGTGGTTCCAGAATGCCCGGACGCGCAGAAGACCGGCAATGACATAGTGGGTTGTGTGGACGGGTGCCGTGATGCCCAGTGCCCGGGTCAGCCCAGTGCCCACTGTGTGATGGACCTGTGTACCTGTCAGACACGCTTTGTGGACAGCAAAGGGAAAACTGTCAGGTGTTCAGGTAAGGACAGTCAGTTGTTTACCTGTGTATATACATTGTGTTCCCCCCCCCCCCCCCCCCCCCCCGTGGGGATGCCGGGGGCTCTTTCAGTATGAATAGTATCCCTACTTCTGGAAATTCTGTGCTAGAAGTTTCCCCTTTTCTGTCACTCTCTTTGTTTCTGTCTTCCTCCTTTGCTTTCTGTCATTTCTTTCTACCATTTTCTGCCTTGCTGGTCCATTCACCTGTATGTGTTCGATAAAGTCTTACGTACTTTTTCCTAGGATTGATAATGGGTACATGTATTAAGTGCATTTTTGGCTCTAGGGAGGTGAGAAGAGATATCGGAAGCAATTTTAGATAATTTAGGTCCGTTTTTATATGTTTTGCTGTCCTTGGGTATGCTTAATTTTGTATTCAGGCGTGGTTTTTAAATCCCCTGTGCGGTAAATCGGACGGAGTGGTCAAAGCCGGGGACATATCCTTAGATTATGTGCACGAATGCATTGATAGTGTACTTAATTTTCTTTTTTTTCTGTTTTTGTATGTTTTGAAACTTATATAACCCTGATGTGCTCTACGCAGTCGGCTGGGTTTTAAACAAGAGTAACAGTAACATTATGTTTATATTGTGTATATACATCGTTCTGTATAACTGTCCACACACAATCGGGCTTTCTGCGCAGTACACATAATCAGACTTTCCAGTGGAGTGTGGTAAACCAACGTTGTGAGCTGACCACACTCCACTATGCTTTTGCACAGTCTGCATTTTGGGTTGGCCTGCATGCTGGGTGTTTTCGTGTTTCCGTAAACCAGTCACTGTCCTGACTTAAGGATCTTTAACGCGCGTATGTGACATCCTGCATGCGTATAAGGGGTTTATGTATAAGCCTGTCTCTGCAAATATGTAGACCTGGGAAGTCGGTAAAAATGTCCATTCTTGACCCAGCGGCCGGAAGTGTGTAGACAGACCCAACTTGGGAACTTCCGATTGGAATTCCAACATGAACACGCTGGACAACCGCACACTTTGACGTGTTTGTCTGTCTGTCTGTCTGTCTGTGTCTGTCTGTATGTTTGTCTGTCTGTTTGTCTAGGAAAACCTTCACCTGCTGGGGTAGGTTGATGTTTTGTCTCCTGTTCTGTTATCTAATGTATTCACACAAAGTGATGGATTTTCCCATGGCATACTGGTTTTCAGCACCTAGTGCGGCCCTTCATGTGGAATCTAATACAGTTTCTGGAGGCGCGTATTCTTCAGTAGACACAGCATGGAAAAGAGTCCTGCGGCCTTGGGCTCAGTTTCCTCTGGTTACTTATCAGTTTATTTGATTATTGATTAACTGATGGTCTGTCTCAGGGGACAAGCCTTTCACTTTGATTGATTGATTGATTGATTTTTTGACTCGTTCATCGATAGCTTGACAGATTGATTGGTGAATCGATTTATCATTTGAGTTAGTGAATTTGCTGATTGATTTGTGGTGAATTGATTTGATTTGATTGATTGATTGATTCATTCATTCATTCACTCAATCATTCATTCATTCACTTATTCGTTCGTTCATTCGTTCGTACATTCATCCATCCCTTCATTCATTCATTCATTCATTCATTCATTCACTCGTCAGTGATTTGATTATTGATTAACTGATGGTTCTGTCTCAGGGGACAAGTGTCAGACCAATGTCTTTAGAAAAGCAGAAAACGACTGTTCTTGTAAGTTGTCCCAGTGTGTGTGTGTGTGTGCGTGGTGTCGTGTGCGTGTGCGTGTTTGTGTGTGCGGTGTGTGTTGTGTGTGTGTGTGTGTGTGTTGTGTATGTGTGGTGTGTGTGTGTGTGTGTGTATTGTGTGAGTGTCTAGTGTGTGGTGGGGGGGGGGAGAGAAAGAGAATCTGTGTATGTGTGTTTTCTATTCCACAAATTTGTGTTCGTTTTAACTAAACGTTTGGCTGTATAGATACAAATGCCTATACACGTTCATGCGTGCGTATGTGCAGCGTATATGTATGGAATTATGCGAGTGTGATCAATCCATCTTTAAAAGACTTAAGACTCCTACAAGTCACTGTGCATGTGGCCAAGTGGTTATGCAATGGACTATTGACTGAGAAGTCTTCGGTTTGAACCCCATCAGTCCCCCCGAAAATTGTTGTGGGATTGTTCTGCCTTGACATACTGCGATCCAGAGTTGAGCGTGTTATGGGCTTATCGGGAAGACCGGGAGTACATAATTCAAGTCTCATCCTTTTTACGGATAGGTCATTGAGAGTGTCGCTCACATTTACTGACCAACACTGCAGGTGTCTGTGTCTGTCGGGCCTGGTTGATGCCAGGATATACACCATGATAGAAAGCGCAGAGTACAGCCCTGTAGCGTGGTTCTCAGTCCTGCGTGGAACTTCATGGCATCATGGTCATCGTTCCCATTATCGTGAAGTCATCAATCAATACAGTCATCATCATGTGCCCTGCCACATGGCGTTGGTGATCATGGCCCTCCATGTGAATCTATTCTTCGTCGCTGCAGGTACATCTCCCACCCTGTCTGTCCTCATTCACTCTGCAAGTCCATCCAGTAAGTTCTCCCTAGGTCTACCTGGCGCTCTTTTTCCCTCCAGCTTTCCTGTTGTGACC
>JAPXFY010000026.1:49255245-49257745 GCA_030674185.1 Monoplex corrugatus
TATTGTGTACATCTGTCCTGTCATGGTCACTGTCCCGTGTGTGGTATTACTGATGTATTGTGTACATCTGTCCTGTCATGGTCACTGTCCTGTGTGTGGTATTACTGATGTATTGTGTACATCTGTCCTGTCATGGTCACTGTCCTGTGGGTGGTATTACTGATGTATTGTGTACATCTGTCCTGTCATGGTCACTGTCCTGTGTGTATTGTGTACATCTGTCCTGTCATGGTCACTGTCCTGTGTGTATTCTGATGTTTGTGTACACTGTCCTGTCGTGATGTGGTAATTGTCTGTCATGTACTGTGTATTGTGTACATCTGTCCTATCATGGTCACTGTCCTGTGGTAGTATTACTGATGTATTGTGTACATCTGTCCTGTCATGGTCACTGTCCTGTGTGTATTGTGTACATCTGTCCTGTCATGGTCACTGTCCTGTGTGTATTGTGTACATCTGTCCTGTCATGGTCACTGTCCTGGTTTACTGATGTATGGATTTTATTTCTCTTTCTATATTTGAAGTTGTAGGCAGACATGAAAATCAGCGTGGGCAAGTTTGATAAACAGCTTTTTCTGCCACTGAAGAGTAAACTATCCTTCTTATTATACTAAGGTCGTTGAAGATAATGAATGTGTCGTTGTCACTGTCATCATTACAAAAGTATAGATCTTTCTGGTATAGTGCTAATCTCAGATGTCGCTTGAACTCAACTGCGCATCACACATAACCATCCTTTTTAGCGGATCACGGAGAAGTAAAAGATGCTGGGCGAGCTGACCTCGTTGCACACAGTCTGCTTCTGTCGGTGGGTGTGTATGTTGGGTGTTTTCTTGTGTCCATAAGCCAGCCACTGACATGACTTACAGGATCATGGCTACATTCCGCCTACACACCTCCACCTGCTGGGTACAGGGTGGAGATTTTCTCTATCTCCCAGGTCAACGTGTGTGCGGACCTGTCAGTGCCAAAAACCCTTCGTGTGTGTACACGTCTGCAGAATACCACATATGCACGTTAACAATCCTCGTAAATCGCGTCATTGGCCAGCGACTTATCATCATCATCATGTGCCCTGCCACACGGCACTGGCGATCATGGCCCTCCATACGAATCTGTCCCTTGTCTCTGCAAGTACATCTCCTACCCTTTCTGTCCTCAGCCACTCTGCAAGTCCATTGAGTATTTTCTTCCCGGTGCTCATTTTTTCCTCCAATTTTCCGGTTATGACTAGACACTCTAATTTCTCTTGCCTTATAAAATTTTCTATAAATGTTGCTTGTCTTTTCCTTATCTTCTTTACTAATGATATACTTGTGTCTGCCTCCATCAAGACTGTCTCGTTTGTTTTCTTTGCTGTCCATGGAATTCTCAGCATTCTTCTTAGAAAACACATTTCATTTGCCTCAATCCTGTTCTGCCTGGCGGCTTATGGGAACTTGAAAACTTCGAGCATGCCCACCCACCAAAGATAGCAGATCGTACAGCGACATAGTGGGGTGGTGTCAGTTTGCCTGACGGATTGAGTTCTCTGTGCTTCTAGTAAAACGTCTGTATATAATGCACCATGAGTCCAGATTTGTTTTGAGAGTACCAGAACCATTTATGCCATCACAGCAAATGACCTGTCATTTCAGTCGTCCACACCAACTGTGAGTTACGGCAGTGTGAGGCCAGGTCCCACAACCTGAGGGCCAACACCAGTGACGCCATGCTGGAGGTACCACAATGCGAGGAGGAGGACGGAAGGTACGTGGCGCGGCAAAGACGGGCCGGCAACTCCAGCTTCTGTGTCGATCCCTTCGGCCGTCCCGTGCCGGAACCACAGTCTGGAAAATGCGGTAAGTCACCTGATGAGAACACAAACGAAGATTCACATACACAACACACACACACACACACACACACACACACCACACACACACACACACACACACACACACACACACACACACACACACACACACACACACACACACACACACACACACACACACACACGCACGCACGCACGCACGCACATACACACACACACGCTGTCTCTCTCTCAGTCTCTCTCTCTCTCTCTCTGTCTCTCTCTTCTGTCTGTCTGTCTGTCTGTCTCTCTCTCTTCTGTCTGTCTCTTTCTTCTGTCTGTCACTCTCTTCTGTCTGTCTGTCTGTCTGTCTCTCTCCTGTCATCAGTCCGTCTGTCTGTCTCTGTCTCTCTTGCTTGCTCGCTGTCTGTCTCTCTCTATCTTTCTCTCTCTTTCTCTCTCTCTCTCTCTTGTTTTCGTCATATATTTATCGTTGATGTTCGTTGTAGACTACAACCTGGTGTGGATAGACAAGAGGAGACATCATGTCTCATGCCTTGTTGTACGTTATATCATCAGTGGATGAAGAGGATAGGTATCCTGGCTGTTGTGTTTGTCCTGCACTTGTTTGTCCTACACTTGTTTGTCCTCAGCCAGAAATCCTGTCGATGGTAGCAAAGACAACATCAGCACTGTCTAGGCTGA
>JAPXFY010000026.1:49267745-49307745 GCA_030674185.1 Monoplex corrugatus
TGCATGCATACATACATACATACATACATACATGCATGCATGCATGCATACATACATACATACATACATACATACATACATACATGCATACATACACACACATGTCTGCCTGTCTGTCTGTGTGTATGTATGTATGCTTGCATACACATATGTATGTATGTATGCGCACACACACACTTGCATACATACATACGTGCAAGTATGCATACATACGTACATACAGACAGACACACATAGATATATAGACTGACAGACAGACATACAGACAGACAGACATAAACACATACAGACACATATACATATATGCATACATACATACATATGATCATAGATATATGCATATTTGAATGAAATCATACAGACTGACAGACAGACATACAGATAGACACACATAAATACACACAGACACATATACATATATGCATACGTACATACATATGATCATAGATATATGCATATTTGAATGAAATCACTGTTTCTGTGTCTGTTTAAAAAACTGATTATGAAAATAAAAACAATTTTTTATCAACATTCGTCGTTTTGGTTGTGTAAAGATATGTCTCTTCTGTCTGTTTGTATGTGTGTGTGTCTGTTTGTCTATTTGTCTCTTTCTCTTTCTCGTCTTTTTACTTAGTAGTTCCACGTTTCTCTCGTCTCGCCTCTTCTCTCTCTCGTCTCTCTCTCTCTCCCTTCTCTCTCTCGTCTCTCTCTCTCTATCTGCCTGCCTGTTTGTCTGTCTGTCCGTCCATCTGTCTGTCTGTCCTGTCTGCCTGTCTGTCTGTTTCGGTGTGAAGATGACGCAGTATATCATGGCTCTACCCAGAGATTGTGTGCGTGAATACATTGATTGTGTGATTTATTTTCCATGTATTTGTGCACACTTTTTGTGGATGTCCTCCTGGAATTGACCATTTCATCCAATTTATCAGTAGAGGTTTTAAAAAACAAAACCTGAATACAAATGTACAAATATAACTAATGACACTAAAACATTTATATATAAAAAAAAAATATGGCCTAAATTGCCACAAATTGCTTCTATGCATCACATTTGCTTAGAGTCAAAAATGAAGTTAATACATGTGCCCAATTATCAATCCAAAACAAAATATGTAAGGCTTTATAGAACATACATGTATACAGGTAAATGGACCAGCAAGGCAGAAAATGATAGAATGAGACGACAGAAAGAAAAAGAGCAAAACAAAAACAAAGAGAATGGCAAAAAAGAGGAAATTTCTAGCACAGAATTTCAAGGTGGGGATACTGTTTATACCGAAAAAGCCCCGGGCATTCCCATGGGGGGTTGTTGAAAGGTGAAACAGGGGCATGGCATGGGCATTGCGCATAATACATTTTATGGTAATGACTGTTTAAAACAAAAACATTAGTTGATACTGGTCGCCATGATTAAAGTACACGCTAGATGACAGGATACGGCATTCAGCAACAGAACACAGGATGTTCACTAAGGTTTATCAAAAGCATTTAATTAAACAAACACGTTGACTGGGAAACAAATATATTCTTATATTAAACAGGACACACGTAAGCCTATAGATCCTTTTTTTTTTAAATTTTTTTTTTTTTACATTTTATGATTTAATTAATCAAACTATGTTCATTAGTTATATAAAACGTTCTTATGTTACACAGAACACATGTAGGCCTACACATTCTTTCCACTCTTTTATGATAAGCAGCATGTTCACTTATGACAAACAGAATGTACACATCATTTTTATGATTACTATCGTATTTTCATATTGTATCAGTATATTTTTAAAGTAACATATATATATATATATATATATATATATTATATATATATATATATATATTAAAAAGGCCTCAATAAAGACAGCATGTAAATACTTTATATGCTACGTATGTCTATGTACACAAATGTCTGTGATTTTACAATATCATATAAACATAATATTGCACGTTTAATACTGGACATACATAATGTCTCACACACTGAAGTATGCGCTATTCTTTCACACAGTCGTTCAAACACCATGACAATTTATAAAAACAGATAATTTCCAGGAGCTGCATAAAAAGCTGCATAAAATCATCTATCATCATCATCATCTTCTTCTTCTTCTTCTTTTTCTTCATCATCATCATCACCATATCATCATCAATAGTAATAATACCAATAATGTAAAATTTGCACTGCACAATATTCCAGGAAGCAACTTGCTAAAAGCTATGCACGTTCACAAGAAATGTTAGGCACAAAAACGTAAGTTAACAATCATTCAGTGACATATGCATGACATGACACAGAATAATAAAATGTTCAACAGTATCGTATGCTTACGAAAAGAGAACTCTCTTTCATATGAACACGTACAAACACGCGCGCACACACACACACAAAACCACACACAAAACACACACACACACACACACACACACACACAACACACACACATCACACACACACACCATGTGCGCATGTGCACACGCAGTCAGACACAAACACATACATAGTCATGTACACACACACAACACACACACACACACACACACACACACACACACACCGACAAACACCTACATAGTGCCTCACTGGGGAAAAAGAACACCTGGAAAAGACAAATTAAGTACACATATCAATGCACTCATGTAACACCTGGAAAAGACAAATTAAGCACACATATCAATGCACTCATGTAACACCTGGAAAAGACAAATTAAGTACACATATCAATGCACTCATGTAACACCTGGAAAAGACAAATTAAGCTACACATATCAATGCACTCATGTAACACCTGGAAAAGACAAATTAAGTACACATATCAATGCACTCATGTAACACCTGGAAAAGACAAATTAAGTACACATATCAATGCACTCATGCACATAATCTAAGGATATGCCCCTGGCGTTGACCACTCCATCCAATTTATCAACAGGGCGATTAAATTCCTGAATACAAATATAAACATAAGTTATGAAACTAAAACTTATATAAAACGGCCTAAATTACCTAAAATTGCTTCTGGACACCTCATTTCCCTGGAGCCAAAAATGCACTTAATACGTGTACCCAATTATCAATCCTGAGAGAAAGTATGCAAGACTTTATCGAACACATACAGGTGAAGGGACCAGCAAGGCAGAAAATGATAGGAACAGATGACAAAAAGCTGAAGAGCAAGGCAGAAACGAAGAGAGTGACAGAAAAGAGGAAATTTCTAGCAGAGAATTCCAGAAGGTGGGGACACTGTTTATACTGAAGGAGCCCCCAGCATCCATAAGAGGGGAGGAGATGCAGTGAAACTAATACTAATAACAACTGGACACCTTACAGCCCCGAACCACCCCTGGCCTTGAACAGACTGAAGTGGAGAACTCTCGCTGCTGCTCTTCATGCCAATGATACAAGTGAATAAGTGATTAAGTAGTCTTCATTCACAAAAAGGCACGTTCATACAAACAGAGTATTCAGATTTGCTATTTCCATCTGTACATATGTCAGTTCATACATAGATATATCATATTGCACTAGACGTCTGTAGTTTTTTTGCACAATCCGCACAGAACATAGTGTTATGAATTCATATTTTCAGTACAGAGTATATCACAATTCAATACATATCAAAATAATATCATTATCCGATTCACATCAACTATGTATTGCACATCCACACGTACACAATACAGTTAGTGTATATGTATACGGTATTGCACTTTGGTGTGTCCGTTATCGTTTCCACATTTTGCAAGCAGCTAGACCATCAAATTGTATCAAAGATGATTTTGCAAGGTACACACACCGCACATCAACGTTAAGATCGAATGCTGAACCCCTCAAATTGTGAAAAAGTGTGTCTTGCCAACAATAGAGCGTCTAATCATCAAATGCCAACTTCACTGGGATAGGACACATTGTCCATATAAAAGACAAACATCCTATAATTGCTCTTGTACAAACAGCTGAAGCCAGGATACTGTAACCAGGGAAAACCGCTAAAGCGATACAGGAATACTGTGAAGGCCAACATCATCAGCTACTAGCATCAACACTGCCAGCTAGGAAACATTGCCCACAACTTAACCCTTCCACTCCCGCACCATGTCCACTAGCATTCTGCTTTCATTGCCAACCACGCTAGCAAAGCAAAAACTTAACCCTTTGATTTCCTCATCCTATCCACCAGCTTCCTGCAGCTTCCTCAAAAACACGCATAAACACACACACACACCACATACACATAACCAACACAAAACGCACTCCACACACCACCCCAAACCACATCCACCACACCCACACACACACACACACACACACACACACACACACACACAACACACAAGCACCACAAGACAATGAAACAGCTAAAGCCACTTGCTGAACACACATAATGCATCAGTAACAAAATATTGCAGCCTTCCCGATGCTGAACAACGTGCGAACGTCATCTGAGGATAGCACCAACACAACACTTTATGACAGTCATGTCCTGTCCACCCAGTTTACGGTTCACAATGCTGGATCATGGAGCACGACAGAAAGTGACCTTACTAAGCTTTCCCCTTCTTCACAGAGAATCTTCACAGAATCGTAAGAATGTTCAGGCCCAATACCATATCCAGTCAACATCTATGTGCCAGATGCAGTCAACAGAGTATGGACACCCTCATCGTCAAAACGACATGGAGATGGATTGGGTACATCACCTGAAAAGAACAGGATAACATCACCCGGACTGCCGTCAACTTGACACCAGAAGGAAGACGTCGGACAGGAAGACCCCAGAACACGTGGCGAAGAACAACAGAAGACTTTAAAGGCCCTGAAACACACTTGGGACACTATACAAAGACCCAGAACAGAACAGAAGGAAGTGGAGAACCGTCCTTGTTGCCTTAACGTCTGAAAATCTAGGATTTGTTAACATCGTGTAATGACATCACACACGCCCTCGCCGACCAAAAAAAAAAATGTTTGTTAATCTTAATTCAGATTGTTCAACTATTTCTCTGTTTTGTTGGCATATATCTATTAAAATTGTTGTTTGATTTGAATCTCTCTCTTCCCCCCCCCCCCTCTCTCTCTCTCTTTCTCTCTCTCTTCTCTCCTATATATATATATATATATATATATTCCCCCCCCCCTCTCTCTCTCCCCAATTCTAAAACATTTTGATCTAAAAATCACGACAGTCAACAGACGTCCAAAACAAGTGCGACTGCCCGCATTCAACAAACAGGACCAGAAAAACCAAACAAACAAAAAAACACGTAAATAGAATCAGAAGGTACTTTTAATACAACCAGGCAAGACAGGCGCGAATTTTCGGCCAACTGGCCTTTGTCAAGCGTAAAATCACAACAATAACAACAAAAATAAACACCAAATACAAATATTAGGAGAAAATCTAAAACTTGCACTTGACAAAAGCCAGTTGGCCGAAAATTTGCGCCTGTCTTGTCTGGTTGTATTAAATACGCGTTCTGATTCCATTTTCGTGGGTTTTTTTTCTGGTTCCTGTGAACAGACATTCATGAAAGGAGTTTCTTCACAGGCACGAACACTCTTTAAAAAAAGACACTAAAATCCTGTTGAATTAAGTCATCATCACAAAGTTCTTGACGATATCCGGGACGGCAGACGCTGCACCTTGTCCGGCAGACAGGGCCCCAGCAGCTGTCTCAGCACCAGACGGACACGGTGCTTCAGGGACAGCGGGCTCTTGGCCAAGCGGATCAATTCGATCTTCTGACAGGCGCTCAGGTGACGGTGCGTCATCACCACGTCACGGTCGAAAGCGGAGCGCTGCTGACGAGCAGGCTGTAGACGCATCGTTGTCCTTGACGTGGGCCAGGTAGTTGAGAACCCCGTGAGGGTCAACTACCCGTACGTTGGTGGCTGCACCTGAAACATTATGGGTAGGTATAAGTATAGTTCATTGCCATCAGTGAGTGAGGTTTACTATAATAGGCTAATCTTCCTTCTTGAAGTTCTTTTTTCCAGTTTCAACCTCTGGCGTGACCGAAATGTTCTATAAGTGGCGTGACCGAAATGTTCTATAAGTGGCGTGACCGAGATGGTCTATAAGTGGTGTGACCATGATGGTCTATAAGTGGCTGAACATGATGGTCTATAAGTGGCGTGACCGGGATGGTCTATAAGTGGCGTGACCGGGATGGTCTATAAGTGGCGTGACCGGGATGGTCTATAAGTGGTGTGACCATGATGGTCTATAAGTGGTGTGACCATGATGGTCTATAAGTGGTGTGACCATGATGGTCTATAAGTGGCGTGACCATGATGGTCTGTAAGTGGTGTGACCATGATGGTCTATAAGTGGTGTGACCATGATGTTTTATAAGTGGCGTGACCATGATGGTCTATAAGTGGCGTGACCATGATGGTCTATAAGTGGTGTGACCGGGATGATCTATTAGTGGCGTGACTAGGATGGTCTATAAGTGGCGTGACCATGATGGTCTATAAGTGGCGTGACCGGGATGGTCTATAAGTGGCGTGACCGGGATGGTCTATAAGTGGCGTGACCATGATGGTCTATAAGTGGCATGACCGGGATAGTCTATAAGTGGCGTGACCGGGATGGTCTATAAGTGGCATGACCGGGATGGTCTATAAGTGGCATGACCGGGATGGTCTATAAGTGGCGTGACCGGGATGGTCTATAAGTGGCATGACTGGGATGGTCTATAAGTGGTGTGACCGGGATGGTCTATAAGTGGCGTGACCGGGTTGGTCTATAAGTGGCGTGACCGGGATGGTCTATAAGTGGCATGACCGGGATGGTCTATAAGTGGCATGACCGGGATGGTCTATAAGTGGCATGACCGGGATGGTCTATAAGTGGTGTGACCGGGATGGTCTATAAGTGGCATGACCGGGATGGTCTATAAGTGGTGTGACCGGGATGGTCTATAAGTGGCATGACGGGGATGGTCTATAAGTGGTGTGACCGGGATGGTCTATAAGTGGCATGACCGGGATGGTCTATAAGTGGCGTGACTGGGATGGTCTATAAGTGGCATGACTGGGATGGTCTATAAGTGGCGTGACTGGATGGTCTATAAGTGGCAGTGACTGGGATGGTCTATAAGTGGCATGACCGGGATGGTCTATAAGTGCGTGACTGGGATGGTCTATAAGTGGCATGACTGGGATGGTCTATAAGTGGCATGACCGGGATGGTCTATAAGTGGCATGACTGGGATGGTCTATGAGTGGCATGACTGGGATGGTCTATAAGTGGCGTGACCATGATGGTCTATGAGAGGCGTGACCGGGATGGTCTATGAGAGGCGTGACCGGGATGGTCTATAAGTGGTCTAAGTCATCTATGGATATAGGTCAGATAATAATTATCAACGTTGACATCCATATATACAGACATGCATCTATGTACAAAGTCGTCGTTAACATACCTACACACATGGGCATCAACACACACACACACACACACACACACACACACACACACACACACACACACACACACACACATACACACGCATACATAAATAAACACATACATGCGCACAAACACATGCATACACACATACGCCAACACAAACATACGCACAAACACACACACATGCACGCACATACGCCAACACGCATTATCATTATTGTCATTGTTCTTAAACAAAACACACACATGTAACCCATCTATGACTCTAAAAGAAAAACAAAACCTGGAAAAGAAAATTGAGTACACATATCAATACACTCGCCCACATAAACCAAATATATGTCCTTGCGTCCTTCCACTCTGGCCATTGACTTCTTTCAAAGAAGTGCCCAGTGGTGCCTTGTTAACCTCACCCTCTCACGTCGTTTAGCCTACCAGCTGAAACGGTGTACCGGGCTGTGACACTTGGAGCCAGCCGTGAGTGATTTTAGGAAACGGATGGGACCAGTGTTTACATCCATCCTACAAATAGTATACACAGAACAAAGGTTCTACCCCTATCCAGAGCCCCCCCCCCCCCTCCCTCCTACACTCCAAATATAATAGAATACAACACCTGGAAACGACAAGAGACAGAAAACCGACAACCTACTCACCAGTGAAGTGAACTTTAGCACCATACTTGATGAGCAGCTGCACCATGGAAAAACTGACGTCATTCTCCATGCGACGTAAGTATTCCACCAGTGACGACAGATAGGCGGGTGACGTGTAGGTGACGTAACCTGAATGAGCGTTGACGTCAGCGCCTTTCTGTAGCAGGAGCTCCACCAGTTCTTCTTGTCTGGTCAGACCGCGGGTGGCACAGGCCAGCATCAGTGACGTCATGCTTTCGTCTGACCGCTCATCCACCTGTCCCAACAGATTGTTATTCTTATTGTTGCTTAAAGCCCAGCCGACTGCGTAGAACTATATCAAGGCTATAACCATTTCACACAGTACTTCAACATGAAAAACACAAACGGAAAAGAAAATAAACTATACATATCAATGCATTCGCGCACAAAATCTAAGGAGATGTCCCTGGCGATGATCACTCCGTCCAATTTATCGCACACGGGATTTAAAAAACATACCTGAATGTAAATGTAGACATAGCTAAGGACAAGAAAACATATATAAAAACAGACCTAATTGCCTAAAACTGCTTCCGCATATTTCATATTCCTAGAGCCAAAAAAGCACGTAATACATGTACCCAATTATCAGTCCTAAGAGAAAGTACTCAAGATTTATCGAACACATACAGGTGAATGGACCAGCAAGGCAGAAAATGATAGGAAGAAATAACAGAAACAAAGGAGGAAGAAAGAAACAGACTGACTGACACAAAAGAGGAAATTTCTGGCACAGAATTTCCAGAAGGTGGGGATATTATTCATACTGAAAGATACCCCAGCATCCCCATGGGGGTGTCCCAACAGATACCACATAAGTGACATCATACTTTCATCTCTGCTGACGTCACATATTTTCACCTGATGTCGCGAGGTTTTGATTCACAAACCCAGTGATGTTAAGGTGTTATCTGACACTCATCAGCGATTACTGAGAAAAACAAAATAAAACAACAAAACAAAAGAAAACAAAACTAAACTAACTTAGCTAAAACCAACCAACCAAACAAAAACAACGACAAATAAGAAAAACGCGTATAACAAAACATAGCAATATTTGGCCAACTGGTCTTTGTGAAACGCATACAACAGACAACAAAGAATAAATGCACAACAGCACAATATAACAAACAAAAAATAAATAGACAACTTTCCAGTTGTAACGTCCTGGCAAGAGAAAATAACGGATGTGTGTACAACTGAGTAATTGGGCAGTTGTCCACCGTTTTTTGTGCTAAATTCTGGCAGTTATTCTTTTCTTGTTTTTTTTTTTTTTCTATACGATTGACAAAGGCCAGTTTCTTTGCTACAGGTACACACATCTGCCATTATCTCCTCCCAGGACGTTACAGCTGGGAAGATATCTGCTGGTTGTGTTTGTGTGTGTGTGTGTGTGTGTGTGTGTGTGTGTGTGCGTGCTGTAGGTGTTGTTGTGCTTGTGCTGTTTGTGTTGTGTGTACTGCTAATATTTATTTCGTTTATTTATTTATTTATTTATTGTCAGTTGTACACGCTCGTTAAAAGCCAGTTGGCCAAAATTTTCGTCTGCCTTGTCTTGTTATATCAAATACGCGTTCTACTTCTATTTTTGTGTTTTTTCTGGTTCGTATCTATCGTTAGTTTCCTTGTATCCCAAAGTGAGCGTGGATCCACTGGAGGAGGACGATATTGGTGGATTTGTTGTTTGTTCCACATGGGTTTCATCGCAATCGGACTATTCCAATGCACTCCACCCAAAGGTGCCAGCAATTGTTGGGAGTCTTCTTTAGCTTGTGCAAAACCCTATGCATTGACGACTGACATAACGATGATTTATTTATTTATTTGTAGTCGATGATTTATTTGTTTATTTATTTTCTCTTCTTCTTCTTCTTCTTCTTCTTCTTCTTCTTCTCTCTCTCTCTCTCTCTCTCTCTCTCTCTCTCTCCTCCCCTCTCTCTCTCTCTCTCTCTCTCCCCTCTCGTCCTAAACTACGTGACGGTCTGATGTGCCGCACAAAAGAACTGTTCACCAGATTCCTCCAGCTCTGTTGTTTGTATGCCAAAGCCTGGGTCTTTTTCTTTGTTTCATTGTTGTTTAAAGCCCAGCCGACTTCGCAGAGCCATATCAGGGCTATAACCGCTTCAAAAA
Source organism: Monoplex corrugatus (assembly GCA_030674185.1). Lineage (NCBI taxonomy): Eukaryota > Metazoa > Mollusca > Gastropoda > Littorinimorpha > Ranellidae > Monoplex > Monoplex corrugatus. The sequence goes on from JAPXFY010000026.1 coordinate 49,277,968, forward strand.
CACAAAAACTTCAACAGGAAAAAAAAAAAAAAAAGAAAATTAAGTACACATATCAATGCATTCGCGCACATAATCTAAGGACATGCCCCCGGAGTTGACCACTCTGTCCAATTTATCGCACAGGGGATTTAAAAAACACACCTGAATATAAATTTAAGCATACATAAGTACACCAAAACATATATAAAAACGGGCTTAAATTACCTAAAATTTCTTCCGAAAATCTCACTCCATACGAGCCAAAAATGCTCTTAATACATGCATCCAATTATCAATCCTAAGAGAAAGTATGTAAGACTTTATTGAACACATACATGTGAATGGACCAGCGAGCAGAAAATGATAGGAAATGACAGAAAGCAAAGGAGGAAGAAAGAAACAAAGAGAGTGACAGAAAAGAGGAAATTTCTAGCACAGAATGTCCAGAATGTGGGGATACTACTTATACTGAAAGAGCCCCCGCATTCCCACGGGAGGATTTTCTTAATTGGAGTCAGCAGATCTTCAATTGGTCCAACTGTTGCTTGATTGTCTGGCACGCTTACTGGTAGCATCATAATCATATCAACATCATTATTGTTTAATATTAACTGTAATCTATCGTACCTGGGCACCCCATTTCAGCAGCATCTGACACATATCCGGACGGTCACAGGCCACAGCCGTGTGTAGCGCTGTGTATTTATAGGTCTCCGGTCTCCTTAGCGACGCCTGTGACGTAACAACAGGTGCACGAGCGCCGCGTTGCCACTGGCAACGGCAAATGCAGCGCCGTCTTTTGGTCGAAACGAGGCGGACACTGGAACAAGAACGAGAAAATGGTTCGTTTGTTGGTGGTGGTAGTGGCTTAAGCGAAGCGTATGCTGTCTTATGTATGGGGAAGAGAACTGATATTGTTGTTTAAAACCCAGCAGACTGTTAGAGCCATATCAGGGCTATACCCGCTTCAAAACATACAAAACTTCAACAGGAAAAAAAAAATTAAGAGTACACATATCAATGCATTCGAAGCACATAATGTAAGGACATGCCCTCGCGTTGACCACTCCGTCCAATAATCGCACAGGGGATTTTAAAAAACCTGAATACAAATTTAAGCATACCTAAGAACACCAAAGCATATATAAAATGAGCATAAATTACTTAAAATTGCTACCGCTTATCTCACCTCCCTAGAGCCAAAAATGCACTTAATGCATGATACCCAATTATCAACCCTAAGAAAAAGTATGTAAGACTTTATCGAATACATACAGGTGAATGGACCAGGAAGGCAGAAAATGATAGGAAGAAATGACAGAAAGCAAAGGAGGAAGAAAGAGACAAAGAGAGCGACAGAAAAGAGGAAATGTCTAGCACAGAATTTCCAGAAGGTGGAGATTTTATTTATACTGAAAGAGCCCCCGGCATCCCCACGGTGGGAAGGGAGGAGAGGACCAGAGCCTAACACAATGGCAGAAGCAGCTGGAAAGAGTTCCAGCTGAGGCACAAGGCAAATGAAATGTCCCTGTATGTTGCTGGTGTCCGATAGCTAAGTGGTTAAGACATCTGTCACAAGGGTGACTAGGTTTTGAGAAGCCCGACACCTTTGGAGGTGGGGGTTTGAATCCAGGTGAAAAACGAAACAGTGGTAGCATTCAGGATTCATGACCTGAATGCGTCCTGGTCCCTTAGAGTGTTAGGAGATTGGCCGAAAACTTGCTTGAGGGGGGTGCTCTGAGGACCTTTTGCTGTCTAGCTCCCCATGGATTTTCTCACTATTAATGTCTACAAAGACACCAATGGCAATGTATTCACAAAATAAATATAAAATTCCTTCACATAGAAATCTTAATATCAATATCATGTCTACACAAAAAGATCGAAATAATGTCTCCATATCTGTATGACCATGTCTACACACACACACAGACACACAGAGACACACACACGATTCAAATAGAAAGAAAGAAACAATAACAACGATGATCACCACCACAACAACAACAAACACAACGACAACAACAACGAACAAACAAAAAGAAACAAGACACGCCCTATCCCCCCCCCCCCCCACAAAAAAAATGTAGGATGATACTACACCTGAAGGTCCACTGTGGCCCCGTGGGACAACAACATACGGGCAGCAGCCAGGTTCTGTTGTCGACAGGCTCTCATTAGAGGGGACACTCCACACCTGACAGACAATGGTCACACAGGTATTTCAGTTTCAGTTTCTCAAGATGACGTCTCCGCGTTCAGAACGAAATCCTTCTGCGCTAACGTCACAGCTGCCATGTGTATGGTGATCATGGCACAAGCCTTAAGCCTGCACATAAACCCATGAGCTGGCCAGGTCCTGAGGTCCTACCTAGACTGTATAGAAGGTATTTCAACATCAAAAATGGTACAGTAGAGAGGGCAGCCCTTTCACGCAGTCTCCATCGACAATGGAACACCATGGCATCATCATCACCGTCATTCCTGTTTATTTTATGAAGAGTGATTCATGTTCTGTGGCTTTTTATGCCTTGATTTCATTGTTGCAACAACAACAACAAATACAACAGCAGCAACAACAACACCAGAAATAACGACAAACAATATAAACAACATAAAAACAACAACTACAGCAGCAATAACAGCAACAGCAGCAACAACAACAATTAACAATGACAGCAACAACAGAATCAAAAACAACTGCAACAGCCATGACAAAGACAATTACAACAATCACAACAACAGCAAAACAACAACAACAATCAACAAGAGCATCAATGACAACAACAAAACAAGAACAACAACCAACAACACAACAACACACCAAAACCGACAAACAATAAAGACAGCAGCAACAACCACCACCACCACCACCAAACAAAAATATCAACAATAACAACAACATAATCATAAACAACAACACCATCTACAACAACAGAACAACATGAAAATGGCGATTTCAACAACATCAACAACAAGAGCAAGAATAGTATCAACAACATAAGCAACAGCAACAAGAAAAGCAACAATACTATGAAGAACAGAAACAACAACAACAGTAGCAACACCAGCAAACAAAAGTTATAACAACAACAACAACAGCAAACAAAAACAACAATAACAACAACAACGACCACGACAGAAACAGCCACAAATAACAACACCTATCGACAATAACAATAACAACAAAAACAGCAACAATAAAAAAAAACTGCAACAATAACAACTATAATAACAACAGCAACAACAATAACAGCAACATGTAATTAAATGACTGTTATGTAACGACAACAACATATAACAACAACATCTATAGACAATAACAAAACAACAAAAACAGGAACAAAAACCAAACAGCAAAAAGAACAGCTATAACAACAGCAACAATAATAACAGCAACATGTAATTAAAATGACTGCTACCTAATGACAACAACAAATATTAACAACATCTATCGACGACAACAACAATAACAACAAAAACAGCAACGTAAAGAAACAACAACAACAACTTTAACAACAACAACAGCAATAACAGCAACATGTACCCCAAATGACTGTTAAAGGAGGCTGACACAAAAAGATTGTTAATGAAGAAGGTTAGGAAAAGACAAGCAACAAATATAGGACATGTTACGCGAAATTAGAGCACTGGTCACAACAGGAAAGCTGTAGGACAAAATGAGCACCAGATAGATCAAGGGAGAAACTATTGGACGGACTTGTGTAGTGGATGAAGATAGAGGGTGAGAGATGTGCTTTGTAGCAACATGGGATAGATGTATGGAGGGCCATGATCCCCAACGCCATGCGGCAGGGCACATGATGATGTTACCTGTTGAAGACGTTGGGATCAGCCCCATAATCCAACAAGATCTTCAGACATTCCAGGTGTTCCAGAGGCACCAAGTTGATCTCGTAACCCATGAAATACTTATGGTCAGGTCTGGCTCCATGGTCCAACAACAGTCTGAAACAGGGATATGGACCTAGATGTGTATTTTTGTTACTGCTGTTGTTGTTACTACTTTGTTGTTGTTGTTGTTGTTATTCTTGCTGTTGCTGCTTTTTGTTGATGTTATTCTTGCTGTGAATCTCGTTGTTCTTGTTACTGCTGTTGTTGTTGTTGTCATTGTTGTTGATATTATTGTTAATGTTGTTGTTGTTGTTGCTGTTGCCACTGCTGCCATTCTTGTTATTACCGTAACTTGTTGATGTGTTATTGTTATTCCTTCTGTTGTTGTTGTTGTTGCTGCTATTTTTGCTGTTATTGTTGCTGCGGTTGTTTGTCGTCGTCGTTGTTGTTTGTAAATGTTATTATTGGTGTTGTTGTTGCTGCTATTGTAACTTTTGTTATTGCTGTTGTTGTTGTTACTGCTGTTGCTGTTGTTGCTGCTATTGCTGTTGTTGTTGTTTACTGTTGTCACCATCGTTGTTATTATTGTTGTTGTTTGTTGTTGATGTTGTTATTGTTTCTTGCTGTTATAGTTTTGTTTCTTTATTATAGTGCTCCGATTTGTCTCGAATGCTGTGTATGCACATTGCTTTGCCTACAGGGAAAAGGCGGTATGTTGCTGCACAGTCTGCATACTCCATCTTCACTGGGGTGTGCTGGGGTGTTTTCATGTTTCTATAATCCAAAACAAGTGTGAATGCCCGCGTTCAAGCAAACAGGAACCAGAAAAAAAAAAACACGAAAGAAGAATACGAACGCGTATTTAATACAAAAAGACAAGACAGGCGCAAATTTTCGGCCAACTGGCCTTTGTCAAGCGTAAGATTACAAACAAACAAACACCAGATACAAAAATTTTGAGAAAAAGACTGAAACTTCCCTGCTGCTGCGTCCAATGTAAGAAAATGTTTCTATAAGCTAGCGGGCACTGACATGAATTACAAGATATCTTTAACGTGCATATTTCATGTTGTGTGTTGGTATACACAAGAAGGGGATGTACACACTAACAGGTCTGTGTTGGTATACACAAGAAGGGGGTGTACACACTAACAGGTCTGTGTTGGTATACACAAGAAGGGGATGTACACACTAACAGGTCTGTGTTGGTATACACAAGAAGGGCATGTACACACTAACAGGTCTGTGTTGGTATACACAAGAAGGGGATGTAGACACTAACAGGTCTGTGTTGGTATACACAAGAAGGGGATGTACACACTAACAGGTCTGTGTTGGTATACACAAGAAGGGGGTGTAGACACTAACAGGTCTGTGTTGGTATACACAAGAAGGGGATGTACACACTAACAGGTCTGTGTTGGTACACACAAGAAGGGGATGTACACACTAACAGGTCTGTGTTGGTACACACAAGAAGGGGATTTAGATACTAACAGGTCTGTGTTGGTATACACAAGAAGGGGATGTACACACTAACAGGTCCGTGTTGGTATACACAAGAAGGGGATTACACACTAACAGGTCTGTGTTGGTATACACAAGAAGGGGATTACACACTAACAGGTCTGTGTTGGTACACACAAGAAGGGGATGTACACACTAACAGGTCTGTGTTGGTATACACAAGAAGGGGATTTAGATACTAACAGGTCTGTGTTGGTATACACAAGAAGGGGATGTACACACTAACAGGTCTGTGTTGGTATACACAAGAAGGGGACGTACACACTAACAGGTCTGTGTTGATATAGTCATGGAGTCTAGATCTCTGGTAATACAGTCATGGAGTCTAGATCTCTGCTAATACAGTCATGGACTCTAGATCTCTGCTAATACAGTCATGGACTCTGGATCTCTGCTAATACAGTCATGGACTCTAGATCTCTGCTAATACAGTCATGGACTCTAGATCTCTGCTAATACAGTCATGGACTCTGGATCTCTGCTAATACAGTCATGGACTCTAGATCTCTAGTAATAAAGTCATGGACTCTAGATCTCTAGTAATAAAGTCATGGACTCTAGATCTCTAGTAATACAGTCATGGACTCTAGATCTCTGGTAATACAGTCATGGACTCTAGATCTCTAGTAATAAAGTCATGGACTCTAGATCTCTAGTAATACAGTCGTGGACTCTAGATCTCTGGTAATAAAGTCATGGACTCTAGATCTCTAGTAATAAAGTCATGGACTCTAGATCTCTAGTAATACAGTCATGGACTCTAGATCTCTAGTAATACAGTCATGGACTCTAGATCTCTGGTAATACAGTCATGGACTCTAGATCTCTAGTAATAAAGTCATGGACTCTAGATCTCTAGTAATACAGTCATGGACTCTAGATCTCTGGTAATAAAGTCATGGACTCTAGATCTCTAGTAATACAGTCATGGACTCTAGATCTCTGGTAATACAGTCATGGACTCTAGATCTCTAGTAATAAAGTCATGGACTCTAGATCTCTAGTAATACAGTCATGGACTCTAGATCTCTAGTAATAAAGTCATGGACTCTAGATCTCTGCTAATACAGTCATGGACTCTAGATCTCTAGTAATAAAGTCATGGACTCTAGATCTCTAGTAATACAGTCATGGACTCTAGATCTCTGCTAATACAGTCATGGACTCTAGATCTCTAGTAATAAAGTCATGGACTCTAGATCTCTAGTAATACAGTCATGGACTCTAGATCTCTGGTAATAAAGTCATGGACTCTAGATCTCTGCTAATACAGTCATGGACTCTAGATCTCTGGTAATAAAGTCATGGACTCTAGATCTCTAGTAATAAAGTCATGGACTCTAGATCTCTAGTAATAAAGTCATGGACTCTAGATCTCTAGTAATACAGTCATGGACTCTAGATCTCTAGTAATACAGTCATGGACTCTAGATCTCTGGTAATACAGTCATAGACTCTAGATCTCTAGTAATAAAGTCATGGACTCTAGATCTCTAGTAATACAGTCATGGACTCTAGATCTCTGGTAATACAGTCATGGACTCTAGATCTCTAGTAATAAAGTCATGGACTCTAGATCTCTAGTAATACAGTCGTGGACTCTAGATCTCTGGTAATAAAGTCATGGACTCTAGATCTCTAGTAATACAGTCATGGACTCTAGATCTCTGGTAATACAGTCATGGACTCTAGATCTCTAGTAATAAAGTCATGGACTCTAGATCTCTGCTAATACAGTCATGGACTCTAGATCTCTAGTAATACAGTCATGGACTCTAGATCTCTAGTAATAAAGTCATGGACTCTAGATCTCTAGTAATACAGTCATGGACTCTGGATCTCTGCTAATACAGTCATGGACTCTAGATCTCTAGTAATAAAGTCATGGACTCTAGATCTCTAGTAATACAGTCATGGACTCTAGATCTCTGCTAATACAGTCATGGACTCTAGATCTCTAGTAATAAAGTCATGGACTCTAGATCTCTAGTAATACAGTCGTGGACTCTAGATCTCTGGTAATAAAGTCATGGACTCTAGATCTCTAGTAATACAGTCATGGACTCTGGATCTCACATCTCAAGTGCATCCCAGTCCACATTAAAAACTGGCCCGTTCGCTGCCCGTCTTAATGTTTCCATCATTCTGGTGGTGGTGGTGGTGGTGTCAGTTTTGTGTTTCATAGGTCCATCTCACCCCCCTCCCCTCCCCTCCATTTTCCCATTTCAAGATCCTGCTAACGCGTATGGTTTTGCACTGGTTTAGGAAGTCTGACATATAACTGGTGGCAGATTTGGGTGGAGCGCATATGGAATTGTGTGATGAATCCCTCTTGAACAAATTCCAAACTTCTACACCGCTATATCACCTTAACAGTATAAGAGTGGGTTTTGACTCTGTGTGTGTGTGTGTGTGTGTGTGTGTGTGTGTGTGTGTGTGTGTGTGTGTGTGTGTATGTGTGTGTGCGTGTGTGTGTATGCGTGTGTGTATGAATGTATGTATGTATGTATGTATGTATACGTACGTACGTATGTATGTATGTATGTATGTATGTATACGTACTACGTACGTACGTATGTATGTATGTATGGATGGATGGATGTATGTATGTATGTATGTATGTATGTATGTATGTATGTATGTTTGCATGTACGTATGTATGTTTGTATGCATTCCTATGTTTATGCATACGCGTGTATGTATGGAACTACATTTTGCACATATATTTTGTGCATTAGATTAATTCAGTCGAGTCATAAAGTCAAAAGGACGTAACCGTTTTTTGAAATAGCACAATTTTGACAAAACAGCGATGAAACATTATCAAAAATCAACTACAAACAGCAGGCACATGAAAACAAATACCACTGGAATAATAAAATAGAATAAAACAAAACAAAATAAATGAACGTTTTACATAATGTTACCAACGTGAACATTCCGGACAGGTCTTTTATTATTAGTAATACGAAAAACAAAAACGTTCCTGTCAAACTGTAATTCAATTCCATAACGTATTCCATCCCTCTATAAAGGTTCAGTATCACATATATTCAATTTTTCTGCTAAACTCAGAATACCTGGTTATAGGTAAAACACACACACACACACACACACACACACACACACACACACACACACACACACACACACACACACACACACACACACACACACACACACACACACACACACAACACACACACACACACACACACACACAAACCCACACAAGTCCACAATGTGAACATTTCGCCTTGAATCGCTATGTTGAAACATGTCTCATCTGAGAACTCGCAGGTCAGTTCGTATCTGGAAGTGGTCTAATGGAGACTATGACAGCCAAAGGGAAAGAACTGCTGCACAACTGTTCTAGTGTAACAAGACATGGTCATTTCCCTAAGACCGCTTTACGCGCAAAAATCTTTCATCATCTGACGGCATATTTTTGTGGCACAGCTTGACTGGATCAAGTTTGTTACAATGTGTGTATATTTCATTCTATATGTGTATTTAATCTGAAATTGTAAGCGCATAGGGCTATTTAACATGAGATGCTTGAGAAATATTTACTATCATTATTACTATCATTATTATCAATCATTTTTTTCAGGATCATCACACTCAGGAGGTTAGCCTTGTGCTCATCTTTTTTTTTCGTCTCATCTTCTACGCCCCCGCCCCTTAATGGCCACAGAAGCTGGCACAGTTTTTACAAAGCGATGATCTATTATCAATCACCATTACTATTACCATAACTACAGTTATTATTGTTAACATTTGCAGATGTATACTGCCTTCATCAGCATCACCAATATTATGATTATGATTATGATTATTATTATCATTATTGTTATTATTATTATTATCGTATATACACAATCTTTTAGTGCCTCATATACAGGCAATCCATGATTTCAGGCATCATTTCTCATACTGTTTAAGCTTGCAGACATTCTAGTAATAATTACGAATGCAACCAATATATTAATATTGAATGACTGTATGTTTGTAATGTTTTCAGCCTGTGTACGGAATTCCCCAAAAAATACATAAATCGATAAATAAAAATAAAACAAAATAAAACAAAATATATAAAAAAAACAACAACAATAAGCCATTTCATGTGTTGCCTACAATAACTTTCCCTCTCACTTATGCAAAAATTATTATGAATGCAAGTTCAATTAAGAAATCACAGATACACACATCAAAAGTAACAACGTTATCTTATTAACCACAAAGACTATAATAACTAAATTTTAAAACAAAAAAAGACTTAAACTGAGCCATTATCTTGCATCTGGATATGCCTGTAAACAATGCTTTCATATTTGATAGATCTTTCAACCTCATCAAGGCATGGATGAGAACAGCAAGTAAACAAAAATCCAACAGAATCAACATACAAAGCAGAACGAATATTTGTAACAGTCCAAAAAAAAAAGTGCTTCTGAAACTGTATTATGGTTGGACACACAAATGGTCAGAAGAAGATATAATTTTAGAAAATCTGTAGAATTTTGCTGATTTCAAATGAAGTTTTCTTGTCCAGAAGGGAAGTTACACAATGAAACAATGAAAACACTGATTTAACGGACAGATATTTTTGTGGAATAAACTTCAGTTGGTTGTCATGGTATTTAGAACACTTGAAAATAAATGGAAACTCATTTCCTGGGGCATTGTCATTATAAACCTTACATATTCACACACATACGCAGTCACACATCTCGCATACATACATACATTCATATATATATATATAGATACATATACATACAAGCATCAAGCATATACATACATGCATGCACATATATGTGCACGCGTATGTACATATACACATACGTACACCCATACATACATACAATCATACCCAGAGACATGCATACATACATGCATATATGCATACATACATACCTACATATCCATACATCCATCCATCCATCCATCCATCCATCCATCCATCCATCCATCCATCGATACACACATACACATACATACATACATACATACATACATTCATACCTACCTACCAACCTACCTACCTACCTACCTAGTAGGCCTCCTTCGGTCATGACTGACCATGGACAAAGTACATCCGTTCTAATGTCTAGATGGGCTGTCTGCTTGGTCCAAGCAGCGTCGCCTGTGACTGTACAGACCAATGCGAGAGAGGCAGTCTCTGTCGCAGCGGTCGCATGTGTATGCTGATGCTGGTCTGTTGGCTGTCATCCCTTTTCTGCGAACTCGCTTTTCTGCTGCAGCAGCTGACAGTTTGTCCTCGCCAATCCGCAGCTGTTTCTTGAGAGTAGTTCTCCAGCTGTTGCGGTCGTCTGCGAGGTCCTCCCAGGACTCAGTGTTGATCTCAAGCGCCTTCATGTCACGCTTGCAAACGTCTTTGTATCTCAGCTGTGGGCGGCCAATGTTTCTCTGCCCTGTGGCAAGCTCACCATAAAGGATGTCTTTTGGGATGCGACCATCTTCCATGCGGCGAACGTGGCCCAACCAGCGCAGCCGACGCTGTCTCAGCATGGTATGCATGGTTGGGAGGCCAGCGCAGTTGGTCACCTTGTCTTGCCAGGAAATGCCAAGTATGCGCCGTAGGCTTCTCAGGTGGAAGGTATTGAGCCTTTTCTCCTGATGAGCATGCGTGGTCCACGCCTCGCTGCCATATAGCAAGGTGCTGAGGACACAGGCGTTGTATACAGCCATCTTTGTCTTTGTGGTCAGCTTGGGATTTGTCCACACCCTTTGTGTGAAGCGGGCTAGTGTTGTGGCTGCCTTCCCGATCCTCTTGTCGACCTCTGTGTCAAGGGAGAGATTATCGGTGATGGTGGACCCAAGATATGTGAATTGATGGATGGCTTCAAGCTCGTAGTCATCAATGTGATGGCTGGTGGAGATGGCGTGTCTTGGCCCAGGACGTTTGTCTTCTTAAGACTGATGGTCAGACCAAAATCTTTGCAGGCCTGGGAGAAGCGGTCCATTAGTGATTGCAAGTCCCGCTGAGTATGGGTCACAACTGCGGCATCGTCGGCAAATAGCATGTCTCTGATGAGGGCTTCACGGACCTTTGTCCTTGCTCTGAGGCGGGCGAGGTTGAAGAGCCTGCCATCTGATCTGGTCCGCAGGTGGATCCCTTCTTGCGCTGTGCTGAACGCATGCCTCAGGAGGAGAGCGAAGAAGATTCCAAAGAGGGTTGGGGCCAGGACGCAGCCTTGTTTCACACCGCTGCGTACGTCGAAGGGCTTGGAGAGGTTTCCGTTGAACTGCACCATCCCTTTCATGTTTGAGTGGAAGGACTCAATTAAGCTGTGCAGTTTGGGGGGGCAGCCGATTTTTCGGAGAGCCCTGAAAAGGCCATCTCTGCTGACTAGGTCAAAGGCCTTGGTGAGGTCAATGAATGCCACATACAGGGGCATCCGCTACTCTCTGCACTTCTGGATTTGGCGAAGGGAGAAGACCATGTCTACCGTGGATCTCTCTGCTCGAAAACCACACTGTGATTCCGGGTAGACGCGTTCAGCCAGTTTCTGCAGGCGGATTAGGAGGACCCGAGCATAGACTTTGCCAACAATACTGAGGAGCGAGATACCTCTGTAGTTGTTGCAGTCGCTCCTTTTGCCCTTGTTTTTGTACAGGGTGACGATCTTGACGTCCCTCATGTCCTGTGGTACAGCTCCCTCATTCCAACACTGACAGAGAACTGCGTGCAAAGGGTGCAGAAGAGAAGTCTTGCAGTGCTTGATGAGGTCTGGGGGAATTCCGTCGTTGCCAGGTGCCTTCCCTGATGCCAGGCTATCAATGGCCTTGCTGAGTTCGTCCGCAGTTGGCTCTACGTCAAGTTCTTCCATTACCGGCATGCACTTGATGGCATCGAGGGCTAAGGGGGACACCATGTTCTGTGTTGAGTAGAGGTCGGAGTAGTGTTCCGCCCATCTTTCCATCTGTTGGCTAGGATTGCTGATTACTTCCCCAGTGGAGGATTTGAGGGGGGCGATCTTGCTCTGTGTTGGTCCCAGTGCCTTCTTGATGGCATCATACATTCCTCGGATGTTGCCTCTTTCAGCAGCACTCTGTATCTCTTCGCTGAGCTCTGTCCAGTACTCGTTTACGCAGCGCCTGGCGTTAAGCTGAACCTTACTTCTGGAAGCCCTGAGGATTTGCAGGTTCTTCTCACTGGGTGACCGCTTATACTTGGTGAGTGCGGCACGCTTGGCCTCAACAGTGGGAGTCATCTCTGATGATTTGGCCTCAAACCAGTCGTGGGACTTCACAGTTTTCTTCCCAAAGGTGGCCATAGCAATGCGGTGCATGGTGTCTCGTAGCGTTTCCCATCTCTCAGTGGCAGAGTCTCTGGGCTGCAATGCATTGTATTCTCTCTGAAAGGCCTCTGCGAACTGTTCTACAAGATCTGGCTGAGACATCTTGCTGATGTCAATGCGAGGGTTCCCTTGTTTCTTTGAGCAGTGGAACTTCTTTGGTTGTAGCCTGATCTTGCAACATACCAGAGAGTGGTCTGTGTCGCAGTCTGCGCTGTGATAAGAGCGAGTGTGGAGAACGTTTTTGATAGCGGCACGTCTTACTAGGATCAAATCCAGTTGGTGCCAATGTTTTGAGCGGGGATGCCTCCAGGAGACTTTGTGCTGAGGCTTCGTCTTGAAGAAGGAGTTGGCGATGCACAGTTCATGGCAGGCGCAAAACTCAAGCAGTCGCTGTCCATTCTCATTCATTTTCCCCATTCCAAAGGAACCGAGGCAGAAGGGCCATGAGTCATTGTCTGCACCCACTCTGGCGTTGAAGTCGCCCAGGAGAACAAGTTGTTCTGTCCTGGGGATGTTCCTTATGGTTGATGCAAGATTTTCGTAGAACTCATCCTTGGTGTCTGGAGAGGCGGACAGAGTTGGGGCATAAACGCTGATGAGAGTGACATAGCCTTCGGTGGTGTTCAGGCGGAGAGTCAAGAGTCGTTCTGAACCGCCGCTGCCTGGTTCAATCATGTTCAGCAGGCTGTTCCTTACTGCAAAGCCTACTCCGTGTTCTCTTGGGGCATCAGAACTCTTTCCTTGCCAGAAGAAGGTGTAGTCCCTTTCCTTTAGTGTTCCTGAGTCAGCCAGCCGTGTTTCCTGCAGAGTGGCAATGTCCACATTGAGCCTCTTTAGTTCGCTGTTTATGACGGCGGTTTTTCTGGCGTCGCTGATGTCTTGCAGATCTTGGGAGAGCCCAGGCATCATTGTTCGGACATTCCAACAGCCCAGTTTCACTGCTGATCCTTTTCCTGATCCGTTTCTTGAATTTGAATTTTTCTTTTTGTTTGGTGCGGTAATTAACGACCTGCTTGTCAGATTTTTCTCCTAATCTTCATGCACCCAATGAAGAAGGCAGGTCGTGGCGGGACAGCACCTAACTGGCTGGGGGCTGCCCAGCTTAGGTGGGCGGTGGCTGTCCAGTAAGACACGAAGGTCTCTCCCACCGTCAAAAGCAACCCCTGGCGTCAGCTCTACGCCAGTTGAGCAATGACTTATCACCGGTATCTGTTGCTTCCCGTGTTGTGCCGACACTAGTGTTAGTAGCGAGGCTGGAGTGTCCTCTCCAGGTCGTAGGTGCAGAGTGTTTGTGGGTGAATGGACGGATGTAAGCCTGGGCAGTGTAATATGGAAGACAGGCTGTTGCCCATGCAACTTGTCCCCCCTCTCCACCTCGCTGACAGATTCAAAGAAACAGCAGGGCTATTACGTTTTGGTGCCAATGCGGCCGCAGGAGCTGCCGGAAAGTGACAAAGTTTGCCATCCAACCGCCTTAGGGGCCCCACACCGGATTTACTGTCAGGGTTTACTCCTTAGCTAGATGGCTCTCCAGAGCTGGCGCCCTTTGATGGATCTAATTTATTTCCACCAGGGTTTCTAGCCACCCTCCTCACCATCCTCCTGAGAGGACTGGTGGGGTTGCTGGTTTAGTCGCCAGCAATTCGACCCTGTGACAGGTAGTATTGGGTTCCAGGTTACCAGTAGCGGATACATCTATCCGACCTGACAGTACCTACCTACATACATACATACATTCATACTTACCTGCCTACCTACTTATCAACCTAACTACCTACATACATACATACATACATACATTCATACTTACCTGCCTACCTACCTATCAACCTAACTACCTACATACATACATACATATATACATACATTCATACTTACCTGCCTACCTATCTATCAACCTAACTACCTACATACATACATACATACATACATTCATACTTACCTGCCTACCTACCTATCAACCTAACTACCTACATACATACATACATACATACATTCATACTTATCTGCCTACCTATCTATCAACCTAACTACATACATACATACATACATTCATACTTACCTGCCTACCTACCTATCAACCTAACTACCTACATACATACATACATGCAGACCTGGAAAGTACAAGAAAATCTACTTTCGCATTCTACTTTGTTCTTAAACACTTACACAGAGATTTGTGCCACACTTCCTTTTTCGTCCATTGCAATTACATCTAAAATAACCTTTTTCACAATTCATTTCTTTATCTATTCATTTATTTATTTATCTATTGCTAGTTTATGATGATCACATTTAGACAATTTCATTTGTGCTTACCCCCCTTTTTTCAGGGGGAGTGGAATGGGGGGGGGGGGGGGTCCGATTTTCTACGCCACCTGAATGGCTACAGACTCTGGAAAAATGTTTACAATGTGACGATGATGATGTTGATAATGTTGATGAGGAGTAGTAGTAGTAGTAGTAGTAGTAGTAGTAGTAGTAGTAGTAGTAGTAGAAGTAGAAGTAGTGTAGTAGTAGTAGTAGTAGTAGCAGTAGCAGCAGCAGTAGCAGCAGCAGCAGCAGCAGCAGAGAGTAGCAGTAGCAATAGCAGCAGCAGTAATAGTAGTAGTAGTAGTAGTATCATTTTCATTATTACCATTCTTACCATTAATATTTTTTCCATCATCATCATCACCATCACCATCATCATCATCACTATCATTACCATTAACAGTATTATTATCATCACCATCATCATCATTACTATTATTATCATTACTGTTGCATGCACACTCTCACATGACCATGCAAAGAAAGAGAGTGAGACAGGCAGACAGGCAGACAGACAGCGAGTCAGGTATAGACATCCAGACACTGAGACAGACAATGAGACAGACAGACAGTCACAGACAGACAGTCACATACAGGCACGCAGGCAGACAGACAGACAGACAGTCACAGTCACTGACAGACAGACAGACAGACAGACCGATAGACAATGAGACAGACGGTGAAACAGACACAGACAGACAGACAGTGAGACAGACAGACAAAGAGTGAGACAGATAGACAGTGAGACAGATAGTGAGACAGACAGACAGATGGACACTGAGACAGACAGTGAGTCGGGCATAGACATCCAGACACTGAGACAGACAGGCAGACAGACAGGCAGACAGACAGACAGACAGACAGACATAAGCCAGACAGACAAAAAGACAAAACAAAAACAAACAGTCAGACAGACACACACACAATGAGGAAATACAGACAGTGAGACAGACAGACAGTAGACAGACGGACGGACAGACAGACAGACAGTGAGACAGACAGACAGTAGACAGCCAGCCAGCCAGCCAGCCAGCCAGCCAGCCAGCCAGCCAGACAGAGACAGAGGCTAACCTGACACAGTCCACGTGGTTGTTCTCAATGGCCAGGTTTAAGGGTTCTATGGTCAGGTAGCCCAAAGCACGGCTGTTCTCATCCACATTCTCCTCCTCGCTGCTCATGAAGTCCACTGTCGATCCCTCTTTTATCAGCACCCGCATCGACCTTCACACACCATCATCATCAGCACCATTATTGTCGTCGTCGTTGCCGTCCTCCTCCTCATTATTATCATCATCATCCTTGTCATTATCGTCGTCGGCGTCGTCATCATCATCGTCGTCGTCGTCATCATCATTATAATCATAATCCTCTTCTTCTTCTTTGTCGTCGGCGTCGTCGTCGTCGTCATCATCATCGTCGTCGTCATCATCATCGTCATCGTCGTCGTCATCCTCCTCCTCCTCATCATCGTCGTCGTCGTCATCATCATCGTCGTCGTCGTCGTCATCAGCAGCAGCAGCAGCAGCATCGTTGTCATCAACCTTTCACTGTACTGATATCAAACAAAAACACACAAACCAATCTGTATATATATATGTGTGTGTGTGTGTGTAAGTGTGTGTGTACATGCGTGTGAATATGCATGTTTACGTGTGTGTGTGTATGTGTCCCAGTTAACGTGCATGCGTGTGTGCGTGTGTGCGTGAGTGCGTGCTCCAACATGCACTCATACACGCACGTGTCTGTTTGCGTGCACAACATACTCAATATTTCCTTTCCTGGCACATAGGTGTATAGACGTGTATCCGATGTCATCAGTGGCGTTGACGTCTGCCCCTCTCTCGATCAACAGTTTGACGCAGTCTACGTAGTTTACGTACACTGCGTAGTGTAGTGGCCGTAGTCCGCGCTGAAACATTACGTAAATTTACTGTAAAATGGATTATTATGAAATCCATTATGAATCCATTATGAAATCCAGCTCCAGGGAACTGTTGATGGAGGTAGCCCATGAAGCAGAAGACAGAAAAGCAAAAGGTGGTGTGACAACACTATCGAACGACAGATAAATTATTTGTGGATACCCAGGCTTTGGTATACAACCGACATAGCTGGAAAAAAATTGTGAACAGTTAATTCACACGGGGTCCCAATGACCCTTCACGGAGTTAAGGGAGGAGGAGGAGGTGAAGGAGGAGAAGTTTCAGTTTCTCAAGACGACGTCTCCATGCTCGGAACGAATTCCACACGCACTAACGTTTACAGGTGCCATGTGCATGGTGATCATAGCACAAGCCTCAAGTCTGCACATAAATCCATGGGCTGGCCAGGTCTTGAGGTCCTACCAAGCCTATGTTTTACCCAGCCTACATTTTCTATACTAAAGAAGAAGAAGAAAACGAAGAAGAAGGAGAAGGAGGTGAAGAAGAAGAAGAAGAAGAAGAAGACGAGGAGGAGGAGGCGAGGAGGAGGAAGAAGAAGGAGAAGAAGAAAAAGAAGAGGAAGAAGAGGAGGAGGAGGAGGAGGAAGAAGAAGAAGAACAAGAAGAAGAAGAAGAAGAAGAACAAGAAGAACAAGAACAAGAAGAACAAGAAGAACAAGAACAAGAAAAAGAACAAGAAAAACAAGAACAAGAAAAACAAGAAGAACAAGATCAAGAACAAGAAGAAGAAAGAAGAAGAAGAACAAGAAGAACAAGAAGAAGAAGAAAGAAGAACAAGAAGAAGAAGAAAGAAGAAGAAGAAAAAGAAGAAGAAGAAGAAAAGGAAGAAGAAGAAGAAGAAGAAAAGGAAGAAGAAGATTGTCATGTTGAATATAGGCACAATCAACATGAAAAGACGACAGAAATGGACTGGGCACATCATCAGAAGACACCAGGACAACAGACTGCCCTTCACTGGACACCAGAAGAAAAACGTAGGAAAGGAACACCCAACAACACCTGGCGACGGACAACAGAACGAGACCTTCACCCTTCGATTCCCGCACCCTAACCACCAACTGCAAAAAATTAACTCTTTGACTCCCTCACCCTATCCACCAGCTCCCTGCAGGAAGCTCGTGAATAGGGTGAGGGAGTCAAAAGGTTAAGCTTTTGCTTTGCTAGCATAGTTGGCAAAGCAGACGCTGCTAGACAGGGTGTGGGAATCAAAGGGTTAAGGCCCTAAGACATTACACATAAGCTGGGCTAGAACAGACAGAGGTGAAGGAGCATTGTTGCTGCCCCAAATACCAATAGCATAAACAGCAGTAGGTAAGATTCTTATGTGACATCAATACCACCATGTGGACAAATATTCCACACAGGGAGAGCATACTGGCCACAGCAGTACACACATGGCACAACCACAAATGAACAGCACAGAACAGCTGCTATTCTAACAGAACAGGGACCGGCGGAAGCAGAACCCATCATCGTGCACACAACCTAAGGACATGCCCCCCGCGTTGACCACTCGGTTCAATTTATCACTCGGGGATACAAAAAAACAACAACAAACAAACAAACAAAAAAAACCCAAAAAAACAAAAACAAAAACAAAAACCCCAACCTGAATACAAATACAAACATAACCAAGAACATCAAGACACATATTATATAAACGGGCCTAAATTAACTAAAACTGCCTCTACACATCAGGTTTCCTTAGAGCCAAACATGTACATAATACATGTACCCAATTATCAATCCTAAGAGAAAATATATAAGGCTTTATAGAACACATAAGGGTGAATGGAGCAGCAAGGCAGAAAATGATAGGAAGAAATGACAGAAAGCAAAGGAACAAGGCAGAAACAAAGAGAGTGACAGAAAAGAGGACATTTCTAGCACAGATTTTCAAGAAGGTGGGTATACTATTTATACTGAAAGTGCCCACGGCATCCCCATGGGGGATTAACCAACTGTGACAGACAACTAAACTATAGACTCACACAGGCAAAGGGTTCCTAATATATGGAACAAGGATACGAAATGATCCGTCATCATCCATGAGAGACAGGTAAAATGAAGGTTAATACAAAATCCAAAACAAGTGTGAATGCCCACGTTCAAGCAAACAGGAACCAGAAAAGAAAAAAAAAAAAAACGAAAAAAGAATCAGAACGCGTATTTAATGCAACCAGACAAGACAGGCGCAAATTTTCGGCCAACTTGCCTTTGTAAAGCGCAAGATCACAAACAAACACCAGATACAAAAATTAAGAGAAAAAGGCGGAAACTTCCCTGCTGCTTCGTCCACTGTGAAAAGGAATAGACTGACTGAAATGACATCATAACGTGTTTGTGAGTAAATATGATGTCAGAACGGAAGTGAGATGATTCTGCAATTTGAAAAGTGGTCATGCCATATCAATACACACAGACAGTTTCATACTTTTGGAGGTACGATACGAAATGTTCTTCTGTCAACTTTGAGAGAGAAGTTCAAACGAAAACTACACGAAATGACCCTTCATCAGCTGTGAGAGAGAAGTATAAACGGAAACTATACGAAATGACCCTTCATCAGCTGTGAGAGAGAAGTATAAACGGAAACTATACGAAATGATCCTTCATCAGCTGTGAGAGAGAAGTATAAACGGAAACTATACGAAATGACCCTTCATCAGCTGTGAGAGAGAAGTATAAACGGAAACTATACGAAATGACCCTTCATCAGCTGTGAGAGAGAAGTATAAACGGAAACTATACGAAATGACCCTTCATCAGCTGTGAGAGAGAAGCACAAAGGAAAACTATAGGCTACGAAATGACCCTTTGTCAGCTGTGTGAGAGAAGTTCAAACGAAAAACTATAGGCTACGAAATGACCCTTCACTGACTGTGAGAGAGAAGTTCAAACGAAAACTATAGGCTACGAAATGACCCTTCACTGCCTGTGAGAGAGAAGTACAAACGAAAACTATACGAAATGACCCTTCACTGCCTGTGAGAGAGAAGTACAAACGAAAACTATACGAAATGACCCTTCACTGCCTGTGAGAGAGAAGTACAAACGAAAACTATACGAAATGACCCTTCACTGCCTGTGAGAGAGAAGTACAAACGAAAACTATACGAAACGAACCTTCACTGCCTGTGAGAGAGAAGTACAAATGAAAACTATACGAAATGACCCTTCACTGCCTGTGAGAGAGAAGTACAAACGAAAACTATACGAAACGACCCTTCACTGCCTGTGAGAGAGAAGTACAAATGAAAACTATACGAAATGACCCTTCACTGCCTGTGAGAGAGAAGTACAAATGAAAACTATACGAAACGACCCTTCACTGCCTGTGAGAGAGAAGTACAAACGAAAACTGTACGAAATGACCATTCACTGTCTGTGAGAGAGAAGTTCAAACGAAAACTGTACGAAATGACCCTTCACTGTCTGTGAGAGAGAAGTTCAAACGAAAACTGTACGAAATGACCATTCACCAACTGTGAGAGAGAAGTACAAACGAAAACTGTACGAAATGACCCTTCACTGCCTGTGAGAGAGAAGTTCAAACGAAAACTGTACGAAATGACCATTCACCAACTGTGAGAGAGAAGTACAAACGAAAACTATACGAAATGACCCTTCGCCAACTGTGAGAGAGAAGTATAATCGAAAACTATACGAAACGACCATTCGCCAACTGTGAGAGAGAAGTACAAACGAAAACTATACGAAATGACCCTTCGCCAACTGTGAGAGAGAAGTATAAACGAAAACTATACGAAACGACCATTCGCCAACTGTGAGAGAGAAGTACAAACGAAAACTATACGAAACGACCATTCGCCAACTGTGAGAGAGAAATTCAAATGAAAACTCACGTTCACGGGTGAGTTGACCTTGGCGCCACATTTGAGAATGACGTCAATGTCCTTGAGCGAGGACTGGTACGTAATGGCGTCCGCCAACAGCTGCATCAAGTTCTTCTGCCGCAAGATGGCTGGCTTCTCCTCCTCCTCCTCCCCCTCTTCCTTCTCCCCTTCCTCCTCTCGTTTCTCTCTTGAGGAAGCCATGGTACAGGATTCAAGCGTTCGGTGTTTTGCCTGTACAGATTTCAGACACATTTCGAGTTGTTTTGTTACGTGTAAACTCGCGTGTGCGTGTACTTAGGCACGTACGCAAACATGTCGATAAGAGATAACAAATATATTCCACACCCCCCCCCTCCCGTACACAAACAGATCACGAGCACACACGCGCGCGCACACACACACACACACACGCACGTACGCAGGCGCGCACGTATACACAACACACGGCACACATGTACGCCCCACACACATGCACGCACACATTCAGAGAAAGACAGAGAAAGAGCGAGCGAGCGACCAAGTGAGAGAGAGAGAGAGAGAGAGAGAGAGAGACAGAGACAGAGACAGAGAGAGACAGAGACAGAGACAGAGACAGAGAGACAGAGACAGACATAGACAGAGAGATAGACAGAGAGAGACAGAGGGAGACAGAGAACGAGCGAGCGAGAGAGAGAGAGAGAGACAGGGGGAGAGAGAGAATTAGAAAGAGATAGAGAGACAGAGACAGACAGACAGACAGAGACAGAGAGACAGAGGAAGAAGAAGAAGAAGAAGAAGAAGAAGAAGAAGAAGAAGAAGAAGAAGAAGAAGAAGAAGAAGAAGAAGAAAAAGAAGAAGAAGAAAAACAGATACATAGAACAATCATCACTATAATCAGAAACTCAACAATCATAATCATCTTAATATTGATCATAATAAAAGGTATTTTTCGAGAGTTTCATGATCAAGATGAGGGCTAAAGTCAGAGGTACGTACCAGCCCTGGGGGCGCCTTTCAACAAACCATCAAAAACAAAACAAACATAAAAAAAACAAAAACAGATTCTGGAGTTTGTTCAAGAGGAATTCATCACCGCTGGACAATTCCATATGCGCTCTATCGAGATCTGCCAGCAATCACCTGGCAGACTTCTTGAGCCTGTGCAACACCTTGTGTGCTGGCAAGGTCTTGAAATGGGGAAGGGTGAGGGAGAAAGTGACCTATGAAACACGACGCTAATACCACCAGAATGATGGAAATATTAAAATGGGTAGCAAACAGGCCATGATTCGAGAATGCAATGAAAGGCAAATGTCTGCACGCTAAACACAAACACAACACAACACACAACACATACCATAAAACATACACAACATAATACAACACTATATGATAAAACACAACACATCACAGTACGAATCGACACAACACACTATAACCAAATACAACACGAAACAACGCAACACATAAACCACAACGCAATACAACAGGGTATAGCACAGTTTAACACATTAAAAAACATCATAAAACAGTACAACACAATACAACTTAATACCATACAACACAATACCGTACAATATAACAACACAAAACAAAACAATACAACATAACAAATCACAATATAACAACACAACATAGTATAACATAACACACGCACATTTCAAAACAAAAATAGAACATAATACACTATAATACAACACAATACCTTAAAACACAACACTTTACAACACAACAAAACAATACAAGATACCACACCAAACCAAACCCAACCACAATACAACCTTCAACAAACACCACCACCACCACACTACTGACGTTCTCCCACACGCATCGCCACAGTCAACCCACCCCACCCCACCCCACCTCCACCTCCCACACTAGTAATTAATCCTTTTCCTCTCAGTAAACACACACTCACTTGCTCTTTGTTCGTTTGTGACCACACACACGCACACTCGTTCATTCGTGACACCACTGTCTGTAAAGCCTGTGACCTTCGAACTCTCATTGGCATAATTAACGACCAGCTGTTTGCTGTGAGAAAGGCAAACCCCACTTTGCCAGTGAATATACTGGGGCAACCGTTACCATCTCAGCGGGTCGCAAGTTGGCGGATGACGGATGGCCTTAACCCTTTAACTGCCGCACACCCTGTCCGCCAGCATCCCCCACTGTCAACCATGCTTGCAAAGCAAGAACTTAACTTCGATTCCTTCACCCTAACCAGCAGTTTCCTGCCAAGAAGCTGGTGGATAGGCTGAGGGAGTCGAAAGGTGAATTTTTGTGCAGTTGGTGCATAGGGTTAAGTTTTTCCAGTCGGTGGACAGGGTAGGGAAGTCAAAGGGTCAAGTTTTTGCAATTAATGGATAGGGTACGGGAGTCAAAGGGTTACGTTTCTGCAGTTCGTGGATAGGGTACGGGAGTCGAAGGGTTAACTTTTTGCAGTTGGTGGATAGGGTACGAGAGTTGAAGAGTTAATTTTTTGTAGTCGGTGGATAGGGTACGAGAGTCAAAGGGTTAAGTTTTTGCAGTCGCTGGATAGGGTACGGGAGTCAAAGTGTTAAGTCTTTGCTGTTGGTGGATAGGGTACGGGAGTCACAGTGTTAAGTCTTTGCTGTTGTGGATAGGGTACGGGAGTCAAAGGGTTAACTTTTTGCAGTCGGTGGACAGGGTACAGGAGTCGAAAGGTTAACTTTTTGCAGTTGGTGGATAGGGTACGGGAGTTGAAGGGTTAACTTTTTGCAGTTGGTAGACAGGGTACGGGAGTCAAAGGGTTTTAGGTTTTGCAGTCGGTGGATAGGGTGTGGGAGTCAAAGGGTTAAGGTTTTGCAGCTGGTGGATAAAGGTGCGGGAGTCAAAGGGTTAAGACATGATAATGTGGAAGTTACCTGTGAAATAAGTCAGGCTGACTGGACAGACGATCAGTCCCAGACCGACTGGCGATGGTTTCTGTTGTATATGGACACACACACACACACACAACACACACACACACACACACACACACACACACACACACACACACACACACACACACAACAATACATACACACAATCCCAACCGACGCGATGGTCTGGTTATAGGGGTAGGCCGGTGCACTCGCAAGCCACACCTAGACAATGCCTCAAGGGTCCAGAGCCACGCAAATGGTTAAGGGGTATAGAGGAGGAGTAGGGGTGTACCGCTAACCAAGCCTAGCACATCCCTCTAAGTCACAGAGCACACCAAACAGAACCGTAGACACAGACACACACACCACACACAACCAACACCATCACACGCACCACACACACACACACGTAGACACACACACACACACTAACACACACCACACACACACACACACACACACACGTAGACACACACACACACACACACACACACACGCACGCACGCACACACACACACACACACACACACACACACACACTCATATTCTCTTTTCCTCGTTTTTTTTTTTTTGGGGGGGGGGGGAGGGGGAGGAGTTTGTTGGCTTTTTGTTGTTGATGCTTTTTTTTCTTTTTGACCAAGAATTTATAAAGGCAAGAAGGCTAATTAGGCCTCAATAGGAAGGACCTGGAACATGAAAGCTATCTCTCCAATGATACTTTTTTTTTTTTGCAGGGCAGCCGGACGAATATCCTACTCTTCACAATTTTCAACTGCCGTGGGATCTTAAGTGTGCGCAGGCCAGAAGGCACAACACGGGTCCGACTCGTTTTTTGTCCCCTTTGGAAGTGAAAAGTACCATGCCTGCAGGCACCTTCCAACAAACCATGATACCACACAGTTTAACGCCATATATCTACAGCAGACGAGAACGGCGCTCGCCCACTAAAGTCCACTCAGGGTGAAGCAGCGGCAGGTCCTGTACCCCAAAAGCTGGTAGGAATTAAAAATCAAAAAACAAAAAGGAACCAGAAAAAAAACACGAGAAAAGAATAAGAACGCGTACAACAAGACAAGACAGGGCAGATTTTCGGCCAACTGGCCTTTGTCAAGCATAAGATACAACAACAACAACAACAACAAACAAACAAACAAACAAACAAACAACAAACAAACCAAAACAAAAAACAAAACAAAAAACGAAACGAAACGAAACAAAACAAACAAACAAACAAACAACCACAAAAAAAAACCAAAACAAAACAAAAACGAAACGAAACAAAACAAACAAACAACAAAACCACTAGATATAAAAACTCCGAGAAAAAGACGAAACTTCCCTGCAGATCCGTCCAGTGTGAGAAACGGAATAAACTTCCTCCATTCTTGCCTTCGAAAATTAGTTCATTCCTTTTCTCACACTGGACGGAGCAGCATGGAAGTTTCAGTCTTTTTCTCCTAATTTTTGTATCTGTGTTTGTTTGTTAGTGATCTTACGCTTGACAAAGACCAGTTGGCCGAAAATTTGCACCTGTCTTGTCTGTTGTATTAAATACGCGTTCTTATTCTTATTCCGTTTTTTTTTCTGGTTCCTGTTTGCTTGAACGCGGGCAGTCACACTTGTTTTGGATTTCGTATTAAAAGAAAAAGCTTCATAATTCAATCATCGCCAGCTAAGGCCTGACCCTGTAGACGACGAACTAAAGAAAGAAAAGAAAAAATCTGCACATCTATCGTGGTTTCTCAGTTGGTCTCGAGTTTGTTCCAGAGGATTCATCGAATTCGGACAATTCCATGCGCGCTCCACCCATGTCAGACTGTGACGGGCGAGCTGGTCAGACGGGTAGGACATTATTAGACTCCGATGGGAAGATCTGGGGTTCGATCCTGCCTGGGTACCGCCTGGTAGGTTAATAAGGGTGGCCACTTTTCCTGTCTCCCAGCTCAACATGTGTGCAGACGTATTTGTGCCTCAAACCCCTTCAAGTGTATACGCATGCAGAACATCAATTTTTCATGTTTAAAGATCTTGTAAGTCACGTCGATGACTGGGTATGGATGGAAACAAAACAAACCCACCCAAACAAAAAAATATAAACAACCCCCAACAACAACAACAAACAAACAAACAAACAAACAAACAAAAAAGCACCCAGCATGCACGCCCGCCAGAGATGCAAGGTGTGCAGCGACATCGTGGAGTGTGGTCCACTGAACTAACAGCTTGAGTTCGCATTCCAGTTAAAAATCTGATTATGTTTAATGTGCAGTTACTCCAAATATGCTCGAAGAATAGCATTATACAAGACCGATTGTAAGTGTTGTTATTGTTATTGTTGTTTAAAGCCCAGCCAACTGCGTAGAGCCATATGAGGACTATAACCATTTCAAAACATATACAACACTTCAACAAGAAAAATGAAAAGAAAATTAAGTACACATACCAATGCATTCGTGCACATAATCTAAGGAGATGCCCCTGGCGTTGACCATTCCATCCAATTTATCGCACACGGGGATTAAATTTAAAAAAAACCAACCTGAATACAAATTTAAACATAACTAAGGATACTAAAACATAAAAAACCGAACAGAAATTACCGAAAATTGCTTTCGCATGTTTCATTTCCGTAGAGCCAAAAATGCACTTAACACATGTACCCAATTATCAGTCCTAAGAGAAAGTAAGGCTTTATCGAACACATACTGGTGAATGGACCAGAAAAGCAGGAAATAATAGGAAGAAATGACAGAAAGCAAAGGAAAGGCAGAAACAAAGAGAGTGACAGAAAAGAGGAAATTTCTAGCGCAGAAATTCCAGAAGGTACTGTTTATACAGAAAGAGTCCCAGGCATCCCTACAGGGGAACAAGAGCGATTCATGATGATGATGACAATAAGAAGAAGAAGAAGAAGGAAGGGGGGGGGGGGGGAAATCAGGATATAAACTCATCAATAAACAGTGATAACTCAGAAACAATGCCAGCATAAGAATTATGACATACAGAGGACAATAATTATTATGTCAGTCTGCATACTCCGGCATCGTTGGCCCTACATACTGGGTGTTTTCATGTGTCCATAAATCATCCAACACTGCTGACGTGACTTTCAGGATCTTTAACGTGCGTAGACACACGAATAAGATTTAGGCACTAGTAAGTCTGCACACATGTTGATCTGGTCATCGTCATCATGTGATCTGCTGCATGACGTTGCTGTCATGGCCATTCATATGCATCTATCCCTTGTTGCTGCAAGTACATCTCCCATCCTCTCTGTCCTCAGCCACTCTGCAAGTCCGTCCAATATTTTCTCCCTGGGTCTACCTGGTGCTCTATTTCCTTCCAGCTTTCCTGTTGTGACCAGGTGCTCTAATTTCTCTTGCCTCATAAAACGTTCTATAAATGCTACTTGTCTTTTCCTAATCTTCTTTATTAATGATCTTCTTGCGTCTGCCTCCTTCATTCAAGACTGTCTTGTTTGTTTGCTTCGCTGTCCGTGGAACTCTCAAAACTCTCACCATTCTTCTTAGAAACCACATTTCAGCTGCCTCAATTTTGTTCTGACTTTGCGTGTTGACTGTCCAGGCCTCACAACCCTACAACAGTATCGGTTCCGTATGATATTTAAGAATTATCTTCCTGATGTTAACTGATATGTATTTGTTGGTTAAAACGCTTTTCATCCTCTTGAACGTTGATCTGGCAGATCAGAAAAATCTGTACACTATACCCACCAGACTGGAGGTACCCAGGCAGGACCGAACCCCAGACTACTGCACCCATCATGTTAATTATCTTAATAACATGATTTCACTTACGAAAATTCTTATATCCATCTGAGACTGGCTCTTCCTAAACAATGGTTCTAGGTACTGGCATGGCTCTTCCTAGGCAATGGTTCTAGGTACTGGCATGGGTCTTCCTAGGCGATGGTTTCTAGGTACTGGCATGGCTCTTCCTAGGCAACGGTTTCTAGGTACTGGTATAGCTCTTCCTAGGCAATGGTTCCAGGTACTGGCATGGGTCTTCCTAGGCGATGGTTTCTAGGTACTGGCATGGCTCTTCCTAGGCAATGGTTCTAGGTACTGGCATGGGTCTTCCTAGGCGATGGTTTCTAGGTACTGGCATGGCTCTTCCTAAGCGATGGTTCTAGGTACTGGTATAGCTCTTCCTAGGCAATGGTTCTAGGTACTGGCATGGGTCTTCCTAGGCGATGGTTTCTAGGTACTGGCATGGCTCTTCCTAAGCAATGGTTCTAGGTACTGGTATAGCTCTTCCTAAACAATGGTTCTAGGTACTGGCATGGCTCTTCCTAGGCAATGGTTCTAGGTACTGGCATGGCTCTTCCTAGGCAATGGTTTCTAGGTACTGGCATGGCTCTTCCTAGGCAATGGTTCTAGGTACTGGCATGGCTCTTCCTAGGCAATGGTTCTAGGTACTGGCATGGCTCTTCCTAGGCAATGGTTCTAGGTACTGGCATGGCTCTTCCTAGGCAATGGTTCTAGGTACTGGCATGGCTCTTCCTAGGCAATGGTTCTAGGTACTGGCATGGCTCTTCCTAGGCAATGGTTCTAGGTACTGGCATGGCTCTTCCTAGAATGGTTCTAGGTACTGGCATGGCTCTTCCTAGCAATGGTTCTAGGTACTGGCAGCTTCTAGGCAATGGTTCTAGGTACTGGCATGGCTCTTCCTAGGCGAATGGTTTCTAGGTACTGGCATGGCTCTTCCTAGGGATGGTTTCTAGGTACTGGCATGGCTCTTCCTAAAAATGGTTTCTAGGTACTGGCATGGCTCTTCCTAGCGATGGTTCTAGTACTGGCATGGCTCTTCCTAAATGGTTCTAGTACTGGCAGGCTCTTCTACATGGTTCTAGGTACTGGCATGGCTCTTCCTAAGCGATGGTTTCTAGGTACTGGCATGGCTCTTCCTAAGCGATGGTTTCTAGGTACTGGCATGGCTCTTCCTAAACAATGGTTCTAGGTACTGGCATGGCTCTTCCTAAGCAATGGTTCTAGGTACTGGCATGGCTCTTCCTAAGCGATGGTTTCTAGGTACTGGCATGGCTCTTCCTAAACAATGGTTCTAGGTACTGGCATGGCTCTTCCTAAGCGATGGTTTCTAGTACTGGCATAGCTCTTCCTATGCATGGTTTCTAGGTACTGGCATGGTCTTCCTATGCGATGGTTTCTAGGTACTGGCATAACAATTATCTAACATGGTTTTGATACTGCAAGCTCTTCTATCGTATGATAAATATTAAGTACTGATAACAAATATTCATACTGATAACTAATATAACATACTGATACCAAATATAATATCTGATAACAATATACATACTGTATAACAATATATCATACTGATAACAAATATAACATACTGATAACAATATAACATACTGATAACAATATGTAATATCTGATAACAAATATAATACTGATACAAATATATCATACTGATACAAATATAACATACTGATAACAAATTTAACATACTGATAACAAATATAATCATACTGATAACAAATATAACATACTGATAACAAATATAACATACTGATAACAAATATATCATACTGATAACAAATATAACATACTGATAACAAATATATCATACTGATAACAAATATAACATACTGATAACAAATATAACATACTGATAACAAATATAACATACTGATAACAAATATAACATACTGATAACAAATATAACATACTGATAACAAATATAACATACTGATAACAAATATAACAATCATATATATACATTTATGAGGATAGATCCGCGACTTTGATCAAGCAACAAAAATGACCTCACAATCAACATCTTACTATTAGGTACATACCATCTATACGGGATTGTAGAGTTTTAAAATACAATTCATTGTTGTGAATTGTGTAAGGGGATTTAATATGTCAGAAAAGAAAATACGAGCAAGCTTGTGCGCTTCGTATAATGTGTATACTGTCTGTGGCAGTTTTCACATTCTGTACATCTACAACAGTCTGTTGTTCATTGTTTTGAACTTAATGCAGAAATTATATAAACCTACGTCCATATGTCAATGGAACCATCTGCCATCGAAACACGCTTCCCAGCAGCGG
>JAPXFY010000026.1:49315245-49322745 GCA_030674185.1 Monoplex corrugatus
ATATATGTATATATGTGTACACACATAGAGAGAGCGTATGTGTGTGTGTGCATATATACATAGAAAAGAAAGTAAGCATAATGGAAATCTCCTCAACTAATCCTTATCATATATATTGAGATATATCATTGGTGAGTAGTCTTAAGCACAGAAAACTACGACCGCTGATTTCCATACACACAATCATAGAAATATATCGGGTTTTCTTCATGGCATGTAAATAAAATTCTCCATGCATTACTGAGTCTTTGTTGTTAATCAGTAAACACACGGGAGCAACTTGCTGAAAATAGTGATGTTTCTACAAGGGAATATTCTACTTGTAATACGGATGCAAAGCTTGGACAATCAACAAGCAAAGTCAGAACGACATCGTGGCAGCGGAAATGTAGTTTCTAAGAAGAATATTGAGTTGCATGAACAGCAAAGACAACAAAGGAGACAGTCTTCATAGAAGCAAACACAAAAATAACATCAATACAGTACATTAGTAAAAGACAATCAACTTTTATAGGACATTTTATGAGGCAAGAGAAAATTGAGCACCTACTTACAAGAGGAAAGCTAGGGGGCAAGAGAGCACCAGGTAGACCTAAGTAGAAAATTCTTGACAGTCTTGCAGAGTGGGTGGGGATAATACAGGTAGGAGAGATGCATGCAGCGACATAAGATAGATTTGTATGGAGTGAGGGGGGGGGGGGGGAGGGCACGATCGCCAACGCATGCAGCAAGGCACATGATAATGATGATGATGATGATGATGATCAAAATTCTCAATTTCCTCACAATACATGTTGAGCAAGTACTCAATATGGTCATGCTTTGTAGATGACAAATGTTAAACCTTTA
Source organism: Monoplex corrugatus (assembly GCA_030674185.1). NCBI lineage: Eukaryota > Metazoa > Mollusca > Gastropoda > Littorinimorpha > Ranellidae > Monoplex > Monoplex corrugatus. The sequence goes on from JAPXFY010000026.1 coordinate 49,316,095, forward strand.
TTGATTTTGAGTATGGGAACCACTTTTCCTTAAATTCATAATAGTTCGTTTCCAGAAAAGAAGCATGTCTTCGTGTTTAGTGTGCATACTAAATCTTTTAAGAATATTTGTACTTTCGTTTTTGTTGGTTAATTCTCCATTTACACACAAAATAATTTGCACAGAGCAGTATGTAATCAGCAGTTTCTATGTTTTAGTTGTTGTTTTTTATCCATCGGCACGAAATATACTAAATCAACACTGACTATAATCTGTGCAGCACCATTTTCCAAACTCTTTGGGCTCAATGCACATTTGCACAAAATCAGACTTTTGACTGGAACACAGAGTGCTCAAGCTGTTAAGAAACTTGATCACATTCACTACGTAGACGTCTAGTTGCACAGTCTACATAATATCTGATGGGCGTGCATTCTCGGTGTTTTTCGTGTTCCCGTAAGGCGGCCACCGGCATGATTCACGGGATGTTTAATCAACGTGTGTGTTTGATGCTCTGCACGCCTATACACACGAAGGGGGTTCGGATTCGAACAATGCAGGTCTCAGAAATCAGAAAAGTCTTCACTCTTTACTCACCAGGCGGGAGGTATCCAGGTAGGATCGAACCTCAGCCCTTCCGATCAGAAATCTCGCGTGTTACGCTCTTGTCTACCGCACGCGTCTGTTTTTGTTCTAACCTGGGGGTAAACATGAACAAGGAGCGCTGAAAGACGCACACTATACGGAACGGTTATAACTGGCACGGCAGCCAACACTGAGAGGCAACACACTGAGAATTCCACGGAATTGGCACGCGCAACACAACACACCAGATTCTGTTTATATGTCTCGTGCTCTCCTTCGTTCAACACAGCTACTTTCCTCTTGGCACCGTGCTCTGCGTGTGTCTGTTGTACGTACTTTCTCTATCGTACTCTCTCTCTCTCATTCTCTCTGTGTCTGTCTGTGTGTCTCTTGTTGTCTGTTACTGTACGTAATGTTGGAAAATCGACTCATTCAGTCGTACATTCATTCATCTATTCATTCATTCTTCTGTTCCTCGTTTGTTCGTTCATTTCTTCATTCCTTCCTTACTTCCTTCGTTTGTTCACTAGTTCATTGATTTATTCGTTCGTTTACTAATTCGCTCGTTTCTTCATTCATTAATTGATTTTATCTCTCTTTCTCTCTCTACTTCACGTAAATAATCTTTGTATTAACAGTACTTACTGATGGTGATGATGGTTCATACGTGCTACAAGTTAAATTCTCCTTCCGCCTCCCTCCCTCCCACCCCCTCTCTCATATGTATATGACACAAAACATACCTGTGTACGTACACAAATCATACCTATGTAAGTACACTAAACATACCTGTGTATGTACACGAAACATACAGGTGTATGAACACAAAACATACCTATGTATGTACACAAATCAAACCTATGTATGTACACAAAGCATACCTGCGTATGTACACAAACAATCTGTGTATAGATAAAAATACGTCAATATGAACACAAAACATACCTCATTACCTGTGTATGCACACAAATCATACCTATGTAAGTACACAGCAAACGTACATAATTATGACATACCTGTGGATTTCGTGAAAAAGGGCAAGAAGAACGAGATGCGTCCCTGGAACTCTGTCGCTCAATTACGAAAGTTCAAAGTTCAAAGTTCGGACAGGTCTTGTACGTATATCCTTTTGTTCCGGCCACCAGAAGAATGAAGCAGGAGAAGACGACCCCAGATCACCTGGTGAAAAACAGTGAAAGATTTGAAGGCTCTGAAATACACCTGCTGTGATGGAGACGATCCAAAATAATCATGACGTAAACCATGTCTGCACACAAGCTTTATGCGCTGGCAACGTCTTGTTTTCTTACGTAGTAGTTGGGCTTAATGTTTTCCTACATACCATAACTTTCAGTTTTCATAGCACAATTTCTTTCAAATATTAGAGCACCACAATTTCCAATGTTATTACCAGAAATCGAAAATCTTAGCCACAATTTCCAATAACGGTGCGCCACAATTTCCAATATTAATGCCAAAAAGCGAAATATTGTTTAGAAAAATGAATTATATAGTGCTGCTTGATGGTAAGTGAAGGGCATTCTTGTTGACGCTGTCCTGCTTTCGCCTGAAGACAGCAGGATAACATCACCTTTCCTGAATACCTGAGGGAAGATGTAAGAAGTAAGATCAAAGAACACCTGTCGACAAATAATGGAAACGTTCAAGGTCATGAAGCACACCTGTGATACTATGCAAAAGCTGACCCAGAACAGACAGAACTACAGAACCTCCCTTGTTGTCCTACGTTCCAATGGTAAAATGAGCAGAGATTAAGTGTGAAAGCATGATGAAAAAAAGATCCCAAACGATCATAACATAAGCCATAAACCTGCGTATAAACACATCACAGTGGCATATTCTACGTATAAACACGGCATCAATGAAAAATCTTTGACAATATAAACACAACACACAGGCAAAGTCTATGACATAAACACAACACACTGGCAAAGTCTATGACATAAACACAACACACAGGCAAAGTCTATGACATAAACACAACACACAGGCAAAGTATATGACATAAACACAACACACAGGCAAAGTCTATGACATAAACACAACACACAGGCAAAGTCTATGACATAAACAACACACACAGGCAAAGTCTATGACATAAACACAACACACAGACAAAGTCTATGACATATGAACACAACACAGGCAAAGTCTATGACATATAAACACAACACACTGGCAAAGTCTATGACATATAAACACAACACACTGGCAAAGTCTATGACATATAAACACAACACACTGGCAAAGTCTATGACATATGAACACAACACACTGGCAAAGTCTATGACATATAAACACAACACAATGGCAAAGTCTATGACATAAACACAACACAGACAAAGTCTATGACATATGAACACAACACAGGCAAAGTCTATGACATATAAACACAACACACTGGCAAAGTCTATGATATATAAACACAACACACTGGCAAAGTCTATGACATATAAACACAACACACAGGCAAAGTCTACGACATAAACACAACACTGGCAAAGTCTATGATATATAAACACTACACACTGGCAAAGTCTATGACATAAACACAACACACTGGCAAAGTCCCTGGAATACACACAACACACTGGCAACGTCTATGACAAACACAACACACTGGCAAAGTCTATGACATATAAACACAACACACTGGCAAAGTCTATGATATATAAACACAACACACTGGCAAAGTCTATGACATATAAACACAACACACTGGCAAAGTCTATGACATATAAACACAACACACTGGCAAAGTCTATGACATATAAACACAACACACTGGCAAAGTCTATGACATATAAACACAACACACTGGCAAAGTCTATGACATATAAACACAACACACTGGCAAAGTCTATGATATATAAACACAACACACTGGCAAAGTCTATGACATATAAACACAACACACTGGCAAAGTCTATGATATATAAACACAACACTGGCAAAGTCTATGATATATAAACACAACACACTGGCAAAGTCTATGATATATAAACACAACACACTGGCAAAGTCTATGACATATAAACACAACACTGGCAAAGTCTATGACATATAAACACAACACACTGGCAAAGTCTATGACATATAAACACAACACACTGGCAAAGTCTATGACATATAAACACAACACACTGGCAAAGTCTATGACATATAAACACAACACACTGGCAAAGTCTATGACATATAAACACAACACACTGGCAAAGTCTATGACATATAAACACAACACACTGGCAAAGTCTATGATATATAAACACAACACACTGGCAAAGTCTATGACATATAAACACAACACACTGGCAAAGTCCCTGGAATACACACAACACACTGGCAACGTCTATGACAAACACAACACGCTGGCAAAGTCTATGATATATAAACACAACACACTGGCAAAGTCTGACACATAAACACAACACTGGCAAAGTATATGAGGCATAAACACTACACACTGGCAAAGTCTTGAGAATCTCCTTAATTTAACGAATGGTTTCTATTCATTTATTATTAGTAGTAAGAAACTCTGGGGTGAGCTGGACAGCAGAAGATCCTCAGAGGAGAAAACCCCGTGGCGAGTGGCGAGGCCCTTAACTCCTGACACTCTAAGGGGGCCGGGCCGCATCCAGGTCATGAGTCATGGATGACCCTCTGCTGTCGCCATTTTTGTTGTTGTTGTTTTTGTTTTTGTTTTTTCGTTTTCGGGTAATAATCTTCTGAACAGTCGTCTGGATTCACAGCGCATTACTCACACTCAGACTTTTTAGTGGAACAGCGAGAATTATCGCCGCGCCGTGAGTAGAGCTGGCCACATTCATTGATGATGTTGCACAGTCTGTTTATTCTTCAGAGGTCTTCCATTCTGTCTTAGTTCGGAGGCTGGACTGGACCTGGTTGGTACGCGTTGTGTGGCTATGTCCCGGGGTTTGTCATCTCCCCACCTTGACATTCGGTGTGTAAACAAAATAACTGATGACTGGGTCTGAATGTGTCATGCAACGCATGGACAGCCCCCCTTTGCTTGCTGAAATGGCGATCGAGTAGCGTCGGGAGCTTGAGAGGTGATTGTCTGGAGAGTGACGAGGCATGCTCCGGGTCCCATCCACACCGTCGTGGTGATTCTTGTTAACTTGCCTATGCTTGTATCAAGCCACGACTATTGTTGCCAGCTTTAGCAAAGTAATCACACAATACGACATGCTCAGACAACAAGTAAAGCGCCGAAGAACACTGGTGCTGTTTCTGTTTTCCCTCCAGCATAACACACATCATTCATGCCAAGCGCACATGGAGTCGTCCAAGTGTTGTGAATTCCTCCAACCCCCCTCCCCCCAGCACACACACACACACACAAACACACAAACACACACACACACACACACACACACACATACACACACACACAAACACACAAACACACACACACACAAACACACACCTGTACTTCACACAGAGATGCTCCGACCCACACACCACGCAGTTTCAATGCAAAACTAAACACCGATGGACAAAAGTCTTTTTTGTTTTTTTCAGCGCCTCGGCCTACGTCTCAAAACATCTCAGCAGCTGGTTGACTGATATCCGATTGTTGATATTTGTCTATTCGGCAGACGTCATGCGTGTATATGTCGTGTGTGTGAGAGAATGAGAACATGAATCGGTCTGAACTGAATCATACACACACGTAATAACACTCTGCACGAGTGGGCATGTATGTTAACACCTTATCGGTATACCTGGCCCACACGGTTGCACATGCACGCACGCACACACACACACACACACAGACACACACTCTCACACAAAGCAGGAGAGAAGCACTGAGGTGGAGTGTGAATAACGCGAACGTCTCTCCCATAAACCAACCCGAGATGCTTTTACTGTAACGATTTATATATAAGGAAACTAGAATTCAAACAAACTGACGGCCGTGCATTACCTAGTTGTGTACAAAATCCATCACAGACTGTCTATCGTTTAGGGTTCTCACTGAAAGAATAAAAGCAGACGGACTTGATATCGGTGTCTGCACTCAAGTCTCTGTTGGCAGATGATTGGTTAATGTTGATGATATCAACCAATCAGGTGCCGGCTTGGTTTGAGAGACGTGGGGTGGGGGGTGGGGTTAGAGGTGGTGGAGAGGTGTGAGGGGCTGTTTGGGGGTAGGCGCAGGTCTGTGGGTAGACGCAATGCTGGAAGTGCGCAGTGCGCCAGCTTGTGACGTAGGTTTTGCTGAAGTTCAAGGCCAGCTTACGATTCTGTTCTTACTACAAGACGTATGCATCTCTCCGTCTTCTCTCCGTGGTTGTATGCTTACCCACCTCTCTCTCTCTCTGTTTCTGTCTCTATCTGTCTGTCTGTCTGTCTGTCTGTCTCTGGTTGACATGTATTTGCTTTATATTGTCTGCCATTGTCTCTCATGCTTTTGTGAAACCCCATGAGCTATTGGCACACACACACACACACACAACACACACACACACACACACACACACACACACACACACACACACACACACACACACAAAGTGTCTGTTCAGTATTTCATCTCAATTCATTTGTGTAACTTGTTTCACATTTTATGTGTTCTGGTTCATTTTTTAATATACTTACATTATACTCGTATACACACACACACACACACACACACACACACACACACACACACACACACACACATACACACACACACATACACACACACACACACACACAATATATATATATGTACATATATATAACCAAAGACTAGCTGTAAGACAGGTCCAATGGGACTTACTGCTACTATCTTTGAGTAAAAAGTGGTCTGAATCTCTGAGTCTCCCTCCCTCCCTTCCTTCCCCCCCCCCCCTCTGTCAACTGAATGCTCTGCAGTAGATCAATAAACTGGATAATATCTTTATGAATTGATTGATCATTAACGTACTGATTCAATTTGTTGATAGTCAAAAGTGAAGTATTGATTACTATGTTTCGTCGTTGAATAATAGAACGGATCAGTGAACGATGGGTCTGTTAAACATTAATTAAACTGATGAAATATAGATTAGGGAAAAG
>JAPXFY010000026.1:49325245-49335245 GCA_030674185.1 Monoplex corrugatus
GTCACTTTACGTCTGGACTGTTCCCGCAGCACAGTTTTCACGTAAGTTTCATCAGTCAGTGAGCAGTGTGAGCTGTCGTAACAAATGTACACCGAACTGTCCTGTTCGACCAACGCTTTATTTCGGGCAAAGGTTCTGTTCTTCCAGGTTGAAATCTTTATTGCACACCTGTACAACTGTACAGACATGTTTTTCATTCATTTTTTTTTCTTTTGATGAAGATCTTTCAAGGGGAGGAGCATCCTGGAAGCAGAAATCCAAGTGTTGTCAGACGACAATTTTTACCCGTTATGAAAGGTTTCACCTCACGGGACGATGTAGAAGCGACGGGGACCTTTAATAGGCCGACTGGATCTACATGCGAAGATTTCTTTCTGACGTGATGGCAAAATACCGGCAAGTCTATTTTTATATCGAATACAAGTTTGAATGAAAGTCGGATAGCGAAACTTTGTATAAAATGTGTGCGTATGTTGTATGTGTTGCATGTATCATTGTATGTGATAATGTGTGCACGTACACGATTGCGTTCTAGTGTTGATGCGTTGCTCTGTGTATGCGTGTGTGAGATTTGAGTAGCTATTATGGAGTTAGGTGTGTTTTCAAAGACTGAAAGAGGTATACGTCGCACTTGGAACATTCCATACGCACACCACCTTAACCCTGCCAGTAATTAACTAACATTTGTTGAGTCTGCGTAAAACCCTAGCCTGTGTGCCGGCAAGATTTAGAGCAAAAGAGAAACCTGTGAAACATTAAGCTTGTCCGACACCACCAGAATACTTTGAAGCATTATGATGGGCAGCGAACAGGCCAGTTAAAAATTCATGTTACCGGCTGGGACTGAACTGAGATATATATAACCTGTACAAAAAGTTAAGGATCACTTGCACAAAAATTCATAACTTTCAAAATAAGAAAGCCAATGCGTTGAAGTTTGGCAAACATTTAATTCCATGCTTTAGTGATAACGATACGCAATTGCCTTCAATTTCGAGCAATCGTTTGGTGTGTACATTTGATCAAAGTGGGTACGTATCGAAATTTGATTTCCCAAAGTCATTGAAATCACAAGACAGGGCATTCTGATGCTCCCAAAAGTTCAGTAATGCGTGTAACCGCCATGGCTGTTCTGGCACTCGACGCAGCGAGTCCTCATCGAGTTGACCAGGTTGGTGAAGATCCTCTGTGGAAGCGCCTGCCACTCAGCCTGCAGCATCTGGTAGAGGTGTTGGGCATCCCTGGGAGGGGGGTGGTTGCTCCTCACTTTGCGATCCAGCTCATCCCAGAGGTTTTCAATCGGGTTGAGATCGGGACTGCATGCTGGCCACTCCATTCTGTTGACTCCAGACTGCTGCAGGAAGTCGTTGACCACCCTTGCCCTGTGGGGGTGAGCGTTGTCATCCTGGTAGACAGCCGTCGGTCCCATCTGCTGCAGTGTAGGCACAGCCAGCGGTCAAAGGATCTCATCCCGGTATCGGAGGCCAGTCAGGTTACCCTGTACATGATACAAGGGTGTTCTGTGGTGAAGGCTGAAGGCCCCCCAGACCATTACAGAACCTCCACCAAAGGCCACCTTTTCTTGGACAGTGGTGTCAATAAAGCGTTGCCCTGGGCGCCTCCAGACCCTCTGTCGGCCGTCGTTGTGGTTCATGGTGAAGCGTGCTTCATCACTGAACAGGACCTGGGACCATTGCTGACGTGTACACCTCACGTGACGTCTGCAGAAGGCGCGGCGTGCTGCCCTATGGGCTGGAGTTAAGCGTGGCCGTACAGCTGGGCGACGAGAACGGAGGTTAAACCCATGAAGGCGGTTCCGTATGGTCTGCTGGCTGATGTTGATGTTAGTAGCCACCCTCAGCTGCCTTCGAATGATGCTGGAAGAGGCTGTTCTTGTCTGCAGGGCTTGTCGTTCAATGGGACGATCTTCACGTGGGTTTGTCTTCTTCGGTCGACCAGATCTGCGTCTTTCATGGATCCTCCCAGTGGCTGTGAAGTGTTGAATCAGTCTGACAATGACCGAGATGGACACGTGAAGTCGCCTGGCCACTTCTCGCTTGGGAACACTATCTTGGAACCATGCAACAGCTCGTCCCCTCTCAAACTCGCTCAATTTTCGTCGTGGAGGCATTGTCAGATCAGGCCTACTACTGGTGGAATGTCTTCTTATAAAGCCAGGCAAGAGACAGCATCTCACATAAACAGCAGTGCTTGCACGTGCATTAATAATGGTTTTTTCATCTGGCTTGTGCAATGTGTTCAGGCAGAACGGTCCAAAACAAGATCCTTTTTCGCAAGTTTCCGCTTTTCCGTTTGCGGCCAAGCTCAGTAGTAGAGAATCCCGTGCAATTTTCGCACTAACACAACATCGCCCACTTACAGCTGAACAAGAATTCATAACAATTTGGCTGGACTGAGAAATAAATAACAGTAGCGAACTGAGTTTATTACGCACCTGTTTTCTCATAGTGATCCTTAACTTTTTGTGCGTAGCTTACATGTAGATCTAGACTACAAAATGTTGAATACACCATTCTGTCAGAAGAAACGCTCACTTCAACTTTATACCTTTGACTTCCGCACCCTGTCCACTAGCATCCTGCAGGAAGCTGGTGGATAGGGTGAAGGAGTCAAAGGGTTCAGTTTTTGCAGTTGGAAGATAGGATGCGGGAGACAAAGGGTTAAATGTAGAACAACCAACGTGGGTACTAGCTGCTCTCAGGCTCACGGATTTGGGTAGGAACACAGTCTAGATCTAGATCTAATCGGTCTTAGGTAGTCTTACTCTTAACGGGGCCGTTGCGCTATTTCACCCATACCTCTGTTCCCACGTACGAATAGAAATTAAAGCATTTATGATCTGCTGGAGAACTAGAAGACACTAGTTCAACCCCCAAACACTCGCCGTCGAGGTCCGTTTTGTCGGTGAAAAGTCAGTTCAAATGATGAAGGGTCAGCAGGGTTAGCGCTAGGGTTAAATGTAATATGTTGTCGAAGGCAGTGCAGTGCAGCACTGTATTCATGCGCGAAAGCGGCAGGAGCGAGAGATCTAAACTGACCGTCAACTGTTTATACAAACAGTTGAAAAATTGGGATTTTTGTTTTTTGTTTATTACTGGCCACCAATTTTTTTTCTCAGGGAAACAAGTGTGTGTGTGTGTGTGTGTGTGTGTTGGGGGTGGGGTGGGGGCTTATACGTAAAGAGAAAAGTATTGGATTACAGTTACATTCTGTGTGCACAGTCGATCCAATGCACATAAAAGTGGGAGTAAACAGTACGTAGCAGCAGTGGACTGCATCCATGGAATTTGCATGAAAAAAGATGTGTACATTACCAACAAAACGTATCATATAAGCACCATAACTTAACAAAAGGAAGAAAAAACAAAACAAAACAACAATAAAAAAACAGACCCCAAACCTTGAACTTTCAAATGGTATAGAAAGTTACGTTGATTGGTTGTGACAAAGTTATAATTTCTAAAATTAACTTTAACATTTTCTGACATTTCCATTTCATGATAAAAATCGTGATCATGTGTCTTCATTACGAATAGCATCATAAATTTGGAAAGACGAAACCAATCAAGAAAAACCACCAAGATTTTTTTTTTGTGTTCAAGGCGATGATGACCCATATAAGCTTGATCAGGAAGTATCTCTCTGTGGAAACAACTGCAAAACTCGTTCTCTCCTTCATAATGTCTCGCATTGACTATTGCAATTCACTCCTGTCTGGTCTTCCTGCCTCCACCATTCACATCCTACAGCGCATTCAAAACAATGCTGCACGCCTTGTACTCAAAAAGAAAAAAGCTGACCACATATCTCCTCTCCTGGCACAACTTCACTGGCTCCCTGTATCAAATCGCATACAGTACAAGCTAGACACCATGTGCTACAAAAGCCTCAATAACGCAGCCCCCCATTACCTGTCAAGCCTACTTGAGATCTATGTTCCCTCACGTACCCTCCGCTCTGCCTCCGATCCTCTGACTTTTCGCTTTCCACGCACCAAGCTCAATACCTATGGTCCACGAGCCTTCTCTGTTTCTGGTCCACTTTCCTGGAACAAACTTCCTCTCTCTGTCCGTCAGCAACCTACTTTTGTCTCCTTCAAGTCCGCTCTCAAAACTCACCTTTTCTCCTCTGCATAAAATCCTGACCTCACTCATCCCCCTCTGTAGCCTGTCTCCACTCGGAGGGGAATCACATTGTAATATATATTTGTATATAATATGCTCTCTATAATTTTCCACTGCTTTTATTCTTTTTCCCCATTTATAGCCATGTGTAAGTGTGTGTGTGCGCGCGTGCGTAAGTGTATGTTCAGCCGTTAGATTTGATTTTTATCGAGATTTTGCGCTATATTAATATTGTAATTATTATTATGAAATCCTGGACCTCAGCACTAGAAATTAGCTAATTGCCTTAACTGGCTTAAGCAGTAGAGATTTTTAAAATCGTTTATAACTCCCAAAATTTAGTTTCTGAATTGATACTGAGAAGCGAAGCCACAAAGTAATAATCATGATAATTTTAGTCAGTACTATGCACATTAATTATTCATGATAATATGCGTTTGATAATTATGCTTATCATTTAATAGTCATATTAAGTCGGGAAAAACTGCCCATAAAATTAAAGTTTTCTCGAGTCGGGTCTGCCTTGACGTTTTCAATATATATATACTCCTAATCATAATTTAAGGGCCACTTCTTCCTTCCTCTCTAATTTTAAGTTGAAATAATTGACAATGTTTAGAATTGATTCTATGTTTTATTTCATCATTTCCACACCTGTTTTGGAAAAAGAAATTAGCACAATGACCCATTAGTGAACAGCACATACATTTAAAGGAACATCCCCCCCTTTTCAAAAAACAGAAAGTGTCAGATTTGGCCAATCTGTTTTCAATATCGCGTGTGTCCGCCCCGAGCCTGGATGCATGCTTCACAGCGCCGATGCATCGACCCCACAAGGGTACGGACTGTGTCCTGAGGGATGGCCGCCCACTCGATCTGCAGGATGTCGACCAGCCTGGCCAGGGTGCCCGGTGGGGGGTGGTTGTCCCTGATGCACCTCCCGAGCACATCCCAGAGGTGTTCAATTGGGTTCAGGTCAGGTGAGCACGCTGGCCAGGCCATACGGACGACTTCATGCTGCTCCAGGAAGTCGGTCACAAGGCGTGCTCGATGCGCAGGTACATTGTCGTCCTGGAAGATGGCGCCTTGACCAAGGTCCACAAGCGCAGGCAGTGCCACGGCCGCCAGAACCTCGTCCCGGTACCGGACCCCGTTCAGGATGCCGTCAATGGGGAGCAGGGGGGTCCGGGTACCACGGCTCATGCCACCCCACACCATCACCGACCCGCCGCCGTACCGGTTATGCTCTTGGACAGTGGCGTCAGCGAACCTCTCCCCTTGACGTCGCCACACCCGAGCCCGGCCATCGTTAAAGGTCAGGGTGAACCTGGACTCATCCGAAAACAAGACCCGGGCCCACTGTTGCCTTGTCCAGGTCACGTGCTCCCTGGCCCAGGTCATGCGGTGCACTCTGTTGACCGGTGACAGCACGGGTCTGACGGCCGGTCTCCGTGACCTCAAGTTTGCCTCATGTAGCCGTCTTCTCACCGTGCTGCAGCTGATGTTAGCACCTGTTGCGTCCCTCAGCTGACCCCTCAAGGTCACCGCAGTGGATGCCCTTTCCCTCAGGACGGAGAGGGCAAGGTAGCGGTCTTGCTGTCTTGTCGTTACTCTGGGTCGACCCGTGTGATGCCTTTCCTGGACTGCTCCAGTCTCATTGAAGCGCTCCAGCAGTCTCTGGATTGTGGAATGCGACACTTCAAGTCGTCTAGCAACTTCCCGCTGCGCTAGGCCTTCATCAAGCAGAGCGAGGGCTCTCCCCCGCTGCTCATCCGTCATCCGTCGTCTTGCAAGCATGGTTAAAACGAACCAAGAACGGGTCCTTTTTATCCTCGTCTGCGGGCAACTTTGGCTGGAGTAGTGTTCAAAAAGGGCTTGCCTTGCACGTGCAAAGCGAATTTTGTCGCTACCTTGCCTGCGTCGTCAGAGAGACCCTGCTGAAGATTCGACAATTTCGTGCGGAAATTGTCTTCCTTGGGCCGCCCATTGCAAATCGGCAAATCTCCAAACACGTGCCAAAAGGAAACTGCAATGTTGTCTGAGCTCTTATCCATTCAGTTACGGCAACGAATTGGAGAAAAGAATAAGAGAAAATAGGTTATTTCTCCTTTCAAAAATTGACTCAAAAACGTTCCTGGCCCTTAAATAATGACGTGTAGTATATATTAATAATAATAATGATGCATAATTATATGTACACAAAATGAAAATGAAGTTGGCTAACAAATGTACCAAATTGTACGCTAGTACAGGCATAATTATTATCATTATTATTTTTATTTGTAAGAATGATAATTATTATTTGTAATATAATAACGATAATACTAACAATAATAATAATAATAATAATAAGAAGAAGAAGAAGAACAACAACAACACTAATGTTGATAATGATAATGACGATACTGATGACAATAACAGAACTAATAATAAAAGTAATGATTTCACTCATAGTCATACCTAGCAAAAAGTCCCCATAAAAAACAAGCTGGTTGCACTTTATAGAAACAGAACAATACCAAACTTTCAGTCAAGCAAAACAAAACAACAAAACAACAATGTGAGATATGCGGAAGCAATTTTAGGTAATTTATGCCTGTTTTTATATATGTTTTGGTGTCCTTATGTAGGCCTATGCTTATATTTGTATTCAGGTGTGTTTTTTAAATCTCCCCTGTGCGATAAATCGGACGGAATGGTCCTACGCCGGGGCATGTCCTTAGATTATGTGCGCGAATGTATTGATATGTGTACTTAATTTTCTTTTCTTTTTTTTCCTGTTGAAGTTTTGTGTGTTTTGAAGCGGTTATAGCCCTGATATGGCTCTGCGCAGTTGGCTGGGCTTTGAACAACAATAAAAGAAAAAGAAAAGAAAGCTACAGAAAGCAAAAGAACAATACACATACACTCACAAGTCACATCTTCTTGTTAACACCAGTGTTCTCGTAAAAATTCAACCACAATGACCCTTCTGTGGTTTGACATGCAACTGTTACTGTCAGAGTTGTCTCCCTGTTCAGTTGGCTCAGTCTATGGTGACGAGTTACTGGAGCCGTGACCAGGATGCACGCACGCATGCACGTACGCACGCACACACACACACACATACATTGTGTACATAGTACGATGTGAGACAAATGCATTACAAGGACTCCTTAAAGAACCTCTTCCGAGACGTCCCTCCTGTCGCAATTTTCCAGTTTTTACAAGAGATCAGTAGATTTCACCTGATGTGATTTTACGTGTTTTTCTTTAATCGCATTTTAGATTTGCAAGGTTAACGGTGAGCATTTTTTAACTGTTGTCTTTTATCTTAACGGGTTGTTCTTTTTTTTTTGACGTGATGTTAACCCTGGTATGGTCTAGTAGTCGGCTGGGCTATGAGCAATATGAACTGAATTGAGCTGAACAGGCATCTCTTATCAAAACACGTCCCCCCTCCCCCTAGGATGCTGTCATTCCCACTGACTTTCTCACCCTCTGCAAGCTATCAGGTGTCCCCTTAACCAAACATCACTGAATGCAGATAGAACCGTAAGTGACATGTCAGAGTTGGTTCACACCTAGAACCACTGCAGTGGCTGGCCAGAAGGAAGAGAAATAATAAAATCTGTGTAATGCAAACAGTCCATGTCAAAGAATGCTCGTCACACTTTACTCTGGAATAAAAGGGTGGAATTATAGGGGAAGACTTGTTATATCGTTATCAACACCATATACCAATACACAAACAGTACAGGTAGGCCCATTGTTCATCAAAAATAACAGACGACCTTGAGGTACTTGGCGAGGTGATGAGTGACTGTACGATAGTCAGCCGTTAAAGTACACTGTCTGGTTTCATGCGGGACGGTTCCAGGCAGACGGACGCCAAGAGATTGGCCATCCATTGTCCCTTCCCCAGCACGGCAGCTCTCCTGGGGTGACCGAGTCATTTCTGCTATCATTCAGCCTACGCTCATGTCAAAACAAAACAAACAAAAAAGAAAACGAGATAATGAAATTGATTGATTCCGAGGACGAAACAAGACAGGCAACCGTTTTTTGGGCGGCGTGGCTAGTGATGACGGGCATTGAGGATGAAAAACCTATCAGGAAATTGAGTCCCTTTGCCATACAGAAGGGATTTCAAGCCCTAATAGGAAATCCTAAAACCATTAAAAAGCTGCGAAACGGAGACTACCTTGTGGAGTGCAAGGATAACAAGCAGTCCGATCGCTTGCTGAAAGCATCATTACTAGTTGATCGTGGAATAAAAGTCACTCCACACAAAGGACTGAACAGCAGCAAAGGAGTCGTAAGGTGCCCTGAGCTGAGAGGAGTGTCGGAGGAGGAGATCCGAATGGAACTGAAAAGCCAGGGCGTTGTAGAGGTACGCCGGGCCATGTTCCGGAAAGGGTCCAACAACCTCCCTACAAACACGCTCTTTCTTACATTTTGCTCTCCCACTATACCCCAAGACTTGAAAGTTGGATACTTGAAGGTAAAAGTGTCGTTGTATGTGCCATCACCAATGCGCTGCTTCCGTTGTCATAAGTTCGGCCACATCAAGGACAGATGCACAGAAACTGAAAAGTGTGCCATGTGCACCAAGGAGGCACATGAGGGGAGATGCGACAATCCACTAAACTGCATAAATTGTGGAGGTAACCATCCATCATCTTCGAAAGATTGCCCCGTATGGCAAAAGGAACAAGCCATTGAACGACTAAAAACTGAAAAAAAACTACCTTTCCACGAAGCCAAAAGGTTGGTAGAGGGCAGCAGTTTGTCTCGGTAGTCAAAACAGTTCATCAAGTATCCATAGCCTGTCAGATATAACCTGGACAAAGACGAATTTTGAAACATTGCAAGACACAAAGGCCCTCAGCGGGGGCGTTAAAACCGCTGCCTCCCAGGCTGTTCAACAGCCAGAAGCAGTCAATGCTGGTAACCCAGGGAAACCTAGTCTCCCTGGTAAACCCACCTTTCCGCCCCGGCCGTCAGGGAGCAGCTCCACAGGAAATGGAAGGCCCAAAGTAATGCTGGTAGAAATGAAGAACCCTCCTCCAGCACTTACAGGGCCTAAGCCTGGGCTTCCTGCAGGCAGGTTAGCCATCAGGTCTGACCGCCTGAAGAAAGCTGAAAAAACCCCTAGAAAATAAGTACGCTCCATTGCAAGTTGAGGAGGACGAAACAGATATGGACTAAAGTTTTTAGCCTTGTATAATTCCGCCAATAATGCAGTCTATAGTCCATTGGAACATACGAGGTGTCTACGCCAATCTGGAGGAGCTGCAGCTACTTTGCCGTGACCTGCAGCTTGCTGTAGTGGCTTTGCAAGAAACATTAATACGCGAAGGAAAGTTTTTTTCATTAATGAATTTCAACATTGTTTCCAAACCAGCACAACCTAAAGATGGAGGAGTAACGGGTGGAGTATGTTTGCTGCTACATAGGTCTGTTTTGTTTAGTTCTATTAATCTGAACACCAGTTTGCAAGCAGTGGCGGCAAGGGTATCTCTAAACAAAACAATAACCATTTGCTCTGTGTACCTCCCTCCATCTGTTGCTGTTACAAAGGAAGAACTGGTTGATTTGATTGAGGAACTTCCCAAACCTTTTCTGTTGCTCGGCGATTTGAATGGCCATTACCCGCTTTGGGGTGGTGAAGATACTTCAGTGCGAGGTCTCTTGCTTGAAGATGTCTTCTCCGATTTAAATTTATGCTGTTTAAACGATGGTTCTCCGACATATATCCATCCTGCAAAAGGTACACTTTCTTGTTTGGATTTATCAGTGTGTGATGCTTCGCTGGTTTTGGACTATGAGTGGAAAGTTCTGGATGATCTCCATGGAAGTGATCATCTTCCAGT
>JAPXFY010000026.1:49340245-49405245 GCA_030674185.1 Monoplex corrugatus
GATGTATATTTAGTTGCTGTTGTTTTAAGGTCAATCTTTTTGACGTGATGTTGTCTTGTTTGGTCTGTTTTCGTCAGTTGGTGCGAGATTTAAATTTGGCTGACTGTTGACTCAAAATGATTTTGTCAGATATTAGCATGTTGATTTTGTTGTAAGAATTTTTTTGGCTTTTCTTGTAAGGTCTGCTTTTTACTTGATGTGTGGCTACTTGGTCTGTTTATAGCTGGTATTGTAAGGTTTATTATTGCTAGTTTGAATTTATTTTAGTGCTTCTTGTCAGGTTATTTCGTGAATTCTGCTGTTGTCAGATCTATTTTTTGACTTTTATTGTTTGGTCTATTTTTGGCTCAGTGTTTTTGTTGTCTGATGTGTTTTTGGCAGCGGTTGTAAATTCGTTGTTTTTACGTGCCGAAACATTATTTGGTGTATTATCAGACTGTGGTTTACGGAGGTTGAGATGTATTTTCTCAGGTGTTGTTGACAGTCTGTTTTCTGATGGACTTGATGTTTGGTTACTTTAGACTCCATGCTTTTAAGTTTCTTTTCCCCATTTGGTCTATTGTAAGATCCCTTTTGTGTGTGCTTTGTTTGTTTTCAGGGGCACTGTTGATTGTTCGGCTGGGCTATAAGCAATATGAACTTGAACTTTTGATTGTTTTCGTTATCTAGTAAAAATGCTGACTTCTCACTGTTCGGTCTATTTTAGGATTCCTCTCCCTCCACCACCACCACCACCACCACCCCTTTGTGTTTGTGTTTTTTGAGGGGGACAGGATGAGATTTGTGGCTGGCTGTTGTTGAAAGCTTGTTTTTGATTAATGATTGGTTAGTTGGTCTATTCTTGGTCATTTGCTTTTACGCACGCGCGCGTGCGCACACACACACATACACACACTACACCACGTACACTACACACACACATACATCACACACATACATACACACACGTACACATACACACACACACACACACACAACACACACACTACACACACACGTACACACAATACACATACACACCCACGTACACACACACGTACACACACACGTACACACACACACACACAAATACACACCCACGTACACACACACACACACACACACACACACACACTACACACACACACACACACACACACACACACACACACACACACACACACACACACACCACAATACACATACACACCCACGTACACACACATACACACCCACTACACACACACACACACACACACACACACACACACACACACACACACACACACGCTCTCTCTTTCTCTGTCTCTCTTCCCCTCTGTCTGTTCTTGACTGATGTAAGGTCCATTTTTAATCGTTTGTTGCAGGCGTAAGTTATTTTTTGCTTTGTCTTTGTTGCTCAGAGAATAATTTTCGATTTTTGTTGTTCTGAGGTATAATTTTTTGTCTTGGATGTTTTGCTATTAGTCTAATTTTTTGGCACTTGCTTTGTTACGAAGTGAAAAGTTTTGCTGTTCGATTGTTGTGATATGTTATCAATGGGAACATTATCTTAGACATTTTCCAGTACTATGACGATGGGATAATAATCATGACGTGGAATTCAAGTCTGGATTGAGACTCCGTGAAAAGGCTGCACTCCACGCTTCCTTTCCTAATATATCCTGGCGTCAACCAGGTCGGAGAGATACAGACGTGCAGCGTTGGTCAGGATTTTTTTTTAGCAACACCCTTAATGACGCGTCCGTGAAATGGATTAGGTCGTCTGTGTGATCCCAGTATTCCCAACGAGCCCGTAGCACGCGCAATTCTTGCTAGGAACCAGTTGGAGCACTGACATGCGAAGTGGATATTATGTTGTATTTCTTTCTATTGTGACTATTGTATTCCTTTTCTGTTGTTCCGAAGTCTATCATTTCCTGGATGTTTGTCAGTATCGCCAGTTATAGTTGTATTGTTGCGGGATCTTTACTTAGCTGCTGCTGCTGTTGTTGTTGTTGCTGTTGTGGATTTATGTTTAAGTTGTGTTTGCTTTTGTTAGTACACTCTGGCTGCTGCCGTAGCGAGGTTATTGACTAATGGTTTCTGTTGGCGTGTTAGTCAAGTGACAAATTACCCCGGGAGGATGCTGCGGGCTCGTTCAGTATAAATAGTATGCCCACTTTCTGCCCACTTCTTTTCTGCCACTCTCTTTGTTTCTGCCGTGCGTCTTTGCTTTCTGTCATTTCTTTCTATCATTCTTTGCCTTGCTGGTTCATTCACGTGTACGTGTTCTTTACAAAGCCTTACATATTTTTTCTAAGGATTGATAATTGGGTACATTTATTAAGTGCATTTTTGGCTCCACGGAAATGTGCAGAAGCAGTTCTAGGTAATTTCAGCCTGTTTTTTTTTTATATATATAGTTTTAGTGTCCTTAATTACGTCTGTATTCAGGTTTGTTTTTAAAAAACCCTGGTAATGAATTGAAATGGTCAACGCCAGGGGCATATCCTTAGATTATGTGCGCGAATGCATTGACATGTGTACTTAATTTTTTTTCCAAGTGTTTTTTTTTTTCGTCTAGGGTGTACTTCTTGAAATGGTTATAGCCCTGATGTGACTGGGCAGTCAGCTGGGCTTTAAACACATAACAGTGACACCAAGTGGGTAAAACTGATGGACTTAAAATAGTAGGGGTTCAGTCTGCCCCCCCCCTCCCCCCCCTACAGGTAGATGAAGGGGTGGAGATCTTTCCGATCTCCCAGGCCAGCATGTGTGCAGACCTGCCAGTGCTTGAACCCCGTTTGTGTTTATATTGATGCAGAATACCAAATATGCATGCTAAAGATCCTGTAGGTCATTTCAGTGGCTGGCTTCTGGAAAGATGAAAACGCCCGTATTGCACCCCATCAAAGATGCAAGAACTTGGTGAAATGTTGTGGTCAGCTTGTCTGACAGCTTGTATAAGTTATTACACCTGGCAAGAAAACCAAGATGCCTAAAAGTATACTTTTCTTGGTCCTATTTTCTACTTCATCTTATGGCCATGGAAGCGGGCATAGTTTTCATAATGCAATGATAATGTTGACGATGAGGATGATGATCGTGATGCTACGTGACAGGGCTGTACTCTACGTTTTTGTAATCATAATGCATCCTGGTGTCAGCCAGGCCCGAGAGATACAGACACTTGCGGTGTTGGTCAAACGATTTCTGCAACACTTTCAGTGACGCACCCATAAAGTGGATGAGACGACTGTGTGGATCCGGGTTTGCCAATGAGCCCAAAGCATGTTCAACTGTGGATAAGAACTGGTTGGAGCTGAATAACTGCACGATTACTTTTGACCGGACTGATAGGGAATCGAATCCACAACTTTACCGAAGGTAGTCCGGTGCGCTAACCTAAAAGTAAACCTATTTGTGTCTGTCGTTTTTGTCAGGTCTGTTTTGACTGTTTGTTGCCGTGGGATCTCTCAGTGACTGTTGCTGTTGCGAGGTCTGTTTTGCTCCCTAACATAATGTGTTTTAATGACGTTTATCTGTGTGTGTGTGTGTGTGTGTGTGTGTGGTGTGTGTGTGTGTGTGTGTGTGTGTGTGTGTGTGTGTGTGTGTGTGCATGTGTGTGTGTGTGTGTGCGCGCTAATGACGTTTACAGTTAATTGCTTTTCTGGTGACGTTTATTTTTGATAGGTATTCTGGTGACGTTCATTTTTGATAGGTGTTCTGGCGACGTTTGATAGGTAATCTGGTGACGTTAATTTTTGATGGGTATTCTGGTGACGTGTATTATTTTTGATAGGTGTTGAGGTGACGTTTACTTATTGGTGAGTATTCTGGTTACGTTTACTTTTGATAGGTGTTCAGGTGACGTCTTATGTCTGCTCGGAGTTCTGGTGACGATTATTTTTGATTGGTGTTCTTGTGAAGTTTATTTTTGATTGGTGTTCAGGTGACGTACAGTTTTGATAAGTAATCTGGTGACGTATATTTTTGATAGGTATTCTGGTGAAGTGTATTTTTGATAGGTATTCTGGTGACGTTTATATTTGATAAATGTTCTGGTGACGTATATTTTTGATAGGTGTTCTGGTAAGGTTTAGTTTTTGATTGGTGTTGTTGTAAGCTTTAGTTTTTAAAGGGATTCTGGTGGTTTACTCTCCAAAAGCGTTGGAAGGTTTGTTTTTTGATTAGTAATGTTGTGGTTTTTCTTTTGAATAGTTTTTGTTTACCCCAGTATAAATAGTATCCCCACCTGGAAATTCTGTGCTAAAATTTTCCTCTTACCTCTCTCTCTCTCTCTCTCTCTCTCTCACACACACACACACACACACACACACACACACACACACACACACACACACACACACACACACACACACACATTCTCTGTATCTCCTCTCTCCCTCTCTCTCCTCTCTCTCTCCTCTCTCTCTCCTCTCTCTCTCTTCTCTCTCTTCTCTCTCTCCTCTCTTCTCTCTCTCTTCTCTCTCTCTCTCCTGCTTTTTGTCATTTCTTCCTATCATTTTCTGCCTTGCTAGTAGATAATCCATATCCGCAGCAGGTCTCCAAGGTGCACAGCCTCTAGTCGATAGAACAATGTAGGTAAGGCAAATTGGATCCGTAACTTCGGGAAAAGGATTGGCTCTGAGGACTGGGTCAGTCGGGATGGAGTGTGAAGCGGGTTTTGGGACGGCCGCGGGCTGGGCGAGGCCTTCCCCTGTTCTCCTCGCGGGGGGAGGTGCGGGGACCGAGTTCGGATCGCCGGTTCAACCTTCCCGTGGACCGCCTCAACTAGGTGGCGGCTTCGGCCGTTCACGTCGGCTGGCATTTAACAGTCAACTCAGAACTGGTACGGACCAGGGGAATCCGACTGTCTAATTAAAACAAAGCATTGCGATGGCCATCACTCGGTGTTGACGCAATGTGATTTCTGCCCAGTGCTCTGAATGTCAAAGTGAAGAAATTCAATCAAGCGCGGGTAAACGGCGGGAGTAACTATGACTCGTGATTGTGTTTATTGGGTATATCTCAGGTATGGCGGAATCCTTTTGCTCTTAAACCAGGAATTAAACACAATTGACAGGAGGATCCCATCCCCACACTTTGCCTTTATTCGATGGGCCGCTACCCCATCTGGACCAGCCGCGGTCATAGCTTTCGTGTCTTTCAAAGCTTTAATGACCTCACTAAGTGTGATCGGCTGACCCAAGACGTCATGTCCTTCTTCTGTGACAACTCGCCGAGGCGGTGGAAAGATGTTTAATTCCACCGTGGGAGATTGCCTTTCAAATCTTTCTTTATAGGCCTGCTCCACCTTTTCCGGCGAGATGTCGCATCAAGTCATTTGTTGGTCATCGAGGATAGTTCGGATGGCATTGCGTCTGTTCGATTGCCAACTTTGCTGCAAGGCGTGGTATTTGTTGGCTTTCTAGTTCGCTCTCTTGCTCCACTTCTTGGATCTCCTGGGTTTCCCACGGTGGAGCCTCTCGCGTCTCTCGCGTTCGACATTACCGCGGCCACCACTGGAGAACCTCCCGGGGCTGTCACGGCGGAATCTCTCGCGGTCCTCGCGATTGACACCACCGGAGTCACCTCTGGAGGGTTCTTTCTGCAGAGCAGCGGAGAGTTCACTCAGCAAGTCGAACATAGCTTGTTCAACATCCTCGCTATCCTCTACCTTCCTCAAAATATCCAGAGCCTGGCTCCGTGTCGGGTCACTGAACGTCGTTTCGGTGTACAAATGTGAAACAGGGGTCCGTATGCCTAATTGGGGTTGTGCTCTCTGGGTAGAGTAGAGCCCGGGAGGACTTAGAGGATCTAACATTCCTTCGGAGCGAGCACAGGAGATGGAGATTTTTTGGAATGCCTTCGACCTCTTTCTGTCAGAGATTTGTTTGGTCGTGAAGGCATATCCCAATGCTTCCATCTTAACCTGCACCCGCTCCAAATGTCCTTTTCCCTGTCCGGTCTCCTCCAGAATCAGGGCCAGGGCTCTAGAAGAGACCTCATCCCAGAGTCTGGATTTTCCAACCGCTCTAGAGGTTCTTTTCCTCTCCTTCTCTTTCCTGGGAGCCGCAATGCGCTTCTCGTTCGCCAGGCACGGGTGCCTATGGCGAATATGCTTACCCAAACCAATCTTCGACGTAAACGTCATTGGGCATAACTCGCATTGATGGGGATGCGAGTCAGGCTTTGGCATACAAGTGTGCCCCTTGCACTTACCTGCATGGATCTCCATACCATGCAAGTCTCCGCTTCGTCCACATCTGCGACACCTGAAAACGAGCTCTGTGTCCTGATGCTGGTCACGAAAGTACGAAAGTGGCCAGCCAACTTACGCAGCGATGCGAACTCTCTGCCTCTGCACAGTTCGCATGTCCAGGCAATGGATGGTATGAGGATGGAGAAGCCACCTTCTCGGTCTTCGAGATCGTTCCTGGCGATCTCTGCTTCATCGTCATCGGTGGCATCTCCGACGTCTTCGTGTCGACCAAGCCAGTCTTTCCACCCACCCTTCTTAGAGTATTGCAGGGTGGGTAGATATAGTAGTTGTGTAACCCCCCCCCCCCCCCCCCGCGAGCCGATAGCGCGAAACCAGGGAACGGGTCTTACCAGGTTTATACGTCTCGCTATGGGTTGTCCTTTGCCCAAGTCCGTGGTACATAGGATCTTCGCGCCTTTGCTCCCCCATGCACCTAATGGGAGAGGTCTTGGCGGGAGCCGTCCATGCTCCCATACCCTACTCCCATGGCAGTTTACCGAGCTGCCAGCTCTATGAATGAATTTACAGACTTTATCCATGAGTTTCAATGACGGGGAAAGGTGTCGCCAACTGGGCCTACCATCCTGCTGCCAGCCACTGGCTAAAGGGCAGGACATACTCGAGTGGCGAATTCACTGCCTTCACTACAGCTCAGGACCAACACTTACCCTACGAGGGAGGTGATGGCCAGGTTTAAACCTGGGCTGAACGTGGTGTGCAGTCGCTGTGGCCAAGCCACACAGACGGTTGGTCACATTGCGGGGACGTGTGTGGCGGTGAAGAACGCCCGCATTAAAAGGCACGAATCGGTATGTTCTGTCCTGGCGAAGAAGGCGGCAGGAGTAGGCTGGAAGGTCCACTGGGAGTCTACCTTCTTGGTTGACGGCACTGCCCTCAGACCTGACCTTGTCTTGGTCCGAAGGGACACTGCCATCCTCGTAGATCCCACCGTCGTTTGGGATGGCAGCAAAGAGGATCTGGCGAAAGCCAGACGGGCCAGGGCTTCCAAGTATAACTGTCTTGCGCCAGCCATCATTGAACGATACTTGCAGGATGTGACGGAACCGAAGGTCCTCATTGAGGGGATGCCTATCGGAGCAAGGGGTGGCTGGTGCAGCAGTAACGACTGGCTCTTGAGGCAATTGAGCATCAGCCGAAAGGCTGGTGCAAAGGCATTGTCTCTTCGAGCCTTGGGGGGGACGATTCGTCTCCTCCAAATCTTTATGGATGTGTCCTTCACGCGTGCCGCATAACGGTAGGGCTGCACCTCTCATCATGTCTCTGGGGATGGTGGGGGTAGTGAGTCCAGCGCGTCACTGACCGAGAGAATGCCCACCTTGCGGCCATACCCACTCATAGGAAAGGCTTCGGGAGTCAACCCTGAGGAAAAATCCGGAGTCGGAGTCCCTAAGGCAGTTCGCCGTTGTCTACAACCTCGTTCTGGCAACTCCTGCGTCGCCCCTGGTACCAGGCGTACAGGCCTCCGTCTTTCCCCTGGATTCTACTAGTGGCGAGGAGAGGGGGATCTGCTGCATGGGCAACAACTCGTCCTCCATATTCACTTGCCCAGGCCTGCACCTGGAGAGGTCACTCCAGCTTCGCTGGTAACACAGCATCGACTCAAGAATCGGCCTGCACAGCCACAGCAGAAAGTGCACGTCATGACCACAACGCCTCCTGGTGCAGACTATCATCTCCTGAGATGTAAAGAGGCCGACGAGGAGTTCATTTACCTTTATGTGTTCGATAAAATCTTGCGTACTTTATCTGAGGATCAATAATTGTGTACATGTATTAAGTGTATTTTTGGCTCTAGGGAAATAAGATTTGCGGAAGCAATTTTGGGTAATTCAGGCCCTTTTATTTATGATTTAGTGTCCTTAGGTATATCTAAGTTTGTGGTCAGGCATGGTTTTTTAATCCCCTGTGTGACAACTTGGAGTGGCCAGCACCATGGGTATCTCCATAGAATATGTGCGCAAACGCATTGATATGTGAACTTAATTTTCTTTTCCTTTTTTTTTCCAGTTGGGGTGTTGTGTATGTTTTGAAAAGGTTAAAGCCCTGATAATGCTCTACACAGTCAACTGGGCTTTAAGCAAAAATGTCAGTAATAACAGTTTTTGTTGTGAAGTTTGTTTTGGATAGGTATTGTTTGTGAGGTGTTTAACGTAACGGGCTTGTTTCTGTTAGATGTTTTATTTTGGCTTTTCTTGTGATGTGAAAGGTCTTTCTGTACTATTTGGTGGCCTTTGTGACGTAAGAGATCTGGAGATAAATTGGACAGAATGGTCAATGCGAGGGGCATATCTTTAGATTATGTGCGAGGATGCATTGATATGTGTACTTAATTTTCTTTTCCAGAACCTTTTCGCCAGGGTTGTGTATGTTTCGAGATAGTTATAGCCATGATATGACTGCGTAGTCGGCTGGACTTTAAACAGGAATAATGAAAATGAAAGAAGTCCGTTTACGTAAGATGTGTTTATATTGGCAGACCGTGTAACTGAACAGGTCTATTTCTATCGGCTGTTCTGACGTAAGAGGTCTATTTGTGTTCCTTCTAGTGACACAAGAGGTGTATATCTGCCTTGTTGTGTAAGATAGCTATTTCCGTGGGCAGTTCTTGTGACGTGAAAGGTCTGTTGCTGTCCGCACTTGTTGTAACCATAGAGGCCTATTTCTGTTAGCAGTCCTTTCCATAAACAGGTTTGCAGACAGTTTTTTTCATGTGACTGATCTATTTTTAAAAACCGGTGGAGCGTGTTTTACTGGTAAATTATTGACTACATTTTTTTTTCTGTTGAGTGACGTGTGCCTCTTGGATTGGTCTTCTGTTCCGCATGAAAACCCGTTCCACATGATGGCGACCAGTTGGCCTGTTTTGTCCAGTCGTTATGACTGGAGAGTGCATCATTCGACGTTTCCACGAACACATTGTCTGCTATTGTGTCTTGAGAACTTTGTCTGTTCATAGTTGTGACCGTAACTTTACAGAACTGATTATATGGCTCTAGTAGTCGGCTGGGCTATAATATGAACTGAACTGAATAGAGAACTGATTCAGACTCGTAGGCCTTTTTCTTCTTTCTTCTTCGTCATATGGCTTTAGTAGTCGGCTGGGCTATAAACAATATGAGCTTAACTTGAACTTCTTTTTCCTTCTTCTTTGACGTGGTGTTGGCCCTGATATGACTATAGTAGTCGTTTGGGCTATAAGCAATATGAACTTGGGCTATAAGCAATATGAACTTGGGCTATAAGCAATATGAACTTGGGCTATAAGCAATATGAACTTGGGCTATAAGCAATATGAACTTGGGCTATAAGCAATATGAACTTGGGCTATAAGCAATATGAACTTGGGCTATAAGCAATATGAACTTGGGCTATAAGCAATATGAACTTGGGCTATAAGCAATATGAACTTGGGCTATAAGCAATATGAACTTGGGCTATAAGCAATATGAACTTGGGCTATAAGCAATATGAACTTGGGTTATAAGCAATATGAACTTGGGCTATAAGCAATATGAACTTGGGCTATAAGCAATATGAACTTGGGCTATAAGCAATATGAACTTGGGCTATAAGCAATATGAACTTGGGCTATAAGCAATATGAACTTGGGCTATAAGCAATATGAATTTGGGCTATAAGCAATATGAACTTGGGCTATAAGCAATATGAACTTGGGCTATAAGCAATATGAACTTGGGCTAAGCAATATGAACTTGGGCTATAAGCAATATGAACTTGGGCTATAAGCAATATGAATTTGGGCTATAAGCAATATGAATTTGGGCTATAAGCAATATGAATTTGGGCTATAAGCAATATGAACTTGGGTTATAAGCAATATGAATTTGGGTTATAAGCAATATGAACTTGGGTTATAAGCAATATGAACTTGGGCTATAAGCAATATGAACTTGGGCTATAAGCAATATGAATTTGGGCTATAAGCAATATGAACTTGGGTTATAAGCAATATGAACTTGGGCTATAAGCAATATGAATTTGGGCTATAAGCAATATGAACTTGGGCTATAAGCAATATGAACTTGGGTTATAAGCAATATGAATTTGGGCTATAAGCAATATGAACTTGGGCTATAAGCAATATGAATTTGGGTTATAAGCAATATGAACTTGGGCTATAAGCAATATGAATTTGGGCTATAAGCAATATGAACTTGGGCTATAAGCAATATGAATTTGGGCTATAAGCAATATGAACTTGAACGTCTTCTCCTCCTCCTCCTTCTCCTTTTAATTTGTGAAGAGTCATTCGGGCGCCGCACTGAAGAACTGTTCACTTGATTCTTCCAACTTTGTCGATTGTGTGCCAAAGCCTGGGTCTCTGCTAATGGTTTCTCTGTCCATTCCGCAGTGTTGTTAGTCCATCGATTTTTTTTCTGTCTTTTCCTTCGTCCCCTTCCCTCAACGGTTCCCTGGAGGATTGATTTAGCAAGGCCACTGGATCTCGTTATGGCCATGCCAAGACGGTAAGCAGTCATTTTGTAAAGTAAAAGATGTGTGATCACTCGTCTTGTGCGGTTTCATGTAAAGGCGTCTTAGAGGGTAGGATGGTCTTTTCTCTAGCAGCCAGCAGCCCACGATAATTATACTGTGAAGGGAAGGAGTGACTGTTTCGTCACAACTGCTGAGCCATTAGATTTTGCAGTCATGCCCACAATACTTAGTGACGTCATCCTTTTTTGGGGTAGGTGGGTATTGATCCATCATCAATCTATTTTAATGTATTTGTATTCTGTGTTTGTGTATACATCCCTCGGTGATGAAATGGGTGGAGTGGCTAACATCAGAGGCATACCTTTAGGTTGTTTGTGTGAACGAAATACGTATACTTAATTTTCTTTGCGATATTTCTTTTTTTTTTTTTTTCTAGGGACATCCCCTCACTCCCCTTCCCTCCCCATTGGGGATGCCAGGGACTTTTTCAGTATGATAATATCCCCCACCTTCTGGAAATTCTGTGCTAGAAAGTTCCTATTTTCCGTCACTCAATTTGTTTCTGCCATGTTTGTTTGCTTTGACACTTCTTCCTGTTATTATCCGTGTTGCTGGGCCATTCACTTGTAAGTGTTCGATGAAGTCTTACGTATTTTCTCTTAGAAGTGATAATTCTCTTAGAAGTGATAATTCTCTTAGGATTGATAATTTGGAACATGTATTAAGTGCATTTTTGGCTCTAGCAAGTGCGAAGTGTATAGGAAATTTTTGGGTAGTTTGGGGCTGTTTTCATGTGTTTCAATGTCCTTAGTTATGTTTAAATGTGTATACGAGTGGGTTTTTTTTAAAAATCCCCTGAGTGATAAGTTGGACGGAGTGGTCAACTCCAAGGACATTTCCTTAGATTATGTGGCCGAATGCATAGATACGCACACTTTTCTTTTCCTTTTTTTTCCAGTTTGATATTTTTACGTGTTTTGACAGTTATAGATAGCCCTGATATGACAGTTATAGCCCTGATATGACTATGTAGTCGTCTGGGCTTTAAAACCAAAATAACAAAATCATTAAGTTAGAATCAGTCAGAGTCTAAAAATTCCACATGCACACATAGATACACATAAATACAACCACACACATATATATAGCTCTAGTAGTCGACTGGGCTATAAGCAATAAACTTGAACTTGGCTGGGCTATAAGCAATAGGAACTTGAACTTGGCTGGACTATAAGTAATAGGAACTTGAACTTGGCTGAGCTATAAGCAATAAACTTGAACTTGGCTGGGCTATAAGCAATAGGAACTTGAACTTGGCTGAGCTATAAGCAGTTTGAACTTGGCTGGGCTATAAGTAATAGGAACTTGAACTTGGCTGGGCTATAAGCAATAAACTTGAACTTGGCTGGACTATAAGTAATAGGAACTTGAACTTGGCTGGGCTATAAGCAATAGGAACTTGAACTTGGCTGGGCTATAAGCAATAGGAACTTGAACTTGGCTGGGCTATAAGCAATAAACTTGAACTTGGCTGGACTATAAGCAATAGGAACTTGAACTTGGCTGGGCTATAAGTAATAGGAACTTGAACTTGGCTGGGCTATATGCAATAGGAACTTGAACTTGGCTGGGCTATAAGCAATATGGACTTGAACTTGGCTGGGCTATAAGCAATAGGAACTTGAACTTGGCTGGGCTATATGCAATATGGACTTGAACTTGGCTGGGCTATAAGCAATAGGAACTTGAACTTGGCTGGGCAATAAGCAATATGGACTTGAACTTGGCTGGGCTATAAGTAATAGGAACTTGAACTTGGCTGGGCTATAAGCAATATGGACTTGAACTTGGCTGGGCTATAAGTAATAGGAACTTGAACTTGGCTGGGCTATAAGTAATAGGAACTTGAACTTGGCTGGGCTATAAGCAATAGGAACTTGAACTTGGCTGGGCTATAAGCAATATGGACTTGAACTTGGCTGGGCTATAAGCAATAGGAACTTGAACTTGGCTGGGCTATAAGCAATAGGAACTTGAACTTGGCTGGGCTATAAGCAATAGGAACTTGAACTTGGCTGGGCTATAAGCAATAGGAACTTGAACTTGGCTGGGCTATAAGCAATAAACTTGAACTTGGCTAGGCTATAAGTAATAGGAACTTGAACTTGGCTGGGCAATAAGCAATATGGACTTGAACTTGGCTAGGCTATAAGCAATAGGAACTTGAACTTGGCTGAGCTATAAGCAATAGGGACTTGAACTTGGCTGAGCTATAAGCAATAGGAACTTGAACTTGGCTGAGCTATAAGCAATAGGAACTTGAACTTGGCTAGGCTATAAGCAATAAATTTGAACTTGGCTGAGCTATAAGCAATAGGAACTTGAACTTGGCTGGGCTATAAGCAATAGGAACTTGAACTAGGCTGAGCTATAAGCAATAGGAACTTGAACTTGGCTGGGCTATAAGCAATAGGAACTTGAACTTGGCTAGGCTATAAGCAATAGGAACTTGAACTAGGCTGAGCTATAAGCAATAGGAACTTGAACTTGGCTGAGCTATAAGCAGTAAACTTGAACTTGGCTGGGCTATAAGCAATAAATTTGAACTTGGCTGAGCTATAAGCAGTAAACTTGAACTTGGCTGGGCTATAAGCAATAAATTTGAACTTGGCTGAGCTATAAGCAGTAAACTTGAACTTGGCTGGGCTATAAGCAATAAATTTGAACTTGGCTGAGCTATAAGCAGTAAACTTGAACTTGGCTGAGCTATAAGCAATAAATTTGAACTTGGCTGAGCTATAAGCAGTAAACTTGAACTTGGCTGAGCTATAAGCAGTAAACTTGAACTTGGCTGAGCTATAAGCAGTAAACTTGAACTTGGCTGAGCTATAAGCAATAAATTTGAACTTGGCTGAGCTATAAGCAGTAAACTTGAACTTGGCTGGGCTATAAGCAATAAATTTGAACTTGGCTGAGCTATAAGCAGTAAACTTGAACTTGGCTGAGCTATAAGCAATAAATTTGAACTTGGCTGAGCTATAAGCAATAGGAACTTGAACTTGGCTGGGTTATAAGCAATAAATTTGAACTTGGCTGAGCTATAAGCAGTAAACTTGAACTTGGCTGGGCTATAAGCAATAGGAACTTGAACTTGGCAGGGCTGTAAGCGGTATGAACTTGAACTTGATCCGCACATACGCGTACACACCTGTGTCTACAAAACTTGATAATCTCGTGCATAAGGTAACAGCAGGGGACGTGTGTTGCTACCGACCGCCATTACGTCTGTCGTGTGTATAGAACAGCGGCATCCGGGTTTCACGTTTGAATAAGCATAAAGATGTTAATATTTGAAAATTATGCAGGAAACCTGTTCCATTGCTTGCTACCGATACTGGAGAATTTTAGATAAATCTAAGAACAAGTAGAACAGAAGAAGAGCAGCAATGAGAAAAAGACCTGAAAACAATTCTATTCACACACACACACACACACACACACACACACACACACACACACACACACACACACACACACACACACACACACACACACACACACACACACACACTCTCTCTCTCTCTCCTCTCTCTCTCGCACGCACGCACGCACGCACCTGATCTGATTTTACGTGTTTTTCTTTAATCGCATTCTAGATTTTGTAAGGTTGACGGTGAGCATGGTTTTTAACTGTTGTCTTTTATCTTAACGTTTTGTCTTTTGTTTGACGTGGTGGTAGCCCTGATATGGCTCTAGTAGTCGGCTGGGCTGCAACCAATATGAACTAAACTCAACGCACGCACGCATACACACACGCGCTCGCGGGCACACGCACACACACTCTCCCCTCTCTCCCCCTCTCCCCCTCTCTCTCTTCGCTCACCCACACACACACACACGCGCGCACGAGGGAAAATTACAACCCATAAACAAACTTACAAAAAACTTCGATGTCAATTTGTCCTCTAACTAAAGTGCAAGATGAGACTTACTAGCACATACTACACAAACCTTAACACAATACCACGAGAAAGTACAGCAGACAACTGTACAAGCTACAAGTGTTGCAGGATGCCTACAAGGCTAACAACATCAGACGCCCCGCCCCGGCCCGGCCCGGCCCGTTCTTGAATGCTTGGACTTGCACGATCTAAGAAAGAAGCACTATCCGACGGACTCCTGAAAGAACCTCTTCAGAGACATTCCACCAGTTTTTACATGAGACGAATATATTTCACCAGATATGACTTTACGGTTCTCCGACATATATCCATCCTGCAAAAGGTACACTTTCTTGTTTGGATTTATCAGTGTGTGATGTTTCGCTGGTTTTGGACTATGAGTGGAAAGTTCTGGATGATCTCCATGGAAGTGATCATCTTCCAGTTGTCTTAACAAATCCAAGCTTTAGACTCGAGTCTCTACCGGAGCACTTTGTTTTTCGTAGGTCTGACTGGGATTTGTTGGAGAGGGCTGTCCTGAGTGATTTGGAGGAAGAAAGGGTCCTGCAGAGTGATGATCCAGTAAACACTCTGACGCAGATCATCATGAGTAACACTCTGACGCAGATCATCATGAGTAACACTCTGACGCAGATCATCATGAGTAACACTGACGCAGATCATCTGAGTAACACTCTGACGCAGATCATCATGAGTAACACTGACGCAGATCATCATGAGTAACACTCTGACGCAGATCATCATGACCTGTGCCAAACGAGCAATTCCCACATCATCAAAGAAAGCGCACGTGCATAAAACTCCGTGGTTTACTGTAGAATGTAAACGGATAAAACAAGAACGCAAGAAAGCTCAACGTCGCGTGTTTCAAAGTCCATCGGCGGATAATGTTCGAGCTCATCAAAAACTACGAGCAAAGTCAAGATACATCTTTAAAAGAAACAAACAACAGTCCTGGAGAAACTTCTGCTCGAAATTAACATCCCGAACTCCTAAAAAGAAAGTATGGAAAATTATCAAACAAATTAAAGGGAAAAACACCTGTCCCTCTGTCCACCATCTGAAAGTGTCAGATTGTTCTGATTACTGACAAAAAAGCCATCTCTAACATGTTGGCGTCTACCATCGAAAAGAACTCTTCCGCAGCAAATAAATCGGCGGTCTTCCGGAAACACAAATCGGTGAAAGAAAAGAGAGCTTGTGACTTCGTCTCTGATAACACAGAAGAGTACAATCTTCCACTGACATTAGGAGAATTAAAAGACGCTCTTGTGACTTGCTCTGACTCTTCTCCTGGCTTGGATGAAGTTCATTATCAACTGGTGAAGCATCTCCTGGAAAAGGGTTTGGACATTCTGCTGAAAGTGTACAATTACATATGGACGACAGGATTCTTTCCTCCCTCATGGCGGAAAGCCCTGATCGTCCCTATACCTAAACCTGGAAAGATGTATCTAATCCATTAATTACGACCAATAGCCCTAACCATTTGTCTGTGCAAAGTGATGGAGAAAATGGTCAATAAGAGACTGATGTGGAAACTGGAGAATGACGGCATCTTGGCCAAAGAATGCGGTTTTCGCAAGCACCATTCCACAGTAGATCATTTAATTCGTCTTGAAACAACCATCCGTAATGCATTTCTGCAGAAACAGCATGTAGTGGCTATCTTCTTTGATTTAGAGAAAGCCTATGATACCACTTGGAAATCAGGAATTCTTATGGATGTACACGAATTGGGTTTTAGGGGTCACCTACCTACATTTATCCAAAAGTTTTTGGCCGATAGGCAATTTCAAGTGCGGGGTGGTACTGCTCTGTTGGACATCCATGGGCAAGAGCTGGGTGTACCACAAGGGAGATTCTCTCTCCTGCGCTGTTCAGTTTCAAGATCAACAACATAGTCAAATCAGTACAGCAGGGCTCGGACTGCTCCCTGTTTGTGGACGATTTTGCAGTTTACGCAAGTGGAAGCTTCTATGCAAGCGTTCAGCGACGACTGCAGTTGTGTGTAGATAAGATCCAGCAGTAGGCAGAGACAAATGGCTTTACCTTTTCCGCAACCAAAACACAGTGTATTCACTTTCATAACCTGCGAGAATTCTTTGCTGCTCCAGAAATTCGTCTGGGAAAGTGCATCATTCCAGCTGTAAAAGAAGCTAAATTTTTGGGCTTGATTTTTGATGAAAGTTGAACTTCTCAGTCATATCCAACATCTAAAAACATCTTGCCAGAAAGCTCTGAATATTCTTCGAGTTGTAGCTCATAACAGACTGGGGTGCCGACAAGAAAACACTACTACACCTGTACAGAGCTTTAATTCGCTCTAAACTGGAATATGGCTGTTAGTATATTGTCTGCGAGAGCGTCGTACCTAAAGGCACTTGATCCCATTCACCATCAAGGGCTGCGCCTATGTCTTGGTGCATTCAGAACAACTCCTGTGTATAGTTTGTATGCAGAGGCAGGGGAGCCCTCCCTGAGCAACCGTAGACTGAAACTAAGTTTAAATTTCTGTTTGAAACTGTTCTCTGAACCGGAAAATCCAGCCTACGCTGTGTCTTCAACCCCAGATTTGAAAGTGACTTTGAAAAACATCCAAAAGTGACTCCTCCTTTGGGGCTATGTATCCGTCCCCATTTGGAAAAGGCAGATATAAATTTAGCAGTTGTTAACGACTTCTCCAAATTTCCAGATAGTCCACCATGGACGTTGAAAACACCGAAGGTTTGCTTCCTTCCGTAAAGACAATACCAGTGCACTGGCATACAAATCGTTTTATGCAGAATTATGTGAAAAATCTCCATTATCCCGCAGAATCTTCACTGGTGGGTCCAAGTGTGATGAAGGTGTGGCTGCCGCTGCCTTCTGCTCCGAGATTCCCAATGGAGCATTTTCAAAACGTATTCCATCTGACAGTTCGGTTTACACTGCTGAACTGACTGCTCTGGTTTTAGCACTAAAAATGGTGTCCCAATCCAAACACAAAGAGTTTCTCATTTTTTCTGACTCCCTTTCTGCTTTGCAGGCAATCGCTTGTGAAATTCTTTGAACTGTAATTCTACTCTAGCAGATGACGGTTACGAGATTGTTTTTGCCTGGATTCCTGGCCATATTGGTATTGGAGGCAATGAAAAGGCTGATTACCTGGCCAAGAAGGCTACAATGGCAAAGATGGCAAAGTCCGTGATCCCTTACACAGATGTCAAATCGAAAGTACACAGTTACGTAAGAAATCTGTGGCAGGAGAATTGGAATAAACAGACAGATAACAAACTCTTCCAAATCCGCCCTAACCTGAAAGAAATTCTCCCATCTGCTGCAGGAAACCGTAAGAGACAGTATTATGTAGGTTACGCACGGGTCACACATCCTACACTCACTCGTACCTTTTGAAAAATGAAGAAGCACCATGGTGTATACCGTGTGATGAGCCTTTGAGCATCCGACACCTCCTCCTCGATTGCTGGGACTTGTACGATGTGAGACAAAAGCACTACACGGCAGATTCCTTAAAGGAGCTCTTCCGAGACGTCCCTCCTGATGCAATATTCCAGTTTTTACAAGAAATCAATAGATTTCACTTGATGTAATTTTACGTGTTTTTCTTTAATAGCATTTTAGATTTGCAAGGTTGACGATGAGCATGGTTTTTATCTGTTTATCTTAACGGGTGTTCTTTTCTTTTTGACGTGGTGTTAGCCCTGATATGGCTCTAGTGGTCAGCTGGGCTATAAGCATTATGAATTGAATTGAATTCTGTTACTCCCATTGTGCTGCCTTGTTCCTTTGCTTTGTCTTTTCTTCTTATCATTTTCTGCCTGGCTTGTCCATTCACCCATATGTATCCGATACAGTCTTACGTACGTTTTCTTTGGATTGATAATTGGGTACATGTACTGCGTGCATTTTTGGCTCAAGGGAGGTGAGATATGCGAAAACAATTTTAGATAACTTAGGCCTGTTTTTATACATGTTTTGTTGGCCTTAGGTATGGTTATATTTGTGTTGTATTCATGTGTGTTTTTAAAATCACTAGTGCTATAAATTGGACGGAGTTGGCATGTCCCTCGGATTATGTGCGCGAATGCATTGATATGTGTACTTTAATTTTCTTTTTTTTTCCTGTTGAAGTTTTGTATGTTTTTAAGCGGTTATAGCCCTGATATGGCTCACGCATCGGCTGGGCTTTGAACAACAAATATGAAATGAAATCTCAACGAGCCCATA
Organism: Monoplex corrugatus; assembly: GCA_030674185.1. Taxonomy (NCBI): domain Eukaryota; kingdom Metazoa; phylum Mollusca; class Gastropoda; order Littorinimorpha; family Ranellidae; genus Monoplex; species Monoplex corrugatus. The sequence continues at coordinate 49,359,140 of JAPXFY010000026.1, forward strand.
GTTCGCTCAGCTCTGGGTAGAAGCTGGTGGGGCTTAAAAGAAAACCCACAATAATGATTTTTAGGTGTGATGGGATTCGAACCAAGGCCTTTACTTTGTTAGTCCGTCAGCGCTAATCACTGCCCTACATCACGACAACTGATCTTAATCTTGTATCTTTTTGGTTTGTGGAATGGAGGATGGCCCTGAAGGCACAGGACGTGTCAGCAAACGCGCACGCACACGGACGGGGGCGCACGCAACACACACGCGGACGCGCGTGCACGCATACACACGCCGTGTGCGCCACACGGCCGCGTGCGCGCACACGGACGCACGCACACACGCGCGCGCACACACACACACACACACGCACACCACACACGCGCGTGCCACACACACACTCCCCCCTCTCTCTCTCTCTCCTCACACACACACACACACACACATACACGCACGCACACAGACACACACACACGTAAGCACCACACGCACGCAACACACGCACACACACACACAGCACACACACACACCACACCAGCACACACACACACACACACACCAGCACAACACACACCAGCACACACACACCAGCCACACACACACACACCACACACACACACCAGCACACACACACACACACACACACACACACACAACACACACACATACACACACCATCACACACACACACACATACACACACACACACACACACACACACACACACACACAACACACACACACACACAACACAACCCACACATACCACACACACACATACCCCCACAAGCACCACACACACCCCCCACACACACACACACACACACGCGCGCACACACGCATACACGCACGCGCACACACACGCACACGCAGGCACGCACACGGATGTACGCACACGCGCGCGCGCACACACACACTCTCCCCCTCGTCTCTTGTCTCACAACACCACATCACACACACACACACACACACACACACACACACACAACACACACACACACACACACCCACACACCCACCACATGCACGACACGACGAACCACACACCACACGGACACACACACACACACACACACAGTAAGCACGCACGGACGCACGCATACACACGCACACATAACACACACACACCAGCACACACACACGCACACACGCACACACACACGCACACACGCACACACACACACCCCACACACACACACACACACACACAACAGATACACACACAACAGATACACACACACAACACACACAACACATACACACACACACACACACACACAACACAACACACACACACACACACACAACACATCACATACACACACACGACACACACACAACCCCACACACAACGCCGCACACACAACCGCACACACAACACACACACACAACCACACACACACACACACACACACGACACACACCGCACACACACACACACACACACACACACCACACACACACACACCCACACACACACACCACACACACGCACACCACACACACACCAACACCACACACACCCGCGCCACACACACACCACACACACACCCCACACACACACACGCGCACACACACACACACACACACACACCGACACACACACACACACACACACACACACACACACACACACACACACACACACACACACACACACACACACACACACACACACACACACCACACCACACATCTCCTCACCATGCAGGGGAAGATTTTGAAAAACCGATTTGCAGATGACGTGGAAAGCTGGTTGCAAGAACTCCACCTTCCTTTCTCCCATTCTGAATAAAAAAAAATCATCAGTAGCAGCAATTTTGTCGTCGCTATAGTCACAATAATCACCACATCATCACTGTCATCCTCGTCGTCTTTTATCTTAACGTTTTTTTTTTTTTCATTTTTTTTTTTTTTACGTGGTGTTTGCCCTGATATACAATGGCTCTAGTAGTCGGCTGGGCTATAATCAATATGAACTGAACTCGTTGTCACCACCGTTGTCGACGTTATCGTCATTATCATTGTTTGCATCATTGTCATCGTCGTCGTCACCGTCATTATCTTGTTGTCCTGGTCATTATTGTCGTTGTTATAGTCCCTGCCTTAGCTCCCACCCTTATCGTCATCATCAAAACACATAACTGGTATGGTCGTTATCCGACTTATGGGACGCAGCAGCAAACAGAATACGTGCCCACCCACATTCCCCTCCCTCCCCCCTTTTTTTTAATACCTCATCCTCAATTGCTGGGACTTGTACGATGTAAGACAAAAACACTACACGGCGGACTCCTTAAAGAAGCTCTTCCGAGACGTCCCTCCTAATGCAGTTTTCCAGTTTTTACAAGAGATCAACAGATTTCACCTGATGTGATTTTACGTGTTTTCCTTTAATGGCGTTTTAGATTTGCAAGGTTGACGGTGACATGGTTTTTAACTGTTGTCTTTTACCTTAACGTGTTATTTTTCTTTTTGACGTGTTGTTAGCTCTGATATGGCTGTAGTGGACGGCTGGGCTATAAGCAATATGAACGATGAACTGGTCTGTTCGCTGGCCCTAATGCTCCTATCCTTTTGATGTTGCAAGTGTATCATACATCCAGCACTACACTGCCTCCCGATTTTTTTTTTCAGCTCCATAAGAGGCCTTAGCATAAAAGTTGTTGTTTTTTTGCAGGCTCGAGGTGTCTATAAACAAACCTAGAGCTCCCAAACTCTAGAATGCAGCAGCAAGCATGTCAGGCTGTTCCTTGAGATTCGTCCATTTCCGTTGTGGGTTAAACCCTCATGCAGGCCGTTTATTTTATTTATTTATTTAATTATTTAATCATGAGCGATTGGTTGGCTGTGTTGGTAGGGTCTTGGACCAAAAGCTTTTTATCTGAGTTCAGTCCTATCTCACAACACAGAAGTTGGCTGGCTCACTGCCGATGTTAAAGCTCTAATCATTCTGGTCGTGTCGGTATTGGGTAGGTCCCATTCCCTACGCCAATTCAAGACCTTGCCAGCATGCAAGGGTTTTGTGCATGCTGAAGAAATCTGCCAGATAAATACCGATAATTTTGGTGGAGTGCGTCTGAACGCGATGAATCTCTGTTGACAAACTTCAAACTCCTCATACCTGTAGGGAAATCGTATTTTAGATTTGCAAGGTTGACGGTGAGCTGGTTTTTAACCGATGTCTTTTTCTTAACAGGTTGTTCTTTACTTTTTGACGTGGTGTTAGCCCTGACATGGCTCTAGTGGTCGGCTGGGCTATAAGCAATATGAATTGAACTGATACCTTTAGGGAAGGAGGTAGAAGATAACGCGAAACTGTTACAGTCTGTACCTGGTGATGAGCTTATGGTAATGCTTCACTTCCTTTATGCTTGTGCTCATGTCTGGCCATTGCTGCCATTATCAGTCTGACAGGTTGCTGCAATTGCTGCTTCGACCCTGGAAAAAAAAAAACTGGGCAACGTTATTAGTTTGATACGATTTTTCTGTCCATAGTTTTCTTTAGAAAGGCTGTGCATGTGTCTTCATATTGATACGCTGTGCATTCTTGTCCTATAGTGTTGTCTCGATTTGTGTCTGCTTTTGTTGACATGAGATGTAGAGATAAGCTTCTCCCATAACCATGGGATCAGGAAGAGTGAAGTGGTTGAGACCTGTCTTTCTCGCGGCCAGCATTATGAGGCTGGTGCCTATCTCGTTTGCCTCGAGATGTAGATATGCTGCCTGACGTCAAGATATTCAACAAAACAATTACATGGCGCCAAATCTTGACATTTCAAATCAAGGCGCACCCAGCACGAGTCGTACGCACGCGATCAATGCAGATCATTTTCAACACGCGGAAACCCGGAGGAAAAAGTGTCTTTAGTTATGTTCAAGATCAAGATCAGGATCTACGTTTTCTGGTGTATCTTGCGCTTTGAATTCGGTTATCTTTTGTTGTATGCTTGTTGAGCCACTCCCCCTGGACGGACCACCACCTTGCCGTGGTCGGGGGGCTTGAGGTCCCAGTGATCCTTGAGCTATGCCGACGGGGGCTACTTGGTAGGAAGCTTTGTGTTTTTTGAATGACAGTCCCGATAACCAAGGTTGTTGATGTTTTAAGTACGTGATCCCTTACACAGATGTCAAATCGAAAGTACACAGTTACGTAAGAAATCTGTGGCAGGAGAATTGGAATAAACAGACAGATAACAAACTCTTCCAAATCCGCCCTAACTGACAGAAATTCTCCCATCTTCTGCAGGAAACCGTAAGAAACAGACAGTGTTTTGTGGATTACGCACGGGTCACACATCTACACTCACTCGTACCTTTTGAAAAATGAAGAAGCACCATGGTGTATACCGTGTGATGACTTCATCATACTTTTGGCATCTCTGACATTGCTCTCTCCTGGTTCACTTCATATCTATCAAACAGAAAACAAACTGTTTTCATTAATGGCACTTACTCTCAACCTGCATACCTGACCTGTGGTGTTCCACAAGGATCTGTCCTTGGCCCTGTTCTTTTCACTCTTTACACCTCCCCCCTGTCCACCATCATCAATTCCCACTCTATAAAACACCACTTCTATGCTGATGACACCCAACTTCTAGACAGTGACACACCAGACAATATACAGCGCCTCTTGACTCGCATCACTGAGTGTTACTCGGACATTAAGAACTGGATGACGTTCAACAAACTTCAGCTTAATGATGACAAGACAGAAGCTATCTCATTGGCACCATCAGAAACTTTCTCAGCTGCCTCCTCTTTCTCTCCCATTATGTAACACATCAGTCCCAATTTCTGATTCAGCTAAAAACCTTGGTGTCTGCATTGACTCTACCCTCTCCATGAACAACTTTGTTTCTCAAACTGCCAGATCTTGCTACTATCACCTCCATCGTATAAGCCTGATCAGGAAGTATCTCTCTGTGGAAACAACTGCAAAACTCGTTCTCTCCTTTATAATGTCTCGCATTGACTATTGCAATTCACTCCTGTCTGGTCTTCCTGCCTCCACCATTCACATCCTGCAGCGCATTCAAAACAATGCTGCACGCCTTGTACTAAAAAAGAAAAAAGCTGACCACATATCTCCTCTCCTGGCACAACTGCACTGGCTCCCTGTGTCAAAGCGCATACAGTACAAACTAGACACCATGTGCTACAAAAGCCTCAATAACGCAGCCCCCGATTACCTGTCAAGCCTACTTGAGATCTATTTCCCTACGTACCCTCCGCTCTACCTCCGATCCTCTGACTTTCGCTTTCCACGCACTAAGCTCAATACCTATGGTCCACGAGCCTTCTCTGTTTCTGGTCCACTTTCCTGGAACAAACTTCCTCTCTCAGTCTGTCAGCAACCTACTTTTGTCTCCTTCAAGTCCGCTCTCAAAACTCACCTTTTATCCTCTGCATAAAATCCTGACCTCACTCAGTCCCCTCTGCAGCCTGTCTCCACTCGGAGGGGAATCACATTGTAATATGTGTATAATTGTATATAATACGCTCTCTATAATTTTCCATTGCTTTTATTCTTTCTCCCCATTTATAGCCGTGTGCGTTGCATGTGTGTGTGTGTGTGTGTGCGGGCGTGCGTGCGTGTGTTGCGTGCGTGCGTGTGTGTCTGTTTTAGGCGCTTAGATTTGATTTTATCAAATTTTGCGCTATATAAAATATTGTATATTATTATTATTATTATTATTTATAAGAGCCTTTGAGCATCCGACACCTCCTCCTCGATTGCTGGGACTTGTACGATGTGAGACAAAAGCACTATACGGCAGATTCCTTAAAGGAGCTCTTCCGAGACGTCCCTCCTGATGCAATATTCCAGTTTTTACAAGAGATCAATAGATTTCACTTGATGTAATTTTACGTGTTTTTCTTTAATAGCATTTTAGATTTGCAAGGTTGACGGTGATCATGGTTTTTATCTGTTTATCTTAACGGGTTGTTATTTTCTTTTTGACGTGGTGTTAGCCCTGATATGGCTCTAGTGGTCGGCTGGGCTATAAGCAGTATGGATTGAATTGAATTGTTGAGCCACTCTTCCTGGGGATGAGCATGCTTGTTTTATTCTTAACGGGTGGTTCTTTTCTTTTTGACGTGGTGTTAACCTTGGTATGGCTCTAATAGTCGGCGAGACTGTAAGCAATATAAATGAACTGAATCTTCCTAGGGAAGCCAGCAGGGGTGGGGAGTGTCTTTCAGTATCAGTAGAGTTTTCACAATCAGGAAATTCCCCATTTGGGATGCTGGAGCTCTTTTAGTGTTTGTTGTATCCCAGTCACTGGTAGTCTTCTACCTCCTCCTCTACAAATACCGTCATGGAAATTTTCTCTGCTGTATCACACTGTTTGTACCTTGCTTTTGTTTTCTGGCATCTCTACTCATTTTCTGCCTTGGAGGTCCATTCACCAGTATGTGTTCCATAAAGTCTTAAACACTTTCTCTTAGGATTGATTATTGGGTACATGTATGGAATGCATTTTTTGCTCTAGGGAGTTGTGATGTGCAGGAGGAATTCTAGGTAGTTTTTATGTATGTTTTAGTGTCCTAGTTATGTTCATATTTGTATGGAGGTTTTTGTTTGTTTTTAAACCCTCTGGTGATAAATCATAATGGTCAACACCAGGGGCAAACGCTTAGAATTACACGTGCGCGAATGCATTGATATCTGTTATTAATTTTCTTTTCCAAGTCTTTTTTACGGTGTGCACGTTTTGTGAAGTGCTTCTCTAGTGGTCGGCTGGGCTATAAGCAATATGAATTGAATTGAATTGTGAAGTGCTTATAGTCCTGAATGGCTCAGGGCAATCGGCTGGGTTTTAAACGATACGAAGAACAAGAAGAATCTAGACATGCTGATCTAGAAACTTTCCTCAAAGATCTGTGTATACATTTAGTCAGAGCAAGCGTCGTTGAACTCGGGCAAAATGCAATAGATGAGTCTACTTTGATGGGGGCCTTTGGTGGGTTGACATCTCTGATTCTTGTGGGCTTTTTGAAACTGAAGGTTCGACTGAATGAATGAGTTTTTCCATGTAATAAAAAGCTGGAATGAGCGGCTTGGAATCAGCACGACTAAAGTGACACAGAAAATGAAGCTGGAAAAAATGACACAGTTACATTACACAATGGCATGTTACATCTGTTCTCATTTCCATTGACCAGGTCTTAATATCCACTTTTTGGCCGCTCTCCCTTGGTGTGTTTTTCTTGAATGTCTTTAGAATTTCCCTTCTCGTTTTCAACTTTCGTTTTCTTTATTCTTAGGTTTTATGCAGATCTAGAAGAATCAGAATAGATTAAGAAGCTTCAATTCACGCTTAAGTCTTTTATTTTTGTTCTCTTCCTTTCCTTGTTTCGTCCTTGTTTCTTTCTGCCTTCTTTTCTATCAAAAATCCCATTCTTTCTTTCTACAGACTTGACTTGCCACAGAACCTGGAACAATTTTTATTCAGTCCACACGAACCATCGTTGTCAAACCACCTTCAGATCACCCACTGGAGAGTGTTTCGCTGTGCTGCAGTTGGATGCAGTTTACAAAGCCTTTTCTGATCCAACATGGACAACATTGAAAAGCATTGTTCCAGATTCTGTGGAGTTACTTACAAGTACTTCAGTAATAGATGATGATGGACTGTCCTTTCGATTAGAGGGATGAGTCGGCTGGGTTATAAGCAATATGAACTTGAACTTGGAGGGATGAGTATGCATCCTAGTAATTTATCGCCTGGTATAGGCAGAAGACATCTTCTGCTATCCCCCGTGAGGATACCGGGAGCTCTTTCAGTTTTGATAATATCCCCACCTTTCGGAAAATCTGTGCCAGGGGCATCTCCGTAGATTGATACGTGTACTTAAATTTCTTTTCCAGGTGTTCTTTTTCCCCAGTGGGGATGTCGAGGGCTCCTTCAGTATAAATAGTATCCCCACCTTCTGGAAATTATGTGCTAGAAATTTCTCTTTTCTGTCACTGTTTCTTTCTTCTTCCTTTGATTTCTGTCAATTCTTATGATTTTTTTGCCTTGCTGGTCCCCTGGACGGGACCACCACCTTGCCGTGGTCGGGGGGCTTGAGGTCCCAGTGATCCCTTGAGCTATGCCGACGGGGGATACTTGGTAGAAAGCTTTGTGTTTTTTGAATGACAGTCCCGATAACCAAGGCTGTTGACGTGGACTGGACTCTAAACAACATAATAAAATTAATGCCCCTGGTAGGGTTACCCATGTCGGACAGGTCAAGGGGGAGGGATGAGACGAAGCGTGGTCCCACCCTCATTTCCATTTTCTTCATGCCCATCATGTTCACGAGTGGTTGCCGTAAGCAACCCGTAATCCCAAGCTTGAGGTACTTGGCGAGGGGATGAGTGACTGTACGATAGTCAGTCGTGAAAGTACACTGTCTGGTTTCATGCGGGACGGTTCCAGGCAGACGGACGCCAAGAGATTGGTCATCCACTGTCCCTTCCCCAGCACGGCAGCTCTCCTGGGGTGACCGAGTCATTTCTGCCATCGTTGAGCCTGCGCTCATGTCAAAACAAAATAAACAAAAAAGAAAACGAGATAATGAAATTGACTCTGATTCCGACGACGAAAGAAAACAGGCAACCGGTTTTTGGGCGGCGTGGCTAGTGGTGACGGGCATTGAGGAAGAAAAACCTATCAGGAAATTGAGTCCCTTTGCCATACAGAAGGGATTTCAAGCCCTAATAGGAAACCCTGAAAACGATTAAAAAGCTGCGAAACGGAGACTACCTTGTGGAGTGCAAGGATAACAAGCAATCCGATCGCTTGCTGAAAGCATCATTACTAGTTGATTGTGGAATAAAAGTCACTCCACACAAAGGACTGAACAACAGCAAAGGAGTCGTAAGGTGCCCTGAGCTGAGAGGAGTGTCGGAGGAGGAGATCCTAACGGAACTGAAAAGCCAGGGCGTTGTAGAGGTACGCAGGGCCATGTTCCGGAAAGGGTCCGACAAAATCCCTACAAACACGCTCTTTCTCACATTCTGCTCTCCCACTATACCCCAAGACTTGAAAGTTGGATACTTGAAGGTAAAAGTGTCGTTGTATGTGCCATCACCAATGCGCTGCTTCCGTTGTCACAAGTTCGGCCACATCAAGGACAGATGCACAGAAACTGAAAAGTGTGCCATGTGCGCCAAGGAGGCACATGCGGCGAGATGCGACGATCCACTAAACTGCATAAATTGTGGAGGTAACCATCCATCATCCTCGAAAGATTGCCCCGTATGGCAAAAGGAACAAGCCATTCAGCGCCTGAAAACTGAAAAAAAACTACCTTTTCATGAAGCCAAAAGGTTGGAGAGGGCAGGAGTTTGTCTACCAAAACTACGCGTCGGTAGTCAAAACAGTTAAGTATCCATAGCCTGTCAAACAGAAATAACATGGACAAAGACGAATTTTGAAACATTGCAAGACACAAAGGCCCTCAACGGGGGTGTTAAAACCGCTGCCTCCCAGGCTGTTCAACAGCCAAAAGCAGTCGATGCTGGCAACCCAGGGAAACCCAGTCTCCCTGGTAAACCCGCCCTCCCGCCCCGGCCGTCCGGGAGCAGCTCCACAGGAAATGGAGTAGGGCCCAAAGTAATGCAAGTAGAAATGAAGAACCCTCCTCCAGCACTTAAAGGGCCTAAGCCCGGGCTTCCTGCAGGCAGGTCAGCCGTCAGGTCTGACCACCTGAGGAAAGCTGAAAGAAAACTAGAAAATAAGTACGCTCCATTGCAAGTTGAGGAGGACGAAACAGATATGGACTAAAGTGCCTTGTATAATTCCGCCAATAATGCAGTCTATAGTCCATTGGAACATACGAGGTGTCTACGCCAATCTAGAGGAGCTGCAGCTTACTTTGCCGTGACCTGCAGCCTGCTATAGTGGCTTTGCAAGAAAGATTAATAGGCGAAGGAAAGAGTTTTTCATTAATGAATTTCAACATTGTTTCCAAACCAGCACAACCTAAAAATGGAGGAGTAACGGGTGGAGTATGTTTGCTGCTACATAGGTCTGTTTTGTTTAGTTCTATTAATCTGAACACCAGTTTGCAAGCAGTGGCGGCAAGAGTATCTCTAAACAAAACATTAGCCATTTGCTCTGTGTTCCTCCATCTGTTGCTGTTACAAAAGAAGAACTCGTTGATTTGATTGAGGAACTTCCCAAACCTTTTCTGTTGCTCGGCGATTTGAATGGCCATTCCCCACTTTGGGGTAGTGAAGATACTTCAGTGCGAGGTCTCTTGCTTGAAGATGTCTTCTCCGATTTAAATTTATGCTGTTTAAACGATGGTTCTCCGACATATATCCATCCTGCAAAAGGTACACTTTCTTGTTTGGATTTTTCAGTGTTGATGCTTCGCTGGTTTTGGACTTGAGTGGAAAGTTCTGGATGATCTCCATGGAAGTGATCATCTTCCAGTTGTCTTAACAAATCCAAAGGTTAGACTCGAGTCTCTACCGGAGCGCTTTGTTTTTCGTAGGTCTGACTGGGATTTGTTGGAGAGGGCTGTCCTGAGTGATTTGGAGGAAGAAAGGGTCCTGCAGACTGATGATCCAGTAAACACTCTGACGCAGATCATCATGAGCTGTGCCAAACGAGCAGTTCCCACACATCAAAGAAAGCGCACATGCCTAAAACTCCATGGTTTACTGTAGAATGTAAACGGATAAAACAAGAACGCAAGAAAGCTCAACGTCGCGTGTTTCAAAGTCCATCGGCGGATAATGTTCGAGCTCATCAAAAACTACGAGCAAAGTCAAGATACACTAAAAAACCAGTCCTGGAGAAACTTCTGCTCGAACTGACATCCCGAACTCCTAAAAAGAAAGTTGGAAAATTATCAAACAAATTAAAGGGAAAAACACCTGTCCCTTTGTTTACCATCTGAAAGTGCCAGATTGTCTGATTACTGACAGAAAAGCCATCTCTAACATGTTGGCGTCTACCATCGAAAAGAACTCTTCCGCAGCAAATAAATCGGCGGTCTTCCGGAAACACAAATCGGTGAAAGAAAAAAGAGCTTGTAACTTCGTCTCTGATAACACAGAAGAGTACAATCTTCCACTGACATTAGGAGAATTCAAAGACGCTCTTGTGACTTGCTCTGACTCTTCTCCTGCTTGGATGAAGTTCATTATCAACTTGTGAAGCATCTCCCGGAAAGGTTTGGACATTCTGTTGAAAGTGTACAATTACATATGGACGACAGGATTCTTTCCTGCCTCATGGCGGAAAGCCCTGATCGTCCCTATACCTAAACCTGGAAAGGATGTATCTAATCCATCCAATTACGGCCGAATAGCCCTAACCAGTTGTCTGTGCAAAGTGATGGAGAAAATGGTCAATAAGAGACTGATGTGGAAACTGGAGAATGACGTCATCTTGGCCAAAGAACAATGCGGTTTTTGCAAGCACCATTCCACAGTAGATCATTTAATTCGTCTTGAAACAACCATCCGTAATGCATTTCTGCAGAAACAGCATGTAGTGGCTATCTTCTTTGATTTAGAGAAAGCCTATGACACCACTTGGAAATCAGGAATTCTTATGGATGTACACGAATTGGGTTTTAGGGGTCACCTACCTACATTTATCCAAAAATTTTTGACCGATAGGCAGTTTTAAGTGCGGGTTGTACTACTCTGTCGGACATCCATGGGCAAGAGCTGGGTGTACCACAAGAGAGGATTCTCTCTCCTGCGCTGTTCAGTTTCAAGATCAACAACATAGTCAAATCAGTACAGCAGGGCTCGGACTGCTCCCTGTTTGTGGACGATTTTGCAGTTTACACAAGTGGAAGCTTCTATGCAGCGTTCAGCGACGGCTGCAGTTGTGTGTAGATAAGATCCAGCAGTGGGCAGAGACAAACGGCTTTACCTTTTCCGCAACCAAAACACAGTGTATTCACTTCATAACCTGCGAGAATTCTTTGCTGCTCCAGAAATTCGTCTGGGAAAGTGCATCATTCCAGCTGTAAAAGAAGCTAAATTTTGGGCTTGATTTTTGATGAAAAGTTGAACTTTCTCAGTCATATCCAACATCGAAAAACATCGTGCCTGAAAGCTCTGAATGTTCTTCGAGTTGTAGCTCATACAGACTGGGGTGCCGACAAGAAAACGTTACTACACCTGTACAGACCTTTAATTCGCTCTAAACTGGACTATGGCTGTGTAGTATATGGGTCTGCTAGAACGTCGTATCTAAAGGCACTTGATCCCATTCACCATCAAGGGCTGCGCCTATGTCTTGGTGCATTCAGAACAACTCCTGTGTATAGTTTGTATGCAGAGGCAGGAGAGCCCTCCCTGAGCAACCGTAGACTGAAACTAAGTTTAAATTTCTGTTTGAAACTGTTCTCTGAACCGGAAAACCCAGCTACGACTGTCTTCAACCCCAGATTTGAAAGTGACTTTGAAAAACATCCAAAAGTGACTCCTCCTTTGGGGCTATGTATCCGTCCCCATTTGGAAAAGGCAGATATAAATTTAGCAGTTGTTAACGACTTCTCCAAGTTTCCAGATAGTCCACCATGGACGTTGAAAACACCGAAGGTTTGTTTTGATCTTGCTTCCTTCCGTGAAGACAATACCAGTGCACTGGCGTACAAATCGTTTTATGCAGAACTGTGTGAAAAATCTCCATCATCCCGCAGAATCTTCACTGATGGATCCAAGTATGATGAAGGTGTGGCTGCCGCTGCCTTCTGCTCCGAGATTCCCAATGGAGCATTTTCAAAACGTATTCCATCTGACAGTTCGGTTTACACTGCTGAACTGACTGCTCTGGTTTTAGCACTAAAAATGGTGTCCCAATCCAAACACAAAGAGTTTCTCATTTTTTCTGACTCCCTTTCTGCTTTGCAGGCAATCGCTTGCCGAAACATTAGTCACCCTGAACTTGTGAAGTTCTTTGAACTGTATTCTCCTCTAGCAAATGACGGTTACGAGATTGTTTTTGCCTGGATTCCTGGCCATATTGGTATTGGAGGCAATGAAAAGGCTGATTACCTGGTCAAGAAGGCTACAATTGCAAAGATGTTATGTCCGTGATCCCTTACACAGATGTCAAATCGAAAGTAGAGTTTCGTAAGAAATCTGTGGCAGGAGAATTGGAATAAACAGACAGATAACAAACTCTTTCAGATCCGCCCTAACCTGACAGAAATTCTCCCATCTGCTGCAGGAAACCGTAAGAAAGAGACATAGCTATGTAGATTACGCACGGGTCACACATCCTACACTCACTCGTACCTTTTGAAAAATGAAGAAGCACCATGGTGTATACCGTGTGATGAGCCTTTGAGCATCCAATACCTCCTCCTCGATTGCTGGGACTTGTACGATGTGAGACAAAAGCACTACACAGCAGATTCCTTAAAGGAGCTCTTCCGAGACGTCCCTCCTGATGCAATATTCCAGTTTTTACAAGAGATCAATAGATTTCACTTGATGTAATTTTACGTTTTCCTTTAATGGCGTTTTAGATTTGCAAGGTTGACGGTGAGCATGGTTTTTATCTGTTTATCTTAACGGGTTGTTCTTTTCTTTTTGACGTGGTGTTAGCCCTGATATGGCTCTAGTGGTCGGCTGGGCTATAAGCAATATGAATTGAATTGAATTGACTTGCTGGTCCATTCACTAGTATATGTCCGATAAAGTCTTGCATATTTTATCATCATCATCATCATCATCATCATCATCAGTCCCGTAGTCTGGTTGACCGTTGGGGCACCACTGAAGATTTTGGAACCAACTTCTTCCACTCCTCACGGTCCTCACCTTTCCGCGGAATGATATTCCATTCAAGGCCAGTCCACTATCTGATATTGTCTTCCTATCTTTTTCTCTGTCTGCCTCTTCGTCTCCCTCTCTGAACTGTTCCCTGCAAGACGGTCTTGGCCAGTCCAGATGATCGTGTGACATGCCCGTACCACCTCAGTTTGCGTCTTTTCACTGAGGTCAGGAGGTCTTCATACGGCCCGATGGCGTGTTCGATTCGGGTTTTCACTTCCTTATTGGTTATATGATCTTTGTACGAGATACCAAGGAGTTTGCGGAAGCATCTCATCTCCATTGCCTGTATCCTTCTTTCAATGTCAGCTGTTATGGTCCATGTTTCGCATGCATACAAAAATATTGACATGACCAGGGAACGCATCAGTCTGATCTTGGAGCCGATAGCGATATTCTTGTTGTTCCAGATGACTTTTAGCTTGGTCATTGCAGCTGTGGTCTGGGCAATCCTGGAAAGTACTTCGGGCTTTGATCCTTCATCTGATACTATAGCTCCCAGATATTTAAATCTATGGACGGTCTCAAGTTTCTTGTTGTCTATGGTAATGTCAGTGCTGATGCCATTGGTATTATTTGTCATCAACTGGGTTTTCTCTGCACTGATCTGCATGCCATATGCTGTGGAGGCCTCCTCAAGATGTTTTATCAAGCTGACTAGCTCTTGCTCTTGCCCAGCTAGTCCGTCAATGTCGTCAGCAAAACGCAAGTTTGTGATTGTTCTACCTCCGATGCTGATTGTTCCCTCGTGGTCTTCAAGTGCGTCAGCCATTATTCTCTCTAAGAAGATGTTAAAGAGAGTGGGGGAGAGCAGGCATCCTTGGCGTACTCCAACTGTGGTTCGGAACCATTCTTCTATGTTGTTGTCATGGTAGACTGCACTGGTCGCCTTTTTGTAGAGGCATTCTATGGTTCTGATCAGGTTGGCATTGATGTTGTACAGCCTCATGGTTGCCCACAAGGCTGCGTGCCAAACTCTGTCGAATGCCTTCTTGAAGAAGGCATTTGATTTTATCTTAGGATTGATAATTGGGTACATGTATTAAGTGCATTTTTGGCTCTAGGGAGGTGAGATATACGGAAGCAGTTTTAGGTAATTTAAGCCCGTTTTTATGTGTGTTTTAGTGTCTTTGGTTATGTTTAAATTTGTATTCAGGTGTTTTTTTAAAAAAAATCCCTTGAACCTTAAATTGGACGGAGTGGTCAACGCCAGGGGCATGTCCTTAGAGCATGTGAACAGAAAAGGGAACAAGCCGACGTAATATATATATATATATATATACTTAATTTTCTTTTCCTTTTTTCCTGTATTGTGTGTTTTGAAATGGTTATAACCCTGATATGGTCTACGCAGTCGGCTGGGCTTTAAACAAAAATAACAGTAACAGGTGTTCTTTTTCCCCCAGTCAATATGTAGTACTTTTCGAGATAATTACAGCCTTGATTCGGCTCTGCACAGTCGGCTGGGCTTTAAACAACAATAAAATGATCTGTTTTGCTAGTAGACATGCACATTCTTCCCGAGTGTCTGCATGTCTGCTGTTCCTGTTTCTGTTGAATTGCAGCTGTACTGATTGTGCCCTGCGTGCGCTGCTGTCTCCAACTTACACTGTTGTGGGCAGTGTCTTACAAGTTGTGGTGTTGATACCACAGCTGATGATTTTGGTCTTCAGAGTGTCCTTGTATCTTCATTGGTCTTCCCTGGTCACAGTATTGTTGCGTCAGTTCTCTGAATAAGAGCATCTTTGCCAATAGATCAATAGATTTCATCTGATATGATTTTACTTATGAGAATATTTTTCTTTAAATGCATTTTAGGTTTACAATGAAAATGGTGATTTTGGCTTTGAACTGTTGTCTTTTTACTTAAACTTGGGTGTCGTCAGCTCGGCTATAAGCAATATGAACCTGAACCCGAAACTTTTGTCAGTTGTATCCTGTGGAAAAAAAAAAGAAAGCTGGAATTTGATCAGCAGAAACTCTGCTTGGCAAACTATAGTTCTCAGAAAGGAAGTTTCGATAATCAGTCTCGCCAGGTGATGATACAGATCTTGTACGCTTTTGGATTTGCCGTCACTATGTGAATAGACGTCAAAAGAACTTGGAACTTGACAAGCCATTTTTGGGTTGTTTGATTCCATAGGTATAAACACACACACTCGCACACCACACACACTCACACACCACACACACTCACACACCACACACACACACACACACACACACACACACACGCACACACACACACACACACACGCACACACGCACACACACACACACACACACACACACGCGCGCGCGCGCGCGCGCAAAACACATGGTCAAGCCATTCTAATAATTTTTCATACATTGTCAACGAAAATCCAGAATTTGTACTTAAGATCAGTGTGACCTTGAAATTTTGGTTGAAATAAAACTTGACGTGCACCCAGAAGAAGGGTAGGCATTTCACGACGGTGAAAACGGATTATAGAAGAGTTCCCGAGAAGGTGCTATTCATACCATTCCTCAAAAAGTGTTGATTTTTGGCAATTTTTTTAAGTCCTTGTCACCATACACCTCGAATCTTGTCTTCCAAACTTACTTATTTGCGACGCTTCATCATTTCGTATTTTTTGCCCAAATTTGTTAAAAGTTATAAGGCTGAGACAGTGTTGCTTACCAATTTTTGCCACACACACACACGTACGCACACATCTCTGGTCGATATGAAACGATCACCCTTTCTTAAAAGTTAGAGAAGGTAAAGCAGCGAAGCAGAGGGGGTGGGCACCTTTGGCGGAACAGAGGCCGCGAGATAAGTTGAGGTCTTTTCCACCTCACTCCCCTATATCTCGGGATTATGGGACAGCCTTTACCGTTTTATGTTTCATCTTTCCCTCCTAGTATTGACCAGCTCAAAATGCGTCCTTTCTACTGCTGCCTTCCGCTAGCTTGGTAATGTTTGAATAATGTGTGTGGGTATTGTTTCGTGTTTTATCTTCCCCGTCCTTCTTTTATATTGACCGGAAAAGGTTACCCCCCGTTGGGAATGCCGGGGGCTTTTTCAGTATAAGTAGTATCCTCACCTTTCGGATATTCTGTGTTAGAATTTTCCTCTTTTCTGTCACTTTATTTGTTTCGCCGTGCAGTGTTAAGACGCAATTTTAGGTAATTCAGCCCAGTTTTCATATATGTTTTAGTGTACATAGTTATGCTTATATATTTGTATTCAGATTTTTTTTTTTACTCGCCTATCTCTGGTGATAAACTGAACGGAGTAGTCGACGGTCGACGCCAAGGAATTTCCTTGCATAATGTACGCATATGCATTCATATGTGTACTTGTTTTTCGTTCCCAGGCTGTTTTTTTCAGGTTCAAAGTGTTGAGATATATGGCTCCAATAGTCGGCTGGGCTATAAGCAGAATGAACTGAACTGAACGGGTGTTGAGATGGTGATAGCCCTGATGTAGCTCTGCGCAGTGCGCTGGGCTTTAAACAGTAGCAGTAATGTCTTGCACCTTAGCTCATATTTTGTCATACTGCTTCATTCACCTTAGTTTTCCATTAAGCTTCGCATAATTTCTGCGCACTATTAATGCCTGTCAATAAACATCAAAAAGAGAGTTCTTGAATGTTATATAGAATTGATACTGTTGTATGGTTGTGAGGCGTGGACAGTCAACACACAAAGCCAGAATAAGATTGAGGCAGCCGAAATGTTTCTAAGAAGAGTGTTGAGAGTTCCATGGACAGCAAAAAAAACAAAGAGACACTCTTGAAGGAGGCACACACAAGATCATTGATTAAGAAGATCATGAAAAGACAAACAACATTTATAGGACATATGAGGAGAGCGGAATTAGAGCACCTGGTCACAAAGGGAAAGCTGGAGGAAAAGAGAACACCGGGTAGATCCAGGGAGATAATATTAGACGGACTTGCAGGGTGACTGAAGACAGATAGGGTGGGAGATGTACTTGAAGCGACAGGGGATAGATTCGTGTGGAGGGCCATGTCGCCAGCGCCATGCGGTAGGGCACATGATGATGATGTTTTATAATAGGGTTCATGTATTACATGCATTTTCAGTTCTAAGGAAATGTGAATGGCTTAATGGTAATTGTAAGTACTATAAGTCAGTTTTTAATGTATGTTTGTGTTCACTTATGTTTATGCATTTGCATAGAGATTGAAAAAAAAAATCGCATTTGAGATGTGCAAGGTTGACAGTGAGAATGGTTTTTAAGTGTTGTCTTTTATCTTAACGGGTTGTTCTTTTCTGTTTGACGTGGTGTTAGCCCTGATATGGCTCTAATGGTCGGCTGGGCTATAAGCAATATGAAATGAAAATAATAAAAAAGAACTCTCCTTGGTGATGAACTGGGCGGTAGGGCTAACGCCAGGGGCATATCCCTAGACTATTTTGCGTGAATGCAACATGTGTGCTTAATCTCCCCCCCCCCCCCCCCCCCCCCAGGGTCGCAGATGTGTTTAGATTTGTGTTTCGGTTGAGATTGTTCTGAACGGGCGGCTGGGCTTCAGACATTTTTAATAGTGATGATATTTGAAAAAGATGTCTCTGGGTGTGCCTGTCTGTTTATGTGCCTGTTGAAAACGGTTTGCTAGGAAGATTTTCTCAGCTGTTTCTGGATGGATCTTTACCAAACATCAGTCGAAGATTTCACCTGATCTGATTTAAGTCTCTTTTTCTTTATTCATATTTAGGATTCGCAAGGTTGACGGTGAGCATGGTTTTTAACTGTTGTGTTTTATCTTGACGTTTTTTGCTTTTTTTTTGTTTTGTTTTTTGTTTTGACGTGGTGTTAGTCCTGATCGGATCAGCAGTGAAACTGGGCTGTTGGAATGTTCGAACAATGATGCCTGGGCTCTCCCAAGATCTGCAAGACATCAGCGACGCCAGAAAGACGGCCGGCATAAACAACGAGCTAAATAGGCTCAATGTGGACATTGCCACTCTGCAGGAAACACGGCTGGCTGATTCAGGAACACTAAAGGAAAGGAACTACACTTCTTCTGGCAAGGAAAGGGTTCTGATGCCCCCAAGAGAGTACGGAGTAAGGCTTTGCAGTAAGGAACAGCATGCTGAACATGATTGAACCAGGCAGCGGCGGTTCAGAGCGACTCTTGACTCTCCGCCTGAACACCACCGAAGGCTGTCACTGTCATCAGCGTTTATGCCCCAACTGTGTCCGCCTCTCCAGACGCCAAGGATGAGTTCTACAAAATCTTGCATCAACCATAAGGAACATCCCCAGGACAGGACAACTTGTTCTTCTGGGCGACTTCAACGCCAGAGTGGGTGCAGACAATGATTCATGCCCTCCTGCCTCGGCTCCTTTGGAGTGGGGAAAATGAATGAGAATGGACAGCGACTGCTTGAGTTTTGCGCCTGCCATGAACTGTGTGCATCGCATTTTAGATTTGCAAGGTTGACGGTGAGCATGGTTTTTATGTTGTTGTTTTTTTTATCTTAACGGGTTGTTCTTTTCTTTTTGACGTGGTGTTAGCCCTGATATGGCTCTAGTGGTCGGCTGGGCTATAAAGTATGAATTGAATTGAATTGAACTGTGCATCGCCAACTCCTCCTTCAAGACGAAGCCTCAACACAAAGTGTCCTGGAGGCACCCGCGCTCAAAACATTGGCACCAACTGGATCTTATCCTAGTAAGACGCGCCGCTATCAAAAACGTTCTCCACACTCGCTCTTACCACAGCGCAGACTGCGACACAGACCCACTCTCTGATATGCTGCAAGATCAGGCTGCAACCAAAGAAGTTCCACAGCTTAAAGAAACAAGGGAACCCTCGCATCGACGTCAGCAAGATGTCTCAGCCAGATCTTGTAGAACAGTTCGCAGAGGCCTTTCAGAGAGAATACGATGTATTGCAGCCCAGAGACTCTGTCACAGAGAGATGGGAAACGCCATGAGACACCATGCACCGCATTGCTATGGCCACCTTTGGGAAGAAAATTGTGAAGTCCCACGACTGGTTTGAGGCCAAATCATCAGTTGACTCCCACTATTGAGGCCAAGCGCGCCACACTCACCGAGTATAAGCGGTCACCCAGTGAGAAGAACCTGCAAATGCTCAGGGCTGCCAGGAGTAAGGTTCAGCTTAACGCCAGGCGCTGCGCAAACGAATACTGGACAGCTCAGCGAAGAGATACAGAGTGCTGCTGAAAGAGGCAACATCCGAGGATTGTATGATGGCATCAAGAAGGCACTGGGACCAACACAGAGCAAGACCGCCCCCTCAAATCCTCCACTGGGGGAAGTAATCAGCGATCCTAGCCAACAAATGGAGAGATGGGCGGAACATTACTCTGACCTTTACTCCACAGAGAACACGGTGTCCCCCTCAGCCCTCGATGCCATCAAGTGCATACTGGTCATGGACGAATTTGACGCAGAGCTAACTGTGGACGAACTTGGCAAGGCCATTGATAGCCTGGCATCAGGCAAGGCACCTGGCAATGACGGAATTCCCCCAGACCTCATCTAGCACTGCAAGACTACTCTTCTGCACCCTTTGCACGCAGTCCTCTGTCAGTCTTGGAATGAAGAAGCTGTACTGCAGGACATGAGGGACGCCAAGATCGTCGCCCTGTATAAAAATAAGGACGAAAGGAGCGACTGCAACATCTACAGAGGTATCTCGCTCCTCAGCATTGTTGGCATAGTCTACGCTCGGGTCCTCCTAATCCGCCTGCAGAAACTGGCTGAACGCGTCTACCCGAAATCACAGTGTGGTTTTCGAGCAGAGAGATCCCCGGTATACATGGTCTTTTCCCTCTGCCAAATCCAGGAGAAGTGCAGAGAGCAGCGGATGCCCCTGTATGTGGCATTCATTGACCTCACCAAGGCCTTTGACCTAGTCAGCAGAGATGGCCTTTTCGGGGCTCTCCGAAAGATCGGCTGCCCCCCCCCCCCCCTCCAAACTGCACAGCTTAATTGATTCCTTCTACTCCAACATGAAAGGGACGGTGCAGTTCAATGAAAACCTCTCCAAGCCCTTCGACGTATGCAGCGGTGTGAAAGAAGGCTGCGTCCTGGCCGCAACCCTCTTTGGAATCTTCTTTGCTCTCCTCCTGAGGCATACGTTCAGCACAGCGCAAGAAGGGATCTACCTGCGGACCAGGTCAGATGACAGGCTCTTCAACCTCGCCTCCTTCAAAGCAAGGACAAAGGTCCGTGAAGCCCTCATCAGAGACATGCTATTTGCCGACGATGCCGCAGTTGTGACCCACACTCAGCGAGACTTGCAGTCACTAATGGACCGCTTCTCCCCGGCCTGCAAAGATTTTGGTCTGACCATCAGTCTTAAGAAGACAAACGTCCTGGGCCAAGACACGCCATCTCCACCAGCCATCACCATCGATGACTACGAGCTTGAAGCCATCCATCAATTCACCTATCTTGGGTCCACCATCACCGATAACCTCTCCCTTGATACAGAGATCGACAAGACGATCGGGAAGGCAGCCACAACACTTGCCTGCCTCACACAAAGGGTGTGGACAAATCCCAAGCTGACCACGAAGACAAGGATGGCTGTATACCATGCCTGTGTCCTCAGCACCTTGCTGTATGGCAGCGAGGCGTGGACCACATATGCCCATCAGGAAAAAAGGCTCAATACCTTCCACCTGAGAAGCTACGGCGCATACTCGGCATTTCCTGGCAAGACAAGGTGACCAACACCGAAGTCCTGACCCGCGCTGGCCTTCCAATCATGTATACCATGCTGAGACAGCGTCGGCTGCGCTGGCTGGGCCACGTTCGCCGCATGGAAGATGGTGGCATCCCAAAAGACATCCTTTATGGTGAGCTTGCACAGGACAGAGAAACACTGGCCGCTCACAGCTGAGATACAAAGATGTTTGCAAACGTGACATGAAGGCGCTTGAGATCAACACTGAGTCCTGGGAGGACCTTGCAGATGACCGCAACAGCTGGAGAAACACTCTCAAGAAACAGCTGCAGATTGGTGAGGACATGCGACGGCTGCGACAGAGACTGCCTCTCTGGCATTGGTCTCTACAGTCACAGGCGACGCTGCTTGGACCAAGCAGACAGCCCAACTAGACATTAGGTCGGATGTACTTTATCCATGGTCAGCCATGACAGAAGGCGGCCTACTACTAGCCCTGATATGGTTCTAGTAGTCGGCTGGGCTATAAGCAATATGAACTGAACTGAGGTTGTGAACCGTTAAGGAGTCGCGAATGCGTATGTCTGGATGGTAAAGTTCCAAGGTCAAGGTCATATGGATCAGAAAAAAATACCTTAAATCGGCGCTTCTTGATGAAGATACGTGAATGAAGTTTTCATGGCACATTTGTTCCTTTGTCTCTTGAGCAAGCATTACTGTATTGTGACTTTTCCTTTGTATTGGAAAATATAGATCATCTGTTCATAAAATCCATTCATTCATTCATTCATTCATTCATTCATTCATTCATTCTTTCAAAATTTTCTGGGATGCGTGTTTGTGCGTTGTTTTGCTCACACTGTGCGGGTGGTATATTGCTGCATAGTCTGCATTATCCTGTCTTTGGTGAGCGTGTATGCTGGGCAAACGTTTTCATGTTCTGTGAGCCACCAGACACTTGACTGAGCGGGATTAAACCTCGGACCTCACGATTGGAAGTTTGACGTCTTGACTGTTGCGCATGTCGTTCGTTCGTTAGTTCGTATTCATTCATTCATTCATTCGTTCATTCGTTCATTCGTTCATTCATTCGTTCGTTTGTTCGTTCGTATGTCATTCTCCCCCATGTTGATGTCAGGGTCTATTTCAGTATAAACAGTATCCCCACCTTCTGGAAAGTCTGTGCTAGCAATGCCCTCTTTTCTGTCACTCTCTTTGTTTCTGCCTTGTTCCTTTGCTTTCTGTCATTTCTTCCTATCGTTATCTGCTTTGCTGGTCCATTCACCTGCATGCGTTCGATAAAGTCTTACGTACTCACTCTTAGCATTGATAATTGGGTAGATAATTGGGTACAAGTACAAAGTGCATTTTTGGCTCTAGGGAGGTGAGATATGCGGAAGCAATTTTAGATTATTTGGTTTTTATGTATGCTTTGGTCTCCTAAGGCAATGCTTATATTTGTATTCTGGTGTTTTTTTTTAATCCCCTGTGCGATAAGTTGGACGGAGTGGTCAACGCTGGGGGCATCTCCTTAGATTGTGTGCGCGAATGCAATTATATGTGCACTTAATTTTCTGTTTTATTTTGTTTTTTTCCTGAAGTTTTGTGTTTTGAAGCAGTTGTAACCCTCTACGCAGTCGGCTGGGCTTTAAACAATAACAATAACCACCCATCCCTCCATCCATCCATCCATCCATCCATCCATCCATCCATCCATCCATCCATCCATCCATCCATCCATCCATTCACCGCTTGCTGGTAATTTTGAGTTAAGGACCAGTTGCGTACTTTGTTCTGTTTATGCATTTGTATTCAGGTTTTCTTTAAATCGCTGTGGTGATAAATTGGGCGTAATGGTCAGCACTAGTGCGTATCTTTGCATTATTTTCGTGAATGTAATGATATACGTATCTAACTTTTCTGTTGTTTTTTTTCCTCAGTCACCGACGTGAGTGAGTGAGTGTGTGTGTGTGTGTGTGTGAGAGAGAGTGTTGTGTGAGGGAGTGTTGTGTGAGGGAGTGTTGTGTGAGTAAGTGAGGGAGTGTTGTGTGTGTGTGTGGTCTGAAATGGTTATAGCTCTGACATGACTGTAAGCTTTAAACACTAATAATGATAATCTTCATGTAATGTATGTGTGTATGTGATTTTACGTGTTTTTCTTTAATCGCATTTTAGACATGCAATGTTGACGGTGAGCATGGTTTTTAACTGTTGTCTTTTATCTTAACGGGTTGTTCTTTTCTTTTTGACGTGGTGTTAGCCCTGATATGGCTCTAGTGGTCGGCTGGGCTATAAGCAATATGAACTGAAATGTAATGTGTGTGATCTTAGATGGTTATAGCTCTGACATGACTGTAAGATTTAAATACTAATAATGATAATCTTCATGTAGCGTGTGTGGTCTAAAAGATTTATAGCTCTGACATGGCTGTAAACTTTAAACACTAATAATGACAGTCTTGTCTTCTGTTTTCAGTGTGGCAGTGCTCGTTAACCGTTGTATGCCCGACAGTTGACGGCGTGTTGGTGCCCTAGTCACAATCCGCTTCGTGCCCAGAAGCTCGGTAATGCAAGCCAGTGAATGGATATCTGGATACTTGACGTACGACACACGCTTCTGGAGAACTTGGATACTTGTGTGAGGAGGGGATTTTAATACACGACATACTTCTGAGAAATGTGGAGACCTTAATCGTTTGAGACCAGACGTACCAGCGAAAGACTTGGTGACATTGCTTATTGGCGAATTGTGTAGCCTGTGTTAAATACTGCAGAAAAGAGAGTGTATTAAATATTGGAAAAGGAAGTGTAGTAAATGTTGAAGGAGTGTTTTCATTTTGTATTGAAGGACAGAGTAGAATCCTTTATATATTTGGTTACAGAAAGGACGTATCGTGCATGTTTAAATAAATTGGTGTATAGTTTACATACTGGCGTAGGAACTGATGATCTTATAGTCTGGTGAGAGAACTGTGTACGTTTTAGCCTGACACTACGGCGACAAAAATATTTTCTGTGTTTTGGAGGAAGCGAGAATTGCATCGCTTAGGGGAAGGTGCAGAGATCTCAAACCTCAGTGAAAAAAAAACTGTATTCGGTAGAGGCTTTCTTGGATGGATAAATACTGTGAGTAAAAAGAGCCTAGACACTTCACGGATAACGTGAAACGGGTGGATACTTTATACAGATTCAGGAAAGTGTTGGTATTTGATTGAACTGGAAGTTTCTTCAAACAGGGTATCAATTCCACGTGCACTAACACCACTGTGGTCTCTGAACTGTGTCAGAGAAGTGACATACCTTATGCGCTCAGTGAGAGGGATATGCACATCTCAAGCCTTATGGAGTGTATTTGTTCACGGACTGAGTGAAACTGCCAGATAGTGCAGGCGTGGATATTTCACATTCTTTTTAAACGGGTGAGTACTTCACAGCTGATTCAAAAGAGGTGGACCCAACATTTCGCCAAAACGGGTAGATACCACATAATCGGGTGGATCTAGTGGTTACTCCTGTGTTTAAGAGAACATTCGCAGACTTGAAATAACAGATGGACACCTCATGGCCTGAATAAAATTGGTGGATATTTTTGAAACGGGACAAAAGGGTTAGACACGTGACGAAACTGGTGAAACGGGTAGACAATTCCGTGAGAGAGCAAGAAGAAAGAGATACTGAGGATCTAGCAAATGGGTAAATACTTTATATATTAATTAAAGCACGTGGAAACCCTAAAATTGAGAGAAACAGGTGAATATTAAGTTCAACGGACTCGCACAAAAGGGGTGGATTCCTCGAAGATTAGGTAAAACAAACCCTGTGCCTCACATTAAACCTCGCAAAATACGACGGGCAGGCCTACATACCAGGAGCTTGAGAGAAACGATAGATACCTTGCGATAGGTGCAAAAGTCTGTGGATACTAAACGGACCTAGTTAAAGCGAGTACATCACCTCATCAGACAAAAAAAGAAGCGGGTGGCTGCTTTACCGGACTGGGCACGGGGGGTGGCCGGCAAGTGTATGGCAGGGGTGGCTGGCAGAGGCTTTCTGGGTAGGTCGGCGACCACCGCCTCCTCTGCCGCCGCTGCGGGCGCTTCGCCGACTGCGCGGGGCGCCGAATGGCTGCAGACTGTGCGCAAGATGGGGTCGAGCCCTAGCTCTCCTGTGGCCGACGCCAGCGAAAAGTTCTGGGTCCCCCCCGGCGTCCTGGAAAGAAAACGAGCCCAGAGTCTCGTTCCTGCAGTGTCCCGTCAAGGCAGCGATGAAGGTGAGTGGATGTTTTGGTGTTTGTTTGGCGTTGGAGGTGTTTGGGGCTTAGTTAGGGTTGGGAGGAGGGGTGATAGGGTGCGTGTGTGGTGTAGGGGTGGGGGTGGGGGCTCACGGAATGAAGCGCTCGTATATTTGTTGACAGGAACACATTCATTAAGACGTAGAGAAACACATTTGGGACTTTTAAGACATAGAGGAACACATTCAGGACTTGAAGATGTTGGTGGACGGGTTGTGTGGGTCAGAGGGTTAATGTTTCCATCATTTGAGTGGTGTCCTGATGCAGTTTTCCAGTTTTTACAAGAGATCAATAGATTTCACCTGATATATTTCGTCCAAGAATGTTTTTTTCTAATGGTATATTAGACTTGCAAGGTTAACGATGAGCATGGTTTTTAACTGTTGTCTTTTATCTTAACGGGTTGTCTTTTTTTTTCTTTTTTTTTTTTTTTGGACGTGGTGGTGTTAGCACTGATGTGGCTCTAGTAGTCAGCTGGGCTATAAACAATATGAACTGATCCGAGTGGTGTCAGGTTGTTGTTTCATAGGTCCATTACCTCACTCCCTCATTATTTAAAAGATATTGTCAGTGCATAGGGTTTTGCGCAGACACAAGGAGTCAGCTTTACAATTACTAGCAGATTTGCGTGAGTCGCATATGGAATTGTCGCATTGTGATCAACCCCTCTTGAACAAATTACTATCGATCATTGTTGTTACTTCCATACCACACACCTCCTACAGTGGGGATGCCGGGGGCTCTTTCAGTATAAATAGTATCCCCATCTTCTAGAAATTCTGTACTAGAATTTTCCTCTTTTCTGTCACTGTTTTTGCTTTGCTCCTTTGCTTCCTGTCATTTCTTCTTATCACTTTGTCTTGTTGGTCCATTTACCTGTATGCGTTCAGTGGAGTCGTACATACTTTGTCTTAGGATTTGTATTTGGGTACACGTGTCAAGTGCACTTTTGGCTATACGGAGCCGTGATGTGCAGAAGCAATTTTAGGTAATTTAGGCTTTTTTTACGAGGGAGTTTTATGTTCTTAGTTATGTTTACATTTGTATTTAGGTTTGTGTTTTTTTAATCCCCTGGTGATAAATTTTGGATGGGGTGGTCAGTTCCACGGGCATATTCGTAGATTTTGTAAGCGCATGCATTGGTCTGTACTCTTAATTTTCTTTTCCAGATTTTTTTTTTTATTCCTGTGAGGTATGGCGTACGTTTTGAGATGTTTTGCCCTCATATGGGTCTGCGCAGTCTGCAAGGCTTTAACCCTTTGACTCCTGCACGTTATCTACCAACTGCAAAAACTTAACCCTTTCATTCCCTCGCCCTATCCATTAGCTTCCTGCTGGTGGATAGGATGAGGGAATATATATATATGTGTGTGTGTGTGTGTGTGTGTGTGTGTGTCATAGCCGAGGGGTGGCAATGGGGAAAAGCTCCCATTGTCTATAAAATGCCCCTCACGGCGCGCGTCTCCAACAGCCTCTGACAACTAAGTCCAGCTCCTAGCCTGCTCGTGTGGCTTAGATATAAACCCGGCGGAACTGCTACTACTGATAGGAGAAGGGGTGAAGGCGGGTTACTGGCGCCTGAAAACCAGTGCTTTGGGTAGATGGGGCTCATCAGTCTGGGAAGACAGCTCATCTAAGAGAAGGAAAACTCTTGATTTCAAACCTCCGCTGCCTTGCGGCCATACCCACTCATAGGAAAGGCTTCGGGAGTCAACCCTGAGTAAAAATCCGGAGCAGGAGTCCCCAAGGCAGTCCGAGGCTGTATACAGCAACGTTCTGGCAACTCCTGCGACGGCACTGGAACCATGTGTATCGGCGCTTGCCTTTCCAATGGACCATTCCAGCGACGTGGGTCTGCTGCATGGGTAACAGCTTGCCCTCCACACTTACTTACCCAGGCCTTGCGCTCTGGAGAGGTCACTCCAGCTTCGCTTTGCAGCGTCGACTAAACACGGGAAGTAGCAGTTTACCGGTTTTAAGTCTGCATACTCAATTGGCGTAGAGTCAGACGCCAGGGGCTGCTTCCGACGGTGGGAGAGGTCATCGCATCTCACTGGGCAGCTACCGCCCGCCTTAAGCTGGGCAGCCCCCAGCCAGTAAGGTGCTGCCCCGCCACGGTCCGTTAGCCTCACTGGGTGCGTGGGGTTTAGGGTGAAAACCGACAAGCGGATCGACAACTGTGCACCAGGCAACAGAAAAATGAAAACTCCCGCCTGAAATTGGGCACGTGGAACGTGAGGACAATGACACCAGGCTTTTCTGACGACCTGCAGGAAGTAAATGATGCTCGCAAGACAGCCGTCATCCACAGAGAACTGAGCAGACTGCAGGTGGACATCGTCGCCCTTCAAGAAACCAGGCTCCCAGAAACAGGATCTGTGAGGGAGAGAGACTTCACCCTGTTCTGGCAGGGCAAACCATCAGACGAGGTCAGAGAACACGGCGTGGGATTCGCAGTTAGAAACAGATTATTGGGGTCCATAACCCCACCAGCAGAAGGAACAGAGCGAATCCTGTCTCTCCGACTCCAGACATCCTCAGGACCAGTCAGTCTAATCAGTGCCTATGCACCAACTTTGGCATCCACAGCAGAAGCAAAAGACAAGTCTTATGACGACCTCAGTGCTGCTATAAGGAGAATTCCTGACAGAGAACTACTGTTCATCGCCGGCGATTTCAACGCCAGAGTGGGTGTCGATTACAACTCCTGGCCCACCTGCTTGGGTCAGTTCGGCACTGGGAAAATGAACGAGAATGGCCAGCGCCTGCTAGAGCTCTGTTGTCATCATGGGTTGTGCGTCAGTAACACCTTCTTCAACACGAAGCCTCAGCATCGAGTCTCCTGGAGACACCCGCGATCCAAACACTGGCACCAGCTCGACCTGATCCTCACCAGACGTGTCAAACTTTCCAGCATCAAGATCACTCGCAGCTACCAGAGCGCCGATTGTGACACTGACCACTCTTTGGTGTGCAGCAATGTGAAGCTCCGCGCGAAGAGACTGCACCGTACGAGAAAGGAGGGCCGATCTCGCATCGACACCAGCAAAACACGCGATCAAAGAAAAGTGGAGGAGTTTGCGCGTGTGTTGGAGGATTCTCTCCCTGGCCCACCCACTGCAAATGCCCAAGACCGATGGGAACACTTCAGAGATGCTGTCTACAATGCCGCCATGTCTACATTTGGCAAAAAGACCAGCAAGTCAGCTGATTGGTTCGAAGCCCACTCAGAAGAAATGACACCAGTCATCGAGGCCAAGAGAAACGCCTTGACGGCATACAAAACCAATCCCAGTGAGCAGAACCTCCAGGTTCTCCGTGCTGCTCGCAGCAAAGTCTAGGAGTGTGCCAGACAATGCGCCAATGGCTATTGGCTTCAGCTTTGCTCCCAGTCAGACTGCAGCTGACACAGGCAACATCAAGGCAATGTATGAAGGCATCAAGCAGGCATTGGGCCCAACACAAAAGAAAACTGCCCCTTTGAAATCAGCTACAGGGGAGGTGATTCAAGACAGAGAACAACAGATGGAGCGCTGGGTAGAACACTACACTGAGCTATATGCAAGGGAAACTGTAGTCTCAGAAGACGCCCTGAATGCCATAGAGTGCCTACCAGAGCTGGAAGAGCTTGACAGAGAACCAACCATAGATGAGCTCAGCGAAGCCCTGGACTCTCTTGCCTCTGGCAAGGCACCAGGGAAAGACAGTATTCCCGCCGAAGTACTGAAGTGCTGCAAAGAGACACTCATCACCGAGTTGCATGAAATCCTCTGCCTCTATTGGAGTGAAGGCGAAGTACCACAAGACATGAGGGATGCTAACGTCGTCACACTGTACAAAAACAAAGGTGACAGAAGCGATTGCATAATTATCGCGGCATATCCCTCCTCAGTATCGTTGGGAAAGTCTTTGCACGAGTAGTACTGAAGAGGCTCCAGGTACTCGCAGAGCAAGTCCACCCTGAATCGCAGTGCGGGTTCCGTGCCAACAGATCCACTATAGACATGATCTTCTCCCTCAAACAACTTCAGGAGAAATGCAGGGAGCAAAGGCAGCCACTCTTCGTTGCCTTCATAGACCTCACAAAGGCCTTCGATCTGGTCAGTAGGGATGGCCTCTTCAAAATCCTTCCCAAGATTGGATGTCCACCCAAACTTCTCAGCATCATCAGATCCTTCCACGAAGACATGAAAGTCACCGTCGTCTTTGACGGCTCAACATCAGCTGCCTTCAACGTACGGAGTGGAGTGAAACAGGGTTGCGTCCTGGCTCCCACCCTGTTTGGAATCTTCTTTGCTGTGATGCTGAAACACGCATTCGGTCCTGCAGCTGAAGGCATATACCTCCGAACCAGGACAGACGGAAAGCTCTTCAACCTCTCCAGACTAAGAGCCAAGACTAAAGTCCAGCTGAGGTGCCTGCGTGACTTCATCTTTGCAGACGACGCAGCAGTAACCGCCCACTCAGCTGAGGACCTACAGCAGCTCATGACTCGCTTCAGCGATGCCTGCCAAAACTTCGGGCTTACCATAAGCTTGAAGAAAACACAGGTCATGGGATAGGATGTTGACTCTCCCCCAGCCATCAGCATCAATGACCATGAACTGGATGTCGTCCATGACTTTGTTTATCTGGGCTCAACAATCTCAGACACCCTCTCACTTGACACAGAGCTCAACAGGCGCATCGGCAAGGCAGCTACCACATGGCCAGACTGACAAGGAAAGCATGGAACAACGGGAAGCTGACTGAGCACACAAAAATCCAGATCTACAGAGCCTGCGTCGTGAGCACCTCCTGTATGGCAGCGAGTCCTGGACTTTGCGTGCCCGACAAGAGCAAAAGCTCAATGCTTTTCACATGCGTA
Source organism: Monoplex corrugatus (assembly GCA_030674185.1). Taxonomy (NCBI): domain Eukaryota; kingdom Metazoa; phylum Mollusca; class Gastropoda; order Littorinimorpha; family Ranellidae; genus Monoplex; species Monoplex corrugatus. The sequence continues at coordinate 49,389,745 of JAPXFY010000026.1, forward strand.
GCCTCCGACGCATTCTAAACATCACCTGGCAGGACAAGGTCCCAAACAACACTGTCCTGGAAAGAGCTGGATGCACCAGCATGTACACGCTGCTGAAACAGAGACGCGGCATGCGGATCCCCAAAGACCTCCTCTGCGAGAACTGGTGCAGGGAAAACGTCCCACAGGCAGACCACAGCTGAGATTCAAAGACGTGTGCAAGAGGGACCTAAAAGCCTTGAATATCGACAAGGACAACTGGGAAGCAACAGCCCTCGAACGGTCAGCCTGGAGACAGACTGTGCAGAAAGGGCTCTCCAAGTTCGAAGAGACTCTCGCTCAGCGGCACGAGGAAAAGAGAACGAGAAGAAAGGCTGCAGCCCAGGCTGACCAGCGTCAGACTTCATCTGTGCCCTCTGCCACAGGGACTGTCATTCCCGCGTCGGACTGGCCAGCCACACCCGACGCTGCACCAGAATAAACACCCAGAGCGCAACTCCATAGTCTTCCGAGACTGAAGGACGCCTATATGATATATATATATATATATATATATATATATATATATATATATATATATATATATATATAATTATATAATATATATAACACACACACACACAAAAACAACACACAACACTTATATTATATATATATATAATAACACACACACACACAAATAATGTGTGTGTATCGGAGTGTGAGTGGGAGAGAGGGAGGGAAGGAGAAAACGAGTGTGTGAGAGAGAGTGAGTGATGTGTGTGTGTGTGTTATATAAGTGTGTGGGGGGGGAGGAAAGGGGAAAAGTAGAGGGAAGGAGAAAAAAAAGAAGAAAAGAGAGAGAGAGAGAGAGAGAGAGAGAGAGAGAGAGAGATTGCTTTTATTTGTTTATTCGTCATGTTTGCTTTTTCTTGCGGGTATAGGGTTTATGGGGAAATCGTGGTAAGGCGGTGGATGGGGATGAAGTTTTGTGTGTATGTGTGTTTGTGATACACACACACACACACACACACACACACGCCCCGCGCACACACACACACAAGACACACACACACACCAGCGCGCGCACAGACAGACAGAGAGCAGTTGGAAGTGTGTGTGTATTGTGCGTGCGTGCGTAGGCACACGCACTAGAACACTTGCAATGAAATGAACGAGAATTTCTTGTGTCTTGTGAAGCTAATGATCAGCGTAAGAGTAATTAATGCCACTGAGAGTAAACTAAAATAAAACAAAAACTAGAAGCAAAATAGTGAAGCTATTTTAACAATTTTCCTTTTTATACAAAAACTTATTTTTAAACATCCAGAAGGTTAAGCCATTCTAACAAAGTCCCTTTTTGTGAAGAACCTTGTTTCGAAAATTCAGATTTGTGTGTTTCAAAATGGTACTCGCCATTAGACAAAACAATACTTGACCATTGAAAACAGAATGTAAATATTGTCAAAGTTTAAATTTTGCGTTCATACTTTTATGTTGTCCACCCCTCACATGGGTATGGCGGGGGCTTTTCAGTATAGATAGTGTCCCCCACCTTCTGGAAATTCTGCACTAGAAATTTTCTCTTTTCTGTCACTCTGTTTCTGTCTTGTTCTTTTGCTTTGCTTTCATTTCTTCCTATCCTTTTCTAGCTTGCTGGTCCATTCACCTGTATGTGGTTGATAAGGTCTTATATACTTTGTTACTGTGTTAAGGATTGGTAATTGGGTACATGTATTATGTGCATTTTTGGCTGTAGGCAAATATATGTGCAGTTTTAGATAATATTATGCCCGTTTTTATGTTTTAGTGACCTTAGTTGTGTTTAAATTTGTATTTAGGTTATGTTTTTAATCCTTTGTGTGGTAAAGTGGATGGAGTGGTCAGTGCCATGGGCATTACCGTAGATTATGTACGCGAATGCATTGACATGTGTACTTAATTTTCTTTTCCTGTTGAAGTATTGTGTATGTATTGAAACAGTTACAGCCCTGATATGGCTTTACGCAGTCTGCTCGGCTTTAAACAAAATAACAATAACATTTTTGCTTCATGATAGATTTGTGGTTATGTTTGAAGTAGATATGAGAACAATGTACGAGTAGTGCGTGCCCAGTGTACGCAGACATTGATTTCTTAATGGGGATTCCTGAAGGAACATAAAATTTAATTGAAGTGAAGTGCTGTTGGCACAGTACCCTCAAAGAACGCAGATGTTAAGCACTTTGTGGAGTCCATTTGACATTGGTCTTGGTGCATCGACGTTCAAACTTAAGCATTCGCAGATCCTCAACGAGTCACACGTTTGACACAAATTTGTTAAAGATCCAAACAGAACCAGCTTGGAAAATCTCGCTGACGCATTTTGTCACACAGACAACGAAAGACACAGACACACAGACACACAGACACACAGACACACAGACACATAGACACAGACACAGACACAGACACAGACACAGACACACACACAGACACACACACACACACACACACACACACACACACACACACACACACACACACACACACAACACACACTCTCTCTCTCTCTCTATCTCTCTCTCCCTCTTTCTCACATACAGACACGTACACCACACACACAACACACACACACACACAACACACACACACACAACACACACACACACACACGCACAAGGAAATTATCTTGGAATCAGCATATTGAATACTTATTAACAAAAGCTCAAAAAAGTTTAAATTTCTTGAAAATAGTTCGCAAACAGACATGGGGACAAGATATATCAGCACTTGTTCATCTTTGTAAATCGCTCATTAGATCTAAATTAACCTATGCCCAAGAAATCTTCTTCAGTGCACCGAAACACTTATTAACAAAACTGCAGAGCTTAGATTGTAAAGGTTTCAAACTTGCGCTGGGTCTTCCAATGCATGTCTCTTGCCTTCGCACATACAACGCGATCAAATTATTGCCGCTTGATGGAAAGTCGCTTCCACTAAATTTCTGTTAAGAAACACTACCATAGAAAACAGCATTGAAACGGAGACAAAAATAAGATCAGACTCGACTTTCCAAAAAGAGCCAAATCAATATCCTCACAGGTCACACTAGCAACATATACAACTGAATGTTATGAAAGGCTCTGGAATAGATCTAGAAGCAGATCCTGTCACTTCAAGACCTTCCTTTTCACCTACCCAGTTGGGAACTTCAAAGAGCACGTTTTGACATATGTCACACTGACTTAAAAAAAGAAGATAATATCAACTTACTGGTAAGTCAAGTTAAATGTCATATAGAAGATTTTTACTCCGATCACTTGAAAGTTTACACTGATGGATCAATAATTGAAAGACAAGCAGGCTCAGCGTTTTTAATACCTGCTCTCAAAATTGAGAAATCCTTCTATATAGGACTTAATAAATCTGTCTTTACCGCTGAACTCTTTGCAATCTTAATGGCTTTGAATTATTTGATAAATTTTCCTAGGACACTTTCCAAGATACTTTTTTGCGTTGATTCAAGATCTCTACTTCAAGCTCTTGAATTATCAAAATTACAAACAAGATCTGAAATGATATTGGAAATTACTCACTTGATTAATAGTTTATCCTTAAGAGGCATTGATATTACTTTCTGCTGGATACCATCTCATAGTTCTTTTCATTATAACGATATGGTTGATAGGGCTACCAAACGGGGGGCAAAGAGCTCCCCAGATTCAAATAATGTACAACTTTCCCTCTCATTGAGTGAGTGTTATACCTTAGTGAACTCCTATGTATGGAAGCAGTTTCAAGATAAACAGAAAAAGTATGAAAACTATTATATGAACTTTGAAATTAGCAAAACGCTTAAGCAGTTTCCTGCCAGCAGAAGTACACAATCCCTTATGTATAGGTGGAAACTTGATGCATTTAAAACAAAATACACCAGGAATATAGTATGTCTGTGTGGAAAAAAGATAACACATAGTTATATTCTTTCATGCGTTTGGGTGAAAAGACATATTCCTACACTATCTAAGACAGTTTCTGATATATTTGCCTCACCATCCTTAACATATGAATTTTTTGTTAGCCTGTCAAAAAGTCCTATAGCAAATTATCTTTAACACGCTGTTATTTCACATGTTCAATGTTATGGTTAGCCAATTTTATTGTTTCAATCGTTAATTATGATAGCGTCTTGTGATTTTGTTCCTTCTCGTCTTCGGCACAGTTGTTTTCTGGTTCATTACTTTTTCCAGAAGATTTCCAAGTATACTCTTCACTCCTCATGAATTTTTTTGTTTTTGTTTTTTTGTCTAAAATCACTTAAGTGAATAGACATTAAATGAAAGACCACCACACACAACCCACACACAACACCACACACACACACACACACACAAACACACACACACACACACGTACACAACACAGTACGTACACACACACACACACGTACGTACACACACAACACACACGTACGTACATATACATTCTCACTCTACTCACTCCTCACTCACACTCACCACACACACACACACACACACACCACACACACACACACACACACACACACACACCACACACACATCCCTCCGATCGATCTGAAAGTCTCCCCCCCCCCCTTTTTTTTTTTTAAAGAAAATTGACAAAAATATAGTCAGACCCACCTGTACTTTTTAACTCACTTGTACTTTTTAAAACCGTGCAATAAACTCAGAATAGAACACCACCAAGGAAAGGCTACCTGGATAGCTTGCGACCCATTGAGCTTGCGGGCGAGTTACCTGAAGACAATTACATCAATTGCCCTTAAATGAATTGTTCCTTGTGTGCTGTTTTTTGTTTGTTCATTTGTAAGACGGATTCACTGAGACACTGTGCCACTGTCCTTGAATTATGTTGTGTGTAGAGTAACACGGACTAGCTATTAAGACAGGTCCACTCGAATGTAATGCTATCGTTTAACATGAATACATACATACATACATACATACATACAACATACATACATACTACAACACAAACATACATAACACACACACACTATATCTATAACGCATCTAGGAGCGAGGCGAGCACAGAAAGACAATATAATGATATATGGATAATATAGAGAGATGATGAGAGGAGGAGTGAGGCAGATGGATAGATAGATAGATGATAGAGAGAAAAGGTGTGCAAGAAGGAATGTGCGGGTAGATTTAGAAGATTAATAGATTGATTACGATAGAAATATGAGAGGAAACAAATCGTGCAAGAACGACTTGTTTGTATAGAATTCAAAAATTTAATCAGCATTTGAAACTGAAATATGAAGGAAAAGATAACTTCACAGCAATTTTTTGTACATAAAAATGTCACATCACGCATTGAAACTGAAAGGTCACTTGTAATGCTGGGTATGAAAAATGTCCAATTGTACAGTAATAGAGCAAGGGTAATGACATTGGAACTTTCATGGAAGGTGGATCTGTTAGGAAGATAATGTATAAACAATCGGTTTCTGTTTATAAGTGAGGAATGACAAGTTTTCATGTCCATCATTACGTCTGACACCAGCGCATGTCTGCCATCATCATCATCATGTGCCCTGCCGCATGGCTTTGGCGATCATGGCCCTCCATATGTATCTATCCCTTATTGCCGCAAGCACATCTTTCACCCTGTCTGTCCATTATTTTCTCTCTGGGTCTACCTGGTACTCTTTCCCTCCAGCTTTCCTGCTGTGATCAGGTGCTCTAATTCCCCTTTCCTCATAAAATGGCCTATAAATGTTGCCTGTCTTTTCCTTATCTTCCTTATGAATGATCTTCTTGTGTCTGCCTCCATCAAGACTGTCTCGTTTGTTTTCTTTGCTGTCCGTGGAACTCTCAACATTCTTTTTAGAAACCACATCTCGGCTGCCTCAATCTTGTTCTGGCTTTGCTTATTGACTACCCAGGCATCACAACCGTATAACATTATCGGTTCTATACAACATTCAAGAACTCTCTTCCTGATGTTAATTGATAAGCATTTGTTGGTAAGAATGCTTTTCATCTTCTTGAATGCTGTTTTGACTTGACTGATTCTGCATGTCTGTGATACTATAATATTAATGAAAATATCCACTATAGCTGTTAAGGAGCACAAAACATATTTATCTGTCTAGTTTAAAGAAAATCAGCACTCAGAAGCAATCAGTTTGTCTGTTATACCAGAACGGTCATACGTCAGCTGTCAGTTGTGACACATATAGTATGAACGTGACAAGCACAATGAATCCAGTTTCATACAATCGTAGACATAAATGCGATAAACACACACAAAAATCAGCCCTAAAGCAAACAGGATAGTCAAGCCACAGTTATTTCTTCATTTTGAAGCCAAATGTGAAGCACATGAAAATTTACAAAAAATTCCAGTTAACAGCTGTATAACTTTTGTGCAATGAAGTTGATATGCTGAGCCACTGTAGTGCAAATTATTTGCGGAGATTCATTTTCAAGTTCTCACTAGAGCAATTTTATATTGAACTTTGGTAGAAGTGGTATATCTGAAAGTGAAATTGACAAACGAATGTTATCTTTTGAATACAAAATTGATTTTAAAACAATATGTGTGAAGTGGGGGTTGGGGATGGATGGAGTGAAATATTACACTAACAGTCACGTGAGACATTAAAAATGTAATCGTACAAAACGTTTTGAATCTGATCTTAAAACTGTCTTCTTCCTGTCATTGTTATACCAGTAAACGCAATTAAATTATATTAAAAGTTTATATCATGCTACAGAGTAACAGTTCAATTGTAGCTCATTATTACACATCATTTGATAAAACATTTTTCATTGACTGATAAAACAACAACAACAACAACAAAACCCCCACAGATTGGTAAAGTTCTAGGGAAACATATTCTCTAGATTTCTGTTGAATATGTAGAAATCGCACTGAAATAATTTGTTTTTGGACAAAGTGTAAAAACTGACAAGACTAAAATACGGAAGATGGGGATTTAATTTAAATTGAATCATTTGTTAAATCATTCTCATATTATATTGAAACAAAAACGTCACCATTTGTGATAACAGACAAATTGGCCATCATATCCCCAGAAAACTACACGATTTTCTGTTAGAAATTATGAAAACTTTTGAATCGTTTTCCACATCACAATCTCCTTGCAAAATCATATAACTACACACGATTTCTCTGTGTCTGTACTTTGTTTTTTAAATTCATGCCCCTTGTAGAAAAAGAAAATTGGTTGTGATTTTGGATACAAATTGCAAGAACTTGTTTAATGTCCACAGCAAATCGCCGTAGGTTGACAGCTTTCCATCAGACTGACCATTGAGATGACCCCTTTATCACCATTGGTAACGTCACAAAGATCACAGCATAACGCAGAATGACAGTATTTATCATCTTCTGATCACTGCCTTATTCCTGTAAGTAAAACGAAAGTTTCGGATGTGATTTGGAACATTTCCTTGGAGGGATCAAGGATGATGATGGAAGCAACGAAAATTGTATTGAAGCGATGGAAACCAAAGCCCCACCAGCTTCTCTTCAAAATGCGTTACGTGACTCGCGTTCATGTTCAGCTATGTTTCGCGTCTCTTTCCATAGAGTTAATCGAAAGTTTTTATCATCACAGTTCGGATACATGTGATTCCAAGAGTCAGTTGTGATGGCCTGAACAAGGTGGACATGATTAAAAACATTTCCTTATTTTTCTCCTGTCTGGTATCGTCTGGTTTAAGTTTCATTTCGGAGGAAGAACAGGTGATCTGGCAACGGGATACAAGATATGCACAGCACGTTAGATTTCTGCCACCAGAAGTTCGGTTGTGATGATCGGACATGAACACAGTGCACGGAAGATTTGTTCAATTTTGGGAAAAAAAAGTTGTTTACCAAATTTATTTTTCAGTAGGTATATTGTGTTAATGACACACTTGGATATAGTATATAGTGAAATTAAAACATGGAACGTCGCCATGTCTGGCATATCTTCCGGACATGGGGGGTCACGTTCCACAAAATTCATTTGGTGTGCACGTGCTCTGGGGACTAATATGTTGGCAAAGGTATATTTTAATCGTTCTATGCGTTTCAGTATTCGTAACATCTGTACTGACAAGATGTTTGTGGCATGTCAGTGGATGTCCCATTTTGGCATGGCTGATTTCGACTGCTTTTTTATATTTTTTTATTTCTTTATTTTTTTTATTTTAGCAAAGATCATTATTAACATGATCCAACGTATCTAAACAAAGAAAAGTATGTCTCAAATTAAACGCACGAGAGCGTCATCACAACGTTATGTCACAGGCTCGTATATGTATAAGGATACACACACAGTATCTTTTCTCAGTTCAGTACAATGGTTTTCTTTTTTGTTTGGTTTTTTTTTTGTAATCCATATTTGGAAAAATATGCTTTCGCAGGACATGCATGTACATCATTCTCATATCTAATCAAGTCAGTCACAAATCATAAAACAGAAAAGTATAAACCCATGCATAGTCAAAGTCATCTTCAAAATATGACCACCAATAATCACGCCATAATGCACCATTACTCCATATATGACCACCTCCCACCCTCATCCCATGTGTCCCTTTCTCGTCTTTCTTATACACACACACAAGCGTCACGGAAGTTTGAAAAAGTAATGGAAAAAATAGAGATGGAAAAGGGTTAAAATTGTTTTGTCCTTCAGTGTCTGGAAAAGTCTTTGAATTTTTATAAAACTTTTGACCGTTACCATTCAAAAAGTGATGGAAGGTAAACATCGATATCGGAATCTTCGCCGATCGCTGTCGTCAGTGATGTGGCAGACGAATTATTAAGCATGCAGTGATCTCCCTTGATGTACATTGCGCAACGTGGAAACCACCAGCTCGTCTTTGAGGTCGCGATTTAGAACGCTTAGAATCAGAAATGGAAAGATGGGCAAATGTGTGTTTAGCCAAGCCTGGGTAATTTTAGTCAGTACAAAAGCTGGATAGCGCCAGCCTCTGATGGGCCCAAATAGTGTTTGAACATCTCAATTGGACAAACAGTCATTGACATTTAAAAATTAAAAACGATTCCCCCTCCCCCTTTTCTGTTCAACGTGAATTTCATATATATATGAAAAAGTATAAACCCATGCATAGTCAAAGTCATCTTCAAAATATGACCACCAATAATCACTCCATAATGCACCATTACTCCATATATGACTATTATTAATTTATATATATATATATAACCTGTCTGTCTGTCCGTATCTTTGTCTCTGTCTCTGGCTCTCTGCCTCTGTCTGTCTCTCCCTCTCTCTTTCTCTCTCGTTCGTTTTTTTTTTAAATTAACTTTTCCGTATTTGATGGGAATTTTTGGCGTATTCAAATTGAATATTGACACAGTTGCAGAAAAAGAAAAAAAAATTCATTCACTTCAAAATCTAGGCCATGGAAATCTTCAGCCCTTGAGATAGAATTGGGTGAGATTTTATCGGAGGGGAAAAACTATTACCCTCGCTATAGCACAATGTATACATAGTTGAGTTGTTTCTAAACTGTAAAATGGAGTGTGTTTTAATCGTTCACTTCTCTGATTTCAAATGTACAAGTTAAGTCGAAAGTGAGTATGGTATTTGTAAAACAAATAAATGGAACTGACAGTAACTGAAGACGATCATGATTATACACATCTGCTATTTTGCAATTTAATTTCAAAGAACTTTGACATCTTCTTCGTCACATTGAGTAGATCTTATGTATTTGGCTTGGAATGTTGACATAAATACGTTGGGAGGTTTTCCACTGACTGCGGGATTTGACTGCTTTATGTAGCCTGCACATAATATTTTTGTTTTTACAAAGTGCAGCTGTCATTTGTTGTGCGTCTGATTTGTGATGTTATCAACATTTGCAATGTCTTTTGCATGATTTTATATAACTTGTCTGAACCCATCTGTAAAAGCTCAAATGCATCGTTTTGCGGCGAAAGTTTAGTTGGTTTGTTTGGCTTTGTGTTTGGTTTGGAAATGCGTGTGCGCACTTGTGTGTGTGTGTGTGTGTGTGTGTGTGTGTGTGTGTGTGTGTGTGTGTGTGTGTGTGTGTGTTAGTGTGTGTGTGTGTTAGTGTGTGTGTGTGTGTGTGTGTGTGTAGAGAGAGAGAGAGAGAGAGAGAGAGAGAGAGAGAGAGAGGGGAGAGTTGTATTTATCAGTGATTTAAACGTTTTTCTTACATATTGTTTGTGGACTTCTGGTTCTCTTGCTCATTTGTGATTGATGTTATTGTGTGTTATTTGTGATTTGATGTTATTGTGTGTTATTTGTGATGAACTTGACCATTTCTATGTTGCAATTTTGTACGTATCAGACTGACGACATTTATAGTGCATTAGTGTATACAGGTCTATATTTGTACTGCATCAATGTATACCTATGTTTATACTGCATTAATGTATACCTATGTTTATACTGCATCAATGTATACCTATGTTTATACTGCGTTAATGTATACGTATGTTTATACTGCATTAATGTAGGTATCCGAATGACCGTTGTCCGACTGATAATGTTTATACTGCATTGATGTATGTACCCATGGCCCACCATTATGCGACTGTGTTTGCATACATTAAGATAATGGTACAATTAGGTACATGTCAGACTATCTTTTTTCTAGAATATTTTAATTTGTTATTCGATATTTTTCAATAAACTAACGAAACACCTAATACATCTGATTCACACACATCTTATTCATCATAAAGATATGTATGAAATCATACCTATCTTTACTTTGATGAATAAGATGGGTGTTTTGACGAACTTTAATAAAGTACCATGCTTTCAGCATGATTCTATTATACGCAAAAATCCATACGTACATTTGTATCATGCGTAAGGTGCTTATTGTTTTCAAATTGCCTTGTAGTGAAATATGAAACTTCTCTCAAGGATAAAATATCACAGAATAACAATGAGCATGTATGAAAAACAGGTCCCGTCAGCATAGAAATAGGTACAAAATCCCCCTGTCGGGATGCTGGGGGCTTTTTCAGTAGAAATAGTATCCCCACCTTTTGGAAATTCTGTGCTAGAAATTTTCTCCTTTCTGTTACTCTTTCTTCATTCTTTGCTTTCTCTCATCTCTTCCTGTCATTTTCTGGCTTGCTGGTCTATTCACCTGCATGTGTTCGATAAAGTCTTAGGTACTTGCTCTTAGGATTGATAATTGGGTACATATATGAAGTGCATTTTTGGCTCTAGGGAAATGAGATACGCGGAAGCAGTTTCAGAAATTCAGGTCCGTTTTTATATGTTCTATTGTCCGTAGTTATGTTTCAAGTTGTATTCAGGTACGTGTGTTTTTTAATCCCCCATGTGATAAATTGGATGGCTTGGTGCACGTCAGGGGCATGTCCTTAGATTATGTGCGCGGATGCATTGATATGTGTACTTAATTGTATTTTCCTTTTTTTTTTCACTGTTGAAGTATTATGTATGCTTTGAAACGGTTATATAAGCTTGATATGGTTGTACGCAGTCGGCTGGGCTTTAAACAAAAATAACAGTAACAGGTACAAAACGTTAAAAAAATGTACATACAGGGAGAAACACGGGTTTGCAACATGGCAAGACGAGTACTTTGAATAAACGTCTGTCCACTCAAGTGTGTTTATGCAAATTTCAGTACCTCTTGTCATTAAAAATATATGAAAGGGGAGGGGAGGGGGTTTGTAAAAGGCTTAAAAATACAGAGCATTGTTGGTGTGTCTTTCCTTTTCACCCCGTTTTGCTATTCTCATGTGTTCGTTTCCTTTTTCTCCTCTCTCATCGATTTGTTCCCCCTGTTGAAGTATTGTATGTTTTGAAACGGTTATAGCCCTGATATGGTTCTACACAGTCGGCTGGGCTTGAAACAAAAATAACAGTAACATTGATGTTTTTTCTGTCAGTTTCCTGTGCCATTTCACCGGCCACAGAATAGGGGACAAATGTTCACAACTTTATGGTGATGATGATGAAAGTGATGAAGATGATGACGACGATGACGATATGGATTATAATCATGACACCACGGCGTTGACAGCGTGACACGGCAGAACTGTACATTTACTATCTTAGTATATCCTGCTAGACCCGAGAGATACAGACACCTGCAGTGATACATCCGTAAAGTAGATGAAACTCGATTATGTGGCGGCAGTCTTTCCAACGAGCCCACGGCACGTTCAACTCTGCATTTACTATAGCAGCCAGTCAGGACTGAAAAAATTCCACTAAAAATTCTTTGGACTGACGGAGTTTGGAACCCAAGACTTTCCAGTCAGTCGCTTACGTTGGGAAACCACTTGGCCACTGTGACCAGCCTGTCTCGACAAAATTAGTTCTTTGTTTTTCTGTGCATGCTTGCAGGTAATAAAAGACACGTGAGAAAAGCAGTGGGGAGAGGGCAGGAAGAGAAGAAAGGGAATGGTGACGAAACTGTCCATCTGTTGTGTGTGTGTGGGTGACTAGGCAGTGACAGAAAACCAACAAAAGATCTCAAAAAGAGTGAGTGGGCGGCTGTCCAGATCCATAAAATGGTTTCTTTTTCGCTAAGCATGTTGTATGCACAAGTAATCAGCGTGGCGCTGTGGTTATTGCAGCGGACTACAGACTGGGAGATTGTGGGTTCGTATCCTAATAAAAAAAGAAAACAACAACAACAACAACAAAAAGCGAAACAAAACAAAACAAAAAACAGTAATGATAATTACAACGAATTTCGAAAATGTTATTGGATTTTTTTTGGCCTCGACTAGTTTCTGCCTACCCAGAATTATGCGTGCTATGAATTCGTTGGGAAGACTGGGACCACTTTACAGACGCGTCACTGAGGTAGTTGCTCAGTTTCCTGACGAATACTTGAGCTGTCTGTATCTCTCGGGCTTGGGTGACGCTATGCAAGACATCGTAAAGGACAGCTCTGCTACCCGGTCTTAATCCGAAATAGATTCGCTAAAGCATGAGCACTACTAACTGCATTCTCATCATTACAGCTACTGGGAAAATTGTTCTGGATTCTGTGGCACTTCATGCCTTGGATGTCCTGCTCATTTGGTGACTTGGACTCTCAGTTTAGGTGGGTTTGATGGGCCGAAATGAATGACGGGGGAGTGAGGGTGGGGGCGTGGGGTTAGTGAAACAACAGGGGTGCAAAAAGATGGAGAGAGGAATTGTAAACAATAAACAACTAAACAAGAACACTAAAACAGAAACAAAAACAAACATCCGCCCCCTCGTCTTCTAACCTACAATAACAAGTTAAGAAATTTCGTGTCGGTTTTTTTTTTCATTCCAAAGTATGTTTTATGGAGAATCCGTCCCCACCCCTTTCCGGGAGAGTCCGTCAGTGTATAGGTATGTTTTAGGCGCAGGAGTGTTTCCTTGTATTGTTCCACGTAGAGGTTTCTTATAAAATACGTCCACATAAATGTAAATACCTATGCCGTTATGTGTCATAGTTTTTTTAAAAAGTTTTACATGGTGTTTTTTGTTTCTTGTTCTTTTGTTGTGCTTCTAAAACAGAATGATCGTATTGCATGCACACAGTACAAATGACGAGATGGAACAGGAAAGAAAGAAGGGGGGGGGGGGGGACAGACAGAGAGCTACCGAAGGAGTGAGAGAGAGGGAGAGAAAGAAACAGAGAGAGAGAGAGAGAGAGTATTCGATGATATTATGCAGGAGAGGAAGAGAGAGATAGGAGATAGAGAAAGAAAAAAGAGAAACGCTGCTGAGAGAGAACGGGATGAAAAAAGAGAAACGCTGCTGAGAGAGAACGGGATGGAGGGAGATTCCGAAGGAGTGAGAGGGAGGGAGAGAAAGAAACAATTTAAGAGAGAGAGAGAGAGAGAGCATTCGATCTGAGAGAGAGACAGAGAAAGAGAGAGAGAGAGCATTCGATCTGAGAGAGGGAGAGAGAGAGAGAGAGAAAGAGCATTCGATCTGAGACACACCACACAACACACACACCACACACACACACACACACACAACCACACACACACACACACCACACATCATCACTCACTCACAGAGAGAGAGAGAGACGAGAGAGAGAGAGAGAGAGAGAGAATGTCAATTTGTCATCATCTGCCTCTTGTGGTGGTTACCAAGCAGTGACAGAGAGGAAACAGAAGAGCGACAGAGTGGGTGGACACATCTCCTGTTCTGACAACTGGCAACATGGGCATATGCTGTTTCCAACCCGCAAACCAAACACTTCACTGTTGTCACTGACGAAACAGACAACAACAACAATGCATCTTTGTTTGGCAATCCACCACAAGAGCCCAGAAACTAACATTGCCAGCAGATCCTGTTCAGAGAGAGACAGAGAGGGGGGGGCGGCTAGACAGTGAGAGGTAGAGAAGGAAAGAGGGGAGAGAGAGGAGAAAGGAGAGGAGAGAGAAGAGAGAGAGAGAAGAGAGAGAGAGAGAGAGAGAGTTTCGTGAAGAAAACTCATTTACGGTCTGGTTCCTTTGGGTATACACTCTTATGTACAAGACAACAAATTATAGGTTTTATTGGTTTCTCATGAAGAGTTGTATTTGGGACAGGAATATCATGGCTACGGCACGTTATCGATTGGTTTTAAGCATTTAAGTGAACTTCAGCACATCTGTTCTAAATTCTTGATATGTAATCAATTTGGACCATGGAAACATTATTCCAGAGATGTATAATCAGTGTAATGAAGCGCTTTGAAAATATTGTAACATATTATACATACTCAATGTCAGTTTTGTTGATATGAGAAATTAGTTGTGGATAATTATTTCAAGTAAACTGTATTGAGATAATTCCTCATTTGGTTTCAAGTCGGCATATACTTTGAGGGGTATGAGGTTTTTGTGATGTTTGATCAGTTGTAATAAATGTGCATGTAATTTTCAAGTGATCATTGCCATGTCTTGCTCAAACTGTTGGAGGAGGTATCATCGGTAAACATACTCGTACGACATTTTGTAACAGAAGATTTAATGTGTAGTGGAATGTCATTTACGAATAAGCACAATAACATTGGACCAAGAACAGAGCCCTGCAGCACACCAGACTTCACTGATCCTTTTTTTTTTTTTTTTTTTTTTTTTTAAAGAATGTTGCTTTACCGTATCCAATTTTTTCTGTTAGATCGAGGAAAACTGCACCAGCATTATCAAGATTACTGGTAGAACATAGCCAATCATTTGTTAGGTTTGTGAAGAATGTTAGCAATGAGTGTGATGGACGAATGCCTGTAATGAGGGCAGATGATTGTATTTTTACAGATGTTGCATTTTGTTTGCATCCTTACACATTTTGGAAAAGCAAATGTTTCGGCATTTGAAGTCTGTTGGATTTTTTTTCTTTTCTATGGAGAGTTTGTAGATATGTGTTAGACTCGACAATGTATGGTACTGAACTTAAGAGAACAAAACGTTTGAGATTCTGTGAGGACCAATCGACTTTTTACCCCTGTGGGGATGCCGGGGGCTCTTTCAGTTTAAATAGTATGCCCACCTTCCGTAAATTCTTTACTAGAAGTTTCCTTT
>JAPXFY010000026.1:49410245-49467745 GCA_030674185.1 Monoplex corrugatus
TATGAATATGTTGTTGATACTGTATATGAAACATGTTTACTTGCTTGCTATGTCTTGTCGTTTTAATGTTCCCCAAAATGCGAAAAAATGCGTGATATATAAAAGAATACATACCGTGCGTGGAAGATAATAGTAGACTGCCACAACAGTGAAAGAAAGATCTTAAGCATTGTCGGAAGTTCTTAAGAAATTGCTGTGCACAGGTCTTCCTTTATATATATACTACACTAATGCACTATAAATATCGTCAGTCTGATACGTTCAAAACTGCAACATAGAAATGGTCAAGTTCATCACAAATAACACACAATAACATCAAATCACAAATAACACACAATAACATCAAATCACAAATAACACACAATAACATCAAATCACAAATGAGCAAGAGAACCAGAAGTCCACAAAACTTGTAAAGGCTGCACTTTTGTGATCTCTGCTGCAGGAAAAGCATGGATTTATAAAAGCATATGTCTCTTCAGCCTTAAAAGAAAGAAACAGAAGGGGGGGGGGAGAGAGAGAGAGAGAGAGAGAGAGAGAGAGAGAGAGAGAGAGAGAGAGAGAGAGAGATTTGGCACAAGAAAACTTTTTGTTTTTCAGTTTACATCCAACATTGCCATGGATGGTCTCCAATAATGATAGTGATGATGATGACAATAATAATAATAATAATAATGATAATAATAATAATAATGATAATAGTAAGAAAGCACTTGGCTTACGCCCCCACCGTTTTGTAGGAAACGTTTCTCAAAGTGGAGAGTGGATGTTTATTGAGTATGTCGATCTATAAACGTTTTTTTCGCCAAGATCGGTCGTGGGCGTTAACTATGACGTAGATTTCTTCTATAGTAACACTGTGCTAATAATGATAAGAATAATGATAATGATGATGATGATGATAAGAAGATGGATGATGATGATGATTAAAATGTATGACAACTAAAGTGATGGTAATGGTAATACAGGGGTACACTACCATAATTGATAATAATGACAGATCATACGTATACAGACTAATAACTTGATAATTGTCCCCTGAAGCCCAAGTCCTCGTCCTGACCGTGGGAGGTTGAGACAGACATTGTCTGATAACGGGATTTACTGAAGCTGTAACGGGCCTAGCAAACTGGGAAGTGGAATGAACACACACACACACACACACACACGCACACGCACACGCACGCACACACACACTCACGCACACACGCGCGCACACACGCACGCACGCACACACGCACGCACATGCACACGCACGCACATGCACACACACACACGCACGCACTCACGTACACACAAACACACACACACACACACACATACACACACACACACACACACACACACACACACACACACACACACACACACACACGTATATGTCTATATCTATATCGATAGATAGACAGACAGACAGACAGACAGATAGATAGATAGATATGCATATACTAAAGAAAATAGGACAAATAAACGGATGAATCAAAACGGAAAACAAGCTGAAAAAGGGCCATGGGAAATGAGAAAGATCAAGCACTTGGAATGTTTAAACCTTTTGACTCCCGCATCCTGCCCACCAGCATCCTGCATTGTCAACCATGTTAGCAAAACACAAAATCTTGACTCTTAGACTCCATTACCCTATCAACCAACTTCCTGTAGAAAGGAAGGAACAAGAACAAGAACAAATCATCTGTGCAGACTGCAAACACTTGGAATGTATAAGGAATTAAAAATAAAGATCGTGAAGTAATTGATTCCATGTAAAAACAAAATCGGAAATAGCGGCAATGGGCATCTCTAATTGCTGAAAGAGAGGAACAGGACTAAAAGCATCGATGCACACAACGTCCTAACTTGGGAACGGTGTAGATACTAGCTCAAGAGATGAACATGGAATTGGATCCGTTCTGTACCCTGACACGGGAAAAAACAAACAAACAAAAAAACAAAAAAAAGAAAAAGAAAAAGTACTAGAAATAGAAATTGTCTTGGAATCGGTCAAGAAAATCCGAGCGAGAGGGAATCGAAAAATATTTCTAATTTCATCCAAGTCTGTGCACCTTGCATTGACTCCCACTCAGTGGAAGAGAGAGAGAAGAAGTCTTGAGAGATTCGCAGACACCATCAGCACAGACCTGACAAAGAAAAGCTCGTTATAATGCGAGACTTTAATAGGAGACTTGGTCAAAGAAGATCGCCATGGTAACCACACCTGGGCTTACATAGTGACAGCATCACAGAGCAATTACAACGGTAAATGGACACTAGCTTTGTGCGCAGAACCCGGTCTACAGGTAACGAATACTTTCCTGCATCACAAACCCAGTCAAGTCAAACGCTGGTACAGGTAAACCTAGTTTAGTGTTTCACCCAGACACACTTTATTGTAAAAAGGAAATACCATAACAATAATGTCACTCAAGGGCCGTTCTAAATACAAACTTGGACACTGACCATCGTCCAGTCTTTATGATAATATTAATAATAATATTGGACATTTGTTGAGCGCCTTCCTCCCTCACAAGGAGGGAGCACAAGGCGCTTCACATAATAGACGCACAGAACAGCCACAAATAGTGTACACATATAACATAAGACATATGGACAGATATGTCACACTTCATACTGCAAAACACATCATACCGCATAATACCACATGATAACATAATAACACATCTCATACCACATCACTACACACAAATATGGAAAGGAAAACAGAACTATGCATGACAACAAAACACCCCCCCCCCCCCCCCACACACACACACACACACAGCATGCACCCTCTTCAACAATGGGATAAGGAGGAATGATAGAATCAAGAGTGAATATGGAGTGTTGTCTCGAAAGCATTTTTGAACAGGTAGGTCTTGAGACCGGTTTTGAAAGATGTGAGAGAAGGAGCATGGCGAAGGTCATATGGGAGACTGTTCCAAAAGAGAGGAGCTGAGAAAGAGAAAGAGCGCTCACCAAACGACTGAGTTTTTACACGAGGTACAATTAGCAAACGGGTGTCAGAACTTGATCGGAGCTGTCGTGATGGCAGGTATGTTGAAATCATTTCTGAAACATAAGGGGGAGCTGTGCCTGTAAGAGACGAGAAAGTCAGAGTAGCTATTTTGTATTGTATATGATAGCAGAACAACAGAAAGCAAGATCCCCCGAATATCACGGAGACCTTCAATCCAGATGAGCATGAGGAAGCTCCAGAAAAAAGTTACAGATCACAAAGACTGAGTGACACAGACGGTACAGATCACAAAGACTGAGTGACACAGACGGTACAGATCACAAAGACTGAGTGACACAGACGGTACAGATCACAAAGACTGAGTGACACAGACGGTACAGATCACAAAGATTGAGTGACACAGACGGTACAGATCACAAAGATTGAGTGACACAGACGGTACAGATCACAAAGATTGAGTGACACAGACGGTACAGATCACAAAGATTGAGTGACACAGACGGTACAGATCACAAAGATTGAGTGACACAGACGGTACAGATCACAAAGACTGAGTGACACAGACGGTACAGATCACAAAGACTGAGTGACACAGACGGTACAGATCACAAAGATTGAGTGACACAGACGGTACAGATCACAAAGATTGAGTGACACAGACGGTACAGATCACAAAGACTGAGTGACACAGACGGTACAGATCACAAAGATTGAGTGACACAGACGGTACAGATCGCAAAGATTGAGTGACACAGACGGTACAGATCACAAAGATTGAGTGACACAGACGGTACAGATCACAAAGATTGAGTGACACAGACGGTACAGATCACAAAGATTGAGTGACACAGACGGTACAGATCACAAAGATTGAGTGACACAGACGGTACAGATCACAAAGATTGAGTGACACAGACGGTACAGATCACAAAGACTGAGTGACACAGACGGTACAGATCACAAAGACTGAGTGACACAGACGGTACAGATCACAAAGACTGAGTGACACAGACGGTACAGATCACAAAGACTGAGTGACACAGACGGTACAGATCACAAAGACTGAGTGACACAGACGGTACAGATCACAAAGACTGAGTGACACAGAAGGTACAGATCACAAAGACTGAGTGACACAGACGGTACAGAGCTCTCAGTGAAAGAAACAGAAACATGGATAATATTCAAGAATACACAAACATAGGCATTGGTTTAAAAAAAAAAAGGGGGGGGGGAGTAGAGGCGGGGGTAGCGCTGCACTGTGGCGACGCGATCTCAAAGGGGAGAGCAGTCTGAGTTTCACATGCCGAATCTTTTGTGACAAAAAGAACTGAATATGAATGAATGTGAATTTAGCAAGGTGTGTGGCATAGAAACACAAAGGCAGAACAGAGAAACAAATTGCATGATGGAATGACACGGCGAAAGAAGCCATCAGAGAAAAGAAGAAACTCTAAGGAATATCGGTGAAATCGGAATTATACCAGATAACAAATGTACAAGACACCTTAGCACAGATTGATAAGAAAAGTCAAGGAGCAATCATATAAGAAGTATGTAGGAAAACCGAACTTGCACAGAACAGTTTACTAACGTGTCGGAGTGATGAATCTAAGTGGTAAACCAACGACAGTAGTCATCAGTAATGAAAGACAAAAACCCTCTCAGTCTCAGTAACAAAAGCGGCATGAAAAACAGACGGCAGAGATACTTGATGTAATTCCCCAACCCAACCAGCCAGAGAAGTGGACAAACGCGGTAGTCGGGTGGGTAAGATGGACTTCCGATCGGAGATCCGGGTTGGATCCTGCTTGGGTACCTGCCGCCTGGTGGGATAAAGGGTGGATATTTTTCCTGTCGCCAGGTCAACACGTGTGCAGGCCTGCCAATGCATCAACCTCTTTCGTGTGTAGACGCATGCAGAATATCAAACACACATAACCCTTTCATTCCCACACCCTATCTGCAAGCTGCAGAAACTTGACCCTTTCACTCCCTCACACTATCCATCAGCTTTCTGCCGCTGCAGCCGGTGGATAGTGTGAGGGAGTGAAAGGGTTAAGGTTTTGCTTTGCTGTCATAACTGACAATACAGGATGCTGGTGGATAGGGTGAGGGACTGGGAATCAAAGGATCGAAGGCCCTTTAAGTCATATCAGTGTCCAGTGGCTTATTGAAACAAGAAATCACTCGGCACACAAAGTCTACCAAAGTGTGTTGTAACATACTGCCTGCACAGGATGAGCAAAAGAATGTGCGTATATGCATCTGAGAAAATCAGAATGCTTCAACGTGAAACAAGTCGGGGAACAGCACATCATCATTCTGTCCAATTCTCAAAAAAGAAGAAGAATCAACGATCCTGAGATCAGAAATTCAGCGTGCAATGATCAACCGCCAAATAAAGCAGCCAGAACAGATGGAATAACGACAGAAAACATCTTCGCTCGTGGAGACATGGAAATCACTTGGCTGCCGACAGCATCGAGAAAGTTGGAAAGAAAGTCCTGGAATACTGGCAGTGAGCAGTAATGGTTCCCATTTGGGAAAAAATGTAGCAAAAGAGGCTGCAACACGTACAGACGAATGTCATTCGTGCCGTGTTGGCACAGTTTGTCCCAAAATCCAGGAGCAACGCTCTGCAACCCTTCTTGAGTGAGGCACAGATTGGGTTCAGGAAAGGCATAGAGTGCAGAGATGTCATCTTTGCTCAGAGTCAACTTTATGAAAGGACAGTAATGGGTGCACAGATGCTATCTTCAATTTGAGAAAACTTTGTGAAAAGAGTCGATATCGACACAGAGCTGAACCTTGATGTGTCGACTACGAAAAAACATTTGTCTAGTAAAGTGCATAGAACATCAAAAGCTACAGGCTACCTCTTAGCCAACATCAGCATGAGTGCAGTCCACACAGCAGGAAGATTCGCAGGTGGTTTGAAGTGACATTCACAGTAAAACAGGGTTGTGCCTTATCAGAGCTTACATGGACAAGATCACGATAGAAGCAAATCCAGATGCAAAATCGTTGAACCAGATGATGTTTGCAGACGATCAGAGCCTAGCACACAAAAACGAGTACAGGAACGCAACCAACTCGAACACCGTTTGTGAAAAGTATAGCATGAAAGTAAACATCAGCAAAGTCCTACACGTTGAAGGTCGGCAGAATACCTGACAAACTTTAGTATCGCTAAACTCAAACAAGTCAGTGAATTCAAAGATCGGCTGCATTTTCACAAAAGATGGAAAACAGAATAGAGAGATCGAAACCACAGTCCACAAAGCAAAACAATGTGGACTATCAACTTGCCCCACTCCTAAAACACCCCAACATTCCTGCTGACACAAAAGCCTAACGTACCAAAACCAGATTCACAAAACTTGTCCAAGCCCGAGAGCACAAAATGACCACGTGTGAGGTGCGTTGTTTAAACCTTTACCGTACGCCGTGGGGATAAAATGACCCACAATCGTGATTTTCGCTTGATAACTGAGTCAGTTTTTAAGCTACCTTCACAAAATTTCATGACTTTGTCAATAAAGTATTGTTGCACATCTGTACCAAAAATTATTTGTTTTTGTTGAAAAATAAAGGAGTAAATAAACAACAAATGTCCCAGTACGCCGTGGGTCAGAAAATCCCCATGCTCGCAAAGAACAGCCTTCCGTGTTGTACCTCGTGTGGCCTGGAGCGACCCATACATTTCAAAGACGCGACGCTGCGAGTGTCTGGTATCACAGATCGAAAAATAGATCTGTCCGTCCGCGGTCTGCAGAGCACCACCCCAACCAAGTCTAATCAAACTTAGGCTATTTCCTCACTCGCGCTAAGCATTCCAGTCATCCTATGAGTGTACTGACTGGTCTCTGGTAGTCTCTTGCATTTCCTTTGTTATGAGTCTTGCTGGCTTTTCAGTTTGAGGTTAGATGCTTATTGTTCACAAACGTAGTAGCCTACTTCAAATTAGCCCGTATTCTTTATTGTTCTGATTATAGGCTGTGGAATCTATTTGTCTTCCTGTCTCTGTATATATTGAAAAGTCTGTCTGTCTACCTGTCTGTCTCCGCATATATCTGACAATGTTCGTTCGTTCGTTATTTCTTTTAACGGCTGTTCACATGTGCTTTTAGACGAAAAAAAAAATAAAATAAAATAAAATAAAACAAAATAAAATGACTGGACAAGAGATAGATAAATAAATATTGAAATAGATAAATAAAGAATATGGAGAGGTGACTATGGGATGGATGAATCCATGAAGTCATATTGGCATTGTACCATATAGATCTAGGATATCACCATACATGTACAGAAAAGCATTCAGAATGTTAGAACAGCCAGGCTGCATTAGTTTGTATAGGGTGGTGTGTGTGTGTGTATGTAAGCGTTTGTGTGTGCGTGTATATACTTATGCGGGCGTGCGTGCGTGTGTGTGTGTGTGTGTGTGTGCTACGAGCATGTAGGTGTCTGTGCTGGCGTATGATAAACCATCTGTTATTGTTTGATTGGATAAAATGGAGAAGAGGAATTTCCTATCGAGATAAAAACGTTGTGTCAGTCAAGGAATAAGGAAAAAACTAAGAAACAAATAAACAGGGATAGGTGGGAGTTACAGGTATAAAACAATTGGGTTTAATCAAAGGAAACGACCTACAGGACTGAGTAGTAACTACTTAGCAATGTGTAAATACAGAGTGAAATCAGTATGTTTCGAACTTCTAGCGCCAAAAAACAACAGGAGACAACAGAATGACAAAAGCGAGATTACACCTGTACCGGAAGAAACAAAAAGAAAGACCAAAGAGAGGTGGGTGATCAATCTATCAGATCGCCAACTCACTAAACCTGAACAGGAAGTACTAGAGAAAGGACTAAATTTCGCCGTAGCCCCTAACAAGCTTCCAGTGGTAGACCTCATCACAAGCATTGAAACAGCTTGCAGGTATATTGGCCCTAATTCAGAAGAAGCCACACACTTAAGATCAGACTGTGTCAGAATCATGAAACAGGCCAAACTACCGAAATCCAACTTAACACCGGACCAAAGACGGGCTCTGGCGGATTTAAAGAACGAACACGCCACGATGATCCTACCAGCTGACAAAGGTCGTGCCACAGTCATCATGCCTAGACCCATGTATATGAGAAGGCAAGCAAACTTCTGGAAGATACTACAACATATGAACGCCTCAAGAAAGATCCTACTTCCAAGTTTTCCAACAAACTGAAAGACACACTGAAACGCCTGAAAGAGACGGACCGCCTGTCATTAGAACAGTACAGGAAATTATACCCAACTGTGTCCGACGTCCCCAAGTTCTATGGTCTACCCAAAGTCCACAAGAAAGAAGTCCCCCTCCGTCCCATAGTCGCATCCAGAGGTTCCATCATGTATGAGACGGCTAGATTTGTGGCGGACATCCTATCACCTCTCGTAGGACACACAGATCATCACATCCACAACAGTGCTGACCTAGTGGAAAAACTGAGTAACTACACCCTCGCTCATGATGAACTCCTTGTGTCATATGATGTCTCTGCCCTATTTACCAGCGTACCAGTGAAAGAAAGCATAGAGATCATACGCCGAAGGTTACAAAACGACCAAACCCTCCACCAACGTACATCTCTCACAGTGGACGACGTATGTGAACTCTTGTCCTGCTGCCTCACCACCACCTACTTCACCTTCCAAGGTGAATTCTACCAACAAAAAGAAGGAGCAGCCATGGGCTCCCCAGTAAGCCCAATAGTAGCCAACCTGTTCATGGAGGATTTTGAAGAGAAAGCATTGGCTTCTTTCCACTCCCCACCACGATACTGGGGGCGCTACGTAGACGACACCATGACTATCCTCCCCCAGCAACTGGTCGAACAGTTCACAGAACATCTGAACAACCAACACCCAGCCATCAAATTCACGAGGGAAGTGGAACAGAACAACTCCATAGCCATGCTGGACACCCTCATCACCAGAACTGATGGCATTCTATCCTTCTCGGTCTACCGTAAACCAACTCATACGGACCAATATTTACAGTTCGACAGCCACCAGCCCCTTGAACACAAACTGGGAGTGATTCGAACCCTTACCCACAGAGCTAACACCATATGCAGTACCCAAGAGGCAAAAGACAAGGAGACAAACCACCTGAAAAAAGTGCTCACCATCTCGGGCTACAAAAAGTGGGCCTGGAACAGCCCGGGAGGCAGGAAATCCAACACCGCATCCCAACAGCCAGTGAAACAACACCAGCGCAAGGGACACATCACCATCCCATACGTAGGAGGTGTGAGTGACGCTCTGTCCAGAAAGATCAGAAAACTGGGGGTGGCTGTACATTCCAAACCTTCCAACACCATACGCAGCCAGCTGGTCACCCCCAAGGACAAAACCAGCAAACTCGACAAAGCTGGCATTATATACAGAATAGACTGCCAGGACTGTAACCAACATTATGTCGGTGAAACTGAACGCCCCCTTCAGAAGAGACTAACAGAACACAAGAGGGACTCTTCTCCAGTAGGAGCTCACCTACACGCCGAAAAACATCAATTCAGTGCGGACAATGTCAACATCCTGGACAGAGAAAATAAGTGGTTCCAGCGAGGAGTCAAGGAGGCCATCTACATCGCAGCCACCAACCCCCCGCTCAACAGGGACCGGGGCCGTTACACCCTGCCCCCGGTGTACCATTCTCTGATTCGATCTCGTGAACTGGGTTCATCCCATGTTCGCGAGATCTGAGTAGAGATTCACGCAGACAGCATTAGAGCGCTGACGAAGATGGCGAGAACGCCATCGAAAGCTACGGAACTGTGAGTAGCGATTTTTACACTGTTGGGAGACCTTGTTCTTCAAAATTGGTAGCATTACAGTATGTTTCTGTTTTAAATTTGTAACTGATGCAAGGAAATAAAGTAGCATTTGCTGAAAACACAAAAGATGATTAACTGTTATAAAATCACTACAGATACATTTGATGGTTTTACTGAATTTAGTTCGGAGTGAGTTGAGACATAATCTGTAAGCTAAAGTTATTTCCTGTCTTGTAAAACCCTGGTAGTTCATGATGAAAGGGCGAATTTTACGTTGCGCTTTTACTTTGTTGTCTAATATAGCATTCATTTCATGGTCAGAGAGTTGTAAATCAAGTTTTGCACTGCCAGCTCTATTCATTACTGCACATTTAGCTATTCTGTCAACCCAATCATTATATTTGATACCACAGTGGGATGGGATCCAACAAAAATAACGTGTATTGTTTGTTGTCAAACAGTGAATTAAAAATTTAATCTCAAATGCTAACGCACTATTTTCTTTATATTCGCAACTTTTTAGAGACTGTAATACAGATTTCGAATCTACACATAATAAGATACTAAATAAAGGTAAAGATAGATCCACTATATATTTCAGAGCCATTAGGATGGCAACTAATTCGGAAGTGAAGATTGAATGTCCCTGTCCTAAAGAGTAAGCCTTTTCTACTTTAAATTTTGGAATTACAAAGCCAGCGCCGGCTGCGCCATCATCTAGAACAGAGCCATCAGTAAATATTTTCAAGTGATGAAAATATTTTTTATGTAGATGTGACAGAACGTCAATTGCTAACAAGTGTGGATTAATATCTTTCCTCAAGTCATTATCAGTGTAGCTGATACCAAAAGTAGCAGTGGACAATTCCCAGGGGGGTAGAGGACAACATGTCAATTTATGTACAACCTTTGTAGATCTAGGTACTACGCTGAAGATTTCGTATAGCTCATTTGTGTAAGTGGATATTGTTTCTTGAGCCTTTATTGTTCGTGCTCTCTTGGGGAAATGGATGTCAGACCGAATTTTAAGCTCCGTATCGGTATAATTAGCTACTGCATTTGCTCCAACTATATACTTAGCAGCTGACAACTTCCTCCATTCTCATGTGTTTCCAGTATCAGCTGAACATAATAATTTTTATCTACTTCAGTGATCTCAAGTGAATGCAAATATGTAAATAAAATTGGTGTGAAAATCGCATTCGCTGTTTCTTGTCACTGTTGAATTGCTGAATGAAAGATGTCATAGTTGCTTAGTTGCTAGATCAGCTTGCTTTGTGTGAACGCTTTTTTGAAGGCTGTTTGTACTCCCATATTCATGCACTCAAACGTTCATACTTTTTTTTCTGCACTGCATTACATTAAAATGTTCATGCACATAACACTTATGAGTTTTATGCCAACATGCATTCATAATTATCTCTCCCTCTCTTACTATTTTATAATGCCCACGCAGTGATGCATAGTATTATCTGCGGCAAAGCCCCTTCGGAATAGTCCTTTGATTTTTTTAAAGGATTGATCCGCACATATTGTAATGGTCTAATTTACCAATTATTATAGGTAATACAGTTATGAAATCATCTTGTATCATAAGAAATCCTGTATCAATAATTCTCAGATCCGCCTAGTATCACCGAGTGGTAAGACGTTAAATCCAAAGGAAGAACCACACACACACACACACACGTGTATAACGAGGGAAATGAGCTACATGTCAAACTTAGCACATTTGGGTTCTAACGTTTGTAGTGATGATTTTGTGACAGAGGCAGTTTGGGTAGGCTACGAATAAGTATTTTTCATTATTTATGACAAAAGTTTCACAAATATTGCATAACTTTACATGGTATGGTAGTGGTGAGAAATGGGGCAACCGTCGTACCAGTGGGTTTATACTATTTTTAGATAACTTACACACTGCCCATCAGCAAAATGAGGCCATCGTTTATGAAGTATCCAACTGTCACAAATGCTGTTAGTGATGTTCACATTTGCAATATCAAGCAGAAATGGTCAAGCTAAAACACCATTCAAGAAAATGAAAAAAAGCATTCTTGCCGACAAATGCCTATCAATTAACATCAGAAAGAGAGATCTTCAGTATTATGTAGAACCAATAATGTTGTACGAATGCAAAGCCTGGACAATCAACAAGCAAAGCCAGAACAAGAATAAGGTAGCTGAAATGTGCTTTCTAAGAAAAATGTTAAGAATTCCAAGGACAGCAAAGAAAAGAAATGAGACAATTTTGAAACAAGCTAACAAAAAGATCATTAATGAAGATTACAAAAAGACAAAACAACATTTATGGGACATTTTATGAAACAAGAGAAATTAGAGTACCTAGTCAGAACAGGAAAGCAAGAGGGGAAAAGAGCACCAGGTAGACTTAAGGAGAAAACAGTAGTTTTGAAGAGTGGATGGGGAGAGAAAAGATCAGATATATTTGCAGTGACAAAAGATATTTTCGTATGGAGGGCCATGATCGGCAGACACCACCATGTGGCATGACACATGAGGAGGATCTGCTAATGAAAGAAGCGTTGGATGTAGCGTGTTTTGTATTGATGAATTTTTGTTGTGAGTTGGAGTTATGTACTTTTGTTGTGTATCTGCACACGTTTTAATTTTGTGTTTTCTGAGTTGAGTTGAAGATAAATGTTGTAATGTCCGTATTTGATTTTGTTTAATTTTGTGTTGTGATTTGTCCTCTGTTTTCTTCTGCTGTTTTATTTTTATTTGTATTATTATCATGACTTTTTTCTGGATTTTGTACACGCCAATGGCTGTTTTGGTTAGGCGTCAGTGTTCATAACAATAATGTTAACAATAATAGTTGGCTGTTGATTTAACAAGCATTGCTTATTTACTTACTTATGCCCTTCATCCCTCTTGGGGGCATAGAGCATCAACAAGAGACCTCCACAGTCCTCTGTCCTGCGCTTTTGCTTTGGGCTGTCTCCTGGTAAGACCCATCCCTTCTAATGCCTGCTTGAACGTCTCTTCGCTAGGCGGTTCTCGGCCAATCTCTCTTTCTCTTCACATGGGGGTTCCATCTTGGGGCCTGTCTGGTGATACACGAGGTTAGCTTCTGTAGTGTATGCTTGATTTATCCCCACCTTCTTCCAGTTTTTCTGCTGACAATTATTCTTCTTCCACAGATTGATGTTGCTGATCTTATCTGGTCTGTGAATCTGGACCATTCTTCTCAGATACCTGTTAATGAAAGTCTGCACTTTGTTGAAGGTAGTTTTTGTGGTGTAAGAGCAGTTCCCATAGGGCCCTCTGTTTATGCTGTCAAATGCTGTTTCGTGGTTGACAAAGTTGATAGAGAAGTATAGGAACTGTTCCACAATGATATGGGAGGGTGACAGTCTGGTCGCATACGATCAATTCTTCTGGAAGTCTGCATCCTAGCCTCTGAGCTGGGGGTCAAATGCGTCTTTCATTCTTCCCATGATGACATTGTTAAAAATATTTCCAGGTACTGGCTATGTCTCCAGGTACTGACTATGTCTCCAGGTACTGACTATGTCTCCAGGTACTGACTATGTCTCCAGGTACTGACTATGTCTCCAGGTACTGACTGATGTCTCTGTAGTTGAAGCATTTACCGAGGTCACCTTTCTTGGACAGCTTGATGAGGTAACTTGTCTTTCCACTCTGATAGTACGTCTTCTTACTTCAAGATCTTTCCAAACAGAGTGTGTAGTTGCTGTATAGTTGTATCTACATCTACCTTAACCCTTTGACTCCCACACCCTGTCCACCAACAATCTGCATTGTCAACCATGTCAGCAAAGTACTCACCCTATCCACCAGCTTACCATAGGAAGCTGGTGGATAGGGTGAGGGGTCAAAGGAATAAGTTTTTGCAGTCGGTGGATAGGGAGTCAAAGGGTTGAGAGCTCTTGCAAAGATGTCATCTGGTGCAGTCTCTCTATTTAGTCTGAAATCTGCTACATGAAAGGACATCCACAGTATAAAAGAACACAATTTACACAGAACAAGCACATAAATACTAAAAAGTACTATTCAATCTTTTATTTCTCAATTCGTTTTCACGAAAGGAATTATTGACACGTCATACTGGATAAGCAATCAATGAAATAATCAGCTAGGCTGAACAGAAGAACAGAAAATTATAATGATGAACTTTGTTCCCTTACAAAATTATTGTTGACATTGTACAAACTGTCTAGTCCACTCTGACAGTTTTCAGACAACTGATATACTACCCTCAAAACAGTTCTTGTAAATGTTTATCGAAATGTTTATGTTTGTTGAATTCAGATATGGAATCACAGCATACTCTCATAGATTAGACTTTGTACTGCAGTCACAGAATTCAAAGTGGTCTTTAATTCGCAAATGGAATGATTCAGAAATAAAACCCATGTGGGTGTTGAAAGTTCTTCCTCACTAAATGTTGGTCATTCTCTGTGACATACTCTGAATTAACAGTCATAATAAAGATTTTCAGACTAGAATCTAATGTAATAAAAGGACCCACAAAACTTCCTCAAGACGTGTTGGTTATACAAAAATGTTGAAAATTTTACAATAGCAAGAGCTCTTAACATAATGAGCATTATCATTTCTTGAAGTATTGTCATAAAACATAATGAGCATTATCATTTCTTGTAATACTGCCATAAAACATAATGAGCATTATCATTTCTTGTAGTATTGTCATAAAACATAATAAGCATTATATCATTTCTTGTAATACTGTCATAAAACATAATGAGCATTATATCATTTCTTGTAATAATGTTATAAAACATAATGAGCATAATCATTTCTTGTAATATTGTCATAAAACATAATGAGCATAATCATTTCTTGTAATACTGTCATAAAACATAATGAGCATTATCATTTCTCGTAATACTGTCATAAAACATAATGAGCATTATCATTTCTTGTAGTAGTCATAAAACATGAGCATTATCATTTCTTGTAGTACTGTCATAAAACATAATGAGCATTATCATTTCTTGTAGTACTGTCATAAAACATAGAGCATTATCATTTCTTGTAATACTGTCATAAAACATAATGAGCATTATCATTTCACGTAATACTGTCATAAAACATAATGAGCATTATCATTTCTCGTAGTACTGTCATAAAACATAATGAGCATTATCATTTCTCGTAATACTGTCATAAAATATAATGAGCATTATCATTACTTGTAATACTGTCATAAAACATAATGAGCATTATCATTACTTGTAATACTGTCATAAAACAAATGCCAAAACTTTACATACAAGGGTTCTTGCTTTCCAGTTTCCACCATTATGGGGAGGTAGGGGACGGACAGATTAATATCATACGTTTCGTGTTTCTGTCTTGGTCATCTCTTTGCAATATGCTGAATGGCAGGCTTGAAAGTTTAAATACCTGCTGGATCTCACAGTTTGAATTGGCCACATCTATATCCTTATTCTAACTGTTTAAAGGTCAGACGACTGCAGAGAGCCATATCAGGGCTATAACCATTTCAAAAAGTACACAACATCTGGTTAGAGAAAAAAAAAACTGGAAAAAAGAACTAAGTACACGTACAAATGCATGTGCGCACATAGTCCAAGGATATGCCCCTGGCGTTGATCATTCTGTCCAATTTATCACCTGAGGGTTTCAAAAACAAAGACACAAAAATAAACACAAATGTGAACATAACTAAGGACACTAAAGCTTATATAAAAATGGCCTACATTACCTAAAATCGCTCCTGTACAGCACATTTCCTAAGAGCCAAACATGCAGTCAATAGTATGCACCCAGCTATCAACCCTAAGAAGTATGTAAGGCTTTATGGAACACATACAGGTGAATGGACCAGCAAGGCTGGAAATGATAGGAAAAGACGACAGATAGCAAAGAAGGAGTGAAGAAACAATGAGAGTGACATAAAAGAGGAAATTCCTAACAGATTTTCCATAAGGTGGGCATATTATTTATACTGAAAGAGTCTCAGTATCCCTACATGGAATTGGTCATATCAAGGAAATAAAGGCACAATACTGATCTCTTGAACAAGAAGTCCATTGACAGGAATCTCAATTTAGTGAGTACTTCAACTGTACCAAAAACTTCAGCTTTGTTAAAAAAAATAACCCTCGAGGACAACAATCAATAATCTGATGCGTCTGTTTCATTCGACATCCCCTGCACTTGTCCACTCAGTTCATTCAATGCCCCTACGCAAAGTGTATTATCGAAACAGAATTCTGGACAAAATGTGAATAAATGCATGCTCTTAGTTCATAAAACAACTAAAAACAGTCACATGACAGGACGTTGTTTTTTTTAACTGATTGTAAACATGGTATTTGATATCTGTCCAACTTCTTCGCCTAAGACAAGGCTCTCTCGCCATCAACACTTCCACTTAATGTTTTCCTGACAATCTGTTCAAAACAAAGCACTCTCCACAGTCCATGCTGGTCTTCGCTTTTGGGCCTGTCTGTTTGGTGTTGAATAGCACTCCACATGAGATGAAACTTCTCTTCATCGCTGTCACTTTCTACACAACCTCTTCCTTCTTCTAGGACTCTGTCTGTAGAAACAAAAGAAAGATCTGCAGCAGCATGCTTGGTCTTTTGTGTTGTGTCTGTCTGTAGGCAGACTAAGGTCCGATTTTACCTGTGTGATTACCATCAAGTGTTGTAGTTCTGTCTGTATGTGTCACTACTCGTTGGGTACTCTCTTGCTTAGTGTCTGATGTCTCCTCAGCCTCTGGCATAATCTCTTCATTGGTGATGCTTTCATCAGTGATTTCAGACAGAAGTTCAATGCCACGATTTAACTTCAACAGGACACTGGCTACTTTGTATGTCGGCATTACTTCCAGTGTCTGTCGATATACATTTCGGTGAACCTGAATGTCATGGCCCAGAAACATGGCCAGCTGGTCTTGGTCCATTTTTGTACTTCCATTGCCTGGCTGAGTGTGGCCAACTGCTCTGTGAGGTTTGTGGCCGTAAAGAATCTTCATTGACCCCAGCAGCAAAAGTGTAGTGTCTACGGACATCAGAGCCACGGTACGGGTTTTCACTGTAGGTGAGGAAAAAAGTACACACTGTCTATCTTTAGAATGATTCGCATCTGCATTAACCTCTGAATACTCTCTGTCATGACACATCCTGATTAAACTTCCCTCTTGACTTCTACTCGTTGATGAACACGAGACAGTCTCTTTTCTGATTCGGTCGGATTTTCCACAATTTCTGTCAGCAACTTTCATGCATTGGACTTCACCTCTCCTCTTATGATTAAAGATTGTAATTAAGCAAAGTGTTGCCTTTGCCAAACTGGGTAGGATTCAGATTTGGAGTCAGCCTCCAACAGTGAAGTAACTTTTTCGACATCTGGCACAGAGGGCAACAACTGTGGCCTGTTCATTTTGACTGGCTCTACACACTGTGCAGCGCACGCTGACCCTTTGTCATACCAGTTTCCTTCATACAAGAGCATGAAACGTTCATATTCAGCTTTGTCTCTCTGATCTCCATCATCGATTTTGATCGCTTCTGCATCAAGTATCTGGCAGCATTTCTTTGCGAGTAGCCTATCTTCAGAGCAAGAGAACCTTTTTTGAAATTGGGAGATGATTCAGAAAACTCTGCAAGCTCCTTCAAACAAGAAACGAGGACATCAAAATTTGCCGGATCAAGAGCAGCCGTTATGGTGGAAACCGTCCAGTCAGATCATTCCTGTAACAATTTTACCAACCTGCCAAGCTCTCTGTCGTCCAACTATTTGTCCAACTGTGTGCTCCTCTATGTCTCTCTCATCAAACAACCTTTCCCAGTACTGAATGATCACACCGTCTGATCTTACTAATCTGCTGACATCATCCTCTCTCATTTTCAAAAGAATTTTCTTTCGAAAAGAAGCAGAAGTAGAGTACATGTATGTAACAGACAACATCAGCCACCCCATTTTTGAGCTGTGGCCTTTCCCCAATTTCCCTTCAGGTTTCAAAGGACAGCGGGAGACATGTTTTGAAAGCAAAGATTTACTATACAAGCCTTTGCAGTGGGGACAAGCTAGACAATCATGCTTGCTACATTTGTCTGAACGGTACTTTTGAATAAAAATAAGACACCCTGACTGGCGTTATGCTCATAATCACTTTCATGAAGAAGACTAACAAACCCATCCCTTCTTGCCTTACTACCTTTTGGTAAAGCTAAAACAGCAGCCACCTTTACTTTATTTTATGCATTCTCTGAAGATGTGTACTCATTTTGGTCTTTGGCTGACTGCAAAATTTACAAAAAAGTTTTTGTTCCATCTGTTTTTGGTTGCTCTTTTTGCTCGAGTTTACTCAGCATAGGGAATACAAAGCTGTCAGCATTACTATCAGACTCTGAAGTACCCTTAACAACATCATCCATCAAGTCATTATGGTCAATGTTTCTCTTGCTGCATCTCTGCCAGAACTGCAGCCTGCAGATGGCACACACAGCCCGCTGGGTTGGTGACTTATTTTCCTTTGTGAGATATAGTCAACAGGGATGAACTCATCCTCAGAGGAAGAGCTGCCATCTCCAGGCTGCCTTCAGATCCTGAAGACTGCATTCCATCAACATCAGTATCAGAGAACTGTGTTGGTATATCACTGAAACAAACAAACAAACAAACAAAAATAAACATTCCATATCACGGCTGGGCAAAATGACCAGAAACAGCATCTTTAGTTGCTTGAGAGGCATGGCACATAGCCTGGCCCTTGACTCCCCTGTACACACGCTGTGATAGACATTCCAGTGTCAGCATGCCACTGACGTGGATGTTTCCCTTCTTTGCATTTGTTAAAAAGTGGCGATTTTTCGCTCTTTTTGAAAGAGACTTACAAATAAGTCGAGGTTTTGTCGGCATCCACGTTTTGTCAAGTAAAAGTGTGCGTGCGTGTGTGTGCGTGCGTGCGTGTGTGTGTGTCTCTTTCAGCGCTTAGATTTGATTTTATCAAGATTTTGCGCTATACAAATATTGTAATATTGTATTGTATTGTAAAAGTTCTGTCTCTTGACTCTCTCTAGACGAAAATTGAAAAATTCAACCCTAAACGTTTGTGATTTATTTGCCCTTAATTTGAAGATACCGTCAGCATTGCTTAGTGAGATTGTCGTGTAGTAGACGATGTTGAGAATGGGGCACATATAGTAATAGAGTGAAGTGGAATTAAGTGCCCCACTGTTGAAATGACGGTGTTCTCTCTCTCTCTCTCTCTCTCTCTCTCTCTCTCTCTCTCTCTCTCTCTCTCTCTCTCTCTCTCTCTCTCTCTCACTCACTCACCCCTTCGCACTGAGAAAGCGGAAAATCACAAAAGCTAAACACAAAAGGACACTTATTCACTGTGTTGGTAATACGAACTTATCAATAGGAAACAGGTCTTTTTGTTATATTGTGTTTGCTCCCGTACCAAGCAAACAAGAGATGTGTTACGCTATGAACTTTAATGTCATTGTTTTCCAGCATCTGATATTTCAGATGGTGATACACTTTCCGACAGTTTCGTAACCTGTATAACTGGCCTGTGAAAATCTTTCCTTCTTTCTCTTCCGGCCTGCAGCTGGGATGCCAGCCATGCTAACGGAAAATCCATCCATGTCTGATCGGTTACCCTGGATACATCTGTTTATTCCAGTGTCGGATTATCCTTGACTAGACTGTGGTACTGTTTACAAAAGGAAGCAGCACTGTCCAAGATAGGACTCTGCGGCACAGTCTCAGATCAAGCCATAGATAAGTGTTGAGGAATGAAACATCTGCTTGACATCTTGTTAGTCATTAGAGCCATTACAGACTCCTGGAAAGTATGCACACTTGTGAAGAAAGAAAGAGCGAGAGAGAGAGACGAGAGGAGAGAGAGAGAGAGAGAGAGAAGAGAGGAGAAACTGTGGGACAAAATGCCAACTCATGTCAACTTTATGATCCCCTAACATATACTTGGCGAAACGCCATGTGTAATACAGTGTACAGATTTGTATGTATCGTTTCCTTTAACTCTTTCCCTACGTATGGCTGTTATCCAGCTTTTTTCTCTCTCTCTTATTCACTCATTCACTGTGTTGGTAATACGAACTTATCAACAGGAAACAGGTCTTTTTGTTATATTGTGTTTTTTCCTGTACCAAGGAAACAAGAGATGTGTTACAGTGAGCAGCTGGCCGCGCAGATTCCCTGCTAACGTAACGATTTTGTCGTCTTTCTCATTTATTTTACATGTTGTTTTTGACCGTGTTGGTATCATGTTTGATATCTTCAAAAGGAAAATTTAACGACTTTTTAAGTGAACGTACTTTCAACACTCTCGGATATTCCATAGCGAGACATTGCACGCATATAAAAGGTAACTAAAACGAAAAAAAAAACTTTCCAAAGTTTGATGATCACTATTTAGTCATAATATTTCAACAAATTGACACCTAAACAGCACTCACGTTATACAGTTACATCTATGGTGATTTCACTGTCAGCAGCAATCCAATTTAACTGAATTTGACAGAATTTGGCTTACAATTAAAAACGAATCATATAGCATCTTTCGATCAATCGCTCAGCACAACTAAGTTCTCCACTACAGTCAGGTCTTATGCATTATGCAGACATGTATGTATAACCAAAAGCAGTGGTTCTCATTTTCACAAGCCACATATTGATCTTGACAAACACACGTAATCATGGACTCCATTGTCTCTATCTCTCTTGCCCCAAGCATCTCCTCCACCCTCCTCGTCCCCTGCCACTCTGCAAGTCCGTCAAGCATTTTCTCCTTGGGTCTACCTGGTGCTCTCTTTCCCTCCAGCTTTCCTGTTGTGACCAGGTGCTCCAAATCCCCTTTCCTCATAAAATGGCCTATAAATTTGCCTGTCTTTTCCTAATCTTCCTTATGAGTGATCTACTTGTGTCTGCCTCCATCAAGACTGTCTCGTTTGTTTTCTTTGCTGTCCATGGAACTCTCAACATTCTTCTTAGAAAACACATCTCGGCTACCTCAATCTTGTTCTGGCTTTACTTGTTCGACTGTCCACGCTTCACATCCGTACAACAGTATTGGTTCTATATAACATTTAAAAACTCTCTTCCTGATGTTAATTGATAGGCATTTGTTGGTAAGAATGCTTGTCATCTTCTTGAATGCTGTTTTGGCTTGGTCGCGATTTCTGATGTGCATCTGCCGTCTGATGAAATGATCGTTCCCAGGTATTTAAATTTATCAACCTGTTTCAAGGTTATGCCATTTGCTGTTATTTTGCATGAGGGGATTTCATGTTTTTTGCTGATCACCATGGCTTCCTGCTGTTTAGTTCCAGCCCCTTACCTTTGCTTTCTATTTCTAGTGTATTCACAAGGTTTTGTAGGTCCCTCTATTGCATTTCTGTCAATTATCATTTTTCCTCCAACCTTTAATCCAGGGTCTTCTTCTAGGTTTCTCATGATGTTTTGAGATGTACAGACTCAAGTGCCTGTGTTGATACCGAAAAATGTACTCTTGTGAATTCTTGGATTTGAATTAATAAATGACGGCATTATGCTATGGTGGGATCATTCTACTGTAGTCTGAAATAAGTTTGGTCACTTAAAGGGCGAGGGTTTGACTACAAGAATTTTTCAAAAGTACAGTGCACACATAGGTGCCCTCCGTAGGCAACGGAGCAAAACACAGCGCACGTATAGGTGCACTCCGTAGGGAAAGAGTTAAGCAGAACATGAATACATTTGCAAATATTTTAGTAACAATCGAACATGTAGTTCTTATCCCACTTTATTTAGCAAAATTTTGAATACTGTAATGTTTACCAGGATCAATCGAGTGTAGTGACTTGCCAGAATGATGACAAACAACCATTCTGTGACAAGGAATACATCTGGAGGACATCTCTTTGTTAGTACAGACATATAGGCACAGCTTGGACGTTATCGTACATGTATATATATCTTTGCTTTCGAAAATGTGTGAATTTACCTTTCTTACATCTGTTTGTCACCAGTATTCTCATAGGCTGGGCCCAAACTGCCAACAATATTCTGCATTCACCGACAAACACAACGGAACATAATACATAATGTCATTATATTTGGCTGCAGTAAAACATCTCTGAATGAAATATAAGATCTAATACTTTGAGCAATAAACCTGTTGTTTCTGTTCATCAATACTGATGTAACTTATTAGAAAGTCACTGAAGGTGAACAGAACCGATTGCGTCTGCGTGCCCCACTCTGATGTACAAGTATTGTGCGACTCAAGCAGACCAAAATAATAATAATAATAATAATAACAATAATAATAATAATAAATATTATGATAATAATAATAATAAAAGACAAAGTAACACTACAAGTGATGAGCGAAAATTGAATGTGCCCATGCCATGTTAGCCAAGTCAGGTGGCCGACTTCGTGAAAGTGGTGTACTTAACTTATATCACTCTCAGCCGGAAACCACTTACTGGGATCTGGTAAGTGATCATCAATACGTATGACAGTGTGTTGAAGATTATAGCATCTCTCTCTCTCTCTCTCCCTCTCTCACTCACTCGCTCATCTCTCTCCCTCTTTCATTCCTCTCTCTCCCTCTCCTCATGGCTGTGAGTGCACTAATTCAAGAAAAGAAAATGGAAGTGGTCTATAATTGGTGTGAGTTGTCGCCGTAAGTGGAGACCCTTTCTGAAGTGTTGAAGTTTGTGCGACATAGCTCTAATAGTGTGTAAAAACTTCAGAAGTTTGGCTAGAGGGATTGGAAGCTACGGAAAAAAAAACCCCTGAGATCCTGACAAATTCATTCTACTCCGTGAAATTAAGCCTGTTTTGTACAGGATGTGGTAGCGTAGCCTACTTCACTAATCTAGTCATGTTTGGTATCATTTTAAAGCTGTTTGTATCAGCAACACGGTCATTTATATATCAGATAGACTGTTAAAAGGCGCTGTAAAATCTAAGACTATTTAGCAACTAACTCATTTTTCTTCCTTCCGCTACACAACGCTATAAGCAGGTGTAATTTGCATGGTCTGCCCTCTCCCTCTGAAATAAGGTCAGGTCACAGCTAGGGGCTTCTGCAACTAAAGAGTCGGGTTGGAACAGCCGTGATATATATCTAAACCATCAATAAAACAACCACATAAGAAAGTAACCACTGAAGTTTTATCTAAACAATCAATAAAATAATTACATCGTTGGGCTATGATTTGTATCAAATGTCATGTTCTCTTGAATTTCATTCTGATTCTGCAGATTCTAAACCCAGTTTTTTAAAACCTGTTATGTCAGCCAAATCTGCAAGGTTCTGCAGAACATAACTGAGAATTTTAAATTCTACAGAATCTGATAAATATTTAGCCTGCTTCTTAGGGCTAAAACCTCAAGTTCTGCAGAACTTGATTAGGATGCTACTGTCTGATTTAGGTTCCGCAGAGCATGCAAAGTGTGCCAAACTTTGTAAGGTTCTGTAAAATTCAATTCCCATCAAAAAAAGATTCTCCAGAGCCTGAGGGCTGTAGACCCTAATGGTCTTTGATATATCAGGACTGCACTTCTTGCACCTCACATTTATTTAGTTGATATGCTAAGAGAGAGAGAGAGAGGGGGGGGGGGGATATTTCACATTTCAGAAAATAAATCCAAGAAACAATGACAATTAAGATTTTGCCAGACAAAATGTATGATTGTTGTCTTCATTTCGAGAAAGCTTTTTACCCTTCGGCCATTGATAGATCAACATTTTGTTTTGCACATCATACTAATATATTGTTGAGGCATGCTGACTTAACTGAGAGAGAGAGAGAGACAGACAGACAGACAGACAGAGAGAGACAGAAGAAGAGACAAAGAGACAAGAGACAGAAAGTTACTACTTTGTACAGTGGACAATATCTGGAAGTTTTAGCCTGCAGGAGTTATTTTACATAGTGGAAGACACAGTCTAGCTTACCTTTCATGGTCATCTTTTTCACTGAAACTTGACATGCTGACTTTACTGGTGTCTGGTTCAAGATGGTAATAAATACTGGCATATCTGATTAAAGAACAAAATCTACATGTTACATTTTGAGGTTCAGAGAACCGCAACAGAGAGGGAGGGAGGGAGAGAGAGGGAGGGAGAGGAGAGGGAGAGAGTAGAGAGAGAGAGAGAGAGGACGAGGACGAGACATAGACAAACAGAGAAATAGAGATTAACACTGCAGGCACATCATCTTGCACATCATCTTGCACGCACTACATTATACAGCACTTGAAATCTATATACCAGACTTATGATGGCTGCAGAAAAAAGCCAGTGTGTACAGTGTATTCTGTATGATCAATGACAATAATCACTCATGTTCAAGATGTTAATTGTTGTTGTATGGAAAGGAGGAGAGAGACTTCAGATGACTTTTATTACTCAAGGACAGTATCATTAGGTCCTATTGGACCTGTCTTACAGCTAATCCTTGCTATTCTAACACAAAGTACAAGTAAACATGAAATATGAGCATTAAAAAAGAAAACAAAAAGGAAAAATATAAGATAAAATGTGAGGCAAATTACAAGTAAGTTATGAAAATATATAGACTTACAACAATACAAGTTACATATAGGCCTATGCCAATGACTCATGCGCTTTACAAAAGCATGACAAAAATATACATGTACTATAAAGTATAACTAACTAGTTCGAGACATAGAATCAAAGGATAAAAATAAATAAAATATCAATTCTGTGTATCAAGTTTATTACAAGAGCATCAGAAAAAGGCACATACAATGATACATGTAAAGAAAGTACATGCGAACCCCTAACAACAACAACAATGTATATCATAAATTACTAACACAGCATATAAGAAGAAAGTAAAGCAGCAGCAATAAAAAAAAAAATTAAAAAACTAACAAGGCAGGTGGGGGAAGGGGCAGGGTGAGATGACATGTCAGCTCTTAATGCTGTTACAAAAATAAGCGAAATGTAACTCATACAA
This sequence comes from Monoplex corrugatus, assembly GCA_030674185.1. Taxonomy (NCBI): domain Eukaryota; kingdom Metazoa; phylum Mollusca; class Gastropoda; order Littorinimorpha; family Ranellidae; genus Monoplex; species Monoplex corrugatus. Next base: position 49,435,029 of record JAPXFY010000026.1, read on the forward strand.
CAAACAAAATCATAAATGCAAAAAATAGTTAGCTTTTTGCACCCCCACCCTCCTGTTTTCCGTTGCAACATAATAAAGTTGGTTTCAGCGACGTATATAGCCACATCCAGATCCAGAAATAGTATCAAATTAAATCAATAGGAAACAAAAGAAGTGAGATCTAATATTTCTGACAGAAAGATGATAGCGTAAAAGTGTGACAGACATGGCTCATTGACTGAAACAAGGTTTTGTATTAACAACACAGTGTATGTAGATCTACATCTAGAAAAGGGATTTATCATTTACGAGAGAGAAAGAGAGAGAGAGAGAGACAGACAGACAGACAGACAGACAGACAGAGTTTTGACAATAAATCGGTGAACAACTTCTATTCATATGCAGATGTAAACAAACCACTGAAGCAGTACTAGATATTAGATCTAGTCGTTAAAGTTAAACACAAGCTTGAAGCTACGAGTGAGTTGTCGTTTTTAGGAAACGACAACAATTACAATTATGTCTGTCAGGCTAAACGCATGCTATTTCATTTCGAGGAGACTATACAGTTAATCAAATGCGCATGAATTCAGAACTTACCTCGTTCTTTTCTTCACAAAAGATCTTTAGATGCTGGAGAAAGCCAAGAAATAAAAATGGCCGCCCGCTTTTCACGGTCACGTCACGTCACGTGATCAAAAGTTCCAAGACGTGTGATCTCCCTTCGATGATCGTGTGTGAAGTGTGAAAACTACCGACGAAGGCGTGTGAACTCGCTAACACACGTTTCCCGAAAAATGAGACAAATTGCTGAGATTTATTTTCAGGATATTTCATGACCATTTGCTTCATTTTCATAGGTAAAAGAAAATGGGTTCACAAAATGTGAACCCAAAATTTTTCATAAGCCCATTTACTACTAAGTGTATTCAGTTTATGAACCCATATATACAGTTTTCCAAGCACACACACGCGCACACACACACACACACACTACACACACACACACTCGGACACGTGCACATACACACGCACACATTCCACTCACTCAATACAATAAGCGTACATTTAGCATACATCATAATTATGCTTCACTCATAAAAACTGATGAGAGTGCACACGATGCTCCAAGTGGATGAGCGATTTCTGCTTCCAAAAATTTGTTGGGTCAGATTGTAGACCCACATACGTCATTTAATGACGACATTACGTGGAGTGCGACTTTTTTTCTTTTTTAAACATCGTGTATACGTCAGATTTCGCACATACACATACACTGTAAGCTAAAAAATCATTCCCCCCTCCTCCCCACCCCCTTCATATCATAGATCTAGATCTACACCAATTAGCCTACAACAAGAAGGAAAAAAATCCACGCTGCTTTCAAAATTTCACACATTTCAGCATTTCTAAAGAAAATGGGTGGTGCTTACACAGCCACAAGAGAGAGAGAGGGAGAGGGGGGGAGAGAGAGAGAGGGAGAGAGAGAATGCGGATGGATGGAGGGAGAGAGGGAGAGAGAGAGAATGCGGATAGATGGAGACCAACAGCGTACGGTGACACTTTATTCCTTCATATAGCCTAATAGTATGGGTCACTGCAGATTCAACGACACACAGCGTGGGATCGTTCCTTCATATAATAGTATGGGTCACTGCAGACCCTACGGCGTGCGGAAACGGATTGTTCCTTCATATAATATTAGTATGGGTCGCTGCAGACCCTACGGCGTGCGGGAACGGATCGTTCCTTCATTAAAAAGCAAGGGTCGCTAAATACCCACGACTGACAGGACGCAAAATTTTAGGCGACGTACGGTAAAGGTTAAAAAGACCTTTCAATAAGACCACACATGCCATGATCAGAAACATCAAAACCAGAGACATGGTGGGAAGAACGTCGGTCTGTCATCATATTCATCAACAGAAAATCTGAAGGTTTGCTTACCGGACCAGAAAGCAATCCCACCAGCTGGTTCAACAGGCATACAACAACAACAACAACAACTAGATTTAAATTGAGAGGCAAACCAAGGAAGTCTGATCGATGGCGTGAAAGAGGCCTTGATATCAAACGGAATTTGTCCACCTTGATCCTTTCGGATCATTGTTGTCAATTCTTTCCGCCCTCTACACTATGATGGAACAAACGGACAGATAGTCGACATCCTGATGGAACAAACGGACAGATATTTTGTTACGTCATGTTAATGAGGATAACAACAACAATAAAGTATACCCATCAACTTACTACCAGCATCAAACAATGTAATGTCTTAAAAGAGATCAATGCCATTGTTTAAAATTGCCTTTTCTGATCTACATGTCTACCTACAACTAAGAAATACTAAAAAAGAAACAGTCAGTAACAGTACGTCTCTCTGTCTGTCTGTCTGCCTCTCTCTCTCTCTCTGTTTCTCTCTCTCTCTCTCTCCCTCCATCCTTCCCTCCCCTCTCTAATTTGCTTGTCTCTATTTCTTTCAATGACGGTAGCAGCCCAGCAGATTCAGGTGCGTGCGTTCTCAGCCTTCTTTCATGACTGACGTATATAACATAGTCGATACGATCATTGCCGGCATTTTGATAAAATCCCATTTCAAATGGGATTATTTCCTATCGACCCAAAGGAGGGCTGAGTTCATGTGCTTAGTCTGCCTCTGTCAGAGTGTCTGTGATGGAAACAAATGTATCCGGAAAGATTTCTGAGCTGTTTTTTGTTTCCTTTACCGACTTTGGTTCACAGGTCTGGTAAATATGGATCGAGGGTTGCGTAATATTTCCATTGTGATGTTGTAATACATGCATATGGATTGGTGTGGTTCATAAAAAGAAAATACTTGCTGCTAGATATCTCGGGTACATGAATGTACTGAGTATGATCAGGAAATTTGAAATAAATGTGTGGCCTTAAAGAATTTTGGCATTACACGTTTCCAGAAAACTAAAGTCAGCGTCAGAACTACGCGAAATTATTTGCACTGTCAGCAGGCATTGTTTTCTTTCTTTTTTAAAAAAATTTCTTCTTCATCTCATTTTTTTCTTTCTCTTTCTTTTCTTTCCTTTTCTTTCTTTCTTTTTCTTTTTTTCATGATGTAATGGACGGATTTTGCCAAATTTAGAAGGCATATAATCTGTTACATGACTGTAGTTATAATATCTAAGTGTAATTGGGCATGACGCATGCCTTTGGGAGGCTGGCCAAGATTGGAGCAATACCATGTCCTCGGGATTGCCACAAACACTGCTGTATACAGAACAGTAGTCGTGAGCACCTTGCTGTACTTGTTGCCAGACGTAGACCACCAACCGACGACACACTCAACAGCTACAATGGTTTCAGCAAAGGTGTCTGTGCAAGATCATCAAAAGCACATGGCAAGATCAAATGTCCAGACTTCAAATTCTGAAGGATTGTGGTTTGCCTAGGACAGATTTTCCACTCATCGAATGCCAGCTTCGTCGGACCGGACAATTTGTCCGTGTGAAATACAACCACATCCCAGAAAAAGGTCCCGTACAGAGAGTGGAGGAGAAAGGATGTAGTGAACAGGAAGTTCGACTAGAGCGATAAAAGGACACTCTCAGTGCCAATGTGAAGACATTACCCGCAACAGAGAGACCTGGCGACAGCAGTGAGCGCAGACCACTATCTCATTTGAAAAGCACAGAATAACTGATATTCAACAGAACAAGGCCAGGGGGCAAACAACGGTCTTGTATCCCACATAAAGACAAACAGCAGGCAATGAGGACCAATATGCCTACTCATCCGTTGTATCGACAGGAGGGTCCATCATTATTCACTACTTGTAGTACTGAGAATCTCTCTTGGCCTGACTCATCATTTGAGTCATAGCAGCCTAACAGCCTGACATAGTAACCTAACCTTTTTGTCAACACTTGTCGACAATAATTTCTAAGTTGTGTGTGTGTATGAATCATCCCCTCTTTTGATGCAGTGATGTGAAGATTTTGAACCCCAAATCTTTAAACAAATAGGACACGAATATCAGTCAGTAGTAATAACTTTCAGTTGAAGTTTGCAATTACAATAATCGTTAAGATCTATTCAGTCAGTTTCCACTTTCCGATTCGATCGTTTTATGTTCACAAATTTAAGCATATTTACACGTACTTCTCCCATTTTATTCATAATGTGCTGGTTTCAATTATTGACAAGTTGTGTTGTGCGTATTTTTACATATGTTGGTTCAACATTTGTTGTGTTAGCATGACATTGAATGGTTTATGATGGTAGAAGTCGGTCACTGAAAATTATACTGAGATATTTCTGACGAAATTAACTTGACAGATTCAGACACACTAGTGCGTGTTCGGTCCGTTTTCACCATTATTTTACGTAACATGATCTGTGCGGTCACAGCGGTCTTTTTAAATCTTTTTTTTTTTTAAGAGCATTATTTCATATCGACCGGAGTGGTAGCTGAGTATGTGCTTAGACTGCCTCTACAAGTCTGTCTGTGACAGGAATTGTGGGTGGTTTTTGTGCTGATATTTTTTTTGAATGACAATCCTGTAGTTATGGACTTGAGTAGTTCACTGCGAGTATTTCGACCAGGATTTATTTATGTACAGAATAGTGGGTTACAAAGACTGAAAATACTTGCAGATACCTCGTCTTGTTTGTTTTAAGATGGGCTTACGTGAAATAGCAAAGACGTGGTGAGCTGAAAAAACTTAATCAAGTTTCGTTCCGATCAGAATAAGGTCAAAAAAGAAATTATGTTAAAAGTGTTTGCGAGTGGCACCAAAAATTTCCTTTATCGGATTTGACAAAAATGTATCACATAATCTTTTTAAAATAACATTAACAGATTTGACCAGATCTTATGATATGATGTATTATAACAGTTTTAGGTAGGGATGGATGGATGGACTCACTCTACTGTAGACCCAACAGATAACTAGTAGGAATTTTGAATACAGGCCTTCAGCTTCTGGCGTGAATCTTCGTGTGGGATTGAAGATCAGTTCTGGAGGCGCCCTTTCTTCAGCAAGCACTACATGGGAAAGAGTTCTGTGCCCCTGGGGTCTACTTCCGCAGATCCCTCGTCTGTTCAGTAGTGATAGTGCCGTGGAAGGAGTGCTGTTACCAGCATACTTTATTGCAAATAATGTCTTCCCATTTGGCGGATTGGTTCCACACTTGGTGAGGTTGGCCTTCAGAGTATCCTTGTATCGACTTCATGGGTTTATGTGCAGGCTTAAGGCTTATGCTATGGTCATCATACATATGGCACCTGTGACGTTAGTGCATATGGCATTCGTTCCGAGCGCGGAGACGTCATCTTGAGAAACTGAAACTGAAACAAACTTGTATCGAATTGAGTACTATTGCACAGAATTTTCAGCAGGTTAGGATACTGATATAAATCGTATCCCCACTTTCTGAAGATTCTGTGCTCGAACTTTCTTCCTATCATTTTCTGCCTTGCTGATCAATTCACCTGTATGTCTTCTATAAAGCCTTGAACATTTCTTTTAGGGTATATGTACGTATTGACAGATGAAGTGATACGTAAAAGATTTAATGTACATGTTCAAAACAAATTCAGTGCTCTGGAAGACGTTGGTGACCGTGAGGAACAATGGACAAAGTTGAGAAATTCGATAAATGAAGCTTGTGAAGAAATCCCTAAGGCAGATAGACAATCAAAAAAGAGCTGGATGACTAATGAAATTTTGGGCTTGATGGAGGAAAGGAGGAAGACAAAGAGAAACGAGGAGATATACAGGAAGATAAACAAGGAGATCAGGAATAGGTGCAACGAAGCTAAGGAAGCTTGGCTGAAAACAAAGTGCAAAGAAATGGAAGACCGACACAGAACGGATCCTCGGGTATGTACAGACGAATTGAAGAAATTGTCCACAGGAAAAAAAATTGCACATCAACTGGTTGCTTGAAATCGAAAGATGGCACGCTTATCATGGAAAAAGACAAAATATTAGACAGATGAGGAGAGTACATTAAAGACCTTTTTGAGGATGACAGAAACGAAGAACACATTATAAAAAAGAACTTCGAAGGATCACCCATAATGAAAGATGAAGTTAGAGCGGCATTGAAAAAGATGAAATCAGGAAAAGCTCCAGAGATGATTGAAGCCCTGGAGGAATTTGGCGTAGAAAAAATAACAGTCCTCCTAAATGAAATTTACGACACTGGAAAAATCCCCAAAGATATGTCAAAATCATTTTTCATTGCACTTCCAAAGAAGACAGGAGCTATAGAATGCAAACTCCATCGCACAATCAGTTTGAGTCATGTAACAAAAATCCTGTTAAGAATAATCATGATGAGGACAAAAAATAGAATCAAAAGAGAAATAGCAGAAGAACAGTGTGGATGTGTGGAAGGGAAAGGAACTATTAATGCCATATACATCCTAAGAACTATCATAGAGAGGTCAATTGAGATGAATAAGGATTTGTATTTATGCTTTGTTGACTACACCAAGGATTTCGATCAGGTAAGACATGATGAATTGATCAACCAACTGGAGAGACTCAATGTTGATGGAAAAGATCTACGAATAATGAGAAATATGTACTGGGAACAAACAGCTGCAGTGAGAATATAAAACAATGTAAGCTGTTTCCAAAACATCAAAAGATGAGTCAGACAGGGTTGTGTTTTGTCACGAGATCTGTTTTCACTTTCCAGCGAAAACATCATGAGAAACCTAGAAGAAGACCCTGGATTAAAGGTTGGAGGAAAAATGATAAACAACATTCGATACGCAGATGACACCGTGCTAATTGCAGAAAATGAAAGGGACTTACAAAACCTTGTGAATATTCTAGAAATAGAAAGCAAAGGTAAGGGGCTGGAACTAAACAGCAGGAAGACTGAAGTCATGGTGATCAGTAAAAATCATGAAATCCCCTCATGCAAAATAACAGGAAACGGCACAACCTTGACACAGGTTGATAAGTTTAAATACCTGGGAACGATCATTTCATCAGACGGCAGATGCACATCAGAAATAGCCGGCAGAATCGGCCAAGCCAAAACAGCATTCAAGAAGATGACAAGCATTCTTACCAACAAATGCCTATCAATTAACATCAGGAAGAGAGTTCTTGAATGTTATATAGAACTATAACTGTTGTACGGATGTGAGGCGTGGACAGTCAACAAGCAAAGCCAGAACAAGATTGAGGCAGCCGAGATGTGGTTTCTAAGAAGAACGTTGAGCTTTCCATGGACAGCAAAGAAAACAAACGAGACCGTCTTGATAGAGGCAGACACAAGTAGATCACCCATAGGGAAGATTAGGAAAAAACAGGCAACATTTATAGGCCATTTTATGAGGAGGGGGGATTTGGAACACCTGGTCACAACAGGAAAGCTGGAGAGAAAGAGAGCACCAGGTAGACCCAGGGAGAAAATGCTTGACGGACTTGCAGAGTGGCTGGGGACGAGGAGGGTGGGGGAGATGCTAGGGGCAACGAGAGATAGAGACAGATGGATCGCCAACGCCATGCGGCAGGGCACCTGATGATGATGATGTACGTATTGACTGCATGTTTGGCTCTAAAGAAATGTGCTGAGCAGGAGCAATTTTATGTAATGTTGGCCATTTTATATATGCTTTAGTGTCCTTACCTATGTTCACATCTGCATTCAGATTGTATAAATCCTGTGGTGATAAATTGAACGGAATAGTCAACGCAAGGGCATATCCTTAAGATTATGTGCGCGCATGCATTGATATCTCTGCTTAATTTCCTTTTCCAACATTTTCCCCGGCCAGATGTTGTGCGCGTTTTCAAGTGGTTATAGCTCTGATGTGGCTCTGTGCAGTCGGCTGGGCTCTATGGCTCTGTGCAGTAGAATAGGCTGTCAGAACAAGAACAAATAGTCTTATCTGGTAAAGGTGTCCTTCCTGTCGCTCTCCATGCAGGAGCATCTTTGGGATACGGTTGTCTTACATAAGGACAACACGTCGTGTCGGATGAAGCTGGTATTTGATGAGCAGACCTGGATGCTGGGAAAACCACTCTTCTTCATAACGTTAAGGTTGAGATAAACGGGGCTTACTATTTGGATGCTGTGGTTTTTGCAAACTGTATTTCGGACATTAATTTATGAACTGATCTGAATCGTGAAGTCGTGTATATGAACCTAGAGATCGACGAAGATCTCTAACAACCGTGCAGAATACGGCTGTAAGAATGCATGCTCGTCAGATTAAAGTGAAAGTGTTGTTGCACAGGGACAGTTTGGTTTTCTCAACCCCGGCATCCAGGCCCCAAAAGATACGGAACTCCGTCACAGAGGGGGTATGCATAGGCTGCAGTCATGTTTTGTTTATGGACATTATCAGTGGGGCTTTGCTATAGCTACAGGTAACATCAAGGTCAGCATAAAAATAAACATTGCGAAAAGAGCAGAGGCACGGTAGATGCATTTCTCATCTGGGATTTAAGATAACTGCAATAACTAAGGTTTAAGTCCTGGATGGAGATGGGTTTTTCTCCACCACTACAGTGTAGACCTTGAGCCGTGGTCTGGGCGCTAGTCTTTCATATATGAATATAATCCAAGGTCCGTTTGCAGTACTCATCTTGCAAACGTGAAAGATCCTATGGAATCGGTACCTGACAAATTTTCTTAGACAATCCACTCAGATGGCTAACCTTCTTTCTTATTCCTTCATGAAGTTTAGTGATCAGCAGAGTTGTTGTCAGCCGTGTTTCATGTCATTGCACTTGATAGAGCCGACATCGCTGCAGTATGTGTTCGATCGATAAAAACAAAAATATACACACACACAGATTGAAAAAACCTGGGCGGCATCATGCTCGGCTGGAACCAGAAATGATTCTGCTAGAATTGAATGCAAAAAGAGATGCTACTTGTATTAGAATGACTTGACACTTTTCCCTGTCATTAACTCTTGTTTTAACGTTAGATTTCTTCTATTTTGAGAAGAAATGATTATTTCATATTACTTGGGATATCTCTCTATCTATCTATCTATCTATCTGTCTGTGTGTGTGTGTGTGTGTGTGTGTGTGTGTGTGTGTGTGTGTGTGTGTGTGTGTGTGTGTGTGTGTGTGGTGTACACATATACATGTATGTATGTATATGTATATATATGTATGATGTGTGTGTGTATATATATGTGTGTGTGTGTGTGTGTGTGTGTGTGTGTGTGTGTGTGAGTGAGTGTGGTGTGTGTGTGTGTGTGTATGTGTGCAATGCTTGGATCAGAGATGTGGACAATTAAGAAGTCAGAGTTACTAAGTTTGGATACAAGGTCAAGGTCAAGGTCACACGCGCCAAAACAGTGTCCAAATCAGAGGTTTTTGCAGAGTGTGTACGAAGAGGCCTCTCTTTGGAACTTCTTACAATGTCCACAACTTTTTGTGAAAAGTCGACGATTGTTCTCGAGAGCACGTCATGATTTTTTTTTTCAACGTAAGCTTCTTCAAGCTCACGTAGAATCTGACTGTTCTGACCTAAGTTTTGTGGAAGAAAAAAAGATTGTGAAAATGGCTTGATATATTTTTTCTCTCCAGGAGTCGCGAAGCCAGCTATGGGAAAACCGTTGTTCGATTTCTATGCCAATACAATTTGAACGTGTGGAAAGTGGTTTAGAATTGTGTTAAGTTGCTTTGTCAGCGCCGCGCATTTGCACTCGAGTTTTATTGATCAGCTCCTAGGCTTAAAAAAACCGTTGGCATAGAAATGTCTCGTATCAATCAATCAAACAAAAGCGGATTAAGATAAAAGATTTAAGTGCATTTAGATGGGTTCACTGTATGTGTGTAGTAAGTGTTATGTCTAGCCTTTATCTTTTCTTTTTTAATCTTATTTATTCTTGTTTAATTTTCAGTGTAATTCGATTCTTTAACTTTTTTGTTGTTGATATATACAGGCTATGTTAAATGTATGGTAAATATTGTATTTAGTATTTATCATATTTTGATCTGCATTGTAATATTCTATTATAAAAATACATGGTTCATCATTCTTTCCTGCGTTCAGCTTGATTATATAACAAACAATGACAGTCGAGTCTCTTTTTCTTGGAGAGAAGAAGAGAGAAGGGGAGGGGGGAGGGAGAGGGAGTTGGTGAAGGAAACGAGAGGGAGGTAAAAATTGTGAGTGGGTGTGGGTGAGTGTGTGCTGTGTGTGTGTGTGTGTGTGTGTGTGTGTGTGTGTGTGTGTGTGTGTGTGTGTGTGTTTCTGTCTGTGTGTCTGTCTGCCTGTCTGCGTGTCTATGTTGAAGCAAATGTGTGGGTACGTTTAGATGTGTTACTCAAATATGTGTCTGTCCCCTTCTTACAAAGCAACGTGTATGTGCATATTATGATCAAAAAGTTTCGTTGTTTGGACAGAAAACACCAATGTGTTGACAGAAGCACGGGCTGCTTGTAAGAAAGGTAGATCAGCAATGATACCGATCACACGTTTTATTTGCACGCTGTTGTGAAAAGTAAAGTTTGAAAACAGTTCAAAGCTTCATGTCGTTTTTAGAATTTAGAAATGCTTTTGATAATTTCAGTCGTATGTTCTTAGTCATTTACCTTAAAAGTGGACTCTGTGTGAGAAAATACTGAAGATTATCATAGCAGTGTACAACATTGCGTGAGCTTGTGTCATGCGCAGAAATATACAAGTCGCAATGTTTTTAGAGCTTCAGTGGTATTAAACAAGGATGTACTGCATGTCCCACCCATTCGCTAGTTTCATGAATGAACTATCTATAGAAATCATACCTAAAAGAAGACATTGGTATCTCTCAAGCCGAGTATATTGGAGTTGTGTATTTTACATTTTGCTGAGATTTTAACCTTCTTTTCAACAATAACGTTTGGCTTGAAAGCAATCGGTGCTTTGTCTGTGGTAGCTATCTGCACATCAGACTTCATTCATGAATGTAGAAAATTCTGAAGTAATTGTATTCAGAAAAGGCAGACACCTGAGTTGTTAAGAAAAGCAATGCTTATATAGCGTGAAGGAGTTAGACGTGATTTTAATAATCATAAACACCTGACACTTACCTTCTCAAGGATTTCTTACACTGCGACAAGCGAAGAGTGAATTATTTAAGGATATAGACAGATTGAAAGATGAGAGAGAGGGAATTAAAAGGAATAAGTTGTACTTCACTTCATTGTGATTGACGCACAGGTTGTACCAGCTCCCCTTGTGGGGATGCCGGGGACTCTTTCAGTATGAATAGTATCTTCACCTTCTGTAAATTGTGTGCTAGAAATTTCCTCTTTTCTGTCAGTTTCTGCGTCGCTTCTTTGCTTTTTGTCATTTTTCCCTATAATTTTCTGCCTCGCTGGGCATTCAGTCTGTATGTGTTCGATAAAGCCTTGCATAGTTTCTCATATGATTGATAATTGAGTACCTATATTTGTAATTTTGGCTGTAAGGAAATGTGATATGCGGAAGCAATTTTAGGTAAATTAGGGCCGTTGTTATATGTACGTTTTAGTGTCCTTAGTTACGTTTACATTTGTATTCAGGTTTATCTCTGGTGATAAATTGGACGGAGTGGTCAACGAAAGGGGCATATCCATACATTATCCGCGAGAATGTATTGATATTTATACTTTGTTTTCTTTTCCAGTTTTTTCTTCTTTCTCCAATGAGGTGTGTATTTTTTTTTAGTTTGTTATAGCCCTGATATGGCTCTGCGCGGTCAGTTGGGCTTCAAGCAACACTAACAATAACGAGAATTACAACAGTGTTATGCAGAAAAAATACAAAATTTAAATGTTTTGAAGAAATCAAACGGGTTAAAAGTCGGACGTCTTCTATAGCTTTTGTCTGGGATTTGCTCTCGATGATTTTTATATAAAAGAGTTAATGCACAAAACAAATCTTTCATGTTTTCCTCCTGTCACACTTTTGTTGATTGAAATAATGTTGCATGTTTTGCTAGTGTCATATTTACATTTCACAGGAAAAGGTCTTTCTGTGCAAAGTTGAAGAAAAAAAATCATAAATGTCTATCTTCTACCACATAAACAATTCTTTGCATTTTGCACTAAGCATACTAAAAAGAACTCCTGGCAAGAAAAGAGTTTTCTTTGACAAAACTGCATAAAAACGACGCTGAAAGGTATAATACATGCAGACAGGGAAAAAAGTGGAAAGTCGATATGAAACAATCTCACTATGCCCTGCACTATGACGACGAACCATGTTCTAGGAGAACAAACCAACACTTACAATGCAAATCGTTTTATAAAACGAACGAACAAAAAGAAAGATGATGTTCACATCAGTCTAACAATGTTCCTTTTTATACACACAGACTGTAGGAAATCCAAGTTTGCTTCTTTTCAAAGTTAATGTGAAATTTCAAATGATAACGTAAAAAAGAAACCCCAGATAAAACGTGACATGGAGCGAGGACAATGGTAGACCGTAGCATTAGTGAAAGCTGAATTTAAAGGGGTTTTTTGTTGTTGTTGCGAAAGTGCTTATTGTACATCTTCCTGAAAAGCACTGATTTTTGGCATTTTGTGTGTGTGACCTTGACATTGGAGCCATGATTTCCCATTGATATTTACCTTTGACCCAGAATTGGTAGAAGTCGGTCCAGAAACACTGAGAAAATCTTGAAAACAGATTTTGTTCACACACACACACACACACACACACACACACACACACACACACACACACACACACACACACACACACACACACACACACACACACGTATCAGTAGTGCAACAAAATAATCCCCCCTCCCCTAAAAAACAACAACAACAACAAAAGGGAGATTAAACAGAGAAAGAAAGAAAAGCAAACAGAAAGAAGAAGGAAAGCTTTTCCCTTACAGCGGCCTCGATTGTAATTACATTGTTCAAGTTACACACTTTGTAGAAAAAACATCGATGTTAAGGTTATGTTCAGCACTTTACAGATATTTTCCCCGTGTTCATGATACAGCAGCCTTATCAAATAACGCTCAGAATCCCCAAGAGCTTCTAAACACCACTGGTGAATATACGGGGGATGGGGGAACTGGGTTTGGAAATCAGCGGCAAAAAGGGAAGGAACACGCTGCTTGCCGACTGCCAACTACCAACTGACGTTTTCGTAAGTTAGAGCAACATAGACATTGTTGATGGTTCCACCTACCTGGGTAATTCGGTCAGCATTTTGGATGATGTGGACCAACACCTAAGTCAGTTTGCAGAATATCAAAGCATCGGCTTCCTCCAAGCAGCTGTGCAAAATCTGGGCAAGTTCTTTTTTAAAATCTAAGTTTTAGGTCTACAACTCCAATGTCATACTTGCTGACTTGCTTTATGGTTACCAAATCTCACACTTGATATCAAGCGAAAAGAAACTTTATGCTTTTACTGAAAATGGTTCAGAAAAAAATGTAGCCATCGAACAGAGTGACTTCAAGGACAAAATCAGAGAACGGTCCCATCGGTCTCCGGTTTCCAATGAGATCTGCCAACGGCGCATGAAATGGTTTTGCCTCGTGTCAAAGCTTCCGTCTTCTGTAAAACTCCCCAACCAAGTACTGTGACTGGCAACAAAACACCCACAAACACCTCAGTGACTAAACAAGAGCTGCAGTAACGTTAGGATGTCGACTAGTTTACCAGTCCACCAGTGGGAATGTCGGGGGTTCTTTCAGTATAAATAGTATCCCCACCTTCTGGAAATTCTGTGCTGGAAATTTCTTTTCTCTGTCACTCTCTTTGTTTCTACCTTGTTCTTTTGCTTTCCGTCATTTCTTCCTATCTTTTTCTGCCTTGATGGTCCATTCACCTCTATGCATTCAATAAAGTCTTACGTACTTTTTCTTAGGATTGATAATTGGGTACATATCTTAAGTGCATTTTTGGCTCTAGGGAAATGAGATATGCAGAAGCAATTTTAGGTAACTTACGCCCGTTTTATATATGTTTTGATGTCTTAAGTCTGCTTAAATTTGTATTCAAGTGTGTTTTTTTAAATCCCCTATACGATAAATTGGATGGAGTGGTCAACGCCAGGGATGTGTTCTTAGATTATGTGTACAAATGCATTGATATGTCTACTTAATTTTCTTCTCTTTTCTTTTTTTTCCTGTTGGAAGCTTTGTATGTTTTGAAGCGGTTATAGCCCTGATATGGCTGTAGGCATTCTGCTGGGCTTTAAACAACAATCACAGTAACAAAAAGTGGAGATCGTCGACTGCCTGACGCGCCGGAGGCGCGGGAGCAACTGAACTGAACTGAAAAGTGACTGGTGCGCAAGTCAGAGTACCTACATGACACATGAGTTGCATGTACATTTAGCAAGTCGTTGTCGTTGTCGTCGTTGTTGTTGTTGTCGTCGTCTTATGCGTGGCGTGCCTCATTCAGAGCATTGCCGATCATGCGCTGCCATTCACGTCTGTCCTTCGTTCTTCTGACAAAGGCGTTGTTGCTGGAATCGGTGTTTGTTGCTGCGTGTAGAGAAGCGAGTACAGAAGTAATGAAACACCTATGACTTATATGAGTACACACACACTTAGCAAGTACAAAAGTGATAAAACACCTATGACTGTTACATGAGTACATGTACACTTGGCATTTACAAAAGTAATGACACCTATGACTGTTGGCATGTACAAAAGTAATAAGACACCTATGACTGTTTCATGAGTACACGTACACTTAGCAAGTACAAAAGTAATAAAACACCTATGACTGTTAATGGGTACATGTACACCAAGCAAGTACTAAAATAGTAAAACACATTTGGCTGTTACACAAGTATAACACATTTAGCAAGTACAGGAGTAGATAAAACAACCAACACAGATATGCATACTCTGTATAAACTTACAGAACATGTATCAGTGTTATATGATCTGCGTTTAGAAACAGCAACAACAGTGTGTTACATGAGTACGTGAACACTTCACGCAAATTAAACTACACGTATCATTTTCACATCTTTACACAAAGAAATTAACAAGGCAATCGTTATATTTTGAAATGGCTTTTCTCTTTCAATATCCCATAAACGAGACAATGTTTCATATCGATCGAAGGTGTGTGTGTGTGTGTGTGTGTGTGTGTGTGTGTGTGTGTGTGTGTGTGTGTGTGTGTGTGTGTGTGTGTGTGTGTGTGTGTGTGTGTGTGTGTGTGCGTGCGCACGCGCGAGGGAGAGTCTCTCTTTGTCTCTCTCTCTCTCTCTCTAAACTGCATCAAAAATGATTTTCTCAGCTGTTTATATCTGGATTTTTAACAAATTTTGGTCAAAGTTACGGATGGTTGAGCAGTCAGGAAAGCATAATAGTTCGAAGCTTAAAGCTGGAAGATCGAATGATATCGGCTGATGGAGGTTACAGTGTGCGGTCAGTTGTTCTGGTCCTGTTGACCACAGGGACAGGTTGGTGTGGTCAGTTGTTCTGGTCCTATTGACCACAGGGACAGGTTGGTGTGGCAGTTCTGGTCCTGTAGACCACAGGGACAGGTTGATGTGGTCAGTTGTTCTGGTCCTGTAGACCACAGGGACAGGTTGATGTGGTCAGTTGTTCTGGTCCTGTTGACCACAGGGACAGGTTGGTGTGGTCAGTTGTTCTGGTCCTGTTGACCACAGGGACAGGTTGGTGTGGTCAGTTGTTCTGTCCTGTTGACCACAGGGACAGGTTGGTGTGGTCAGTTGTTCTGGTCCTGTTGACCACAGGGACAGGTTGGTGTGGTCAGTTGTTCTGGTCCTGTTGACAACAGGGACAGGTTGGTGTGGTCAGTTGTTCTGGTCCTGTTGACAACAGGGACAGGTTGGTGTGGTCAGTTGTTCTGGTCCTGTTGACAACAGGGACAGGTTGGTGTGGTCAGTTGTTCTGGTCCTGTTCACAAGAGGGACAGGTTGGTGTGGTCAGTTGTTCTGGTCCTGTTGACAACAGGGACAGGTTGGTGTGGTCAGTTGTTCTGGTCCTGTTGACCACAGGGACAGGTTGGTGTGGTCAGTTGTTCTGGTCCTGTTCACAACAGGGACAGGTTGGTGTGGTCAGTTGTTCTGGTCCTATTGATCACAGGGACAGGTTGTGTGGTCAGTTGTTCTGGTCCTGTTGACCACAGTTTCAGTTTCTCAAGACGACGTATCCGCACTCGGAACGAATTCTATATGCACTAACGCCACAGGTGCCATGTTTATGGTGATCATGGCACATGCCTTAAGCCTGCACATAAACACATGAGGCTGGCCAGGTCCTGAGGCCCTACCTAGCCTGTTTTACCTTGTCTATATTATATACTGGTATTATATCAGCCTATCACTGGAGTAATACTGGTTACATATAAATGACATGTGTATATGTGTATCTTATCATCAAAAAAAAGGAACATATGTATATACGTTTGATAAAGAAATAAAGGTCTGAATCACATCACAACTAGCTATTCTGTATAAACTCGTGTCACATGACAGAAAGACACCCCCCCCCCCCTCTCTTCCACCAGTCAATGCACAAAGCCAAAGCTGTCTATCAATTAGGTGAAGACAATGTTTTCTTAATCATGAACATGGGCCGGCCAGTCTGTCGTTAATTTCCGAGGAAAGAAAAGAGAAAATAGGTAAGTAAGTGAGAAGGAAGGAAGTATACGTAAATAGGTGAATAAACAAATACTAAATTGAATAAACAAATACAAAATAAAGGAGGATGTGAATAAATAAACATTTAAGAGATGAGAGGGAGAGGTTAGTGAAGGCGTCAGCTTAAACTTGCAGGTCATGCGTGCATTGAGCCGTTTGTGTGGCCATCAGCAAGCTTCCGTTATCACCACTTGCTGCTGTTCTCTATTCATATCTTTGTTTCAAGCAGAAAACAAAATTTACTATTCCCAGCATAAAAATGAATGTTTAATATTACTGTGTAGATTTATGGCAGAGATAATTACTATTCCAACTATAAAATGGCATTTTCTGTACATGTATTTACGAGAGACAGAGTTGTTATTAGAAGTATATGTCTGCCTTCTACTGATAAACCTTAGTTTCCCCAGAGAAAAATATCAAGATACGAAGGTTTTGGTTAGAAGTTAAGAGAGGGAAAAATCATTCTGAAGTATAATCTGTTTTTGTATTATTAGGCCTTTGAAGATTTATGTTTTTAGAGAGACAAAAGGCCCAGATTATAAAATTTTGGTTAAAGGTAAAAAACATAGTAGGGCCCAGTGGCTGTGGTGGAGTGGTTTAGCATAATGGACTATCGATTAGAAAGTTGTGGGTTTGAACCTCATTAGTCCTATCAAAATCATTGTGGGAATTTTAGCTCCCACTGGCTCCTGCACAGGTTTGAAGTGATACAGGCTTATTTGGAAACACTAGTCTCACGGATCCACTCACGGATGCGTCAGTGACGGTGTTGCTCAAATGTCTTGACCAACATCGCAGTTGTCTGTATCTTTCTGGTTGATGGCAGAACAGATCATGAAAGGAAGTGTGGAGTACAGTCCTCACGCGTTCTCAATCCAGAATGAAAGTCTATGGCATCATGATTATCATCTCCATCATTATTTTTATCGTCATGACATTGTGAAAATTGTTCAATCTTTTGTCCCCCTCCCATAGGTATGCCGGTGGGTTTTTCAGTATAAATAGTATCCCCACCTTCTATTATTCTCTTTGTTTCTGCCCGGGTCCTTTGGTTTCCGTCAATAAAAATTATTCTTCATTGCTGGTCCATTCACCTGTATGTGTTAGTCTATCGTACTTTTTCTCAGGAAATGTGATATGCAGAAGCAATTTTAGGTCATTTAGGCTCGTTTTCATATATGTTTTGGTTTGTTTGAAATTTGTATTCAGGTATGTTTTTTTTAATCCCCTGTATTATAAATTGGACGGAGTGGTCAACAGCAGGAGTGTCTCCTTTGATTATGTACACGAATGCATTGATCTGTGTACGTAAGTTTTGTTTGTTTTTCTTTTTTTTTTTCCTGTTGAACTGTTGTGCATGAAATGGTTGTGGCCTCGATGTGGGTCTACGCAGTTGGCTAGGTTTTAAACAAAAATAACTGTAAGGTTCTGTTGGCCATTAAAGTGTGAGGGAAATGGGACAGAAAAATGTGAGCACAAGTGAAGCTGCCGAAGTGCGACGATCCTTAAAACAAAGCACAAAAACAACACAAAAGTAAACGTAAAACACAGTAAACAAAATAAACAGTTGGTTTGGTGGTTTACATGCTACAGAATAGAAACATTGTATTGATAAAAAGCCTCTTCTATATGAATAGAATATATAGATTTTTTTTTAGACAGGAAGGAAGGACCTTGCTTATTAAATTTTTGATCAGAGGTCGATCAAAATCCTGTTCAAGTTAATTGTCTCTGTGCGTGCGCTGGCACAGGTAAAGACCTTGCGTTATCTCTTTTGTCAGACTCCAGTTTTTATTTCCTATTAAATTGGAATTTTCTGAAAGGTTTTGCCAGGGAAAAGATGGAACCAGTGAAGCTTTAGGTTAGCGATAAAAAAGCATGTTCAACGTAATTGATTCTCTGCGTCTGTACAAAAATCTCGTTTCATCTTTTATTTTTTTATATGAAGATTTTGTTCCCGGTTCAGTTTGATTTTATATTGGTTTTAGAAAAGAAATATAGATATGTAGCCTATGAAGCTGGTGGATAGAGGTTTTGAACAAAAAATCATACTCGGCTTAATTGTTCCCGCGTGATATTATTTTGCGCAGACAACTTATTTTGTTTTCTTTTGTCACATTGCGTTTTCCTTCGCCGTTACAGTGGAGGCGCCGGGGGCTCTTCCAGTATAAATGGTATCCCCACCTTCTTAAAATGCTGTGCTAGAAATTTCCTATTTTCTCTCAGCCTCTTTGTTTCTACCTTCCTCGTTTGTTCTGTCATCTCTTCCCATCATTTTCTGCCTGGCTGGTCCATTTACCTCTGTGGTTTGCAACGTCTAACATACTTTACATTAGAATTGTTGATAATTGGATAATGTATTAAAGGCATTTTTAGTTCTAGGGACCTGTGACGGGCAGAAGCAATTTTAGGCAATTTAGGTAAGTTTTTACATATATTTTGGTATATTCAGTTATGTTTATGCATTTGCATTGTTGTTGTTGTTTTTATCCCTGGTGATCTATTGGGTAGAATGGTCAAAGCCAGGTGCATATCTTCGATTATGTGTACAAATACAATAGACATGTGTATTTGATTTTCTTTTCTATGGGTTTTTTTTTTTTCGTCGGGGTGATCAATGTGCTGTGTGAGTTTTGAAATGGTTAATAACTTTGATGTAGCTGTAAGCAGTCGGCTGGGCGTTGAACAGTGATAGTAATGATTATAATGTCACATTGACGTGTTTGTTCCCTATGAGATTTGTGTGTTTTGTAGGTTTTAAGTTAATTTAACCAAGAAATGACCAAGTTGAAGTCTTTGGATAGTGATGAAAAGCATGGTCATCTTTTTCTTTCTGTGCCTATACTGGCACACTACAAAGATCTTGTTTTATCTTTGTTGTTGTGCTGATGTTTATGTTCCGGAGATTTTTTTTTTTTTTTGCAAACGGAGACATCCACCTTTTGTTATTTTTGGTTGCATGTAAAAGTTCAATACATTCAGCTTAATTCTTCTTACGCGTGCATTATTTCAGTGCATAGACCTCGTTTTATCCTCTTTTCGTTCCATGTTTAAGTGGATTTGTTCTGTAGAGAAATGACGTGACTTCAATTAGTTCAAAAGCTTTTTCGTATGTTTGCACTCGGCTTAAATGTTCAACTGTCTCTGTGCATTATTACTTCAACACTGACCAACAGCATCGCTTGATCTTCTTTGTCATGCCAACAATTTTGTCCCCGTAAAAGTGTTTCTTTTCTGTAGGTTTTACAAGACAAAACGTAAATTGGACATAAAGGTTAAAAGCATATTAAGTATGATCGTTGAGCTGTGCGTGCCTTGGCACAGTGCAACGACCTTACGTTATCTCCTTTGTCAGATTGATATTCAGTTTTCATTTCCTATGAGATTGAATTTTTTACTGTAGACTTTACAAAAGAATAACTTGTGCAGCTTTTCGTTAGGATAAAAAAGCATACTAGCACTCACCTTAACTGTTCTTCTGCATTAACGATTATGCCATTGTATAACACCATCACTTGTTATCCTACTTTAGCTTTTTTTTTAGCAGGTTTTACAAGGTAAGGCATAAATTAGAGATTAAAATGATACTCAGATGTATGCATTGTTAGAGCATAAATACTGACTGTATGTCCTTTGCCAGAGTCAATTCTTTTTTTCCTTATTAAACTTTTCTGTGAGTTTTGCAAGAGAGAAAGGTGATGAATTCAGTGAAGCTTTTGGTTAGAGATGAAAAACACGTTCGGTTTAATTATTTTTATACACGTTTTTACAGAGTGCAGAGATCTTGTATTTTGTGTCGGGCATTTTTCGTATCCTGTAAACTGTTTTTGTTTGTTTGTTTGTTTGTTTTTTGCAGGTTTTGTGAGAGATAATGTATAACTAATGAATCATTCGATAAGACATAACAATATACTACTAGTACTCAGTTGTATGCATTATTGTTTTATCGCAGCACAAAACCATCAGTCATATTTTCCTGTCCCGTTTTCTACGGCACAGTAATGGCCACAGAATCGGAGACAATGTTCACAGTGCTGTGATGATGATGATGATGATGTGATGATGGAGATGGTATTATGATGTTATGGACTCCCTTTCTGGACTAGACTGCGCGACAATGTTTTACTTAATACATATTTATCCATATCTGAATTTTTGTCAGGCTTAGCTTTTTCCGCAACTAGGCTTGATATTGGCGTAGTTTTTACAGTAGAAGCTCGTCCATCTTATGAAATGTCTGGTTGGAGATAAAAAATTATGTTCAAGTCAGTTGTTTCTCTGTGTGCGTTGGCACAGTGCAAAGATCTCATTTCCTCTTTTTTGTTTATATTAGAGTGCAAAGATTTCGTTTTCTTTGTGATATCGAAGGTTTTGTTTCCGAGTCAGAGTCAATTTTTCTGCCAGTTTGACAGAAGTAAAAACGACAATAACAAACTGTGACATAGAATCTTTCGGTCATAGATAAACAGACACTTAATCACTTATGTGGATTATTATTTTGTTATTGTGAAAACAGAATATCATCTCAACTTTGTCAGACTCAAGTTTTATTTCCCTGTTCAGGTTCTCTGCAGGCTCACCATTTAGCTAAGAATGATTTCGTTTATTGACATGCATTTCATTCACGCATGTCGCCCCCCCTCCTCCTCCACACTCCGACCCCACTTTCACCCCTCTGTATTGTTTCTTATATGCTTGTATGTCTGGCTGTTTCTTTCTCTTTCTGACATTACATATTCGGTAAGTCTTGTCATTGGATGGCTTATGGAAACACGAAATATTGCTTAGTATGCAAGCAACAGCAATTTTGAAAACATGGCTTTAAGCTCATAACTGCTGCCGTCGGAAAATAGAATGTCATTATCAACGTCAGTATCTCTATCTCTTGTCTCTGTGTCTGTCTGTCTGTCTGTCTGTTTCTCACTCTCTCACTGTGTGTGTGTGTGTGTGTGTGTGTGTGTGTGTGTGTGTGTGTGTGTGTGTGTGTGTGTGTGTGTGTGTGTGTGTGTGTGTGTGTGTGCATGCGCGCTCTTATATGCTCACTCGATGTTGCATGTATGACGCACGCACACATGAACATGCTATCGATTATTATCTTTTTTTGTATGTGAAATATGAGGCTGTTTATTACTTTGAGCACGAAGCATGGCTCTATTGGATAATATTCCATTATGTGTTTTTTTCCTGTGTGTGAAGCAGTTCCGTTCCTGCCAAGCTGGAGACTGTCTTTCACTGTTGTTAAACCACACACAGTCCTCCAGTGTTCACAGACCAGCACTAACACACTCTATTGTTGTTAAAACAAATGGCCAGATGTTATTGACAATCTGTTGTAACAATCCCCCCCCCCCCACCCCCCCCCCCACCCCAGGAGGATGCCGCGGGTTCTTTCAGTATAAATAGTATCACCATCTGCTGGAAATTCTGTGCTAGAAATTTCCTCTTTTCTGTCATTCTTTTTATTTCTGCCTTGTTCCCTTTCTTTCTGTCATTTTTTCCCTATCATTTTCTGCCTTGCTGATCCATTCACTTGTACGTGTTCTATAACGACTTACTCTCTCTACAGATTGATAATTGAATAATGTATCAGTTGCATTTAGAAGTGTGTGCAGGAGCAGTTTTAGGTAATATAGGCCCATTTTCATGTATATTTTAGGTATTATAGGCCCATTTTCGTGTATACTTTAAGTGTCCTTAGTTATGTTTGTATATTTGTATTCATTTTTTTTAAATCCCCTGATTATGAATTGGACGGAGTGGTTAGCGCCATGGGCGTATCCTTAGATTCTATGCGCGAATGCATTAATATGTGTACTTAAATTTCTTTTCCAGGTGTTTTTTTTTCTCCTTCTTTAGTGAGGTATGGTGTACATTTTAAGAGGGTTATAGCACTGATATGGCTTTGTGCAGTCGGCTGGGCTTTAAACAACGACAACAACAGTAACTGTTGTTGTTAAGCAACACTCTACTCCTGTTAAGCAACACTGTTATTGTGGAAAAACAGTGTATTGTTGTGAGAAAGCCTTGTATCGACTATGGGATAATACTGACAATAGCCTCACCGGTCCTGGACGATCCGCTCTTGTTCGGTGTTAGTTTTTGTCTGAGTTTCTGTCTGCAGTGCTCGGGTGACTCCGTAAGCGCTGACATTACAAATAACATATGATGGGAAGGCCTAAAATAGTCATGGTAATGACCCCGGCCTGCAACTTAAGTCTACAGTAGTTTTTGAGTTTGTTCAAGAGGAATCCATAGCGCACGGACAGTTCCACATGCGCTCCGCTCAATTCTACCAGCAATTATCTGACAGACTTTCCGAGCCTGTGCAAAACGCTATGCGCTGGCAAGGTCTTGACTCTACAAAAACAAAGCAACCATAGCCAATGTCCAACCAACCAACCAACAGCCAATGTCCAACCAACCAACTAACAGCCAATGTCCAACCAACCAACCAACAGCCAATGTCCAACCAACCAACCAACAGCCAATGTCCAACCAACCAACTAACAGCCAATGTCCAACCAACCAACAACAGCCAATGTCCAACCAACCAACCAACAGCCAATGTCCAACCAACCAACAGCCAATGTCCAACCAACCAACCAACAGCCAATGTCCAACCAACCAACAGCCAATGTCCAACCAACCAACTAACAGCCAATGTCCAACCAACCAACCAACAGCCAATGTCCAACCAACCAACAGCCAATGTCCAACCAACCAACTAACAGCCAATGTCCAACCAACCAACCAACAGCCAATGTCCAACCAACCAACAGCCAATGTCCAACCAACCAACTAACAGCCAATGTCCAACCAACCAACCAACAGCCAATGTCCAACCAACCAACCAACAGCCAATGTCCAACCAACCAACTAACAGCCAATGTCCAACCAACCAATAGCCAATGTCCAACCAACCCAACAGCCAATGTCCAACCAACCAACAGCCAATGTCAACCAACCAACAGCCAATGTCCAACCAACCAACCAACAGCCAATGTCCAACCAACCAACAGCCAATGTCCAACCAACCAACCAACAGCCAATGTCCAACCAACCAACAGCCAATGTCCAACCAACCAACAGCCAATGTCCAACCAACCAACCAACAGCCAATGTCCAACCAACCAACAGCCAATGTCCAACCAACCAACCAACAGCCAATGTCCAACCAACCAACCAACAGCCAATGTCCAACCAACCAACAGCCAATGTCCAACCAACCAACCAACAGCCAATGTCCAACCAACCAACAGCCAATGTCCAACCAACCAACCAACAGCCAATGTCCAACCAACCAACCAACAGCCAATGTCCAACCAACCAACCAACAGCCAATGTCCAACCAACCAACAGCCAATGTCCAACCAACCAACAGCCAATGTTCAACCAACCAACAGCCAATGTCCAACCAACCAACAGCCAATGTCCAACCAACCAACCAACAGCCAATGTCCAACCAACCAACCAACAGCCAATGTCCAACCAACCAACAGCCAATGTCCAACCAACCAACAGCCAAACAACCGTTCAACGAACCAACCCAACCGTCGAGCAAATAAATGAGCAAGCGGGCAAACAAACCGACAAACGAGCAAAGCTTGAAACAGCTAACAATCGAACAGACAAAGAAAACCAGCCAACCGACCGATCAACTAACCAACCAAAAAAAGTGCACTAAACAGACGCATATATACACAAACAAGAACACACGTACACACGTACGCACACACTCACTCACTCTCTCTCTGTGTCTGTCTGTCTGTCTGTCTCTGTCTGTCTGTTTCTGTCTGTCTGTCTGTCTGTCTCTCTCTCTCTCTAAAACAAAGAGCTGTTCACTGGCCATGTCTTGAAGCTTTGTATAACATATGCATTCTTCTATACTGTATCGGAGTACTTGTTTGTCATGTGATGTGATTACACAGGCAGTTTACTGAAAACGAACACCCGGGAAAACAGCATATGATTGCCTTAACAGTGGGGTGAAAACAACCAAAGACAAACGCCTACCCCCATCCCCTTAAAGAAAAAAGCTATTCATCGGAAGCCCAGTTGTACATCCAGAATTTCTTGCCAGAACGGTGCATGTACCTTCTTCATTCCTTTCATGATACACCGTTCTGGCTGTTGGTCCTTGATATTCGACATGGGTGTTCAGTCCGCAGAGAAGAAATCAAATGAACACGGGGTTCTCCTTCTTCGACAGTCTTGTTTGTTTGTATTTGTGTTTTGTTTTAATATATGTAATTAAAACTATTTCTTTTCAATATCTAGTGTTAGTGTGTGTGTGTGTAGGTGTGTGGTGTGTGTGTGTGTGTGTGTGTGTGTGTGTGTGTGTGTGTGTGTGTGTGTGTGTGTGTGTGTGTGTGTGTGTGTGTGTGTTATAGCTTTCACGGCGCATCCGACCTGCTGTTGAATGCGTTAACATCTACAACACAGTGAGACTTGTGCTTATGACTTTTCTAAGTCTGATCGTGTTACAAGTGTGTGTGTGTGTGTGTGTGTGTGTGTGTGTGTGTGTGTGTGTGTGTGGTGTGTGTGTGTGTGTGTGTGTGTGTGTGTGTGTGTTGTGTAACCTCTCTCTCTCTCTCTCTCTCTCTCTCTCTCTCTCCCCAGAGAGAGATTTTCATACTCGTTTAAGACGATTTTTTTTATGTCATCGTGACTAATGTTTCTGATACATAATTTTTGACTTGATCATATTGACAGAAACTTATCTGTTGTTCTTTCTGAACTGTCTATACCTGCTGTATTACTGTATGCGTACGTTTCCTACTGTGGTCACTTTGTGAAGTGTAATAGTGGTCCTTTACTATGTAAAGGGCAACTGAGCATGCTTTAGACATGGACCATATGATGAAATTATTATTGAAATTATACATATGTAATAATCTGCTTGCTTTTTTATACCTTGTGTCATAGACTTGAAAAAATAACACGTAGATTCTGTAGGTAATGTGATTATTGAATCTATTTACGCAAACAGTTAGGTAAACTTCGAGCTTCCAACGAAAAGGTTGTGGATTTGATCCACCAGGTGGTTAAACACAGGAGATCCCCCCCCCCCCCATCCCCCAGGTCAACACGAATGCACATGTACCAGTGCATAAACCACCTTCGTGTGTATATCGGAAATCTGCACTGTAAAGGTCCCGCAGGTCATGTCAGTGGCTGGCTTATGGAAACATGAAAACATCCAACATGTTCATCCACCAGAGATGTCGACTGTACAACAACACAGTGGATCGTGGTCAGCTACCTAACAGCTTGAATTTTCCGTGCTGCACAAAAACATCTGTTTATGTGTAATGCGCATTAAGTCCAATTGAATTTGGAGAACAGAGCTATACAACGATTTACAATAATTCATTGGAATATGTAATGTATGCCCTGCCTAGGTTCACGGACTATTCAAAATGTTATGCACCTTAATTTTATTTGAAAAAAGCATAGCAGAAATGACAACACTAAGCAACCACCACCGCCAGAGACATAACCCTGACTACACACATACAGTAAACATATCTTGGAAGATTTAACCCTTTGACTCCTGCACCCACACTGTCCACCAGCATTCTGTATTGTCAATCATTCTAAGACAGCAGAAACTTAACCTTGACTCCCTCACCCTATCCATCTGCTTCCTAAGCTGGTGAATAGGGTGAGGGAATCAAAGGGTAAAGGTTTTGCAGTTGGTGTGTAGGGTGCAGGAGTTAAAGGGTTAACCTACTCTTTCTATTTTTTTATCGCTCTGTTTTCCATTCTTTCATTCTTTGTGTTTGATTTATGTGATGCATTTCTATAGCCAACACGTTTTAAGCCCAGGTGTAATCAATACAACACGACTGCAATTGCGCAGAGCAGACAAAGGGATTTCACAGGATTCTAAACCACTTCCCACACGTGCAGATGCCAAGGGTTCAAAAATCAAACTGTGGTCTCTCGACAGCTGGCTACCAACTGGTGAAGGAAGAACCAGACAGACAAGCCATACTGTTCATTATCCGTATTGTTTCAGTTTCAGTTTCAGTTTCTCAAGACGACGTTTCCACGCTCGGAACGAATTCCATATGCACTAACGTCACAGGTGCTATGTGTATGGTGATCATGACATAAGCCCAAAGCCTACAGATAAACCATGAGCTGGGGTCCTGAGGCCCCTACCTAACCTGTCTTTCACTTAGCTATATTTTTAATACTAGTATTGTATCAGCCTATCATTGGAACAATCTTAGTTATATGTAAATGACATGTTTTGGTGCTCGTTTACACGTTTTGGATGATAATATTGTTGATAATATTTTTATTTTATGTACAGCGTTGTTTGCCAGAGTCTGTTGGACTTGGGACACATTACACACGGAGTTTTTAGTGGACCACAGAGAAAGTAAAATCTGTAAGGCGAGCCGGTCCATATTCCACTGTGTTGTTTCACAATACACGCTTTTGACATTTGCTCAGAACAGAAGTGTATGAATCTTTCAACAAACCATTACTTTGTCATCTCAAACTTGATTGAAATCAGCTCATAAATAACCGATAGCTGTTAATTGATTACTTTTACATATTCAACTACAGTGATAGAAATGATACTTTATGCTGTGTAAAATAATCATTCAGTTTGTTGATTTATCTACAAGGTTTCACTTTCACTTTCTGGACCAATCCAGTCTGTATAGTATTATCAGCGCTATTTTCCAAACTTACTTAGATTCACCGCGCTTTATACATAATCAGACATTTTATTGCAGCAGTGTTAACTGGAGCTGTTAAGCAAGCTAACAATGTTCCACTACGTTGTTTGCACAGTGGCATCTTTGGTGAGCATGGATGCAGGATGTTTTCATTCATGTCTCCATAAACTACCAGACACTAATGACTTGCATGTTCTTTTAACGTGCGTATTTGATGTTCTGTAAACATATTCACGCGAAGGGGGCTGATGTATTCTGTATTACTAAAATAATACATGACTTACATGATCTTTAACGTGCATGTTTGATGATCTGTAAACTACACGAAGGGTTTTAAGCACTTACATTACTGAAACACCCCAGTCATATATACATACATATATATATATGTACATATGCATTACATATACATTATATAAGTTATATATATATGTTATATATATATTATATATCACACATGTAATACACACAAAACACACACACACACACACACACACACATATATATATATATATAATATATATATATATATAATATATATGTATGTACCCCACCTCGAGCCATATTTACAGGACTTTCGAACCAGACTTAGTAAAATCAATACGAAAACAGCTCATAAATCTTTGCTGATACATTTTTGTCTTCACAAACACACCGTCACAGAGACAGACCCATGTAGCCAGCCTCCCTGTCAGTCGATACCAAATAATCCCCTTAAAAACGAGAGTTGAAAAATCCGGGGCAGTGATCGTATTGATCATGTTACATGAAGCATTGGCGATAGGAGGTTGAGAACACACACGTGCCTCCATCTGCCATGTTGCAGCCGTCACTGAAGGAGAGAGGAATAACACAGAGAGAGAGACAGACAGACAACAGACAGACACAGACACACACACACACACACACACACACACACACACACACACACACACACACACACACACACACACACAAGAGACACAGACAAGAGACGAGAGAGAGAGAGAGAGAGAGAGTCCAAATCTTAATGGATTTAGGCCAACAAGAGATAGTGAGAAATGAGATGAAATGAAACTCTATTCCAACTAAATACTATTTTAGATATTAGCACATCGGCTAACTTACGCAAGGAGAAGCTGCTAATCTACTTTACATAAAGAACAGAAAACAGGATACGGCAAAAATAGAGATTAAAAGAATAAGTACAACAACAACGACAAGGAAAAAAGAAAGAATGGAAATAAAGAATGGGGGGGGGGGGGAGGGTGTGTGTGTGTGCTGTGCTCGACGTTTACTTTATATATATATCCTGGCGTCAAATCATGCCCGAGAGAAACGGACACCTGCAGGGTCGGGCAGGATTTTCGAGCAACACTGTGAGTGACGCATTTGGAAAGTGGATGAGACTCGACAGACGGGGTCTCAATCTTCCCAATGAGCCCATAGCGCAGTCAGCACTGTGTGGGAACTTTGAAAAAAAAAATTAGAGAAGAGATGGGATTCGAACACACAACCTTCCAGTCATTGGTCCATTGCGATAATCACTGCACCGCGGCGACTGGTCCTCTCTCTCTTCTGTGTCTGTGTTGTGTCTGTCTGTCTGTCTGTCTGTTTGTCTCTCTCTCACTCTCTCTCTCATGTCTCTGTCCTCTGTCTCTCTTTCTCTTGTCTCTCTCTGTCTCTTTCTCTGTCTCTTTCTCTGTCTCTTGTCTGTCTCTGCCTGTCTGTGTCTCTCTTCCCCTCCCTCCCTCCCTCCCTCCGTCTGCTCTCTCTCTCTCTCTCTCTTTCTCTCCCCCTCCCCACACACACACTTAAACAGAAAAGAAAGATGCTTTCTGAACACCAAGCTTTTCTCCAAGCAATGATCACGAAACTGTCGTCTTTATAACAAGCTTTCCGATTTTTTTTTCAAAGATCCCCAAATGTATCAAGTGAAATTCGCTCGTAAAGAAGATTTTGGACTGAGAGCAGGATAAGAATTTTCTTATAACCAAGCTATTTTTCTTTTGTGCTGGTCTCTCTCTGTATATTCACCCCTGTTTTTTTTTCCTGTTCGTATTCTTTGTAATTTCTTTATCTTTCTTTTCTTTTCTTTTCCTTTCCCTTTAATTCTTTCTCTCTCTCCCTCCCTCCCTCCCTCCCTCCCCTTTATTTTATTTTATTTTATTTCATTTATTTTATTTTTATTTTATTTTATTTTTTATTTCTATTTTATTTATCTTATATTATTTTTTTTTATATATATGTAAAATTTCCCCTCATATTATGAGAAGGGGATTCTTTTGTATCGACTGGAGCGAGGTGTGTGAGTGTGTGTGTGTTGTGTGTTGTGTGGTGTGTGGTGTGTGTGTGTTTTGTGTGTGTGTGTGTGTGTGTGTGTGTGTGTGTGTGTGTGGGGTGTGTGCGCGCGTGTGTGTGTGGACAGAAATTTGTTTGCAAGATTTTCAAAAGTTTCCTGTTTTTGTATGCGGTGTTCACCAATTCTGTGTTACAGATGCTGACTTTTGAGGACTCGCGAACGCATAAACTGAGCTAGAGGTCATTGCACCGAAGTGTCTGACGACAGTTATCACATTAATTCATGACGGTTAAAAACAGCTTATTCTCAGTAACTTCTAACGATATTTAAAAACAGCTTTTACTGTTGTGACAGTCTACCCCTATCCTCCGTCTTATCTAATGCTTCTAAAAGTCATTGTGACCTTGAACAAAATAAATGTTTTTCTGTTTGAGTGGCTTCGACAGTTTGTTACTTTTTTCCTTTATGTGTTCTTTTGTTTTTTCTTTCTTTTTATGGCAATGTAGATACATCGTTATGGAACCCCCCCCCCCCCCCCCCCCCCCGTGGGGATGCCGGGGACTCTTTCGGTATAAAGAGTATCCCCACCTTCTGGAAACTCTGTGATGGAAATTTCCTCTTTTCTGGTAGTCTTTTTGTTTCTGCCCTTGTTCCTCTGCTTTCTGACATTTCTATCATTTTCTGTCTTGCTGGTCCATTCACCTGTAGGTGTTCGATAAAGTGTTACGTACTTTTTCTTAGGATTGATAAACGGATACATGTATTAAGTGCAGTTTTGGCTCTAGTGAGGCAAGATATGCGGAAGCTATTTTAGGTAATTTAGGCCAGTTTGTATATGCTTTGGTGTCCTTTGGTACGCTTAAATTTTTTTAACATGTGTTTTTTAAATCCCTTGTGTGATAAATTGGACGGAGTTGTCAACGCCAAGGGCATCTCTCCTTAGGTTATGTGCATTGACATGTGTACTTAATTTTCTTTCTTTTTTTTTCCTATTAAAGTTTTGTATGTTTTGAGGCTGTTATATCCCTGATATGGGTCCACGCAGACGGCTGGGCTTTAAATGATAATAACAATCGTGTATGAAATGGTCTAGACAGAACCCCAGTCACACCTGTTAGCTCATTTGATTAGAACACCGTATTTGTAACATGGAACCGACCCGTCCTTCTCCCCTACACCCTGTAGTGGGGATGCGGGGGATCTTTCAGGTCGAATAGTATGCAAGCCTTCTGTCTAGTCTGTGCTAGAAATTCCCTCTTAGCTAACAGTCTCTGTTGTTTTTTCTTTTTTCCTTTGTCATATTTTCCCTTCTAATTTTCCGTTATACCTTCCATTAGGAATGATGATTGAGTGCTTATAAATTAATTGCAGTTTTTGCTCTAAGGAAGTGTGAATTGCTTAGTGGTAATTTCAGGTACTGTAGAGCAGTATTTATGTATGTTTTTGTCTTCTTACTTATTGTATGCATTTATGTTCAGGTTTATTTTGTAATCTGTGGTGATATATCGAGAGGAATGACCAGCCTCAGGGGTATATCGTCAGATGATTTGCGTATATGCCGTGATCATATGTGTACTTAATTCTCTTTTCCAGGATTTGGTTTCCCAGGGTCACTGATGCGTTTTGTTTGAAATGAGCAGTCGGCTGGGCTTTAACCCTTTGTCTCCCGCACCCTGTCCACCAGCATCCTGCATTGTCAACCATCTTAGCAAAGCAAAAACTTATCCCTTTGATTCCCTCACCCTATCCACCAGCTTCCTGAAGGAAGCTGGTGGATAGTGTGAAGGAGTCAAAGGGTTAAGTTTTTGCAATTGGTGGATAGTATACGGGAGTCAAAGGGTTAAACATTGATAACATTTGCAATGTGGAGGTCATGCTTTCGATATTTTGCCCCTGCACTTCCCTCCCCACATGTTCCAAATTTATAACCACAAGTTAGACAAAAGTTCAAGACGTTGTAAGAGCGGAGACACAGTACTGAAAAAACTGAGACTGAAATTATGAATCATTCTTTCATTTTAAATTCTGTAGACAAAAAATTCCGAATTTTGCTCTTATTTTAAATCTGTAGACAGACAATCTTTTTGGTTTTACATTTTTATACAGTGGAAGAATATAAACTTCTTTAATTTTCTAACCAAAGGAAAAAAATCTTAAAAGTGTAGGAAGAGGATATCTCCTGTTTGGTCTCTGTGGATTTTTCCATTTTGCGTTTTTGTTTCGTTTGCTAGCTTTTCAACAACTTTCAGATTTCTCTCTCTCTCTCTCTCTCTCTCTCTCTCTCTCTCTCTCTCTCTCTCTCTCTCTCTCTCTCTCTCTCTCTCTCTCTCTCTCTCTCCTCTCTCTTTCACTCTCCCTTCCTCACTCTCTTCCTCCCTCCTTCTCCGTCTTCCCCCCCCCTCTCTCTCTCTTCCCCCCCTCTCTCTCTTCCCCCCCCCCTCTCTCTCTGTCGGGAAAAGTTGAGGTCTCTGCCACCTCGCTCCCCTACGACCTCAGTGTTATGGAACTATCTAGGTAGGACGTCAGGACCTGGCCAGTTCATGGGTTTATCTGCAGACTTAAGGCTTGTGTCGTGATCATTCTGGATCTTCTCCATCACATGGCACCTGTGACGATAGTGATATGGAATTCGTTCCGAGCGCGGAGACGTCATCTTATGAAAATGAAATTGAAAGTGCATGCGTGCGTGTGTGTGTGTATGTGTGTATGTGTGTATGTGTGTGTGTGTGTGTTTTGTGTGTGTGTGTGTGTTTTTGTGTGTGTGTGTGTTGTGTTTGTGTGTGTGTGTGTGTGTGTGTGTGTGTGTGTGTGTGTGTGTGTGTGTGTGTGTGTGTGTGTGTGTGTGTGACTGACTAGCATATATTAGCAAGATTATTACAGCTGTTTCTCGATGGAATTTCTCCAGGATTTGGTCAAACGTGGAGACTGTTAAGGACTCGCAGGAACAGTCAACACCAGGCGCATGTTAAATTATGTACACGAATGCATTAGTGTGTGTACTTCATTTTATTTCTGTAATTTCTTTTTTCAGTGTGGTATTGTGTGTGTTTTGAGATCATTATAGCCCTGATATGACTCTGCCCAGTCGGCTGGGCCTTAAACAACGAGAACAACGAGGAATTGCGAATGCTTATGTTCGGAGGACAAGATATCGAGATTAAGCTCACATAAAC
>JAPXFY010000026.1:49472745-49500245 GCA_030674185.1 Monoplex corrugatus
CAGACAGAGAAAAGAAAGACAAGGCAGACAGAGAAAAAGAAAGACGGCAGACAGAGAAAGACAGAGAAAATGGGAGGCATGAATTGAGCGCTTTGGTGAAAAAAAATCGATTTTACTTTTTGGGAGAAAGAGACAGATACGCAATGTGTTGTCAAGTCTCAGTCGTGAAGAGGACTGGTGTGATATTACTCGTTCCCCACTTTGTCTGCCGTCTTTCTTTTTCTCTGTCTTTCTCTGTCTGCCGTCTTTCTTTTTCTCTGTCTTTCTCTGTCTGCCGTCTTTCTTTTTCTCTGTCTTTCTCTGTCTACCGTCTTTCTTTTTCTCTGTCTTTCTCTGTCTGCCGTCTTTCTTTTTCTCTGTCTTTCTCTGTCTGCCGTCTTTCTTTTTCTCTGTCTTTCTCTGTCTGCCGTCTTTCTTTTTCTCTGTCTTTCTCTGTTCTGCCGTCTTTCTTTTTCTCTGTCTGCCTTTGTCTTTCTTTTTCTCTGTCTGCCTTTGTCTGCCTGTCTTTCTTTTTCTCTGTCTGCCTGTCTTTCTTTTTCTCTTCTGTCTGCTTTGTCTGCCTGTCTTTCTTTTTCTCTGTCTGCCTCTGTCTGCCCGTCTTTCTTTTTCTCTGTCTGCCTCTGTCTGCCGTCTTTCTTTTTCTCTGTCTGCCTTGTCTGCCGTCTTTCTTTTTCTCTGTCTGCCTTGTCTTTCTTTTTCTCTGTCTGCCTTTGTCTTTCTTTTTCTCTGTCTGCCTTTGTCTTTCTTTTTCTCTGTCTGCCTCTGTCTTTCTTTTTCTCTGTCTGCCTTTGTGCTTTCTTTTTCTCTGTCTGCCTGTGTCTTTCTTTTTCTCTGTCTGCCTGTGTCTTTCTTTTTCTCTGTCTGCCTTGTCTTTCTTTTTCTCTGTCTGCCTCTGTCTTTCTTTTTCTCTGTCTGCCTCTGTCTTTCTTTTTCTCTGTCTGCCTTTGTCTTTCTTTTTCTCTGTCTGCCTCTGTCTTTCTTTTTCTCTGTCTGCCTTTGTCTTTCTTTTTCTCTGTCTGTCTTGTCTTTCTTTTTCTCTGTCTGCCTTGTCTTTCTTTTTCTCTGTCTGCCTTGTTCTTTTTCTCTGTCTGCCTTTGTCTTTCTTTTTCTCTGTCTGCCTTGTCTTTCTTTTTCTCTGTCTGCCTCTGTCTTTCTTTTTCTCTGTCTGCCTCTGTCTTTCTTTTTCTCTGTCTGCCTTTGTCTTTCTTTTTCTCTGTCTGCCTTTGTCTTTCTTTTTCTCTGTCTGCCTTGTCTTTCTTTTTCTCTGTCTGCCTTGTCTTTCTTTTTCTCTGTCTGCCTCTGTCTTTCTTTTTCTCTGTCTGCTGTTCTTTCTTTTTCTCTGTCTGCCTTTGTCTTTCTTTTTCTCTGTCTGCCTTTGTCTTTCTTTTTCTCTGTCTGCCTTTGTCTTTCTTTTTCTCTGTCTGCCTTTGTCTTTCTTTTTCTCTGTCTGCCTGTTCTTTCTTTTTCTCTGTCTGTCTCTGTCTTTCTTTTTCTCTGTCTGCCTGTGTTTTTTCTTTTTCTCTGTCTGTCTCTGTTCTTTCTTTTTCTCTGTCTGCCTCTGTTTTCTTTTTCTCTGTCTGCCTTGTCTCATTCTGCCCGTCTTTCTTTTTCTCTGTCTGCATGTGTCTCGCTCATTCCCTAGATTTCTGTGAAATCAGAATCTAAGATCTCGTGTGAATCTTCGTATAAACTTTTTTTTCTCTGCGACAACTTCTGCGCTACTCTCAGTGGGTGTTTCGAAACGGTTATGGCCCTGAGGCTGATATGGCTCTGCGCACTCGGCTGGGCTTGAAACAAAAATGACAATAACATAACGGGTGTTGATCCACGTCGCTTATTCCAACTCCACAACACGCCACCAACCCCATGTTCTTTCAGATTTCCACTGCTAGGAAACCCACGGGAATTAGAAATACCAGACCGTCGTGACACCACCCGCCAAAGGCGACCCTGCATTTTTCTGCAGGGTCAGTTTGGTGGCGTTTAGGAGTGTCTGTTATGATCCAGCTCAGAAAGGACACTGCCTGCTAAGTCCGCCTACCGACCAAAGTAATTGCTCAGCCACAGAGGCAGACTGAGTAAGTTCGAGCCGTATGCATTGTCTGGCAGACACCCTGAGTCCACGCAAAACCTGTGCACTGGCAAGGTCTTGAAATGGGGAAGGTTGAGTGGATAGAGTCCCATGAAAAATTGACACCACTGGAATGATGGGAACATAGATAGGCAGTCCGAACAGGCCAGTTGTTAATGTTGCCGGCTGGGATCGAACTCATGATATCAGACCTTGAGTCCGTGGCTGACTGAATAAGAGACTGCTTAGTAAGAAGAAAGAAAACAAACGAGACAGTCTTGAAGGTGGCAGACACAAGAAGATCATTAACACAGAAAATTAGGAAACGACAAGCAACATTTATAGGACATTATGAGACGAAGGGAATTAGAGCACCTGGTCACAACAGGAAAGCTAGAGGGAAAGAGAACATCAGGTAGACCCAGGGAGAAAATATTGGACGGACTTGCAGGGTGGCTGAAAACAGAGAGGTTGGGAAATGTACTTGCAGCGACAAGGGATAGATTCGTGTGGAGGGCCGTGATCGCTAACGTCATGCGGCAGGGCACATGATGATGATGACGATGATGATTATGATGATGATGGTAGCAAAAAGACTGCCATAACATCTCTCCAATGACAAGGCCCCGTAAACAGCTCACACCAAAGACCCCACCCAGCTAGAGTTCACCTCGTCTGTTTGCTTCATCTGTACAAAGACATACATCATTACTTGTCGCCCGATATAAAAACCTGTTTCTGTGCACACACTTTGATGAGACATTTATATAGGCGGTCACTTCACAATTAATTACCACCTTACCTCTTTCTCTCTGTCTGTCTGTCTGTCTCTCTCTGTCTATCTCTTCTCTCTCGTCTCACTCTCTCTCTCTCTCACTTCTCTCTCTCTCTCACTTCTCTCTCTCTCTCACTTCTCTCTCTCTCTCTGTCTCTCTCACTCTCTTCCCCCTCTCTTTCCTTCCCTCCTGTCTCTCTCTCCTCTCTCTCTCTCTCTCTCTCTCTCTCTCGTGAGATTCTGTTCTCATCTCTCGCTTATTCCGTTATCGTCTTCCATCTCCCTCTCCCCCCTTACCTCACCATCTCTCTTCCTTTCCCAATCTCCCTGCCGAAAAGAGAGAGAGAGAGAGAGATGTGTGTGTGGGGTGTGTGTGTGTGTGTGTGTGTGTGTGGTTGTTTTCTGCTGAAAATAACAGAACGTAGAACCGCCATCCGACGTAACATGCACTCTTTCGGCTACTGGAGGACACAGATTTAGTCCTTTAATCGACAGGAAGAGAATGAAACCTTAGTTGTTGGAAGGACTGGCGTGAAGTTTACTTTTAGTTAACCTTTTTGTCTGTCCCTCCCAGTCTCTGTCTGTCTGTCTGTCTGTGTGTGTGTGTCTGTCTGTTTCTCTCTCTCTCTCCTCTCTCTTCTCCTCTCCTCTCTCTCTCTCTCTTTCTCCTCGCCCCCTTCCGTTCACGTCTCTCTCTCTCTCTCTCTCTCTCTCTCTCCTCTCTCTCTCTCTCTCTCCCTCCTTCCCGTCCTTTCCACCTCCCTCCCGTCCCTTCCCGTCTCTGTCTCTGTCTGTCTGTCTGTTTCTCTCCACATACACCCCCCCCCACACACACACACACACAAACACACACGAAACAGAAGAAAAATAAATATCCCCACCCCACGAACTGACCTTTATAAATTCAGCCTCATGTATTCGGAGCTACCATGTGGAACACACTACCGAAATATGTGCGAAAATGTCTCGAGTTTTACGGTATTCGGGAAGAGGTCCATCACACAATCAGATCAATCAATAACGAACACATTTGTGTGGTGATTCAACTGCTCAGCAAAAGAAAAACTTAAATCCCATTTCTTTGAACTGACACAGACCAGAAAATACAAATAGAATTGGAACCAGTGTTTGATATATCAAAAGAATACAGCACAAATTTTAGGCCAAGTGGAAGAAGCCTTTGTCAAGCGTGTAAAAAAAGTCAGCGCACAGCACTTAGCAACTTCCCAAGCGTATTGTCTAGCAGAAATTTGGGATTTGTCTAGTGGTGTGTGTGTGTGTGTGTGTGTGTGTGTGTGTGCGTGTGTGTGTGTGTGTGTGTGTGTGTGCGTGTGTGTGTGTGTGTGTTGTGTGTGTATGTGTGTGTATGTGTGTGTGTGTGTGCGTGCGTGCGTGCGTGCGTGCGTGCGTGCGTGTGTGTGTGTGTGTGTGTGTGTGTGTGTGTGTGTGAAGTGTTGTGCATTATTCTTTTTTCTTTTGTACACGCTTGACAGAGGCCTGGTGGCCAAATTTTTCGGTCGTTTTGTTTTGTTCTATTAAATACGCGTTCCATTTCTTTTTTTTTTTCTGATAGGTATATGCTTGAACGTTGGCAGTCGCTGTGATTCAGATTTTTCAAAGTTATGATGTCAGTGATCTGTAATGTCTGCAGTGTTGCAATAGTGCTGTTGATTCATCCATAGTGTATCTGTAGCGCAGACCCTGCTTGGGTTAGGGTTTGATGAAGACAAAGGGATGTTATACATGATCTCACAACTTCGTAAATAGAATTGGTTCTTGTTCTCTTTCGTTCTTTTGAATATCATTTCTACATTTCTGACTGACTGGGTAGGTAAGATAAAAAAAAAAAACCCCACCCCAGCAACACCAAAAAATCCAAGAAACAGGCGAGCAGAGAAAAAAAAATCCTTGTGTGTTGTCATTCCAGACATGTAAGAAAGTGATTTCACGTGAGAAGCAAGATTGAGATTAAATTGACAAGTACCGCATTCACCTTTGCACTTGACGTAACTGTGATCACAGAACAACGCCTGTTACGACACGTTTTCTCACCCTAGCACAGTTTTTTGACCCGGGTGAAATCGGTGTCGAAGTTGCTGCGATCGCGACACACGACTTCTCACCCCTGCATCCTGGCGAAAAATCATGTTTGGAGTGGGCATATTGGCCAGTGAAATGTTAAAATATACACTGAAGTCGATTTTGGACAATTCTGCTATGTTTACATTCATCTATACACTTGCCTGAAAGTTTGTTTTACCAGATTTCTGACAAATCTATGATTTCCGAGGGGTGGGGTTGACGGGTATATGACGATGGCTATGTATGTCTGCCTGTCCAAACGCATCTGTATCAGTAACTAAAGAACGATTACGTGAAATTTGAACAAAAAGACACTTTATTATGATTTTTTAAAATTTATCTCAGATTGTTTTGAGAGAGAGAGAGAGAGAGAGAGAGAGAGAGAGAGAAGAGAGAGAACATTTCAGCCATGCCCATATATTAGCATGATTTTTCACTCGGTGAGAAATTGTGTCTAATGAGAAATCGTGTCGTAACAGACACCTACCGTCATTTTTCTTCACCGTGCTTCGTCCTGCACGTGACCTGCCCCTTCCAGTAAACAGTGCGCTATTTCTGTCTTGTAAACGTGTCTGTATGCTGTTTCTGTATCCTGTTGAAGATCCCAAAGAAGGAAACCAGTAGATGCCTTGTCTACGATTATTGTTAATCAAGTCTACAGGTGAGTCAGTGCATTTCTTTTTAGGGCGAGACAGATTGCTTCAACTGGTGTTTGTCACATCCAAGCTTTGTTGTTGTTCGTTCATTTTTCTTTCTTTCTTTCTTTTTTCTTTCTTTCTTTTTTTTTCTTTTTTTTTCTTCTTCTTCTTCCCCCCCTCCCCCCCCCCCCCGTTTTTTTTGGGTTTTTTTTGAGGACATGTGACGGGCGTGGTTTGATCCACTTAGACGTCTAACCTGTTGGTTAAGGGAAGAGGTTATTCTGGTCTCCCAGCCCAACATGTCTGCAGACCTGCCAGTACTTCAACCCCTTAGATCTGTATATATACGTATGCAGAATATCAGGTATGCACATTATACTTCTTCTTCTTCTCCCCCCCCCCCCCCCCAAGTTTTTTTTTTTTTTTTTTTTTCGAGGACATGTGACGGGCGTGGTTTGATCCACTTAGACGTCTAACCTGTTGGTTAAGGGAAGAGGTTATTCTGGTCTCCCAGCCCAACATGTCTGCAGACCTGCCAGTACTTCAACCCTTAGATCTGTATATATACGTATGCAGAATAT
Organism: Monoplex corrugatus; assembly: GCA_030674185.1. Classification (NCBI taxonomy): domain Eukaryota; kingdom Metazoa; phylum Mollusca; class Gastropoda; order Littorinimorpha; family Ranellidae; genus Monoplex; species Monoplex corrugatus. The sequence continues at coordinate 49,478,893 of JAPXFY010000026.1, forward strand.
CAGTATGCACATTATACGATCCTCTAAGACATATCATCGTCTGGCTTATGGAATTAGGCATGCCAGCAACGACATTTTCTTTGAAAAAGGGAAAAAGAAAAAAGAAATTTAAGTAGTCGTGTCAAAGTTTATCTCTGTACTCGTTCTGTGTGTTAATCACTCTCTCTCTCTCTCTCTCTCTCTCTCTCTCTCTCTCTCTCCACTCACTCACCACCTCTCTCTCTCCTCTCTCTCTCTCTCTCTCTCCTCTCTCTCCTCTCTCCCCCTCCTCCTTTCCCAGACACCCAATAGTCGACACGTTTGAAATATTGACTCAGATTAACGGAAATTCGAAGTACACCGATTGTCATACGAACGTGTAACAGGTTGCTGTTTGAGTTACGATTCCATATGTGAGCGGAAGTGGGTTACTGATGTAAATAACAAAATTGGGTCAGTGTGGTTTTGGGGTAGGTGAGATAACCAGGATGCAGGGTATGTCTGGGTATCATTAGGATGATTTGTGTATTCCGTAGAACATTGATGGATTGTATGTGCATAATAGGAATTTCTCACGTGCAGAGAACGACAGTTTGATGTGTATCGATCGTAGAAGCATTTGCATGGTGTCCTTGTTTATTTATCATCGAATATTAAATAGCTTAAAACTTTTCTTGGTAGATTTAGAGGTGGGATATTAGATATTTATTCATTAGTATCAAAAGAGTAGACAATTCATTATGTACTTTCTTGTCCAGTTTTAAAGAAATCGGAGAACAAGTCTCTCTCTCTCTCTCTCTCTCTCTCTCTCTCTCTCTCTCTCTCTCTCTCTCTCTCTCTCTCTCTTATGTTGTTGTGTGTGTGTGTGTGTTTCTTTAGAGTAATGTGTTTCTATAGAGTAATGTGTGTGTCGTGTGCGTGCGCCTGTTCGGGCGCCCACACATACATGTATGTTAGTGTTTATCGGTATAAAGCGTCTGTATATACATAGGTGTAATTTACGTTTATCAAAAGAATGTGTATGTAGTAGGAGTATTTATGGATGTATGTATTTGTTGCATGTATGTATTTATGTAAGTAGTTGTGTATGCATGCTAATCCCTTTGCATTTTCAGCCCAGTGAGATGGTGTGTGTGTTTTGAGTGGGTTATAGCTCAGGTACGGCTCTGTGACATCTGCTGGGTTTTTGTACACAAAAATAGTGATAATAATGATACGGTATGTGTTCTTTCATTCTTTCGTTTTAACGTCCTTTCATTGAATACGAACCAGAAAAACGTAAAAACAGAACTGAAACACGCATTTAAAATGACAAAACGACATGGGCGCAAAATTCCGGCCAATTGACCTTTGTCAAGCATATAAAAAAAAAATAAAAAAAAAAAAAAAGCACAACACTTAGCATAAAAGAAAGAAGGGGGAAAAACTCAGACATCTTCACAAAACCTAGCGTACTGTCAGGAGAAAATGGCATTGGACGGGTATGCATGTATGCATGGGTATGCATGCGTACATGCGCGTACGTACGTGTTTGAGAACATGGCACGGAATTACTTGCGGGCATCCCTGCTGAAGGAGCCCACCATCATCATCCTCCTACCGCGTTCTTCTCCCCCTCCCCGCTTTCTCCTTCTTTCTCCTGTCTGAAATTACAGAATGCAGACATCTTGCGCACGCTGTCGGCTGCTGGGGGACACGGATTTAGCCTTTTGATGGAAAAAAAAAGTCATTGATTTTTTTGAGGAGGGAGAAAGAGAGAGGGAGAGAGAGTTGGGGGGGGGAGAGAGAGTGAGGGAGGAGGAAGAGGAAAGAGAGAGAGAGTGGGGGGAGAGAGTGAGGGAGGAGGAAGAGGAAAGAGAGAGAGAGAGAGAGTGGGGGGAGAGAGAGTGAGGGAGGAGGAAGAGGAAAGAGAGAGAGAGAGAGAGTGGGGGGAGAGAGAGTGAGGGAGGAGGAAGAGGAAAGAGAGAGAGAGAGTGGGGGGGGGGAGGAGGAGAAGAAGTGAGGGAGGAGGAAGAGGAGAGAGAGAGAGAGAGTGGGGGGGGGGGAGAGAGTGAGGGAGGAGGAAGAGGAAAGAGAGAGAGAGAGAGAGAGAGGATGCAAAGTTGTACTCTCTATATTTGTGTCTGTCTCTTGACGTTATTTCATGATGTTTCATTAAATGATACCTTACTGTTGATTTCTATCATGTGTGGCTTAGACCATTGTGGACGAGGGTTATTTGTAGAATAACGTGCTATTAGATCCAAAATAAGTGCGACTGCCCGCGTCCAAGCAAACAGGGACCAGAAGTACAAGTAAACCAAAAAGAACGCGTATTCAATACAACAAGACAAGACAAGCGCAAATTTTCGGCCAACCGCGAATGCACGATCACAAACAGACACCAAAGAACGGATAACAACAGAAAGACTAAAACTTTCCTGTGGCCTCGTCCAGTGGATAAAAAGGGACCAAATGGAATGCCCGTGTTATTGTTTATCTATGACACCCGTAAAGAAACCTCTCCTCTCTTCTTCTCTTCTCTCTTCTTTTGTTCTCTGTCTGCCTGCCTGCCTCTTTCTTTCTGTCTGTCTGTCTGTCTGTCTGTCTGTCTGTTTTGTCTGTCTCTCTCTCTCTCTCTCTCTCTCTCTCTCTCTCTCTCTCTCTCTCTCTCTCTCTCTCTGCCTCCCAGTCTGGCTTATTTCTTTTTCTGTGGTCTATGTGTGTTTCCGTCTGTGTACTTTTTGTGAAGATATTCATTATTTTCTGACAGATGATCTCGAAATGTTAGGATATTTTTAGGCGCTCCTATTTTTCTCGGATGCACGTATGCACGTTTTTGAATTCACACTGTGCAGGCGGTGTGTTGCTGCAGTCTGTATACTTTGTCGTCAGTGGATGCACGTGCAGGGTATTTTCATATTTCCATAAGCCATCGGATACCGCCTTGACTCACAGGACTTTTGACGTGCATCGTCAGTGTTTTTTTTTTGTACATTTGCTCACGAAGAGGATTTAGACAATAGGAGGTCTGCTCATATGTTGACCTTGAAAACTGAGTAAAATTTCCACCCTTTACGTATCAAGTGGTAAGTACCCTGGCAGAACCAAACCCACGCGCCAGATGCTTTAGAAATGAGACATTATCGATAGGAATCACACCTGTTGGGTTAAGTAGGAATCGCCAATCCAAAACTTTTGATTGTGAACACCATCGGGCCACAAAATGTCCATTTCAGAAAAAAACATGCAGGTGGTCTTTAAGCTGGGTCGTACTGATATGAGGTGGCAAAGACTTGGTCACTTTTGGGTAACTGTTTCCACTGCACTGCCGCTTTGCCTTCCAAGCCCCCAGCGTATGGCTTTTTCTTTCTGGCTGCGTTGTTATTCTACAGCGTTTTGATGGTGTTGATCCCACGCCACTCATTCCAGCCCTAAACACACCACCAATCCCTTGTTCATTCAGCTGAAATCCCAGCTTCCTGACGTCCTTACGACTGAGAGATGCTTAGCCACCATGAGGCCACCCAACAGAGGAGACCAGCGCTGATGCCGGATCACTTTGGTAGAATTCTAACAGTGTTTGTTCTGATCCAGCGTACTAAAGATAATGTTTACCAAGCCCCTGACTGACATGTGTATAACTGGAACAATCTTTGATTACATGGACGTTGTTAGTATTATGCACTGATAGCCAAGACAGTTCCAGTGATAGACTGATACAATACTAGTAAAATGTAGGTTAGGTAAAACATAGTCTAGGTAGGGCCTCAGGACCTGGCTAAGTCATGGGTTTATGTGCAGGCTTAAGGCTTGTGCCATGATCGCCATACACATGGCACCTGTGACATAAGTGCATATGGAATTCATTCCGAGCGCGGAGACGTCATCTTTAGAAACAAACTGAAACTGACGACAATATAATAATCACTCAATAGGTGGATCCAGACCGTGTAAGAGACCTACATTAAGGAGACTATGTCCACGACCTTCCAGCGACATCTCCCATGAGCCATGTACACCAAAGACCCAAACATGAATATTAAGCTCAGGCACGGAAGCGGCAGAAGAAACCGAAACTGATGTCACCACTGGATGAGGACACGAAGGGCCACAGAATCGGGGACAGCTGTCAAAAAGCTATGTTGATTGACAGTCTCATGATAATGGGGATGATAACCATTATGCTGTGAAGTTCTAATATATTGAGACTACGTGACGGGGCTGTACTCGACACTGTCTATTATGATAGGCCTTCGGAACGGGACGAAAAACAAGTCGGACCCGTGTGCATTCTGCCAGCGCACACTTAAGATCCCACGGCAGTTGAAAATCATGAAGAGCGGGGCATTTGCCCGACTGCCCGGATATGAAATACTGGAGAGAGTGGTTCATTTCCCTGCACCCTCCCCTTGAAGGCCAGTCAGTCGTCTTGCCCTCTTGGCAAAAGAAAATTCGGTGGCACTGCACTGCTGCGACGTGTTCTTAAAGGCTGGTCAGGGCAAAAAAAAAATCCACAATATTTGCTAAAAGCTCAAACTACCCTCAGCAAGATGACAATACTGTAAACGTTCTCTCATCACATAAGTTGACGTATCACTCCCCGAACATGATGCTGAGGCGAGCAGTCTCAGAAAAAAATGCATTGGACCTACAGGGATTCGATCCCACGCCCTCCAAGTCAGAAATCATGTTTTGGACCGTTGTTGCCCTGTATAGCGGTTCTGCCCTCACGCATTGTCCGTTTAATTTCAACCACGATTACCATATTTCAGCTCTGATCTCCTTTCAGTCTGTCATTACTATTCTTTTTTCTGTTTCATTTCAGAAGCTGTCAGTTCAGGGGCAGCAACTCCAGCATCGATTCCTCCGCTGAGAGAACTGTCCTTTTCCTTTTCCAACGAGAAAGTGCCGACTCAGAGTTGCGGCAACGAGGCCCTGCCCTCCACGCCCCCTGCCGGCTACGTCCCCAGACGTCGGGCATCCATGCATGATGCCATTGACTACACCAAGATCGACACCCGCCTGTACGATAAAAAGGTAACAGTCAAGCCATTGAAACATTCTGTCCCCTACCACCTCTGTCCCTCATCCCTCTCGTTCTCTCTGTCATTCTGTTTCTCTCTGTCTGTTGTCTGTCTGTCTCGTTCTCTCTGTCATTCTGTTTCTCTCTGTCTGTCTGTCTGTTTGTCTGTCTGTCTCGTTCTCTCTGTCATTCTGTTTCTCTCTGTCTGTCTGTCTGTTTGTCTGTCTGTCTCGTTCTCTCTCTCTCTCTCTCTCTCTCTCTCTCTCTCTCTCTCTCTCTCTCTCTCTCTCTCTTCTCTCCCCGTCTTTCATGTTTTGTCTTTGTTCCTCCATAATTACCTATTGTCTTTCTTCTTCCCTCTTTCTTTTCTCTTTTGTACTTTTTTTGTCTTTTCACCATTCCGCTTTCTCTTTTCAATAACAATAGAAAATACTAGTACTACTACTACTACTACTATACTACTGCTGCTGCTGCTGCTGCTACTACTACTCTTATTACTACAACTACTACTACTCATGATGATAATGATAGAACAAAATTAATAATAGCATGATAATGACGTTGATGATAATGAAAATAATGATGATGATGAGAATGAGTATGATACTGATGACAATAACACGTGCACACACAGAAACGGACACGCACACATTCCTCTTTGGTCGATATAAAACAATCTCTTTTTTTTTCACTTTTCTTTCAGAAATGTAAATTGAAAAAGGGACGCTGTGTCGTGATTGATTTCGCATAGATCAAGAGGAAAGAAAGGTCAATATTCTATTGCAGAAATGTCAGCGGCTTGTCAGAATCAATTCTGTTCAGCCAGATCAATATTCTGTGACAGAAAACGGCCAAATGCCATAGCAACAAGATAAAAACTTTGTGTCAAGAAAATCGAAACTTCACAGCAAAACAGAACGATAGAAATTCCATAGCAAAAAACAGTAACATCATGTGGTTGAAATATAATGATTTCGTGGCATATTCTGTGACAAAAGAAATTCTGTAATAGAAAGCAGTCTGTGGAAATAAATTCTGCTTGATTAGTTTTCAAATCTTCCAAACATGAGCGTATCTCCTTTCTTCCAAAATCATTTGCATTGCCTTCTTCTTCAGTGTAGTATTCATTATAAACGTCTTTCTGTATGATTTGTATGTCTCTGCAACAAGTTCTCAGTATTTGTCTGACATTCTTGATACCTATCTATACGCCATGCGGAAAGGTTTGATCCTCTTCTGTCTTTCAAAACAAAACGTTTTTGCCATTGTAGAGTTGCTTGCCAAGGTTCAACAGTATAGCATGAACGTCCTGTCCACATTAGACATTCAACTTCATTTTCTTCAAATCTGGTCATAAAGACTTATCTTTTTCAGCTGTATACTCTCTCTCTCTCTGTTTGTCTGTCTGTCTCTCTGTCTGTTTGTCTGTCTGGCTGGCTGGCTGTCTGTCTCTGTCTGTCAGTCTCTCTCTCTCTTTCTGTGTGTGTGTGTGTGTGTGTGTGTGTGTGTGTGTGTGTGTGTGTGTGTGTGTGTGTGTGAGTGTGTGTGTGTGTGTGTGCTCTCTCTCTCACGCGCGCGCGTGCACACAAAAGCGCTCATGCACATACACGTCTAATTATACATGTAAACGTTTGGACATCAAAAACAGTTTACACACAGTTAATACAGCTAAATATCCGAAGATCAGAAACAGCGCACGTACAAAGTTGAACTTATACGCCTTCGGACGCCAAAAATTGCACTCACACCGTTGTGCCAATAATTAACCTTCAAACGTCAGGAATAACACATGCATAGAGTTATGCAAATAGGCCCTCAAACATTTGAAATAGCGCACACATAGCTGTTCATGCCTTCAGACGTTAAAATAACGCACACATGCTCAAATATGTCTTCAGGTGTCAAAATTAGCGCGTACATGCTCAAATAAGGCTTTCTAATGTCAAAAATAGCGCATGAATATTCAAACAAGCCTTCAGTGTCAGAAATAGGTTACATATAGTTATTCAAATAAGCCTTCGTCGATAAGAATAGGTTACACATAGTTATTGAAATAAGCCTTCAGCGTTAGGCATACATAGTCTAGTTTTTTTTCATTTTCAAATGAGCCTTCAACGTCAAAAATAGCGCACACCCAGTTATTCAAGTCTCTGGAATGTCAAGTTCGTATACCACAGTATTACAAACGGGGGTTTTGATGGCTGCAGCGGAAACGTTATCAAACAAAAACATACAAATCTGTCTCACCACAACGAAGCACTGTACAATTATCATTATTATTAATTATTATCAGTATTAGTATTAGTAGTATTGAAGTTATTATTATTACTAGTATTATCGTCGTCATCATCATTATTATTATTGTTATTGTTTTTGTTGTTTTTGTCATCATTAGTGGTTATTATTATTATTATTTCCATATTTCATGGCAAAAGTTTCTTTTCTAAAAACAAAACAAAACAAAAAAAGGTTGACGTTTCATAGGAAAAAGATGGATTGGCAAGAAGATAGCAATTGCCTATGAAATACGATGTTCTATGATAAAAGGTCGATGCATGATGGTCATGGTGGTCAAGCGGATGGACGTCGGACTTTTCAATTAATGTTCTGGGTTCAATCCATCTAGATACCTCCGCCTGAATGGTGAAGGTTGGAGATTTTCTCATGTCCAGCTCAGGTCAACCCCCGTGGGGATGCGGGGGCTCTTTTTAGTATGAATAGTATCCCCACCTTTTGGAAATTCTGTGCAAGAAATTTCCTCTTGAGTTCTGTCAGTTGACACACATGCTGAATGGAGTCTTCTGCCCATCCCATCCATGATTTTCCACGTTGGATTTTCTAAGGCAAGCAGTCAGTATTTCTATGGAAAACAAAAGATCCATCCAAACAAAAAATCGCAGCATGGCTGATTTCTACCGAGGTAAATATTTTATGACAAAATGATCAATTCTGTAATAAAGAAATGAGTAAATAAATGAATAAACAAAATTTGAAATGAAAAAATATAAATAGAATGATTGCCACGCACGCACGGACGCATACACACGCACGCGCCGCAGCGCACACACACACACACACACACACACACACACACACACACACACACACACACACACACACACACACACACACACACACACACAGAGGCATTCAGACACATACCCCACAAACGCACACGCGCGTACACAGACAAACGTGTACATATACACACGCGCGTACACAAACATAAACACTCCTTCCAACACCGCTACCTCATACTCTCTTTTCCCCCAACCTTCCCTTCAGATACACGCAAAGTGAGTGCCATGTCCGGATAGATGACACCCAGATCGATATCCTTAGGGACAGAATCAATAATCTTGTCAAAAACGTCACTGAGATGTCAGGATCGATTTGGTATAATGAACACTAGGACAGGGGGGATAAAAAAATGTTGCGTATGAATTTGACGTAATGAAAGGAACTTACGTTAGTATTTCACGTGACCACAGGACAAAAAGTTCACAAAGGAAACCTGACGTAATCAAAAACAAACAAACAACAAATTAATAATAATTTGACGTAATAATCTGACGTGATCGAAAGCTCAAACGTTCAGGCATGACGTAATCAAAAGACAGAATCCCGCATGACGTAATCAAATGATAACCAGATCACGCATGACGTGATCGAAGTTTGAAAAAGTTCACGTAAGAAGGCTGACGCAATTAAACAACATGGCGTAAATAAACTGGCGTTGTTAAAAGTTTACGTATGAAATCTGACATGATCAGAATGCAAAAAGCTAACTTAGGAAATCATGACATCGACTGTAACAGAAAAAGTTAACGCATGGCATAATCAAAAGATAAAAGTTTAGGTATGATCTGATCGAAAAACAATAACATAACAAAGAAACCCGCATGCACAAGTCGCCGTGGTGGTTAATGTAACGGACTACCAACTGGAAGGTTGTGGGTTCCAATCCCCAACAGTCGCTTCAAAAAATAATCATTGTAGACCCAGAATTGGGCGTGCTATTAGAAAGACTTCACGGATGTGTCACTGAGGGTGTTGCTCAAATCTGACCAGCACCGCAGGTGTCTGTATCTCTCGGGTCTGATTAACGCCAGGATACATTATGATAGTAAGCGTAGAGTACAGCCCAGTCACGCTGTCCGCAACAAAACTCTTGGTGAACGTGCTTTTTCTTATCAGGCCCCCTCTATTTGGAACAAACTTCCCTTTCCTCTCCGCTCTACCTGTACCCTTTCTTCGTTTAAGTCCGGTCTAAAAACCACTCTTTTTTTAAATCCTAGCCTGTAGTTCTGTACTCTTACTTCTGCTGCCACCTTGAAATCTGTGCCCGCGCGCGTGTGTGTGTGTGTGTGTGCGGGTGTGTGTGTGGGTGTGTGTGTGTGCGGGTGTGTGTGTGTGTGTGTGTGTGTGTGTGTGTGTGTGCGCGGGTGTGTGTGTGTGTGTGTGTGTGTGTGTGTGCGTGTGCGTGTGTTGTGTGTGCGTGTGTGTGTGTGTTTACTGTAAGCGCTTAGGGCTTTTTTTAGATTAAGCGCCATAAATGTTCACTATTATTATTATTATTATTATCTTCTTAGCATCATGATTATCATCCTCATCGTCATCATCATCATCATCATCACATTGTAAAAAAAAAAAAAAAACTGTTCCAGCTTCCACGGCCATTAAGAAGGCAGAGAAAATGGGACGAAAATAAAAAGGGTGGACACAAAGGCAACCTCCCTGAGTGCGATGATCCTTAAAAAAACAACAAAACAAAACAAAACAACAAACAAACAAACGCATGAGTGATCAAACGATGGAAATCTCGCGAATGACGTATTGAGAAGATAAAAGGGTTAAGCGTAGCGTAATCAAAAGATAAGAAGTTCGTGCTCGATGTAATCAAAAGATAAAAAGATCACACACCTGCATGCACGCGCGCACACACAAACACACACACACTCTCTCTCCCTCTCTCTCTCTCTCTCTCTCTCTCTCTCTCTCTCTCTCTCTCTCTCTCTCTCCCCCTCTCCCCCACCCCCACCCCGTCTCTCTCTCTCTGTCTCTCTTTCTCTCTCACTCTCACTCATATACACCCACACCCACACACTCAAATACGTCCGTGCCCACACCCACACAAAATGAATGCCGTGTCACGATTGATTACACCGAGATCAATGTTCCATCGGGAAAAAATCAATAACGTTGAGAAAATCTTCAATAATGTTTCATGATTGATTTCACTGTAATCGAAACTGGACCTGACAATCAAAAGATAAAAAGATCACGCATGACGTGATCAATTTCGCCCAGTCGATACTCCTTCCTCTATCTAAAGACATGCATAGGGGGGGACAGGCAACCAGCTCAGCTGCAATCTTTGATCTAATTCACTCGCTGTGCACGAGACTGGCGAGTACACACAATTAAATAATATTGAGTCGTTCCACAGGCATCAGGTCATGTTTATTTCAAATCTATATTAGATGATGGATGATTTTTGTTATAATACTAAACACGCACGTACAAACCGAAAACAAGTAGGCTATCAAATATGTTCAGTCATATTAGGATAATTAAAAACCTGTCTTTCGGCGTCCGATGGACTCCCTGTTATTGATTCTTTCCCGACTAAAAGATGGATGTGGTTTAAAGCCCAGCCGACTGCACTGCACACAACCATATCAGGGTCATACCCATCTCAAACCGTACACCAATATTGTTGACGCTCCGTCCCTCCTCCCTCCCCCCCCCCCCCAAAAAAAAAAAATTACAAGTAGGCCTACATATCAATGCATTCACTCGCATGATCTAAGAACATGCCCCTGGCGTGGACCACACCGTCTAATTTATCCCCTGGGGGTTTAAAAAACAAACTTGAAATCATTCCACTACAAGAGAAAATATTGTATATCACACAGACACACGCACGCACGCGCGAGCGAGCATACACACACGCGCACGCACACGCGCGCGCACACAGACAGACAGACAGACAGACAACACACAACACAACACAACACAACACCAACACCAACACCAACACCACCACCAACACCAACACCAACACCACCAACACCACCAACACCACCAACACCAACACCACCACCAACACCACCAACACCACCAACACCACAACACCACAACACACCAACCCCACCACAACACCAACAACACCAACAACCCCACCAACACCACCAACACCACCAACAACACCAACAACACCAACACACCACCAACACCACACCACAACACCAACACCAACAAACCAACACCACAACACCAACACCAACACACACCAACACCAACAACACCAACACAACAACAACCAACAACAACAACACCACAACACCAACAACACCAACACACCCAATACACACCAACAACACCAACAACACCAACACCAACAACACCAACACCAACAACACCAACACCAACAACACCAACACCAACAACACCAACACCAACAACACCAACACCAACACCAACAACACCAACACCAACAACACCACACCAACAACACCAACACCAAACAACACCAACACCAACAACACCAACACCAACAACACCAACACCAACAACACCAACACCAACAACACCAACACCAACAACACAACACAACACGGGTGTACTTTTTGACGCACATTTCAAAGAACACTTGGCTGATGTCCGACATCGAGGAGACAAAACAGTCTTAAAATATTTCAAGCAGCCAGACCACTCGATCGACGACATCCGTGTGAAAGGTTTGTAGCTCCTCTACAGTAACAGCATTTTAATATAGAAAAGACAGAGAATCCCACCTCAGAAAAACCTGGTACACGTAGGCCATTTGGTGTTTACGACAAACCTCAACTCCCTGTCCTACGATATCTACCATACAGCTGAAGCAGTACAAACACTTCGTGTACAAAAATCAGTTCTTATCTGTGTATTTATTTATCTACGTAATATCAGCATTTGTTATTTTTACATTAGCTGCTTTTCTTACACTGAATAAAGCAGCAGAGAAGTTTCAGTCTTTTTCTCCTAATTTTTGTATTTGGTGTTTGTTTGTAATCTTACGCTTGACAAAGGCCAGTTGGCCAAAAATTTGCCCTTGTCTTATTTGGTTGTATTAAATACGTGTTCTGATTTCTATTTTCGTGTTGTTGTTTTTCTGGTTCCTACGCTGGTGAGTGTTTTTGTGCATGTATCTGTGCCTGTGTTTGTGCGTGCATGTGTGTTAAAGTGTATCGATATTGACTCATTTATCCAATCATGTACTCATGACTTGTATGATTTTGATGCACCATCTCTCTCTCTCTCTCTCTCTCTCTCTCTCTCTCTCTCTCCTCTCTCTCTCTCTCTCTCTCTCTCTCTCCCTCCCCCCCCTTCTCTGTACGATTTAAATCTGATGACAACTGATAACATACTTTCATTAAAACACTTAATGACTTCTTTTACTAAAACTGACCATTTCCATGACAGAGAGCACCGGGTAGACCAAGGGAGAAAATGCTGGACGGACTTGCAGAGTGGCTGGGGACGAGGGGGGTGGGAGAGATGCTAGGGGCAACGAGAGATAGAGACAGATGGAAGTCCATGATCGCCAACACCATGCGGCAGGGCACCTGATGATGATGATGATGATGGACCATTTCATTCTTCTTTTACAGCCGCCCTCCCCCCCTCCCCCCTTACCTCCCACTTGTTTTGAGGTCTTGGCTTTGTGCCTGAAGACAAGTTTTCGTAATTTCTATTTCAATTCCTTCTTTATAAGACATGCCCAGTCGTGTCTGATCGTTTTTTTTTTCTGGTATTCCGGTTCTCCCTTCAACACCTTGGTTGTTGAATCATTTTTTTCCTTTCCATTTCCAAAGTCAGACTGTACTCGTTGTACAATCCATTTGCATCGGCCATACCATCGTATTTTCCCCGTTCGATCGACCATACAATAATGCCAATAGTTATGACATTTATATATAAGGTGCCAAATCTTGATTCAGACTTCAAACCGAGACGCGCACTCTCATCATTCACCAAAGCAATTACCAGTAACGACCAAATCTCTGTGACGCAAAGTACATGTACACGCAAACTGGGAGGGGGAAAAGAAGAGGGGAGGAGGGCGTGTGACCCCCTGACCAAAGTCGTCATCCTCCTTTTCACATACCCACACACGCACGCACAACGCACGCACGCACGCGCACACACACAAAAATGCCGAGTTAGGGTACACTAAATCCTGTTCGATGAATGAACCTTGACCCAAGTGTGTGTGTGTGTGTGTGTGGTGGTGTGTGTGTGTGTGTGTGTGTGTGTGTGTTTGTGTGTGTGTGTGTGTTGTTTTCAATGTTTGAATATACGTTTTGACTGGAGAAAAAAGACACTCAGCAAGTGCATTCTATTGTGCCGATTTCCAAAGTTTTGGCCCTGGACCTACCCTAGATAACAGTAATCATTGACAAGAACACTTTTATATTGTAGACTTCATCTCACTCCTCTCAAGACATTGCATTTATCTCCTCTTCTTCCCACATACCTCAATGCAGAAACACCACATGATTTTATATGTCAGTTTCTCCTGCTCATCGAATCGTCAGGCAAGTCATGCTGTTTTCGCCCCTGAATTTTGTATATTTTATGTCTGTTACATAAGCTTACAGAGGCCAGTTGGCCGAAATTTTGTACCTGTCTTGGTTTTGTGAATATGCATTCTCATTCTATGTTCTGACGTGATCCGAGGTTATTTGTAAGGATAATTCGGCTGTCTTTTGATATCCATGAACCGTGTTCGATCGGCTGGTGAAGTTCTCTCTGTTTCTCACTCTCTCTCTCTCACACACACACACACACACACACACACACACACACACACACACACACACACACACACACACACCACACACACACCACATACACACACACTCTCTCTCTCTCTCCCTCTCTATGTCTGTCTCACAGAAACACACGCATACGCACTGTCACATAAATACGTACACACAAGCACACACACACACACACACACACACACACACACACACACACACACACACACACACACACTCCTCACTCTCTCTCTCTCTTTACCCCCTCTACCCCCCCCCCCCACGTCCTATCTGTCTGTCTGTCCTCTCTCGTTCTCTCTGTTTCTCTGCCTCCCCCCTCTCTCTCTCTTCACACGCAAAATCACACGCATACACATGTGCAGACGCAAACACATAGTCATACGTGCGTACGCGTTCGGGCAGATGTATACCCACCACTTTACGCAAATTGGCCGACCCGACACTCAAACATGACTGTCTCTCATCCACTACTCCAATTGCGATACGTTTAGGTGACCATCTGCTACGAAACAAGGTCACTTGTAATCTCAAGAGTGTTAGATTATAGCTCACAGAATACGAATTAGGGGGAATGGGAGGGGGTAGGGGGGATGTCAGGGCTCACTTAAACGATTTTGATTTAAACTGATATGTAACCCTTTCTGTACATTTTCTCTTCTTCTTCTTTACTTTTCCCATCTTTTTATCAGTATCGTCTTCTTTCTATCTTTCTTTCTTTCTGTCTTTCTTTCTTCTTTCTTTCTTCTTCTTTCTTTCTATCTGTCTTTCTTCTATCTGTCTTCTTTCTTTCTGTCTTTCTTTCTATCTGTCTTTCTTTCTGTCTTTCTTTCTTTCTGTCTTCTTTCTATCTGTCTTTCTTTCTGTCTTTCTTTCTATCTTTCTTTCTTTCTATCTTCTTCTTCTGTCTTTCTTTCTTTCTGTCTTTCTTCTTCTTTCTTTCTTCTATCTTTCTTTCTATCTGTCTTTCTTTCTTTCTGTCTTTCTTCTTTCTGTTTTCTTTCTTTCTGTCTTTCTTCTGTCTTTCTTTCTTTCTGTCTTTCTTTCTTTCTTTCTTTCTATCTGTCTTTCTTTCTTTCTGTCTTCTTGTCTTTCTTTCTGTCTTTCTTTCTTTCTTTCTATCTGTCTTTCTTTCTATCTTTCTTTCTATCTTTTCTTTCTTTCTGTCTTTCTTTCTGTCTTTCTTTTCTTCTTTTCTGTCTTTCTTTCTGTCTTTCTTTCTTTCTGTCTTCTTTCTATCTGTCTTTCTTTCTATCTTTCTTCTATCTGTCTTTCTTTCTTTCTGTCTTTCTTTCTACTGTCTTTCTTTCTTGTCTTTCTTTCTGTCTTTCTTTCTTTCTGTCTTTCTTTCTATCTGTCTTTCTTTCTTTTCTTCTTTCTGTCTTCTTTCTATCTGTCTTTCTATCTGTCTTCTTTCTGTCTTCTTTCTATCTTCTTTCTATCTGTCTTTCTTTCTTTCTGTCTTTCTTTCTATCTGTCTTTCTTTCTATCTTTCTTTCTATCTTCTTTCTTTCTATCTTCTTTCTTTCTTTCTTGTCTTTCTTTCTATCTTCTTTCTTCTTTCTCTCTTTCTTTCTTTCTTTCTTTCTTTCTTTCTATCTGTCTTTTTCTTCTTCTTTACATTTTCTTCTTCTTCTGTTTTTATCAGCAATGTCATCGTCGTCTTCTTCTTTTTTTTTTATCCCAGTTTTTTTTTTTAATCGAACAAGGTTTGCACAATGTTACATCAGTTTTACTGTACATTGGAGTAATCATAAATCACACACACAATATCAATATCTATGACAGTGCATAATATAGGCTTTAACTAGTAAACTTAGTCCTCCTGTTCATCATACAATGTTTTTCTCGTCTTTTTTCTTTCTTTCAGTTCTTTCTTTCTTTCCTCTGTCTTCTTCTTCTACACTCCTCCTCTTCGTCGTCGTCTTCTTTGTTCTGCGTTTCTTTTTCTGATTTTTCTCCTTCTCCTCGTCCTCCTCGTCGTCCTCCTCCTCGTCCTTCTTCTTCGTCTTTCTTCATCATCATCTTCTTGTTCATCATCATCATCTCTTCTTCTTCTTCTTCTTCTTCTTTCTCTTCTTCTTCTTCTTTCTTCATCATCATCTTATTCTTCATCATTATCATCAACATCATCTTCATCATCATCTTTTCTTCTTCTTCCTCCTCCTCCTCCACTTATGAAGAGTCGGTGGGCCGTGCATTAAGGAACTGTTCACCAGTTTTCCTCCAGCTCTGTCGCTTGTGTGCGAGGCCTGGACCTCTGAAAATGGTTTCCTTGTTTCAGTTTGCAGTGTTATCAGATCATTGTTTTGTTTTCGTTTCCTGCCTTCTTTATCCTCTCCCCACTCCCTCTCTTCTTTGCTATCGCCTGTCTAAATATTGCGGTTCTTTTCTTGTTAAATTGTTACGTGAAAATACCTAACAGTTTCCAGGCGCTCTTTAAGAAAAAAAAAGCAACAAGAGGAACAAAACACTTTCGGGAATGCTTTTTTTTTTTAACAACCAATTATCCCATCACTTTATGAAATAGACCCATCGCAGTGCACGCAAAAGGCATTCCTTTACATGGAGATTGGGTCATCGTTGCTAAGGAAACTTAGTTTTATTTCTGTTTCCCAAAATGGAGAATTAGTGGGCCATAAAACTTTGGTTTAGATCTTGCAGTAAACTGAAAATTACCGAAATAATGACCGTTTTTTGTTTTGTTTTGTTTTGTTTTGTTTTTTTTTTTTTTTTTTAACAAACGACTCGTTTCTGGGGATGAGGTCACTTGAACAGAGAAGAATGCCGTGGTGCTGGGATAGAAGGAAAAGCGAGACTAATAGTACTGTCTGAACAGGGGATATAGTGGCCTGGTGGTTAACTTCCCAGCCCAATATGTAAGAGGTCCTGGGTTCGATTATTTGATCTATCTATCTATCTATCTATCTATACTACCTATCCTACCTATACTACCTACCTATCATCTACCTACCTACCTACCTACCTACCTACCTCCTCCTACTGTCTGTCCGTCTGTCTGTCTGTCTGTCTAATTTATTTGCATGGCACACAACATACAAAAACAATGTTCATACAATGTTAACTAAAACGAGTTTAGTATATACACATGAGCGAACACGAACAAAGAAATTCTCCCCTCCCCTCCCCTCCCCTCCCCCCTCCCCTCCCCTCCCTCCTGCATTACAACTTTATGGATGGTCTGATTGATTTGACTTTTGGGTGGATAAATGTTTGTTTCATTTAACACCTTTATTGTATCCATTTTGTTAGAACAGCAGCTTGTCAGCCTTACGATAAATGGTTTATAGCGATAGGGGTTACGCTACATGCGGCATTGCAGTCTCAAGCGAGAGTCCCCCCCCCCCCTCCTTCCCAGGATGCCGGGGGCTCTTTCAATATAAATAGTACCCTCAACTTCTGGAAATTCTGTGTTAGAGATTTCCTCTTTTCTGTCAGTCTCTTTGTTTCTGCTTTGTTCCTTTGCTTTCTGTCATTTCTTTCTATCATTTTCTGCCTTGTTGGTCCATTAACCTGTATTACTTTCTTTCAAGATTGATAATTAGTTAAATGTATTAAATGCATTTTTGGGTCATTTATGCTCGTTTTTATATATGATTTAGAGGACTTATTATGTTTAAATTTGTATTCAGGTATGTTTTTTAAATCCCCTGTGATAAATCGGACAGAGTGGTCATCACCAGGAGCATCTCTTTAGATTATGTGCGCTGATGCATCTTTTGTGTTGTTGTTGTTGTTGTTGTTGTTGCCCTGATGGAGTATTGTGTATGTTTTGATACGTTATAGCAATGATAAGGCTCTACGCAGTCGTCTGGGCTTTAAACAAAATAACAAGAAGCCCGAGTTTCACATGGTAAGTCTACAGTGACAAAAGAAAATGAATATGATGATGATGTTAAGATGCGACTGGGATTAAAACAACTGAATCTTTTTTTCCCCAGCACCTTGTGCGTCAGGCGTCGGTCAAATCTATTGAAGAAGAACACCTGGGCTCGCTCCACTTCAGCCTGGACCACAACCCAGAGACCAACATCCTGACCGTGCACATCTTGCAGGCTTCGAACCTGGTCCCTCGGGACTTCAGCGGCACGGCGGACCCCTACGTCCGGGTCTCCCTGCTACCCGATCACCGCTCGGCCACGGCGCAGAGCAAGACGCACCGCAAGACCGTCAACCCCATGTTTGACGAGGAGTTCATCTTCGAGCTGAAGGACTCGTCCATGGGGCGGGCGTTCTTCAGATCATGGTGTTTGACTACGATCAGTTCTCCAGGGATGAGTGTATCGGCTACGTCAAGCTGCCCCTGGGTACCGTGGACCTGACGGACAAAGTGGACCTGTGGAAGGGGATCCTGCCCTACGAAAAGGACAAAGATCGAGACGTGAGTAGTCGTTTGTTGTTGTAGTGGTGGGGATGGGTTGTGTGGGTCTTGCTTGTTGGTTGGTAATTGGGTACATGTATTAAGTGGATTTTTGGCTCTAGGGAGGTAAATTTATGCCCGTTTTTATTGTGTTTTGGTGTCCTTTGTTGTTGTAGTGGTGGGGATGGGTTGTGTGGATCT
This sequence comes from Monoplex corrugatus, assembly GCA_030674185.1. Lineage (NCBI taxonomy): Eukaryota > Metazoa > Mollusca > Gastropoda > Littorinimorpha > Ranellidae > Monoplex > Monoplex corrugatus. The sequence goes on from JAPXFY010000026.1 coordinate 49,497,284, forward strand.
TGCTTGTTGACTGGGTTCTTTCTGTCTGGCTCTGTCCCGTTTCGCCCACTCCATTGTTCTCGTCCTTATCCCTCCCCACCCCTCCTTCGTGTAGTAAGGTGCACCCCCCGTGGGGATGCCGGGGTTCTTTCAGTATAAATATTATCCCCACCTTCTGGAAATTCTGTGCTAGAAATTTCCTCTTTTCTGTCGCTCTCTTTGTTTCTGCCATGTTCCTTTGCTTTCTGTCATTCTCTCCTGTATTTTCTACTCGCTGGTCCATTCACCTGTATGTGTTCAATAAAGTCTTCCTTACTTTTTCTTGGGATTGATAATTGGGTACGTGTATTAAGCGCATTTTTTGGCTTTACGGAGGTGAGATATGCGGAAGCAATTTTAGGTAATTTAGGCCTGTTTTTATATATGTTTTGGTGTCCTTAGGTATGCTTAAGTTTGTATTCAGGGTGTTTTTTCAAATCCCCTATGCGATAAATTGGACAGAGTGGTCAACGCCTGGGGCATGTTCATAGATTATGTGCACAAATGCATTGCTATATGTACTTAATTTTCTTTTCTTTTTTTCCTGTGGAAGTTTTGTATGTTTTGACGCGGTTGTAGCCCTGATATGGCTCTACGCAGTCGAGCTGGGCTTTAGACAACAATGACAGTAGTAAGGTGCAGTCTTGTCGTTTTGCTCCCAGCAGCAGTGTCATTTCGCCTCTTTCACATGTTCGAGTCGAAGCTGGAGATGACTTGCTGTCAGTGCAAGTGGTGTTTCATTTAATGGCACACGAAACGTGGTTGTCCATCCTGAAGGACCACAAGACAACAGATGAAGGAGGATTACATCTCTGTGCGGCTGGTCACCACCACCAAATCTTGAGTGATCAGGCTACCTACAGTCCTCCAGCTAGCCCCACGGACTGAAAACAGAGCTAATTGCGCGTGACTTTAACAGTTTTATCCATGCATGTTACTCAGTAATGGAAATGGAAATACTACTACTACTGCTGCTACTGCTACTGCTTTTAGGCTATTACTATTACCATTTCCATTACTGAGCACATCATCACATGGAGCAACGTGATGATGATGATGATGATGATGATGATGCTCAGTTATGGAAATGATAGTGGTAATATCCTAATAGCAGTAGTACGAGTAGCAGTAGTAATAGTAGTAATGGCTGTAGTACTAGTAGTAGTCGCAATGATAGTGGTAGTAATAGTAACAGAGATAGTGGTGGTATTAGTTACTTTAGAGATGGTGATCATGTAGTTCAATAGTGGTAGTAGTAGTAATAGTGATACTGTTGTTAGACACACTGTAGGACTGCTGGAGGCTCTTACAGTGTGCTTGGTACCCCTTGCCTTCTGGAACTACGGTGCTAGAAGTACCCTCTCCTCTGTCATTCTGATTTTGCCTTAATCCTTTCCTTTCTGTCATCTCCCCCGTTCTTATTTTCTGGCTTACTGGTCCATCCACCGGTTTGTTTTCCATAAATCCTACATCTTTGTGTCTGTCAGGATTGGGAATTGGGTACATACACATATATTGCATTTTTAACTGTGTGGAAATGTGAGCTGATCAGTAGCAATTTGAGGTACTACAGGCCAGTGCTTATGTATGGTTTTTGTGTTCTTAGTTATATTTGTATATTCCAATTAGTGTTTATCTTTTTAACCCCTGTGGTGATAAATTGAGCCAGGAACATATCCTTAGATTGTTTACGCGAACGCAATGATACGTGTACTAAATTTTCATTTACAGGTTTTCTGTTTGTTCCAGGTCATCGATGTGTTTAGTATGTGTGTTTTGTTTGAGATGGTTATGGCCCAGACATGGCTTTGAGCAGTGAGCAGGGCTTAAAATACGGATATTGTTATTATACATAATTGTTAGTAGTAGTAGTAGAGGAGGAGGAGTTCAAATAGCAGAAGTATTTTTGGTGTTGTTGGTACAGATATTTGTGGTGGTGGTAGCGAACGTGGTAGTAGTGGTAGTAGTGGTAGTAGTAGTAGTAGTAGTAGTAGTAACAGTAAAACAACGACAGTAATAGTTTGTTGTTGTGTCAGTAGTGGCAAAAGTAGTAGTACAAGGAATACTGATAGTCAGCTGCAGTAATAGTCACCAGCGACAGCTTAAGCAGTGGCAGCATCAGCATCAGTATCAGCAGCAGTAGCAACAGTGGTAGTAGTAATAGTGGTGGCGGTAGTAATTTTTTTTCATGCGAATCTCATTTTCAAAACTTGTTTTCATTCACATTTCAACAAAAAATAAAGACAAACACTATCAGGAAAGTAAAACCACTTACATAAAAGACGTCAAATCTAACCTGCCTGTAAGGCATCCACATCTCGTTCAAATTATTTACATGTGTGCATGAAATGTCATCCGTATCGAAGCATAAAGAGGACACTGGTACAACAAGGACATTATTTTCGCATAACAGTGTAAATAGATGATTACATCAAACGTCATCTGGAACAAATGGTAGATATGGCAACCTTATTTCGCTAAAAGCGTGCAAGTTCCACGTTACTTTTACATTGTTATCCTTTTATATGATATTTTGTGATAAAGTAGATATCTTGTAAAAGAAAGAATATCTGGTAATGTTTCACTGAGTTTGTTGTTATAAAATGTATATTTTTCATAGAAGGATTATTGTCAAATATTGAATCTATACCTGTGTTTTCATCAACACCAAATAAGATTTGATGGTTGTAGTAATAGCAGTTAAGTAGTAGAAGCAGCAATATTAGCATTGCTAGTAGTAGCGTTAGCAGTAGCAGCAGTAAAAAGTAGAAATAGCACTAGTACCAGAGGTAGCAGCAAAATAGAGATAAATGAAAAACTAGATAAATGAAAAATACCTACATGTGAATCGGAGACAAGGAGTTGATTGATTGACTGATGGATATATTGATCTATATTTTCCAACGGTAAAGATAGTGACACAATACCACAGTGTTTAATCAAC
>JAPXFY010000026.1:49512745-49550245 GCA_030674185.1 Monoplex corrugatus
TCTAGAATTGGACTTTAGCTGTTAAACGACAGATCCTCTCCTATTATTACCTGCAATTCAGGGTACTTTCATTTTGGATCAACGATGTGAATGCTATGGTCTTGGACTGGAAATGAGAGTTCTCGTGGTCTCATGAAGTTACCATTTTCCATCGTCTTAATAAATAGAGATTATACGAATAGTTTAAGCCAAGAGTCTCGCTGAAAATCAACTCTAAGTGAATTAACTTAGTCGCTGTGAAACGACACAGCACTCCTACACTGGCTATAAATAAACAGAATTCAAATGAACTGAATTTTAGGATATTTATACGAATATGATGATCACATGGATTGACTCCGTGAGACAGCTACAGAGGGGTCGAGTGAGTCATTTTATGTCAACGAATAAAGTGATTGAACCTTAGGGACAAATAATTTCACAAGAATGAATTTTGTTCCACAAAGTGACAGAAAAAAGTCTGCAAGTATGATTCGAAACAAAGCAAGATCGAGGCAAGCAGTTCATCAAAGAAACTCAAGTAAACCCCGGTTTAACTCTGAATGTAACCAGACAAAACAAGTCCTAAAAAGGCTCAACATCGCGTCTTCCAAACACTATCAGGTGGACAACGTTCTACCTCATGAGAAACTCTGAGCAAAATCTACATATGTTTTGAAAACAAGTAAACCACAGTCTAGGAGAAAATTCTTTTCGGACTTATGTCCCGACCTCCAAAGAAATAAGAGTGAAAAATTATGAAAAAATTTAAAGGGAAAACACCTGTCCCTCTGTCAATCATCTCAGGCTGCAGATTCCCTGATTACTGACAGAAAAGCAGTTTCTAACACATGTTAGCTTCCACCGTTGAAACCAACACTTTCTCAGCCAATAAATCAGCGCTCTTCCTTAAACACAAATCCTTCAAAGAAAAGACGTCCTGCAACTTGTCTGATAACACTGAAGAGTACAATCTTCAACTTACCCTGAAGGAATTAAAAGATGCTCTTCTAACCTGCTAGGACTCTTCACTTGACCTGATAAAATTCATTACAAACTTCGAAGCATCTCCCTGACAACTTTTAGAAGTCCTTTGAAAAGTCTAGTTATATAGGGACGACAGGATTTTTTCCTTCCTCATGGAGGAAAGCCCTGATCATCTCTCTACCTTAACCCGGAAAAGATCTGTCTAATCCTTCCAACTATCGCCAAATAACCCTAACCACTTATCGCTGTAAAGTGATGTGGAAAAATGAGTAACAGCAAGGCTTTTGTGGAAAATGGAGACTGCCGGTGTTTTGATTAAAGAACAAGGCAGTTTCCGCGAGCACCATTCCCACGTCCACCATTTAGTCCGCCGTGAAACGATAGTCTGTAATGAATATTTGAACAAACAGTATGCACTTGTAGTGGCTATCTTCTTTGATCAAGAGAAAGAATATGATACAACATGGAAATCATAAATACTTATGAATCTACACGAACTGGGCTTTCGAGGTCATCTATCCCTGTTTATCCAATTCATTTTTTTGTGTTGGTCCTACTCTGTCTGACTTCCACGAGCAGGAGATGGGTGTACCACGAGGGAGCATTCACTATCCTGTGCTGTTCATTATTAGGATCAACAATATATTCAAGTCAGTGCAGCAGGGCTCATTTGTGGATGATTTTGTCTTATAAGCGTCTGTGCCAGCGTCCGGATGCGGTTGCAGCTTTGCCTAAATACGTTCCAACAATTGGCAGAGATAAAGGGCCTTGCTTTCTCAAGTAAATCATACTGTGTCCACTTTCAAACCTCTGACAATCCCTCGCTAACACTGAAATCCATCTGGGGAGGTCTTTCATTTCAGCTGGTAAAGAGGCTGAATTTCCGGGAATCATTTATAAAAAAAAAATAAATAAATAAAAAAAAGCTGAATTTCCTTTGTCATATCCAACATCTTAAAACCTCCTGCCAGAAAGCTCTCAGTATTCTTCGAGTCGTAGCTCACACGGACTGGGGTGCTGACAAGAAAACACTGCTTCAACTCAACAGAACATTTATTCGTTCTAACTTGAGCATGGCTCACCAGTTTGACTCTGCAAGACCCTCCTACCCAAAATTATTGAATCTCATTCACCATCAAGGGCTGCGCCTCTGTCTTGCCGCATTCAGAACAACTGTCCACAATTTATACGCAGAGGCAGGGGAACCTTTTCTATCCAGCCGTAGACTGAAACTAATCTTGAATTTCTGTTTAAAACTGTTCAAACCCAGCTTATAGACTGCGTCTTCAACCCTAAATTAATTAAAACTGAATTTGAGAAACATCCGAAAGTCATAACGCCTGACATGCAGAAGGCAGATACAAGGAGTTGTTTCAGGCTTCTCTACATTTTCAGACAGTCTTTCATGGCTTTGAAAACACATAAGGTCTGTTTTGATCTTGCTTCCTTCCTTAATTAAGGACTGTGCCAGTTCATGGGCACACAAGTCGTAATATGCAGAACGTTGTCAGAATTTTCCGTCATCCACAAATTATTCACTGATGGATCAAAGTCTGATGAAGGTGTTGCTGCTGCTACCCTTTGTTCAGCTACCCTGAGCCATCCATTTTCGAAACATATTTTATCTATCAGTTCCGTTTGCAGTTGATGTTAGGCCTGATGTAGCTCTAGTGGTCGGCTGGTCTATAAGCAATACGAACTTGAGTCTCTCTTGAAGAAAATAAGTTCAATGTCTTAGATGAAAATGTAGGTGAAAGCTTGTTTTTCTATTTTGGTTATTACATACTATATTTATGTGCTGCAAATGATTTGTTACATGTGCAAAGTAGTGCGTGAAACCCCTTGTTTACAGAACGGTTGGCTTACCATAACATTTCTGACTTCACACACAGAAACACACACACACACACCTCTGTCTCTCTCCCGCTCTCTCCCTCTCTCTCCCTGTCTCTCCCTCTCTGTCTATCTGTCTGTCTGTCTGTCTGTCTGTGTGTGTGTGTGTGTGTGTGTGTCTCTCTCTCTCTCTCCCTGGAGTCTCTGTCTCACTCTTTCTCTCCGTCTCCATCTCTCTGTCTGTCGGTCGGTCTGTCAGTCTGTCTGTCTGTCTGTCTGTCTGTCTGTCTGTCTGTCTGTCTGTCTCTCTCTCTCTCTCTCAGAAACAGAGGTCTCTGTCCTGTAGGTTTCAGAATTGATAACACAGAAAATAGAAAGAAAAAAACAACTTTTATTAACCACCTCCCTATCCCTACAACATATCGATTCATCCATCGACGCCTGTCTTTACTGGAGAAAATCACCTCTTTCCTTCACATTCTTCTCGGTTTCTTTTTCCTTGAACTTGACAGGATAACGAGAGAGAGAGAGAGAGAGAGAGAGAGAGAGAGAGAGAGAGAGAGAGAGATTTAGTTTGAAGGTAGTGGCATAAGGAGATTAATTTTTTTTTGCAACCAGCCGTCACCCATAGAAGGCTTCTCTAATACAGAGAGAGAGAGAGAGAGAGGGGGGGGGGGGGCAGCAAGACAAAAGGAAAAGAGAAACGAACAGACGGAGACACACACACACACACACATAAAGTCTGCCAGATTACACAGATTTGGTTCTTCATTTTCAAAAATTTCAACCAGAAAAAATGATAAATGAATAAATAAAAATTTAAAAAAAGATGGAGGGTGGGAATACCCCTGGACCCCCTACATTTCTTTTGTTTTTCGTTTTTGTTTTTTTTATTAATTTTTTCCAATTCTCATGCCTTTACGCATTGAAAATAAAGATATGAAGGTTCAGTACAGTACATTCTGACGTTTTGAATATTCTGTAAGAGCTCAGTCTGTCGCTGCTTTGTATATCATTTACCTGTCCTGTCGTTTGTTTATTTGTTTGTTTATTTATGTATTTATTTATTTATTGATGTATTTGTTTTGGGGGAACAGTTATAGACCATTTACAGAAAAGAAACAGACAGACAGACGGACAGTCTCTGTATGTTAACCTTCAGAATTAATAGCAGAAGATAAAGCATTCTTTTGAGGAAGCCCCTTACCACCACCATCCACAGTCTCCCCCTAAACATATCGATCCATCGATCCACATGTTTCCTTACTGGTAGAGAGACAACTTCCCCCTTTACACCACTCCCCTTCTGTTTCCGGTTTCCTTGAACTTGACAGGATAACGAGAGAGAGAGAGAGAGAGAGAGAGAGAGAGAGAGAGAGAGAGAGAGAGAGAATTTTTCAACAAGAAAGACAGTGACGCAGTGCAAGATTGGTGAATTTTCTATGTCTGCCGTTGCTAAAAGTCAAGAAAGAGGGTGAGGAGAGAGAGAGGAGGGGGGGGGGAACAGAAAAAGAGGGTCAGATTTCTGACAGCGACCGACAGAAATAGCGAGAGGAAGAGAAGAACAGACAGGTGGACAGAGAAAAAGAAACAGACGGACAGAGAGAGATACAGGCATACAGACGGACAGACGAACGGAGAGTCTCTGCTCTTCAGCCATCACAATTAATAGCACAGAGGTTATAGCATCCTTTGCAGTGAACTCACCTTCACCACCCTCTGCCAACCCACCTCAACATATCGATTCATCGGTTCACATATTCTTTTACTGCTGAAGATCCAGTTTCTCCCCTTAAAACACAACCCCCCCCCCCCCCTTCTCCTTTATTTTGACAGAAAAACGAGAGAGAGAGAAAGAGAGAGAGAGACTAACACTGACACTGACACTGACACATGGCTTATTGTGAAGGCCACCGACCCATACACAAACCAGGGATTGGGGGTGGGGGTGGTTGGGGGGTTACATTGTTAACATACATCTTGCATACTTTTCATTTGTCGTCTGTTTTGTTGTAGCAGTGTACAAACATTTTCAGACTGTTATCTCTTCTCGAAACTTTAAAGCATAAAATATGAACATCGCCAATTTTCTGGAATGTTCTGAATTTTTACACTTTAGAGCTATACTCCATGAGGGATCAATGCTGTTCCCAATGATTCCTTGTAAATGCTTATTTTTAATGTCTTTATAGACTGGACAATCGAACAGAAAATGGGATTCATCTTCTTAAATATTCGGACAAAAGGGGCAGCTTTTTCTAGCATAGTTTTCTGTTAAATATCGATTCGTTTATGCCTAATCTGAATCTGATCAGGCAATCACGGAATTTCTTGATAGTTATGTCATTTATATATTTGTCTGGTTCGTGGAGTGATTTAAATTGGCGATAGGCAGAGTGTCTATCGCTGTTGAGTATTTTACTGTTCCATTCTTCTTTAAATCGCCCTATCATTTTTTTTTTAAAAGAAGCCAAGAAATTTGATTCGTTAGTCACGCCATTTATCCATACTTCTTAAAATCCGTACTCTTCTAGACACTCTTTAATATTTCTAGCCCAGTTCTTATTTTTATTCCTTTACTCAACATCTAGACTATTTAAAAGCACGGTGTAAGCTTGTTTTGGTAATCTTGATGCAGGCAAGTTAATAGGTTTTAACCTTTTCACACACTGCCTCACTACAGCTACTATGCCCTGTGTACACTGGGAGCAGGAAGCAGAAATCCCTGAGGACACCCTATTTTGGTCATTTTTATTTAATTTTCTTGAATAGGCCGTAAAGGCTAGCTTATTGATGTTAGAACAACTTTTGCAGATCATTCTTTTATCTCCCTGGTGAAGTAAAAACAATTTCTGTAAAGATTCATTTAGTTAATATTTGTGCTTTTAAAAATGTCAACGTAAGTGTCAAAATCAAAAATCCCAAACAGCCACAGGAGATTCATACAAAGTGTTATTTTTAACATATGATGGCCAAAAACTGTAGAAAAAAAGACATAAAAGACAATATTTCAACATTTTAGAACATAATGGTAACATAATAGAACATAACGGTGTAGGGTTGGTGATGTCTTGAAAGACGAAGGGCTGCAAACCGCATGTTTTGGCAGCTTAGAAATTTCCGAAGATTTTTCACCCAGTTGTCGTCACTGGCAGTGTCAACCTCAGTGTCAGCTTCACATTGATCAGGACAACTTATTTCTAGCTAAAAATCTGGCTCCAAGACTGAATGATTTGTTGCCTGACTACCCGAGTGAAAGATGTCACTGTCAGCGACGATCGCACTTTGTTCGTCTGCTTCAACTTCGTCTTCATCCGTTGAATATGCGCGATCGTCGTCGTTTTACGGCACATCATCCTCAAAATCTTCCACTTCAGCACTTTAGTTACTGCTTTCATAATGATCAATGTCTAGGTCATCGTCAGAACCGGCCTGCATGATCAATTCTGCTACTTCGGCAGCCATGAAAGTTGTCCATCTGGCCATGTTTACAGTAGTGTGAACGACCTGTTATACGAAGAGACAAAGAATTGGGGTTGACTGCTTTCAACACAAATTAACCAATGAAATTGCCCCTTTAAAGCTGGAAAAGTGGAATCATATGACGTAAAGGGTTCCATTGTGTAGTTTCGACACGTTTTGAGGGAATTTCCAGTGACGTACTGACGCATTTAATTTTAAAACAGGTGTCGCAAACATTCTCGCTACGTGTCAACAGCGACCTTTCGGCCATAACGAGCGGGATCGCTACTTGTCCTGACGACATAGGCAGGCGTAGCGACGATTCTCGCCTCATGTCGCGAAAAGGCTAACCAGTATGGCAAGTGCTGCAATGGTACTGTCAATGTATAAAGGATACCTCCCGATTTTTCCATAATTATATTATATTGTTTGGTGTTTTATTGCTTACACTCAAAAGACTTTTGCATCCAAATAAGTGGGCTGTCTCTATAACAGCAATCCCTGACGTACCCCATATTTCTGCTGCATATAACAACATAGGTTTAACTTGTGCATCAAACAATTGAAAGAAAACGGTAGTATTCAAGGTGCCAAGGGACCACATTGTTTTCATCAAATCTAAGATTTTGCTTTTTGCTTTGCTGGAAAATTCGTCACAAGCAGTGTTAAAGGACAGTTTTGTTGAGAGCATGAATCCCAAATACTTGTAGTGATTAACTATTTTAATTTCATTATTTTCATAGAACCATTTTTCTGTAGATGAAATATGCTCTCATTTTTTTTTATATGTATAGATATAATAACTTTAGTTTTATCTAGGTTTACCATGAGGCCGAGAGATTGTGATGCTTTATGGAGATTGGTTTTTTTTTTTTTTTTTGATTTTGTAATCCTGACGGCGTAGATGATATGAATGCAATTTCATCAGCAAACAATAGCAAGAAAATTTCATCGAGATTAGGAACCATCTGGATACCATGTTTTCCGTGCTTTTTGACGAAATCAGGTACCTCAGATATTATAAGTGAAAAAATCAGGGGACTTAACATACATCCTTGCGTTACTCCATTAGGACATTGAAAGAAATCTGAGAAATTAGCTCCCCATCTTACACATGATTAACTGACTTGTACATAGATTTTAGCGCATTTATCATTTTAGTTGATGTTTGTAGTCTCTATCGCAGCGGTCGCATGTGTATGCTATTGCCTCTCTCGCATTGGTCTCTGCAATAACAGGCGACGCTGCTTGGACCAAACAGACAGCTCATCTAGACATTAGAACGGATGTACTCTGTCCATGGTCAGCCATGACCGAGGGAGGCCTACTGATGTTTGTAACTTTTGCAAAATGTTCCATAATTGGTCACGATCAACAGTATCAAAGGCTTTTTTGTAATCGATAAAAGCAACGTAAACATTCCCTTGATGTTTACTATCAAGGGCATTTCTCACTATAGAAACTAGAGTGAAAATATGATCGATAGTTGAGAAACCCTTCCGAAACCCTGCCTGTTCTTCACTAATATTGCCCTCCTTCTCTGCATATGTATACAGTCTCTTGTTTAGAATATAGGTAAAGACTTAACTTGCGATGCTCAATAAGGAAATGCCTTGATAATTATCTGGGGTTTTTTTTTTTCGTCTCCTTTTTTATACAGAGGTACTATTACAGAGTTACACCAGTCTTCAGGGAAAAATTTGGACTCATACAATATATTGAAAAGCTTAGTAAGAAAGGGTACAACCAAATCTTCAGCATATTTAATGAATTCTCCGCAAATTTCATCAAGCCCAGGAGCTTTACCACACTTAATGTTTCTGATAGACTGTTTTACCTCTTGTTCACAAATTGACATTTCCTGCGTCAGTGTGTTACACTGTAGATGTACACTGTCTATGGTATTTTGCTCGCCAATTTCGCAAACTTGATTTTTTTCCGAGAACGTTTTGAAAATGTGTTTGCCAAATGGAAACGTCTATTTCTGGCTGTTTTCGTTTTCGTTTTCTTGGGCTGCGTATCGTGTCCCAAAACTTTACCCATTTCTTTTGTTGTCTAAAAGTGTTTGATGCACCGCAGTTCTGTATGCTTGTTTCTTTTGCTTGTTTACAGCTTTGTAGTGTGCTCTCTTCTGTGTATATGCCAACTTATCTTCAGATTTGTTGGTTTTGTGAAAACGATTCAAGGCGTGGCGTGCTGCACGCTTATTTTCAGCATATTCCCTGTCACACCATTTGTTTGTTTCTCTTTCTTGGCCTCTTTTCAGGTTTATTTTTCGTCTCATACATTCACCTGCTTTGACCAAGGTGTTGAAAACTGAGAGTGCTGATTCAATATCAGAGTCCAAGAGGTTACAGTCCTCTTCTAATTTAGTTTTGGATTCAGAGGTATGAATTCTTTGAAGGACCACTCATAATGAAAGATGAAGTTAGAGCAGCACTGAAAAAGATGAAACCAGGAAAAGCCCCAGGACCAGACAACATTACTACAGAGATGATTGAAGCCCTGGAGGAATTTGGCATAGAAAAAATAACAGTCCTCCTAAATGAAATTTATGACACTGGAAAAATCCCCAAAGATATGTCAAAATCAATTTTCATTGCAACCTTCCAAAGAAGACAAGGGCTATAGAATGCGAACTCCATCGCACAATCAGTTTGATGAGTCATATAACAAAAATCCTATTAAGAATACATGTAATCATGATGAGGACAAGGAATAGAATCGAAAGAGAAATAAAAGAACAGTGTGGATTTGTGGAAGGGAAAGGAACTATTAATGCCATATACATCCTAAGAACTATCATAGAGAGGTCAGTTGAGATGAATAAGAGTTTGTATTTATGCTTTGTTGACTATACCAAGGCTTTCGATCGGTTACGACATGAAGAATTGATTAACCAACTGGAGAGACTCAATGTTGATGGAAAAGATCTACGAATAATCAGGAATATGTACTGGGAACAAACAGCTGCAATGAGAATAGAAAACAATATAAGCTCTTTTCAAAACATCAAAAGAGGAATCAGACAGGGTTGTGTTTTGTCACCAGATCTGTTTTCACTATATAGCGAAAACATCATGAGAAACCTAGAAGAAGACCCTGGATTAAAGGTTGGAGGGAAAATGATAAACAACATTCGGTATGCAGATGACACCGTGCTAATTTCAGAAAATGAAAGGGACCTACACAACCATGTGAATATACTAGAAATAGAAAGCAAAGGTAAGGGGTTGGAACTAAACTGCAGGAAGACTGAAGTCATGGTGATCAGTAAAAAAAAAATGAAATCCCCTCATGCAAAATAACAGCAAATGGCACAATCTTGACACAGGTTAATATGTTCAAATACCTGGGAACGGTCATTTCATCACACGGCATATGCACATCGGAAATAGATGGCACAATCGGCCAAGCCAAAACAGCATTCAAGAAGTTGACAAGCATTCTTACCAACAAATGCCTATCAATTAACATAAGAGAGTCCTTGAATGTTATATAGAACCAATACTGTTGTACGGATACGAGGCGTAGACAGTCAGCAAGCAGAGCCAGAGCAGGATCGAGGCAGCCAAGATGTGGTTTCTCAGAAGAATGTTGAGAGTTCCATGGACAGCAAAGAAAACAAACGAGACAGTCTTGATGGAGGCAGACACAAGTAGATCACTCACAAGGAAGATTAGGAAAAGACGAGCAACATTTATAGGCCATTTTGTGAGGAAGGGGGATTTGGAGCACCTGGTCACAACGGGAAAGCTGGAGGGAAAGAGAGCACAAGGTAGACCCAGGGAGAGAATGCTGGACGGACTTGCAGAGTGGCTGGGAATGAGGAGGGTGGGGAAGATGCTGGGGGCAACGAGAGATAGAGATGGTTGGAAGTCCATGGTCGCCAGCGCCATGTGGCAGGGCACCTGATGATGATGATGATGATGATGATGATGATGAGGTATGAATTGCTTTTTCATATTCTACTGCTTTTTGGGGATCCCATCTTATGACTGTTTTACTGTCTTCAGTTGTGCAATGTTAGTCATCTTGTGTCTGTGAGTGTATTTTGTTGATGGTAAGGTGAACAGGCATATGATGGGACTCTACTCGTTTGTCCACATCCAAATATATGTTTGATTTGGTCATGAAGTAAGGAGAGACAATAAAGTAAGAGAGAGAGAGAGAGAGAGAGTTTGTGTAAAAGAGACTGGAGATTGAGATAATTTCTTCATGATAAAGGCGTTGACTCCGTATGAAGGGGTATGTGAAAATAGTAATACATTTAAATATGATAACTTCATAAACTTACATGTTAACTACTAATCTTGCAATGTTAATATTTTCCCAAATTTTAGTTTTTATACAAAAACAATGAGAACCCGCGTACAGTATTAATGTTTGTTGACATCAATATACTCAATTTAAACAGGACTGAGAGAAAGAGTATGAGAGAGAGTGAGAGAGAGAGTATGAGAGAGAGAGAGAGAGAAACTCTGAGCTCGGAATTTAATAAATATAGGCCAAGAGCCCCTTTCATGAGGGAGCATCAGTACACACATATTTTTCATAAATACAATGGCAGACAACAAACTCCAGTTCTGATGATCTTTTAAATAACCGTATGGAATGTTACGTGTGCGCAGAGAGAGAGAGAGGAGGGACCGGCTGTGTCCTTTAGTCATCGGAATTAATGACAGAGGTTATAGCATCCTTTTCAGTAAGCCCACCTCCCCCACATCCCCAGCCAATCCCTCTCTCCTTTTCAACATATCGATTTATCGGTTCACATGTTTCTTTACTACTGAAGAGACAACCCAGTCCCCAGAAACATCTCCCTCCTCCTTCCCTATTTGCCTTGAACTTGACAAGAGAGCGAGAGAGAGAGAGAGAGTAAAAGAAACAAATACTAAAATGAGGGACATTCTGATATGGCAGGAAAAAATTCTGAAAGCCAAAATAGGAAAGAGCGAAAAAAAGAAAAAAATAGAATTGAAAACAAAAGCAAAAATCTTTACCGTCTCTCACCCTTTGACAAACGCAATATCCCTTGCCTTTCAAGCCGATCAACTGAACAAAAGAAAAAGTCGCCTTCGTGTTCCCCATCCATCTTCCCTCTGCAATTGAGGTTGAAAAACAAACATCATTCCCCCCTCTACCGTACAGTGCACGTATCTCCTTATTTCTTTGTCTGTGGACTTTACAGAGGAAAGCATCTCGTTTCGTATGTCCCTAATACTCTGTGCTTGTCCATTTACTCTTGTGACGTGAAAAAGGGGGGTGGGGGTGATAAAAGAAACCATTTCAGTCCTCTGTCCCTGGTACTGAGAAGGAATAAAGACCCCCCCTCCCGTACTACCGACCCTGTCGACAACTGATACATTGTTATGGCTGTACAGTACCATTCACTGTCCCCCACTGATTATTTACTATTGCGATTTATAAACAGGAGCACGCCTTGCACCCTTTCTTTTCTGTGCAAACTTGTGCGCCACCCTGTCGGTGTTGGTCCCACGCGCCTCATTCCGGCTCCCCAAGACATCAGAGCCAGGAAGCTGATGGCAGCCAAAGATGCCAGGTCACCATAAGGCCACCCACCAAAGGAGACACTGCCCCACCGCTGGGTCGTTTCAGTAGAGCGCAACAGTTCCTGTTCTGATCCATGTCAACTAAAGTCAACTGCCTACTAAGCCCCTTACTAATGAAACAAATCGCTCAGTCGTGTAACCAGACTGTGTGAGAGACATCCGGTAAGAAGTCCACCACCACGACCCCCCCCCCCCACCAACCCATCCAGATAGCCCCCCCCCCCCCTCCCGGAATCCCTGATACCCAAGACTCCAACTTGAGTTTTCTTCGGGCGTGAAAGCGGTAAAGGACACGGAAAGTGAGGTCACCACGGGATCAGGACGTGAAGGGCCACAGAATCGGGGACAATTTTCACAATGTATCGATGATTGATGATTTCCAGGTTCTCCTCTGAATATCCCTGCTCCAGAGACCCATTATTGTCGGGAGTGATAAACAACAAAGCAGCCCTTCAAACCATCCCAACACCCCGCCGTCCCCTTTGTCCTCACTGTTGGGAGTAGTAGACAAGAAAGGAACCCGACCATCACCAGTCCTGTTATTAATGGGATTTGTGAAACGGAAAACACTGCCCGCCTCCCTCTCCAAACAGTTATTATATTACAAGATATCGTTCTTGTATGGAGCAGTTCTTTGGAGTCTTACGGATTCATTGCACTTTACACATGATAAGACTTTTAGTGAAGCACGGAGAACTCAAACCGTTAATTAATTAAGTGAGCTGACCACAATCCACTGTGTTGTTGCACAGTCTGCATCTTTGGTGAGTGTGCATGCTGGGCGTTTTCGTGTTTCTTTAAACCAGCCACGACACGACTTACAGAAATCTTTAATGTGTAAATTTGATATTCTGCATGCGTTTACAAATAAGATTTAGGCACTAACAGGTCCTACACACATGTTGACATGGAAGATGAAATGTTCACGTGTTACTCAGTAGAGGTTTTTTGGTGGATTGAACCAGGATTTTCCCATTCAGAGTCCGACATTTACTCACTGAACAACCGCACCCATCAATTTCTTTGCTTTGTGGAACGATAAGCACAAAAGGACCCCACTCCCCTTTCTGTTATCTTCATAGTTTTAGTCCACTGTGGTGTCAACCAGGAATGACAGAATATACAAGAGAGTAGGACCCTCAGGTTGGCTAATTTGTCTTGTAGAGGTATAAACACTCAGATTTGATGTTTCGAGTTCAACCTACCCCTCAGCCCCCAAACTACATTGTTTTCTGTTCACCTTGATACTGCAGTCCCATTCTCGTATCGTCAGTATTTCATGGGTCCGGTTTCTCCTTCCCCCTTTTCAAGACCGTGTCAGTGCATAGGGGGTTTTGTTTGTTTGTTTGTTTGTTTGTTTGTTTGTTTGTTTGTTTATTTGTTTGTTTGTTTGTGTTTGCGGCCTCAAACGGTTTTGCCTGATAATTGTTGACAGCTTTGGGTAGAGAACATGTGGAATTTTCTGTGCCACAGGGTCAGGGTCCAGATTTTATCATACCAGTGCCAGATCAGGACCCTGACGAAACTCCATGATGTATGTAAAATCACCACCTATGACATCCATCGTTTTGAAAAGAGCTGTCAACAAAACTGGATGCGACATGATCAGAATTATCACAGAGAAATTGTAGAAACAATACAGTTTCATCATCTACATCAACAGAAAATGTATTTGTTTGGTGGCCATCTGACCAGAATACAACCCCACAACCCACCCACAACTGGTTTAAGTTTAAAACAATAAGAATACGTGAATCTGAATTGAGAGACAAACCAAGGAAGACCTCGATCGATGGCACGAAAAAGACCTTCGTGTTATGCATACAGCATTTGTCCACATCATGCCTTTCAACCTGCTGCAGACCGTCAGCCTTTTCCCCCTTGATGCCACAAGCTGACAGATAAATGTAGAAAAGCATGTAGAATTTGATTAGTGCAGTGTATCCCCCCTGCACAAACCCCAAACCCCAGCATAGACCTCTCCACCAAACCCAGTCCTTTCTCAGTAGGACTGAAAAAGAAGAAAGGATCGTTTTCAACTCCCAACACACTAAAATCCTTTTGATGTTAGTACACGTATATGAAAATACTCGTCCTCTCCGTCTGCCTCTCGCAGTATCCGTATCCCTTTACCATTTAAATAGATAAAGAAACAACTTTGATTTCACGCGAACGAAGTGCTCCAGACTTGGATGAATTGCCCCTGTGCCTTCAAAGAAGGTTGTTGAACCAGAGACTAGGAGACAGATATTCTGAATAGCAAAGCTGTACATGCTGAGACCGTTCTGCATGTGGCAGTCACCCAGTCTATGGAAGTACGAGCGTCTGTAGGCGAGAGAGTGCTGAGAGTATTGCACGCATCCTCCCCCCCCCCCTTTCACATTTCAAAAATTCCTGGTGCTAGTCAGGCCGGAACAATGAGGCTTTTAAATCACCAATGGAATCGGAACCCAAGGCCGTAAAAGTACTTCCCATGCAGTGGCTATAAAAGAACATGTGGCTTCAGGATAGGTCTTGTATCCCACATGAAGATCGATATTAGGCAATAAAGACCGGTATGACGACCACTCATTCGTCGGGAGAGCGTTTCATAGGTCCCATTTACACCCCTCCCAATCTGCATAATTTGTCAGCGTGTAGGGTTTTGTACAGGTTCAGAGAGTGAGTGTGTTGGGTTTTGTACAGGTTCAGAGAGTTAGTGTGTAGGGTTTTGTACAGGTTCAGAGAGTGAGTGTGTAGGGTTTTGTATAGGTTCAGACAGTTAGTGTGTAGGGTTTTGTACAGGTTCACAGAGTGAGAAGGGTTTTGTACAGGTTCAGAGATGGTGTGTAGGGTTTTGTACAAGTTCAGAGAGTTGGTGTGTAGGGTTTTGTACAGGTTCAGAGAGTTAGTGTGTAGGGTTGTGTACAGGTTCAGAGAGTTAGAGTGTAGGGTTTTGTACAGGTTCAGAGAGTTAGTGTGTAGGGTTTTGTACAGGTTCAGAGAGTTAGTGTGTAGGGTTTTACACAGTTCAGAGAGTTAGTGTGTAGGGTTTTACACAGGTTCAGACAGTCAGTGTGTAGGGTTTTGTACAGGTTCAGAGAGAGTGTAGGGTTTCACACAGGCTCAGAGAGTTAGTGTGTAGGGTTTCACACAGGTTCAGGGAGTATGAGTTTAGGGTTTTGTACAGGTTCAGACAGTCAGTGTGTAGGATTTTACACAGATTCAGAGAGTTAGTGTGTAGGGTTTCACACAGGTTCAGAGAGTTAGTGTGTAGGGTTTTACACAGGTTCAGAAGTTAGTGTGTAGGGTTTCACACAGATTCAGAGAGTTAGTGTGTAGGGTTTTACACAGGTTCAGAAGTTAGTGTGTAGGGTTTTACACAGGTTCAGAGAGTTAGTGTGTAGGGTTTTACACAGGTTCAGAAGTTAGTGTGTAGGGTTTCACACAGATTCAGAGAGTTAGTGTGTAGGGTTTCACACAGATTCAGAGAGTTAGTGTGTAGGGTTTTACACAGGTTCAGAGAGTTAGTGTGTAGGGTTTCACACAGGTTCAGAGAGTTAGTGTGTAGGGTTTTACACAGGTTCAGAGAGTTAGTGTGTAGGGTTTCACACAGATTCAGAGAGTTAGTGTGTAGGGTTTTACACAGGTTCAGAAGTTAGTGTGTAGGGTTTCACACAGATTCAGAGAGTTAGTGTGTAGGGTTTTACACAGGTTCAGAAGTTAGTGTGTAGGGTTTTACACAGGTTCAGAGAGTTAGTGTGTAGGGTTTTACACAGGTTCAGAAGTTAGTGTGTAGGGTTTCACACAGATTCAGAGAGTTAGTGTGTAAGGTTTCACACAGATTCAGAGAGTTAGTGTGTAGGGTTTCACACAGGTTCAGAGAGTTAGTGTGTAGGGTTTTACACAGGTTCAGAGAGTTAGTGTGTAGGGTTTCACACAGATTCAGAGAGTTAGTGTGTAGGGTTTTACACAGGTTCAGAGAGTTAGTGTGTAGGGTTTCACACAGGTTCAGAGAGTTAGTGTGTAGGGTTTTACACAGGTTCAGAGAGTTAGTGTGTAGGGTTTTACACAGGTTCAGACAGTCAGCGTGTAGTGTTTTACACAGGTTCAGACAGTGTGTAGGGTTTTACACAGGTTCATGGAGTTAGTGTGTAGGGTTTTGTACAAGTTCAAATAGTCAGTGTGTAGGGTTTTACACAGGTTCAGAGAGTTAGTGTGCAGGGTTTTACACAGGTTCAGACAGTCAGCGTGTTGGGTTTTACACAGGTTCAGAGAGTTAGTGTGTAGGGTTTTACACAGGTTCAGACAGTCAGCGTGTAGGGTTTTACACAGGTTCAGAGAGATAGTGTGTAGGGTTTTGTCCAAGTTGAGACAGTCAGTTGGTATGGTTTTACACTTGTTCAGACAGTGTGTAGGGTTTTGTACAGGTTCAGAGAGTGAGTGAGTGTGGGTTTTACACATGTTCAGACAGCGTGTAGGGTTTTACACAGGTTCAGAGAGTTAATGTGTAGGGTTTTGTACAGGTTCAGAGAGTGAGTGAGTGAAGGGTTTTGCACAGGTTCGGAGAGTGAGTGTAGAGTTTTGCACAGGTTCAGAGATTTAGTGTGTAGGGTTTTGTACAGGTTCAGAAGGTGTGTAGGATTTTGTACAGGTTCAGAGAGTTAGTGTGTCGGGTTTTGTACAGGTTCAGAGAGTGAGTGTGTAGAGTTTTGTACAGGTTCAGAGTTAGTGTGTAGGGTTTTGTACAGGTTCAGAGACTTAGTGTGTAGGGTTTTGTACAGGTTCAGAGAGCTAGTGTGTAGGGTTTTACGCACGTTCAGAGAATTAGTGTGTAGGGTTTTGTACAGGTTCAGAGAGTTAGTGTGTAGGGTTGTGTACAGGTTCAGAGAGTTAGAGTGTAGGGTTTTGTACAGGTTCAGAGAGTTAGTGTGTAGGATTTTGTACAGGTTCAGAGAGTTAATGTGTAGGGTTTCACACAGGTTCAGAGAGTTAGTGTGTAGGGTTTAACACAGGTTCAGAGAGTTAGTGTGTAGGGATTTGTACAGGTTCAGACAGTCAGTGTGTAGGGTTTTGTACAGGTTTAGAGAGTTAGAGTGTGGGGTTTCACACAGGTTCAGAGAGTTAGTGTGTATGGTTTTGTACAGGTTCAGACAGTCATTGTGTAGAGTTTTACACAGGTTCAGAGAGTTAGTGTGTAGGGTTTTACACAGATTCAAACAGTCAGCGTGTAGGGTTTCACGCAGGTTCAGAGAGATAGTGTGTAGGGTTTTGTACAAGTTGAGACAGTCAGTGTGTATGGTTTTACACTTGTTCAGACTGTGTGTAGAGTTTTGTACAGGTTCAGAGAGTTAGCAAGTGTAGGGTTTTACACAGGTTCAGAGAGTTAGTGTGTAGGGTTTTGTACAGGTTCAGAGAATGAGTGAGTGTAGGGTTTTGCACAGGTTCAGACAGTGTGTAGGGTTTTGTAAAGGTTCAGAGAGGTAGTGTGTTGGGTTTTGTACAGGTTCAGACAGCCAGAGTGTAGGCTTTTGTACAGGTTCAGACAGTCAATGTGTGGGGTTTTGTGCAGGTTCAGAGAGTTAGTGTGTAGGGTTTTGTACAGGTTCAGAGAAAGTGTAGGGTTTTGTGAAAATTCAGGGAGTTAGTGTGTAGGGTTTTGTACAGGTTCAGAGAGTTAGAGTGTAGGGTTTTGTACAGGTTCAGAGAGTTAGTATGTAGAGTTTTGTACAGGTTCAGAGAGTTAGTGTGTATGATTTTTGTACAGGTTCAGACAGTCAGTGTATAGGGTTTTGCACAGGTTCAGAGTTAGTGTGTAGAGTTTTACACATGTTCAGACAGTGTGTACGGTTTTGTACAGGTTCAGACAGTGAGTGTGTAGTTTTTTGTACCTGTTCAGACAGTGTGTAGGGTTTTGTACAGGTTCAAAAGGTAGTGTGTAGGGTTTTACGCAGGTTCAGACAGTGTGTAGGGTTTTGTACAGGTTCAGACAGTGTGTAGAATTTTGTAAGGTTCAGACAGCCAGTGTCTAGGGTTTTGTACAGATTCAGAGAGTGAGTGTGTTGGGTTTTGTACAGGTTCAGAGAGGTAGTGTGTAGGGTTTTTGTACAGGTTCAGCGGATGTGTAGGGTTTTGTACAGGTTCAGAGAGTTAGTGTGTAGGGTTTTGTACAGGTTCAGAGAGTGAGTGTGTAGGATTTTGTACATGTTCAGAGAGTTAGTGTGTAGGCTTTTGTACAGGTTCAGAGAGTTAGTGTGTAGGGTTTTGTACAGGTTCAGAGTTAGTGTGTAGGGTTTTGTACAGGTTCAGAGAGTTAGTGTGTAGGGTTTTGTACAGGTTCAGAGAGCTAGTGTGTAGGGTTTTACACAGGTTCAGAGAATTAGTGTGTAGGGTTTTGTACAGGTTCAGAGAATTAGTGTGTAGGGTTGTGGCAGGTTCAGAGAGTTAGAGGTAGGGTTTTGTACAGGTTCAGAGAGTTAGTGTTTAGGATTTTGTACAGGTTCAGAGAGCTAGTGTGTAGGGTTTTCACTCAGGTTCAGAGAGTTGTGTGTAGTGTTTTACACAGGTTCAGAGACTTAGTGTGTAGGGTTTCACACATGTTCAGAGAGTTAATGTGTAGGGTTTTGTAGAGGTTCAGACAGTCAGTGTGTAGGGTTTTGTACAGGTTCAGAGAGTTAGTGTGTAGGGTTTCACACAGGTTCAGAGAGTTAGTGTCTAGGGTTTTTACACATGTTCAGACAGTCAGCGTGTAGGGTTTTACACAGGTTCAGACAGTGTGTAGGGTTTTTACACAGGTTCAGAGAGTTAGTGTGTAGGGTTTTGTACAAGTTCAAAGAGTCAGTGTGTATGTATGTTTTACACAGGTTCAGAGAGTGTGTAGGGTTTTACACATGTTCAGACAGATAGTGTGTAGGGTTTTGTACAAGTTGAGACAGTCAGTGTGTATGTTTTTACTATTGTTCAGACAGTGTGTAGGGTTTTACACATGTTCAGAGAGATAGTGTGTAGGGTTTTGTACAAGTTGAGACAGTCAGTGTGTATGTTTTTACTATTGTTCAGACAGTGTGTAGAGGTTTTGTACAGGTTCAGAGTATGAGTGAATGTGGGTTTTACACAGGTTCAGACAGTCAGCGTGTAGGGTTTTACACAGGTTCAGAGAGTTAGTGTGTAGGGTTTTGTATAGGTTCAGAGAGTGAGTGAGTGTAGGGTTTTGCACAGGTTCAGACAGCGTGTAGGCTTTACACGGGTTCAGTCAGTGTGTAGGGTTTTGTACAGGTTCAGAGAGTTAGTGTGTAGGGTTTTACACAGATTCAGACAGTCAGCGTGTAGGGTTTTACACAGGTTCAGACAGTGTGTATGGTTTTTACATAGGTTCAGACAGTGTGTATGGTTTTACACAGGTTCAGACAGTGTGTATGGTTTTACATAGGTTCAGACAGTCAGTGTGTAGGGTTTTGTACAGGTTCAGAGAGTTAGTGTGTAGTGTTTTGTACAGGTTCAGACAGTCAGTGTGTATGGTTTTACACAGGTTCACAGAGTGAATGAGTGTAGGGTTTTGCACAGGTTCAGACAGTCAATGTGTAGGGTTTTGTACAGGTTCAGAGAGTTAGTGTGTAGTGTTTTGTACAGGTTCAGACAGCCAGTGTTTATTTTTTTGTACGGGTTCAGGCAGTCAGTGTGTGGGTTTTGTACAGGTTGAGAGAGTTAGTGTAGGGTTTTGTACAGGTTCAGAGAGTGTGTAGGGTTTTGTAAAGGTTCAGAGAGTTAGTGTGTAATTAATTGTACAGGTTCAGAGATTTAGTGTGTATGGTTTTGTACAGGTTGAGAGAGATAGTGTGGAGGGTTTTGTACAGGTTGTCAGTGTGGAGGGTTTTGTACAGGTTTAGAGAGCTAGTGTGTAGGGTTTTACACAGGTTCAGAGAATTAGTGTGTAGGGTTTTGTACAGGTTCAGAGAGTTAGTGTGTAGGGTTTTGTACAGGTTCAGAGTTAGTGTGTAGGGTTTTGTACAGGTTCAGAGAGTTAGTGTGTAGGGTTTTACACAGGTTCAGAGAATTAGTGTGTAGGGTTTTACACAGGTTCAGACAGTGTGTAGGGTTTTGTAAGGTTCAGTCAGTGTGTAGGGGTTTGTACAGTTTCAGACAGTGTGTAGGATTTTGTACAGGTTCAGAGAGTTAGTGTGTAGGGTTTTACACAGGTAGGTCAGACAGTGTTTAGGGTTTTGTACAGGTTCAGAGAGTGAGTGTGTTGGGTTTTGTACAGGTTCAGAGAGTGTGTAGGGTTTTGTACAGGTTCAGAGAGTGTGTAGGGTTTTGTACAGGTTCAGAGTTAGTGTGTAGGGTTTTGTGCAGGTTCTGAGAGTTAGTGTGTACGGTTTTACACAGGTTCAGACAGTGTGTAGAGTTTTGTACAGGTTCAGTGTCGGGTTTTGTACACGTTCAGACAGTCAGCGTGTAGGGTTTTACACAGGTTCAGAGAGTTAGTGTGTAGGGTTTTGCACAGGTTCAGACAGTGTGTAGGGTTTTGCACAGGTTCAGACAGTGTGTAGGGTTTTACTCAGATTGAGACAGTGTGTAGGGTTTTGTACAGGTTCAGAAGTGTGTAGCGTTTTACTCAGGTTCAGACAGTGTGTAGGGTTTTGTACAGGTTCAGACAGCGTGTAAGGTTTTACACAGGTTCAGAGTCAACGTATAGGGTTTTGCACAAGTTGAAAGAGTAAGCGTGTAGGATTTAACAATGGTTTAAAACGTTAGCGTGCAGGGATTTTTCACACAAGTTCAGAATGTTAGCGTGTGAGGCTTTACACGAGTTTAAAGTGTTAGCATGTAGGGCTTTGCACAAGTTCCGAGTTAGCATGTAGGATTTTATACGGGTTCAAAGAGTTTGTATGTAGGGTTTTGCACAGTTTCAAAGCTCTAGCGTGGAGGGTTTTGCACAGGTTCACAAAACTCGAAAGTTGGCGTGTAGGGTTTTGCAAAGGTTCAGAGAGTTTGTAGGGTTTTGCACAGGTTCAAAGAACCTGCCCGATACTTGACAGATCTGGGTGAACAGCATGTGGACTTGTATGTGTCCAATGGGAGACACGTCAGTCAGCTAAAGGAGAAAGACCAGTCACTGTGGTGTAATGGTTAACACTAAAGAGTAACAAAGTAGTGGTTAGGATATTGGGTATTTGATTCCCACCTGTCCAGATCATAGCGCGATTTGTGTGTGTGTGTGTGTGTGTGTGTGTGTGTGTGTGTGTGTGTGTGTGTGTGTGTGTGTGTGTGAGTGTGGTGTGTGTGTGTGTGTGTGTGAGTGTGTGTGTGTGTGTGTGTGTGTGTGTGTGTGAGTGTGTGTGTGTGTGTGTGTGTGTGTGTGTGTGTGTGTGTGACTGTGTGTCTGTGTGTGCGCACCTCGACCAACTCCAACTGAGAGTTGAGTGTGTTATGGGCTTGATGGGAAGATTTGGACCACACTATCTTGTCCTCATCTTCTCATAGATGTCAAACTGAACGTGTCTCTTAATTTTCCTGTCATAAACCGCAGGCGTTTTGTGTTTTCTCTAGCCTGGTCGGTGACAGTATGTCTTATCAAAGTAAGCGTAGACTATTGTTCTATAACGCTGTTTTCAATCCATAATGGAATTCTGTAGCATCATCATTGCCATCGCTACTCTCAAGAGTCACTCTAGCATTGCGAAAAATTGTTCCACATTCTGTGACCCTTCACGCCTTGCTCTCTTAGTGACCTCAGTTTTTGGTGGGTTTACAGGTGTGATGGAGACAAAAAACGGGCAGCGTAGGGCCAATGATACATAAGCAGTACTGATAATTAGGTTGAAAAAAAAAAAGAAATAAAGAAGCCAGTCTCCCTTCCTTTATTTACGTACTGTTATGAGCGATTTGTCACAGAATGCATGGACCCATCCACAACCGAACAGCTCTGAGCTCTGTATCCCTTTTTCTTTAAACTAGATAAAGAATAGTCGAGAAGAGTGGCAGAATGGTTCAGATGTTTGACTGCAAACAAGTAAACTCGAGGTTTCACATTTCCTGTCCCGTTGAGCCTCGGCTTTTCTCCTCAGTTTGACCGGAAAATGGAACTGAACGTCCTTGTTCTTTGAACAGGGACAACAACAACAAAATAAAAAATAACAAAGAAATTAAAAAAAAATTAAAAAAAGAAAACAAACAACAACAACAACAAAAAAACCAACAACAAAAAAGGGTCGGATCCGTGTGCATTCTGACCTGCGCACGCTAAAGATCCCATGGCAGTTGAAAATCTTGAAGAGCAGGACCTTTGCCTGGCCGCCCTGGTATAAAATTTTGGAGAAAGAGGTTGATTTCCCAGGTCCCTACCCTTGAAGACCACTTAGCCTTCTTGATTTCTCTTAAGTCTTGGTATAAAAAGGGACGGGTGGGGAGTGGCGCTGCACTGCGGTGACGCACTCTCTAAAACAAGATCAGTCCGAGTTTAACATGGTAAATCCACCATGACAAAAAACAAATGAATATGAACAAAATAACCCATCGTCTCTTGACATCTCCACTCTTCCCACGTATTGTTTATTGTCAGATCTGAAAATGAATTAAATCCCTTTCATCCTTTCCAAGCATCTTTATTCCTCGCACTCTTTATTATCAATCTTTTTTACATACGCCTGTTCACCCACGCCTTCAATTTTCTCTACCCTTGGGAGTCATGAGAAAAAGAAAAAAAAAAGAAAAAAGAAGTGGAAGAAAACCACCCAATCTGCTGTCTCCTCTTGCAAGTGACAGTATAAACAAGAACAATCCCTTCCTGTCTCTTTACCGTTGGAATCGATAAAGAAGAAATCACACCCTCTCCCTCTCCAGATTCATCTCCAGACCCACTGTCCTCTTGCTATCGGGATTGAAAAAGAGGAAAGCACTCCGCTTCCCTTTCAAACCTTCGTCACCATTTCTCCTGTCGCCTTATCATTCAGACGGACAAACAGCAAGCATCTCTGCCTCCTCGTCATCTTCACGTGTCTCTGTCTCTCTGTCGTTAAAATAGCAAAGTCAGAAGAACCCTAATTCTTCCCTCTCTCTCTCGCTACATTGTCACCATCAACCATCCATCCCTTTAACGCTAGAATAGATGTATAAAATCTAAATCAGAGTGACTGCCAGCGATCAGAAAGAAACCAGAAACGCATGAAAATAACATGAAAACGCTTATTCTAATTGACACATACACACACGCACACACACACACGCGCGTACACACACACACACACACACACACACACACACAAACACACACACACAAACACGCAAGCACGCGCGCGCACACACACACGCACACACACACACACACATACACACACACAAACGCGCGCGCGCACACACACAAGCGCTTTTTTCTTTTTTTTTTCCAGTTTGGATGTTTCAAGGGCATACAAAAGACAACAAAGAAACAAGATACACAAAGTTTAAGGAAAAGAAAACAACAACACTTCTTTGACGTTTTAGTGAACAAGTTTTTTTCTGCTGCCATGACTCCTGTCCTTTTGCCGTTAGAACATAATAGTAAAGAAGAACCCCCACCCCACCTCCACCCCCAACACTAACCATCAGCCACCTTGTCCCTTTAGAACAGATTGTATCTCCATCCCTTCCCAAACTTTAAATATACATAAGTCTATATCACCTGTCACCTTACCTTTTAGAAATTTCAAGACAGAATGAAACGCCTTCCAGCCATTTATAGCCCCCCCCCCCCCCCCTAATTCTGTCTCCGTACCATTGAATTTGGGAACACACATTGGGTCCTCTCTCCAACAATTTTTGTCTGAGACTTTTTGTATAAAAAGCATCCCATCTGGTGTCACTTTCTTCTGGCAATAATCTGGATTGTTGGAATGGGTACATAAGAAATCACATCTTCTCCTTCTCACAGAATCGTTTCCAACCCTTCTGTCGTCTTGCTGTTGAAATTGGAAAAAAGAAGAACTCTGTCCCCGTGACAAGCCCCCCCCCCCCCCTTTTTTTTTTTTTTTTTCGTCCGCTCTCCTGTCAATAAGGAAACAGATTTTAAATTAACCTTCCATTGCCAACCTTGCCAGCACCCATCACCGTGCTATTCCCGGGTCATCTTTGTTGTTGAAAGTGAAAATGAAGAATGAAACCCCTCTCCTTCCATTCCGATCATCTCCGATATTCTGTTTCTGTTCCATTCGAATTTGGAGAAAAAGTTCCTCAGTACCTTATTCCATGTTTTTACCCCTGAAATTCATTATCTCCGAAAGAAAAGGAAAATGCATCCAGTCTCGTGTTCCCTTCTCTCACAAGTGGCAGAAGAAACATGAAAAATCCCTTCCTGTCTCTTTAATGTTGGAATCGATACAGAAAAAATCACACAGTTGTCTTTTTTCGCCTCTGTCACATCTCCGCCCACACTGTATCCTCTTGCCATTGGAATGAAAAATAAAGAAGCATCCTTCATCCTCCCAACCCTCACCCCACCTCCACCCTTATTCTTTGCCCTTTTAACCATTGGAACAGACAGGAAGAAAATTACATAACATCCTTCTCATTCCCAGACTACCAATACCATTTCCACACTCCTATTCCCTATTCTCTGTTCACCATTACCGGTAGAAGTGAAAGTCGAGATTGAAACTCCCTCCATCCAGTCCTAACGCCTACTATTTTCTGTCTTCATACTGTTGGATTTGAGAAATAACAACTTCCTCATTACCTCCTCACCAAGTTTTTCTTTCTGTAAAAAAGAAAAAAGGAAAGCATCCCATCTGCTGTTTCTTTCCCCATGCAAGTGACAATATAAACAAGAAAGACCTCTTCCCGCCTCTTTGTCGTTGGAATCGATCAGGAAAACAGACACACACACACACACAGACACACACACAGACACACAGAGTACAACACACACACACACACACACACACACACACACACACACACACACACACACACACACACACACACACACACACACACACACACACACACACACACACACACTTTCTACCTCTCTCAAGCATTTGCACCTACCATCTGTATCTTTGCTGTTGGAGTTGAAAGCTAAAGAGAAGGAAACAGTACTTTCTTCTGTCAGCTCTCATCCACTCATCCGTCATCAACAGAATAGATGGAACAAAAAACACACCCATCTCTCTTTTTCGTCCTATGCAGTATCAATGACTGCAGTATTCTCTGACCACCTTTATTGATAAAAGTGAAAACGGAGAATGAAACCTCCCATCCTTTCTAGCATTACCCATGGTCTGTGTCCAATCTGTTTGTATTGGGGAGAGACAAAAAATCTACCTCATTGGGTTTGCTCTGTTTCTTTTGGTCTGCTTTTCTGTCTCTTTGTCCTTGCAAGTAAATATGAAATATATATCTCTCTCTCACTCTCTCTCACTCTCTCTCCCTCTCTCTCTCTTTCTTTCTGTCTGCCTGTCTGTCTGTCTGTCTCTCTCTCTCTCTCTCTCAGCATCTCCATTCTCTTGCCCTTGGAATTGAAAAAAGAAGGAAGCATCCTTTCCCCTGTCAACCTTCCCTCATCTACTCTCCCCTTACCAACAAAACAAAGACTATAAGCATCTGCCTCCCTAACCTCTCCAGTTTCCATCAGCACTGTATACCGTATCCCCCTATCCATCTGTACTGCTAAAAGGAAAAACAAAACATGAAATGTCTTCCATCCATTCTTAGCATCTCCAGTGTTCTGTTTCTGTACCATTGGATTTGAAGGAGGAAATCAAAAGTCCCTACCCAAGTTTATTTTTGTCTGTGATTTAGTTAGAAAAAAGGAAAGGACGTTCAATCTTCTGTTCTTGAATTATTAGAAACAAAAAAAAAAAAAAATCCGTTTCTCTACCAGTGG
Organism: Monoplex corrugatus; assembly: GCA_030674185.1. NCBI lineage: Eukaryota > Metazoa > Mollusca > Gastropoda > Littorinimorpha > Ranellidae > Monoplex > Monoplex corrugatus. The sequence continues at coordinate 49,538,417 of JAPXFY010000026.1, forward strand.
ATTTAATACATAAGAAGTCAAACCCCCGCCCCCTTCTCTCTCTCTCTCTTTATCCCTCTCCAAGCATCTCCATTACCGTCTGTCCTCTTCCTACTGGAATTGAAAAACATAGCAGGAACCTTTCGTCCAACTAACCACCCCCTCCCCCCATTCTCTGTCTCTTCACCATTGGAACAGACAGGACTATCACGATAATCCACTCTTTCCAAGACTTCTAATGGTCAACACCACCACATCCCCCGTGCCACCTTTAGTGTTAAAAGTGGAAACGAAGACTAAAACTCCTTCCATCCATTCCTGCATATTCTGTCTCTGTACTGTTGGATTTGAAGAAGATAATGTGCCTTCCTCCTGACACCATTCCCAAGTTTCTTTTTGGGCTGGAATTTATTTTCTTTAGAGGGAAAAAGGGAAAGGCATCCAGTTACATTTGTTTCTACAAGTGACAGCGGAAAAAAGAGAAATTCTCTCCTGTTTATCATTGAATTTTTCGCAACCTAAATCGGACCCTTGTTTTTTCCTCTTGTGTCCATCAACGTCTCCTGCCTCCTTTGTCCCCTTGCCATTAGAATTGGAAAATAAGGAAACATCCCTTTCCCCTCGCAAATTTCCACCTTCGTCTTCTGTCTCATCATCATTAGAACAGACGAAAAGAAAACCACACCCATCCCTTTCTCAGACCTCCAGTGTCCATCACCACGCTGTAAATCCCCTGTTCATCTGTATCATTTGATGTGCAAACGAAGATCGAAACACCTTCCATCCGTTCATAACATCCCCCATATTCTGTCTCTGTACCACCAGATTTTGAAAAGTGAAACCTTCCTCTTAAGCTTCTCCCTATGCTTGTTTTATTTTTAGTATGGGATTTGTCATAAAAAAAAAAGAAAACATCCAGTCTGATGTCTTTCCATTTGCAGTATAAATAAGAAAAATCTCTTGATGTCTCTTCGTCGTTGGAATCGATGAAGTACAAATCACACCCTCTCCCTCTCACAAAATCATCTTAAAAAGTAGTTCTGCGTTTCTCCTCTCAACCTCCCTACATCAATTCTCCCCTCGCCAACAAAATAGATTAAAAAAAATAGAATAAAAAAAAAACACCTTCCATTCCCACCCTCTCATTTATCTATCACCATGCTGTTCTCTGTCCATCTTTACTGTTTAAAGTGAAAATGAAGAATGACACCCCAAGCCCACCCATTCCTGGCATCCGCTTTTTGTCTCTTGTACTGTTGGATATGAAGAAGAAAAACCAAATTTTCTTCTTACAGTTTTCCCAAGATTCCCTTTGGCTGAGATTTATTATCTTCAGAAAAAAAGGAAGAGGCATTTAGTTTTTATGTTTCTTTCTGTTGCAGGTGACAACAGAAACAAGAAAAAAATCATTTTCCTTCTCTTAACCGCTTGGATCGGAACAGAAGAAATCACATCCTTTTTCTCTCTGTCTTGTTCCTCTCGCAGCATCTCCGCCCCCTCTTTCGTCCACTCAACCGTCGGCCCATCCTCATTTTCTGTCTCCTTATCACTAGAACAGACAAAAAGAAACCACAATCTTCCCCTTTCCAGACTTTCAATAGCCATCACTGCCGCATCCCTTTTTACCATCTTCACTGTTAAAAGTTACAGATAAAAAGCTACCTTTCTTCTTTCACCATCCCCTAGTTTATTTATCTTCTATAAAAAATGTGAAAGGCGTTCAGTGTCCTGTTCTTTTCTCTTACAAGTGACAGTAGAAACAAGAAAACTCCCTTCCTGTCTCTTTAACCATGGAATCGATACGGAAGAAATCCCCTCCCCCCCCCCCCCCACACACACACGCACACTTTTTTTTTCTCTTCTCTGTCTGTTATATCTCCGCCACATTTCGTCCCCTTGCCATTGAAATTGAAAAATGAGGAAGCAACCCTTCCCCCTCCTACATTCCTACTCTCATCCCTGTCCCATCACCATTAGAATAGACGAGAAGAAAGCCTGACCCTTCCCTTTCCCAACCTTCCATTATCCATTACCACGCTACTCCCTGTCTCACTGTACCATTAGAAGTGAAAACGAAGGTTGAGCCCCCTCTTCCATCCACTCCTAGCGTTTCACTCTGCTCCCCCCCCCCCCCCTGCATATAATCCCTCTCTGCACCATCGGATTTGGGGGAAACCCCCCCCCCCACCTGCGTCCTCCCCAAGTCGCTGTTTGTCTGACGTTTGTTATGAAAGAAAAACTATACCCTCTCCTTTTGTTTTTTCTTGCAAGTGATAGTGTGAAAAAAGGTTCCACCGTGCGAATTCATTCAAAAGACCCCGCAACCCATCTCTCTCTCTCTCTCTCTCTCTCTCTCTCTCTCTCTCTCTCTCTCTCTCTCTCTCTCTCTCCTCCTCTCTCTCTCTCTCTCTCTCTCTCTTTCTCTTTTCGGCATCTCCATTCCCTATGTCCTCTTGCTATTGGAATTGTAAAAGAGGAAAACACCCCTTCCCTCTCCAAAAACCCCACGTTCGTCCCCTGACTTCCTTTTTTTTTTTTTTTTTTTTGGTCATTCTCTGACTTAACACGGTGAAGAGTCACTGGGATGCTGCACCAAAGAACTGTTCACCAGAGTCAGTTGTGGCTCTGCAAGATGTGTGCCAAAGCCAAGGTCTCTGCTGATAGTTTCTCTGTCCAATCCGTCATGCTGTCAGTCTATCGTTTTTGTTTTTGTTTTTGTTTTGTCTTCCACTCCATCTCCCTCCTTCAGCAATCCCCTGGAAGATTTATTCAACAAAGCCTCTTGTTATACGATGGCCTCCCCTTTAGAATAGAAGAAAATCCACTCACTCCTTCACCCAAACTTACAGTATCCATCATCGCCTGATCCTATGTCCCATTTTGCTATGAGACGTGACAAAGAAGAACGGAACTCTTACTATCAACTCCGAGCATTCCTCCCTCACCCCGGCTTTTGTACTGTTGGAATCGATAAAGAAGACAACAGCATCTACCTACACCACGTACCAACATGCTCCCTCCTGTCCTGTTCACTCTCACCATCAAAATGTATACATGTTATTATGAGTAGTAGTAGTAGTAGTTTTAGTAATATTTTATAGTCATTGTTATTGTTATCGTTATTATTATTATTATTATTATTATTATTATTGTTGTTGTTATTGTATTATTATTGCTGTTGTTGCTCTTATTATCGTTATTGTTGTTACTGTTTTTTGCTTTCGTTGTACTTATATTACTGCCATTATTATTATATTATTATTCATTATTTGTGCATGTTTATTTGTGCACTCTGTATGTGTATGTGGTATGTTAGTACTTCAGTATATACAACACTGTGTGTTTTGTAGGTGTTTAATGTGCATAGTGAATCCAAGTGAGTTTGGAGGATAATGTTCTACAAAAATGATTTATTGTTATAATTACTGTTATATCAGTGCATCTGTATACATTACACTCTGTGTCTTTGTAAAATGCGTAACACGCCATGAGTTCAAATGAGTTCTGAGAGTAGTACTGTAGATGAATGACGTTATTGTCATTGTCATCTAATAAGTATACACTTAACAAACGTAGCCTACCCATCGGCATACATTCTCCCACTCAACCAGTCATCCCCATTCTATTGAAATTAAGTAAGGGGAGAGAGAGAGAGAGAGAGAGAGAGAGAAGCCATATAATCATCATCAACGCGCGTTATCTCCTTTATTATTGAAATTATTCAAAACATTAAAGAAACAAACAAAAAAAAACAACCAACCAAACAAACAAACAGCAAGAAAAACTCTGTCTCTACTAGCACGTCCACCTCCAGCCCCTTTTACCACTAAATTTGATTTTAAAAATAACATTGAGGGGAAAAAAGCCCCAGGGAGGAATTGGATGGTGTCTAGTCCAGTCTGTGTACAGGATGGAAAAGTAACTGCTTGATATTCGTCCTGCCCATAGCAAAGTCTGATTGTCAAGCTGGGCACACTTCTAGTGGCTCTTCACCACGTCCAGTTGGAACCCTCCCTCCCTCCCTCCCTCCCTCCCTCACTCCTTCCTTCCTTTCCTCCATGTTGGTTTCATTGTGCTATTCCTGGAACCTCCGCCCCCCCCCCCCCACTCCCCTTTTCTCGTACATTCATGTAATCAATAAGATATCGGCGGTATGCTGAGTCCTGGGGCAATCCCATACGGACATCATCAGTCTCGAACCATGCCGCTTCATTCACTGATTTTTTATATTACACACCAATCTGTTACTCCGTCTGTGCCCCCCCCCCCCCCCCCCCTTTTTTGCTGTTGTTGTTGTTGTTTTTTTGTTCTTCTTCGTGATTTTTTTAATTTATTATTTGTTTCCTTCTTTTATTCCTACCATTCTTCCCACCTTCCTATTTTTTCTTGTTTTTTTAATCTTCTTTTCTTTCTGTCTTTTATCCTTCCTTTGTTCTGTTCTTTCTTATCTTATTTCCCCCCTTCCTTCATTCTTCCCTTGTATTCGTTGTTGTTTCTTCCTTCTTTTATTTCTCCCTTCTTTCCTGCCTTCCTCCTATGCGACCTTTGTTTCTTTTCTTCCTTCTTTCGTTTCTTCCTTCTTTCCTTCCTTGTTTCTTTTCACCCTTGTATCCTTTTTTTTTTCCTTCTTTCATTTCTCCTTTCTTTCCTTCCTTCCTTCCGTGTATCCTTCCTTTGTTCTTTTCTTCCTTCTCTCCTTCCTGCCTTGATTCCCTGCTTAAGTTCTTTGAACTGTTTTCTACTCTTACAAGTGAAGGTTACCGGATTGTTTTTGCCCAAATTCTTGGCCATGTTAGTACTGGAGGCAATGAAAAGGCTGACTGCCTGGCCAAGAACGCCACAAGGGAAAAAAACGTTGAAAATCTTTTTTTTCTTACACATATATAAAATCCAAAGTACACAATTAAGCGAGAAATCTCTGGCAGGAGGATTGGAATAAACAGATAAACTTTTCCAAACCCGCCCCAACCTGAAAGAAATTCTGACATCTGCCGCATGGAACCGTAAGAGAGAGACAGCGTTATGTAGGTTATACACGGGTCATATACATCCTACACTCATTCGTACCTTTTAAAAATGAAGAAGCACCGTGGTGTATAACATGTGACGAGCCGTTGAGCATCAGACACCTTTCTTGATTGCTGGGACTTGTACGATGTGAGACAAAAGCACTACACGGTGGGCTTCTTAAAGAACCTCTTCCAAGATATCCCTCCTGATGCAGTTTGCCAGTATTTACAAGAGATAATGGATTTCACCTGATACGATTTTACGTCTGAGTGTGTATTTCTTTAATTGCATTTCAGACTTGTAAGGTTAACGGTTAGCATGGTTTTTAACTGTTGTCTTTTATTTTAACCTGGTTGTCATTTTTGACGTGGTGTTAGCCTTGATATGGCTCTAGTATCGGCTGGGCTATAAATGTGAACTTGAACTTATTCCTTGCTTCCTCATTTCTTTCCTTTCTTCCTTCTTTCCCTTTATGGCCATCAGCCCATCCATAGCGATTCTTTCCCTTTATGCCCATCAGCTCATCCATGGCGATTCTTTCCCTTTATGCCCATCAGCTCATCCATGGCGATTCTTTCCCTTTATGCCCATCAGCTCATCCATGGCGATTCTTTCCCTTTATGCCCATCAGCTCATCCATAGCGATTCTTTCCCTTTATGCCCATCAGCTCATCCATAGCGATTCTTTCTCTTTATGCCCATCAGCCCATCCTAGCGATTCTTTCCCTTTATGCCCATCAGCCCATCCATAGCGATTCTTTCCTTTATGCCCATCAGCCCATCCATAGCGATTCTTTCCCTTTATGCCCATCAGCCCATCCATAACGATTCTTTCTCTTTATGCCCATCAGCCCATCCATAGCGATTCTTTCTCTTTATGCCCATCAGCCCATCCATAGACGATTCTTTCCTTTATGCCCATCAAGCCCATCCATAGCGATTCTTTCCCTTTATGCCCATCAGCTCATCCATAACGATTCTTTCCCTTTATGCCCATCAGCCCATCCATAACTGATTCTTCCCTTTATGCAAACAGGCCATCCATAACGATTCTTTCACCTTTATGCCCATCAGCACCCATCCATAGCGATTCTTTCCCTTTATGCCACAGCCATCCATAGCGATTCTTTCCCTTTATGCCCATCAGCCCATCCATAGCGATTCTTTCTCTTTATGCCCATCAGCCCATCCATAGCGATTCTTTCCCGTTATGCCCATCAGCCCATCCATAACGATTCTTTCTCTTTATGCCCATCAGCCCATCCATAGCGATTCTTTCCCTTTATGCCCATCAGCCCATCCATAACGATTCTTTCTGTTTATGCCCATCAACCCATCCATAGCGATTCTTTCCCTTTATGCCCATCAGCCCATCCATAACGATTCTTCCTGTTTATGCCCATCAGCCCATCCATTGCTATATCTCCGATTCTGAACTGGGATGGAAAACAGGTGACGACTAACACGGTGAGAGAAAAGCAACAGCTGAAGGCCCAGCAAGCCTAGGCTCCACACACCCCACACTCTGATACAGATCACAGAAATTTGTGTTTAATCAGCAACAGTTCTTCTCCCTGTTTTGTAGTATGTCCGCTCTGTATGTATGCAGGGTGGTCCAGGAACAAGACACTGAAGCCATCATGAAAGGATGAAGGAAGAGTGAAAGAAGAAAAGAAAAAGAAAGGAAGGAATAAAAAGAAAGAAGAAGGAAACGAGAAAGGAAGGGTGAAGGAGAGTTAAGATTCTTGCCTTTTGATTCCATTATTCCTCTGTCTTCAGGCTCAGATATAGCCTAATGTTTGCTGTTGCGATTGACCGAATAGAAAAAGAACTGCTTCCCTCTTCTTCCACTTCACTGTCGTCTTGTCAGTTTACTATTGAAATTCATAAGGACGAAGATACCAATCCATCTCCCCTCCCAACAACTCTTTGTGTGCTCTGATTCATGTTCCATTTACCATTTAAAATGATGAGAAAAAAGCAACGTGTTCCTCCCCCAACATCTTCAGCGCTCGTATCCCCTTCACTAGTGAAGTGACAAAGAAAAATAAAAGTACTCTCCGTACTCCACCTCCGTAAGTTTATCGACGGTTGAGTGTTCTCGACAGTTGAGTGGAGTCTGTTGAAGAGAGATTCATCACACCCGGAGTCTGTTGAAGAGAGATTCATCACACTTGGATCTGTTGAAGAGCGATTCCTCACACTTGGGGTTTGTTAAATAAAGAAGATTCCTCACACTCGAGTCTGTTGAAGAGAGATTCCTCACACTCGAGTCTGTTGAAGAGAGATTCCTCACACTTTGGAGTGTTGAAGAGAGATTCCTCACTCGAGTGTGAAAAGATTCTCACACTCGGATCTGTGAGAGAGATTCCTCACACTCGGAGTCTGTTGAAGAGAGATTCCTCACACTGGAGTTTGAGAAGTTCTCACACCGATGTTGAAGAGAGATTCCTCACACTCGGAGTGTTGAAGAGAGATTCTCACACTCGATGTGAAGAAGATTCTTCACACTCGGAGTCTGTTGAAGAGAGATTCATCACACTCGAACAATTCCATATGCGTTCCACCTAAATTTGCCGGCAGTTTTCTGGCAGAGGTCCTGAGCCTGCGCAAAACCTCATGCGTTGTCAAGGTCTTGAAGTGGGGAAGGGTAGAAAAGGACATGTGAAGCACTAAGCTGACACAAACACAACATGGAAAGGGTAAGACGAGCAGCACACAAGGGCCAGTTTTTGATATTGTGGGCTGGGACTGAACTGAGATATCACAATTTGAGTCCATGGTACTATCAAAAGAACTAGCAGTCATTAAAAACCGTGATCTATGTTATGGCTGAAGTCACATCTCCTGTTATAAGCATAGTAATTTGAGCTATGGGCCATTAAAAATTAAGACCATTGTGATATAGAAAAACGCTCCCTTCTGATGTTACTTTGCTTTTCTAAAAGACAGTAGTTATTTACGTTCTGCCCATGTGTACCAGTAGTTATTTACGTTCTGCACATGTTACCAGTAGTTAGTCACGTTCTGCCCATGTGTACCATAGTTATTTACGTTCTGCACATGTGTACAGTAGTTAGTCACGTCTGCCCATGTGTACCAGTAGTTATTTAGTTCTGCCCATGCGTACCAGTAGTTCTTCACGTTCTGTTCATGTGTACCGTAGTTATTTATGTTCTGCCCGTGTGTACCAGTAGTTCTTCACGTTCTGTTCATGTGTACCAGTAGTTATTTACGTTCTGCCCATGTGTACCGTAGTTATTTACGTTCTGCCCATGTGTACCAGTAGTTATTTACGTTCTGCCCATGTGTACCAGTAGTTATTTACGTTCTGCCCATGTTACCAGTAGTTATTTACGTTCTGCCCATGTGTACCAGTAGTTATTTACGTTCTGCCCATGTGTACCAGTAGTTATTTACGTTCTGCCCAGTGTACCAGTAGTTATTTACGTTCTGCCCATGTGTACCAGTAGTTATTTACGTTCTGCCCATGTGTACCAGTAGTTTTTACGTTCTGCCATGTGTACCAGTAGTTTATTTACGTTTCTGCCCATGTGTACCAGTAGTTATTTACGTTCTGCCCATGTGTACCAGTAGTTATTACGTTCTGCCCATGTGTACCAGTAGTTATTTCACGTTCTGCCCATGTGTACCAGTAGTTATTTACGTTCTGCCCATGTGTACCAGTAGTTATTTCACGTTCTGCCCACGTGTACCAGTAGTTATTTCACGTTCTGCCTCATGTGTACCAGTAGTTATTTACGTTCTGCCCATGTGTACCAGTAGTTATTTACGTTCTGCCCATGTGTACCAGTAGTTATTTACGTTCTGCCCATGTGTACCAGTAGTTATTTACGTTCTGCCCAAGTGTACCAGTAGTTATTCACGTTCTGCCCATGTGTACCAGTAGTTATTTACGTTCTGCTCATGTGTACCAGTAGTTATTTACGTTCTGCCCGTGTGTACCAGTAGTTATTTACGTTCTGCCCGTGTGTACCATAGTTATTTACGTTCTGCCCATGTGTACCAGTAGTTAATTTACGTTCTGCCCGTGTGTACCAGTAGTTATTATGTTCTGCCCATGTGTACCAGTAGTTATTTACGTTCTGCCCATGTGTACCAGTAGTTATTTACGTTCTGCACATGTGTACCAGTAGTTATTTACGTTCTGCTCATGTGTACCAGTAGTTATTCACGTTCTGTTCATGTGTACCAGTAGTTATTTATGTTCTGCCCATGTGTACCAGTAGTTATTTATGTTCTGTCCATGTGTACCAGTAGTTATTTATGTTCTGCCCACGTGTACCAGTAGTTATTTACGTTCTGCCCATGTGTACCAGTAGTTATTTATGTTCTGCCCATGTGTACCAGTAGTTATTTATGTTCTGCCCACGTGTACCAGTAGTTATTTACGTTCTGCCCATGTGTACCAGTAGTTATTTATGTTCTGCCCATGTGTACCAGTAGTTATTTACGTTCTGCCCATGTGTACCAGTAGTTTATGTTCTGCCCATGTGTACCAGTAGTTATTTATGTTCTGCCCATGTGTACCAGTAGTTATTTACGTTCTGCCCATGTGTACCGGTAGTTATTTACGTTCTGCCCATGTGTACCGGTAGTTATTTATGTTCTGCCCATGTGTACCAGTAGTTATTTACGTTCTGCCCATGTGTACCGGTAGTTATTTACGTTCTGCCCATGTATACCACTGCTACTTAGAGCAGCAACAAAGATGTTCCACTCTGGATCAGCCTGTGTAATGTGATGGTGTAAAGAAGACATGCATTAGTGTCACCTTACTGTTAGACTCATAAAGAAGAAAACAGTCACTCGTTTTCTGTCTCCGAATGTCTGTATCTGTCTTCTCTGTCTGTCTGTCTGTCTCCTCTCTCTGTCTCCCCCCCCCCCCCCTCTGTCTGTCTGTCTCTCTCTCTGTCTATCTCTCTCTCTCTCTCTCTCTCTCTCTCTCTCTCTCTCTCTCTCTCTCTCTCTCAAAGATCTCCATCCTTTGCTGTTGGAATTGAAAAAGAAGCAAGCAACCGTTTTCTCCAACTCTCTGTTTCCTCCCCTGTTTACTGTCCCCCTATCGGACTGTCAAAGGAAAAGCATCCCACCCCTATCTCCTGGCAGCCCTAGTATTTCTTTGTGCCCTCATGGTTAGAAGAAAAATGTGAAAAGGCACCTCCCTTTCGTTCTCACCATCACTCTCGTCTAAAAGCACACATGTGAATAAACATTAAAAGAAATAACGAACGAACCATCTTTAGTGCTCTCCCTTTACCATCAGAACTGATAAAGAGGAGAGAAAAACACCCTATTGTTCTCCCTCCTTCCTTCCCAACACCACCTCTACCACCACACTCAATCCCCTATCGCCCTTCCATAAGGACTGTAAAGAGATATAAGCACCACCACCACCACCACCCACCACCCTCTCCCGCTTTCTATCCCCAACATCTCCAACCTCCTTACCTGTCCCCTGTCCACTGGATAAAAGAAAGAAAAAAACCCCAGGGGAGGAATTGGATAGTGTCCAATCCAATCGGTGTACAGGATAAAACGGTAACTCTGCTTGACACTTGGCCCATCCCTAGCAACGTCTGATTGTCAGGCTGAGCACACTACGAGTGCTCTTCACCACGTCCACTAGCGACTGTTCCTCCTTCTTTCCTTCTTCCCTTCTTGCTGGCTTCATTGTGCTATTCCTGGATCTTCATTCCTCCCCCTTCTGTCCTTTTTTTTCCATCCTCCTGTGTACGCTGGTAATCAATAAGAGTCCTGGGGCAGTCCCATATATGCATTGTCTGTTTCTAACAATGCTCCTCCATTCACAGGTTGTTTTTGATTTCACATCAATATTTTGTTCCATCCCTCTTTCCGTTGTTCCTTTGTTGATTCTTTGTTTTCTTCCTTTCCTTTTCCTTCTTTCTTTCATTCGTTGATTCTTTCTTCTCTTTCTTCCCTTTCTGTTCTTTGCTTTCTTCTTCTTTTTCATTCTTTTTTGCTTCCTTCCCTCTTTTTCATGTTATATTCCTTCCTATTTTCCTTTCTTCCTTCCGTCTTTGTTCTTCCCTTTCCTTCTCCTTTCCCTTCTTCCTTTCTGCCTTCTTTTATTCTTCACTTCTTTCTTTAATTCGTCATATCTTTCTTTCATTCTTCATATCTTTCTTTCCTTCTCTCTTTTATTTCTTGTGGTTTTTTCCCTTCCTTTCCTCTTTTTTTCTGCTTTTCTTTCCATTCTTTTTTCATTCCCTATTTCCTCTTGCCATTCTTCCTTGTCGCCTTCCTTCGTTCCCACCGTTCTTTCCCACCCCCACCCCCCCCCCCCCCACCCCCTGACTGCACAAACTGGGAGAAGAAACTAATCTAGCTGATTAAACACAGTTCAGGCATGGTTGGTCTGAGGGTAGAACTTCCACATTCCGGTCTCAGAGCACAGATTTTCATGAGTGCGAATCATGATCGAGAAAGACTTTGCGTGAAGCCTCCATTCCATGAGCTGTTAATGGTATCTGACCTGTTTAGGATGGGAAATGTTAAAACAATACAGATTTCAGACTTAAGATGTTTTATTCATGGTCATAGTCCCTCACGAAGGGGTACAAACTCAGAACAGTGACATAACATGATAAATGGATGTGTGAATGATGTACTCAACTGTTTGATACTGCGCCTTTGGCGTCGCAATAGACACGACTTAAACGTTTTATATAAATAAACCGACAACTTCCTCACAGAATATTCTTGTTGGGATGCCTGGAATAAACTAATCCGTAACGTGACTTGTGAAATTTATGGAATTGAAACGGGACATACTGTACTCAACGAGCAACACAGAAC
>JAPXFY010000026.1:49555245-49652745 GCA_030674185.1 Monoplex corrugatus
TCTTACCTTTCCTTGCTGTCTTCCTTCTTGATGTATCCGCCTTTCTGTCCTTCCTTCCTTCATTCTTACCTTTCCTTGCTGTCTTCCTTCTTGATGTATCCGCCCTTTCTGTCCTTCCTTCCTTCATTCTTACCTTTCCTTGCTGTCTTCCTTCTTGATGTATCCTCCCTTTCTGTCCTTCCCTCCTTCATTCTTACCTTTCCTTGCTGTCTTCCTTCTTGATGTATCCTCCCTTTCTGTCCTTCCCTCCTTCATTCTTACCTTTCCTTGCTGTCTTCCTTCTTGATGTATCCTCCCTTTCTGTCCTTCCTTCCTTCATTCTTACCTTTCCTTGCTGTCTTCCTTCTTGATGTATCCTCCCTTTCTGTCCTTCCTTCCTTCATTCTTACCTTTCCTTGCTGTCTTCCTTCTTGATGTATCCTCCCTTTCTGTCCTTCCTTCCTTCATTCTTACCTTTCCTTGCTGTCTTCCTTCTTGATGTATCCTCCCTTTCTGTCCTTCCCTCCTTCATTCTTACCCTTCTTCCTTTTCATCTTTTGTCTTTCCTGCCTTAATGATGATAATAGTAATAACAACAACAACAACAATACTACTACTACTACTAATAATAATATAATAATAATGACACTGATAAGGAGCCAAACATTGATTCAAGAATCAAACCAAGGCGCCCACTCTCATCTTTCATCAAAGGAATCACCTAACAACGACCAAATCTCCAGGGCACAAAGCACTCGCAAACTGGGAGGGGAAAAACTGGAGGGAAGTAGGGCGTGTGACCCGTGACTCAAGCTATCATCCTGTCTGTCTCTGTCTGTCTGTCTGTCTGTCTGTCTGTCTCTCTCACAAAGACACACACACACACACACGTACACACACACGACAACACACTCTCCCTCTCTCTCACCTCTCCTCTCCTCTCTCTCTCTCTCTCTCTCTCTCTCAGATGTAAGATGCTGGGCTAGGGTAGACTCAAGCCTGTTCGACGAATCACCCATGACTCGTGTTGTCATCTTTCATGTTTTTCTGTCACACACACACACACTCACACACACACACACACCACACACACACACACCACTCCCAAAATATCTCCTTTCTCTCTCTCTCTCTCTCTCTCTCTCTGTCTTTCCCTCCCCTCTCTCTCTCTCTCTTTCTTTTTTTGCTGGCTTTGGTGTGTTGGTCCTGAACCCCTCACCCTCTTGTATGCACAGAGGGCGATCCTGGCAGCAAAATTGGGCGAATAAATGAATGTTGCTGGGTAAACACTCTCGTGATCTGACTTGCGCTGAGGTAGTAAGGTTCCTGTTCTGAGGTCTGACTAGAATGGCTTCATATGGGTGTGATTCTTGCTTGACAAAAACGGTGTGTGTGTGTGTGGTGGTGTGTGTGCGTGTGCGTGTGTGCCCCCTCCCCACGTGCGGACGCGTGGGATGTGTGTGTGTGTTGTGTAGGGAGAGGGGAGAGAGAGAGAGAGAGTGAGTGGGTGTGTGGTGTTTCAATCCACTCATCTATGAATGGCTACCTCACCCTGCCTAGGGTTGGGGGAGGTAAAAGCAATTTTACAGTGCTACTTGCCTCCCCCCCACCCGGTCCATCTCCACCTCCCTTCTCCCCCCAAGAAACAATAAAAAAAAAAAACGAGGTCTTTACCATCTCATTCCTCAATGACCGCAGAGTTGTTGGAAAGGTTTTATTTTTTTTCTGTTTTCGTTTTTGTTTTACGTTAAAACGCAATTATCTGTGCGTGTGTGTCTAATTCTGTCACTGATTTTTGTTACATCCCGTTGAAGACCTCATACCTCCCTTCTGTGCTTCCTCATTTCTCTTCTTCCCTTTTCCCTTCCTTTCTCACTTGTGTTCGTCCTTCCATTCTTTTTTCCGTTTTTTACTTTTCTCATTCCTTTCTTCCTTTTCCCTTCCCTCCATCCTGCCTTTCTTTCTGCTGTCCTTCTTTTTCTCCTTCCTTTCTTACGTCTTTCTCTTCTTCCTTTACTTTTCTTTCTTCTTTCGTTCCTTCTTTCATTTCTTCCTTCTCCTCTTCCTTCCTTTCTACTTTCTGATCGTTTTTTTTTCCTTTTTTCTTTCTTCTTTCTTTCCTACCTTTTGTTCCCTCTTTCCTTCCAATCTCTTTTTCCTTCCTTCCCTCCTTCTTTACTTCTTAACTTTCTCTTAAGAACCTTCTTCTTTTCCTTCTTTCCCTTTCACTTGTCTTTATCTCCTTCCCTTTTTCTGTCCATTTTTTCCTCCTTCTTTTCTTTTCTTTTTTGTCTTCTTCCTTTTTCTCTTTCATTCGGTCTCTACTGGCTTCCCTTCTGTCCCTTATTCCATCCTTTTTCTCTTTCCTCTTTCTAATTTCCTTCTTTTATTCTTTCTCATCTCCTTTGCTTCCTTCCTTCTTTTACTTCTTCCTTCCAGTTGCCTTTCATGATGGCTTGTGTGTGTTGTTTTGTGCCCTGGCCCAAACAGGGGACCGGCTGCGAATGGAAGAAGAATCGTGCTGGTTCTAAACAATTTGTGGTGTGTGTGTGGGTGGAGGATGTGTGGTGTGTGTGTTGTGTGTGTGTGTGTGTGTGTGTGTGTGTACGTGTGTGTGTGTGTTTGGTGTGTGTGTGTGTGTGTGTGTGTGTTTTGCAGTTTTTGTGGTCTGAATTTGTGGAATCTAAGCTTCTTAGGCTTATTACTGTTTTTTTGTCTCTCTCTCTCTCTCTCTCTCTCTCTCTCTCTCTCTCTCTCTCTCTCTCTCTCTCTCTCTCTCTCTCTCTCTCTCTCTCTCTCTCTTGTGTGTGTGTGTGTGTGTGCGGCGCGCGTGCATTTTCCTCTGAATTTGTGAAATTCAAGTTTGTTAACTTAATTTGATTTTTACTCTGTCACTGTGTTTGTCATGGCCCAGTTTCCATCCACAGTGACCTATTTTCTGATCCAACAGCCCCCCCCCCCTCTCTCTCTCTCTTTCTCTCTCTCTCTCACACACCCCCACCCCTTTCTCTGTCTTTCTTCTAATTGTTGAGGTCATTGTGATCTCCCCTGGCCTAGAGATGGGCAAAAATCGTTAATTAAGTTCCTGCGTGTCTAATTAATGCTGGTGCATGTCTCTTGATGTGAATACCTGTCTGCTACACAAGTGCCTGTCTGTTTATTGCCAGTAAACGACGAATGTAGTAATGAAGTGGGTAAGGTGAAACTTCCAGTGGGATGGGTCTGGGTTCGATCCGTCGAAACAACTCTGCCTCAATGCTGGTGGGTAAAAGAGTGGATATTTTTCCGAGCTCCCAGTCTGCGGTATCATCTGCTTCGTCTCCTGGGTACTGTGTTTACCGCGAGCTTTCTTTTTTCTTTGTTTCGTTATATTTCTTTTCCTCTGAGAAACTGTTCTAGAATCTTGGGTTTGACATTGGTTCTTTCCACTGGCTGTGTGCGAAGAATGTAGTTCTAGTTTTGGTTGCTTGTTGTTTGTGTTGATTACTCCGTTGATCTGCTTTTCGTGTGTCGATTGTTTTTCAGAACGGTGTTGTTACTAATGGTGTCCGGTCCTTTTCTTTCACACTCATTGTTTTGCATACGTATCTCGGTTTTAGCGCTAATCTCCAAAAGTTTGGTTCGCTAGTATTACACATAATCAGTTGTTTTTTTTTAGCTGAGCACGGAGAACTTAAGCAGTTAGGCGAGCTGACCATACTCTGCAGTTCTGATTGCACTGTCTGCATCTTTGGTGGGCGTATATGTTGTTGGTGTTTTCGTATTTCAATAAGCCAACAACTGACATGACTTACCAAGATCTTTAACGTGCATATTTGATATTCTACATACGTATACACACGAAAGGCGTTAGGCATAGGCAAGTCTTCAGACATGCTGACTTCGGAGATCTAAAACTTCTCCTGGTGGAGTATGCAGGGGGATCGAACATAAGAGCTTCCAACACGAAATCCGACACTTACCACCTGACTACCATGCCTGTGTATAGTTTTTGTTTCCTGGTTCCAGTCACGTATTATTACGAGGCAATGGACTCGTTTCCAATCATAACACATTTTTACAGGGGTAGATGTGAAACCCAAACGACAAATAATCTGAAATAACTGTGTATCTACAGAGAACAGGGATACGCAACTAACTTCGAGCAAATCGCTTTATTGTTACTTTTAAGTTTCGATTGATGTTTGTACGCAAGTAATACCTGTCCGTGTCAAAGTCTACCTGTGTCTTTTAGAGAGAGGGGGGAGAGAGAGAGAGAGAGGAGAAGAAGGGGGAGGAGGAGAAGAAAAAAAGGGAAAAAGAACAAATTCTTAATTAACGAGAGTGTGACATAAGCATAAAAACGTTTTCGTACATCAGCCACCCGCGCCCCTTGGAGAATGTGCAGTGACACAGACATATTGTAGCAGCATAAAACATCAGAACAGTGCAAAACTGGATGTACTAAAATCTTGGATAAGGGAACAGTCGCCCGAGACAGTCTATATCAGCTACATATGGGAAATAATTGCAATAACATGATAAATTTGACTTAGAAAACTAGGGGGAAATTAAAATAAATTACCTGAAAAATACAACGCAGAGAGAGAGAGAGAGAGAGAGAGAGAGAGAGAGAGAGAGAGAGAGAGAGAGAGAGGTTTTTATTCGTTGAAAAGGCCTCTGGCCCATTACAATAGGGGTGAAGATAAAAAAATTAATCAACTAAGTACAAGTAATCGTAACTATTTATCAGTATGAGATTTTCTTAGGTCCAATACTTTAAAAATGAATATTGTACATTTTCGTTTTTGTTTCGTTGGTTCATGGTTAATAACGTAAATCTATACATTGACGAATGTCGGTAGAACTTCAGTGGAATTAGTTCAGCTCTCAGCACTTCATATCTAGAGCAGACAGCAGGAAATAAATCTCACTTTCAGTGCTATCTTCACAAAATAGACAGATGTGATTTCTGTCATTGTATTGTTTTGTATCGTAAAAAGTGACAATTCAAAGACGACATTCCTATCCTAAAATCTAGTTACACATTTCCTTAATTTTGCAATTTGAATTTGACAAAGATATGAACATAAAGAGAAATCTCGACCGAAGTGTAAGTAGACATAATAGAATTCAATGTTATCGAGAGAAGATTGCCAGTCTTGAATATAGCAATCGACAAGTTTTTAATTCGATTCATCAGCAATGTTTTAACATTGCCAACACTGTGTGTTTCCCACACTAGACCGAAACCAAACTAAAGAGTTTTGTGGACTTTAGAGGCTCGTGTGTTGTAGTTCCGAGTCTGTAAGCCTAGTAACATATTGTATGCTCTTTTGAGAAGTATGTCCTGTTTTTAAGGGGGTAAGACTGAGCCAGAACTCTATACATCGTATGAAATGTATTAACATATAACGGGTATCTACCAATTTCTCCACAGAGTAAGTGCCTTGGAGCTTGTGGGCTAACACCAAGAAATTTCTGAATAGCAAACGAATGTATCCTTTTAATGTATTCATTGTTAGCTGATAATCCCCATAATTTCAGAACCATAAATTAGAATGAGTTAGATTTGAGTGTCAAACAATTTAAAGAATATTCTACTGAGAGTCTTCACCAACTGATCACAGCAACTTTACAATGGCTTATGCATAGCTCTTTTCTAGCACGATCTGCACAGGGGGAGGCAGGAGGATTTTGATGATTTAATATCTATTTAGACCAACATAAAATAACAGTGATATTGGAAATAACTAAATTCAGTCACAGACTCGTTTACCAGGACGTGACTGTTCACACTATATATACTACACGTCATTATTGAAGGGCCAGGAACGTTTTTGAGTCAATTTTTGAAAGGAGAAATAACCTATTTTCTCTTACTCTTTTCTCCAATTCGTTGCCGTAACTGAATGGATAAGAGCTCAGACAACATTGCAGTTTCCTTTTGGCACGTGTTTGGGGATTTGCCGATTTGCAATGGGCGGCCCAAGGAAGACAATTTCCACACGAAATTGTCGAATCTTCAGCAGGGTCTCTCTGACGACGCAGGCAAGGTAGCGACAAAATTCGCTTTGCACGTGCAAGGCAAGCCCTTTTTGAACACTACTCCAGCCAAAGTTGCCCGCAGACGAGGATAAAAAGGACCCGTTCTTGGTTCGTTTTAACCATGCTTGCAAGACGATGGATGACGGATGAGCAGCGGGGGAGAGCCCTCGCTCTGCTTGATGAAGGCCTAGCGCAGCGGGAAGTTGCTAGACGACTTGAAGTGTCACATTCCACAATCCAGAGACTGCTGGAGCGCTTCAATGAGATTGGAGCAGTCCAGGAAAGGCGTCACACGGGTCGACCCAGAGTAACGACAAGACAGCAAGACCGCTACCTTGCCCTCTCCGTCCTGAGGGAAAGGGCATCCACTGCGGTGACCTTGAGGGGTCAGCTGAGGGACGCAACAGGTGCTAACATCAGCTGCAGCACGGTGAGAAGACGGCTACATGAGGCAAACTTGAGGTCACGGAGACAGGCCGTCCGACCCGTGCTGTCACCGGTCAACAGAGTGCGCCGCATGACCTGGGCCAGGGAGCACGTGACCTGGACAAGGCAACAGTGGGCCCGGGTCTTGTTTTCGGATGAGTCCAGGTTCACCCTGACCTTTAACGATGGCCGGGCTCGGGTGTGGCGACGTCAAGGGGAGAGGTTCGCTGACGCCACTGTCCAAGAGCATAACCGGTACGGCGGCGGGTCGGTGATGGTGTGGGGTGGCATGAGCCGTGGTACCCGGACCCCCCTGCTCCCCATTGACGGCATCCTGAACGGGGTCCGGTACCGGGACGAGGTTCTGGCGGCCGTGGCACTGCCTGCACTTGTGGACCTTGGTCAAGGCGCCATCTTCCAGGACGACAATGCACCTGCGCATCGAGCACGCCTTGTGACCGACTTCCTGGAGCAGCATGAAGTCGTCCGTATGGCCTGGCCAGCGTGCTCACCTGACCTGAACCCAATTGAACACCTCTGGGATGTGCTCGGGAGGCGCATCAGGGACAACCACCCCCCACCGGGCACCCTGGCCAGGCTGGTCGACATCCTGCAGATCGAGTGGGCGGCCATCCCTCAGGACACACTCCGTACCCTTGTGGGGTCGATGCATCGGCGCTGTGAAGCATGCATCCAGGCTCGGGGCGGACACACGCGATATTGAAAACAGATTGGCCAAATCTGACACTTTCTGTTTTTTGAAAATGGGGGGATGTTCCTTTAAATGCATGTGCTGTTCACTAATGGGTCATTGTGCTAATTTCTTTTTCCAAAACAGGTGTGGAAATGATGAAATAAAACATAGAATCAATTCTAAACATTGTCAATTATTTCAACTTAAAATTAGAGAGGAAGGAAGAAGTGGCCCTTAAATTATGATTAGGAGTATATGTCGCATAATAATCATGCTGCTTGTTTAGCTGATCATATCTGATCTGTTATGTATTCTAACGCAGCTTTAAAAAAAACATGTAGTTTACCTAGAGATATCAAAGGGTGTGTGCACGTGCGAGAGAGAGAGAGGAAGAGGAGAGTCAGAGAGAGAGAGAGAGAGAGAGAGACAAGGAGAGAGACGGAGACATACAGAGAGAGAGAGTGAGAGGGTCCTTTCTCATATTCCCCCGAAACGTGCACTTCTGCATTATCGTTCTCTCACGTTGTTTGTCTTGTCTGTATTGCTAGCCTGTCTCTGTCTGTCCTCTGTATGGTTTGTGTTATCTTTCCTCATCTAGACAAAGGAAGATTGTTTCATATCATCCAGACGGTGTCTGTGTGTGTGTGTTTGTCTGTGTGTATAATTATGTGAGCGAGAAACTTTACCCAATTAGGATAAAGAAAGAAAAAAAAGATGAATTGAGGTACTTTTGTTTGGAAATCATGGTGACAAGATCAAGGTCACAAGGACCAAAACAACGTCAGAAATCAGAACTTTTTGGAGGTGTGTAAACAGCACTTTCTCAGGAACTTCCTACACCATTTAACATATTTTTCATTGTTGTCTTAGTCTATCATTTTATGAATGAACAGTAAGTCTGATCTTAAGCAAAGCTTCTGTTCGGTCACAGTGATCTTGAGAAGTAGGAATTGTGGATTTTGTGTAATGAAATTTGTTTAAAAAAGGAGATTGTTAAAACAGCTTGACCCTCCTGTTTTAATTACAGTCTCGTATTGTGTGGTTATCACCTGTCCTAAAAACATGATACTTTTTGCATGTGTAGAATCCAAATCTGCGAATAACCTGCACAGACTGTGTATCTTCATAAGAACAATGGCACGTGAGCAAATTGCTTTTCCCCAAAGTTCTGAATTTCGATTATGTCTTATATATACATATTGTTTGAGATTAGCGTTTATGCCCGACTGCTAATAACTCTGGTCACGTATGTTCAGTTTAGTCGTATGCGAATTACTCATTCTTCCAGGTTTATTCGTGTAAATATGATCGAGAAATCTCTCTAAGTAGATGTTATTCTAGATAGTTTTGTGCTTCCAGTAGGTCTTTATTGAAGTCGCCAAGGAGAAGAATTTCATAATTTTGTTTGTGTTTGTTGACATGGTCTGATATCGTAACAAAGGAATCATATTCATAAATCACAGCTGAATTTCTGTACAGATCACAGACAAAAAGAGAGGGAGTCTGCCTTCCTGATTTAATTTCTAACCAAACACATTCGACTGAAATGTGGTCTGGATCTTGGTGTCGTCGAGCTATGTTTTCAAGGCAGTTATGGATGAGAGAGAGAGAGAGAGAGAGAGAGAGAGAGAGAGAGAGAGAGAGAGAGAGAGAGAGAGAGAGAGAGAGAGAGAGAGGTCGTATCCCCGAAATATGCACCTAGTACCTAATTGTGTACTACCTTTCTCCTCTGTTGTCTTGTCTTTGTCTTTTTTAACCAGTCTTTTTCTGTACTTAGTACTTTGTTAGTAGTGTCATTTGTTTTTACCCAGAACAGACAGGAATGGAAAACCTTTGTTACTCCCATGCATACCAATGACGTAATGATCAGTAAGAGGTGTCTGACTGACTGACTGTCTTCTCTGCCTGCCTGCCTGTGACACAGATGTGTGAATAAGTAGGTGTTATTGTTTTTTTTCAGCTCTTTATGGGTGAATGTTTTATTATCAAACTCTGGTCAAAGCTTTGAACTTTTATGGAGTCTGAAAGGAAAAGTTCTAAGGTCAAAGTCACACGGACCAAACAACTGACAGAACTCAGTACTTTATGAGGAAGGTTTGTGAAGAGCACTTTCTCGGTAGTTTCTTCCACGTATTTCACATCTGTTTAACATGTAGGTCTTGTGACAGTCCATCACTGTCTCCTGCACAACGTTTTGTTTCCATCTCAGCAGATGCGTTTTTCAAGGTCACCATTTGTGTGTGTGTGTGTGTGTGTGTGTGTGTGTGTGTGTGTGTGTGTGTGTGTGTGTGTGAGTGAGTGTGAGTGAGTGAGTGTGTGTGTGTATGTGTGTGTGTGTGTGTGTGTGTGTGTGTGTGAGTGTGTGTGTGTGTGTGTGTGTGTGTGTGTGTGTGTGTGTGTGTGTGTGTGTGTGTGTGTGTGAGGAACAGAAGCACATTAGCCAGAGATTCTCAGCTGTTTTGGGAAGGATCTTTATCAGATTTGTGTCAAAGGTGAGGCCTGTTCAAGATTCTTAATTAGGTAAGTGTGGAAGTCGTGGCGCCAAGGTCAGAGCCATGGGAAGGAAAACAGTTCCTCAAACAGCACTTGTTTGAGGAACATGTGTGAATAACGCTTCATCAGTAACTTCTGACAGTAACTGACATTCTGTTTTCACTGTTTACCTGCCTGTCTTTGTCCTCACTCCATGTCAAATTTGATTTCATCTGATGCTTCTTCAAGGTCAACATGACCTCTTCGAGTGCAAGGTTTGGAATATCTGTGGTCGGTTTTGCATAAAAAAGGAAGATTACTATTTTGGTTTAATTTCTTTTTCCTTGCTTATTTGGCTTGCCCGTCTTTTATATCGCTCGTAATTTTGCCCCTGTTTTTTTTTTCTTGTGTTTTTCTTGTGACTGAAGGCCCCTACTGTCTGTCTCGCGTTGTCTGTCCGCCCTGTTTGTTTTGTACATCACTAGTACATCTGTTTAATGAACTGTCTTACGATTGTTTTTTTCTCGAGTTGTCTGTCTGTCTATTCTGAATGTCGCTAATATATCAGTGTTTTGTTCTCCTACGGTGTCTTACTTGTTACTCTCTTTATTGTCTTTCTAGTATTTTGTGTCTGTCTTTTTGAATTTTGTTAGTGTTCGTTTAATGTGTTATGTGTCTCAGTGTTTTTTCTCTCTCGGATCTTGTGTCATACTGGTGTTGCGTGTTTGTCTGTTCTGTGTATCACTACCATGTCTGTTTCTGGTGCGTGTTTGTCTGTTCTGTGTATCACTACCATGTCTGTTTCTGGTGTGTGTTTGTCTGTTCTGTATATCACTATCATGTCTGTTTCTGGTGCGTGTTTGTCTGTTCTGTATATCACTACCATGTCTGTTTCTGGTGTTTGTCTGTTCTGTGTATCACTACCATGTCTGTTTCTGGTGTGTGTTTGTCTGTTCTGTATATCACTATCATGTCTGTTTTCTGGTGCGTGTTTGTCTGTTCTGTATATCACTACCATGTCTGTTTCTGGTGTGTGTTTGTCTGTTCTGTATATCACTACCATGTCTGTTTCTGGTGTGTGTTTGTCTGTTCTGTGTATCACTACCAATGTCTGTTTCTGGTGTGTGTTTGTCTGTTCTGTATATCACTACCATGTGTGTTTCTGGTGTTTGTCTGTTCTGTACATCACTACCATGTCTGTTTCTGGTGTGTGTTTGTCTGTTCTGTCTATCACTACCATGTCTGTTTCTGGTGCGTGTTTGTCTGTTCTGTATATCACTACCATGTCTGTTTCTGGTGTGTGTTTGTCTGTTCTGTGTATCACTACCATGTCTGTTTCTGGTGTGTGTTTGTCTGTTCTGTGTATCACTACCATGTCTGTTTCTGGTGCGTGTTTGTCTGTTCTGTATATCACTACCATGTCTGTTTCTGGTGTGTGTTTGTCTGTTCTGTGTATCACTACCATGTCTGTTTCTGGTGTGTGTTTGTCTGTTCTGTATATCACTACCATGTCTGTTTCTGGTGTGTGTTTGTCTGTTCTGTATATCACTACCATGTCTGTTTTCTGGTGTTTGTCTGTTCTGTGTATCACTACCATGTCTGTTTCTGGTTTTGTCTGTTCTGTGTATCACTACCATGTCTGTTTCTGGTGCGTGTTTGTCTGTTCTGTATATCACTACCATGTCTGTTTCTGGTGTTTGTCTGTTCTGTATATCACTACCATGTCTGTTTCTGGTGCGTGTCTGTTCTGTGTATCACTACCATGTCTGTTTCTGGTGTTTGTCGTTCTGTGTATCACTACCATGTCTGTTTCTGGTGCGTGTCTGTTCTGTATATCACTACCATGTCTGTTTCTGTGTGTGTCTGTTCTGTATATCACTGCCATGTCTGTTTCTGGTGCGTGTCTGTTCTGTATATCACTACCATGTCTGTTTCTGGTGTTTGTCTGTTCTGTATATCACTACCATGTCTGTTTCTGTGTGTGTTTGTCTGTTCTGTATATCACTACCATGTCTGTTTCTGGTGTTTGTCTGTTCTGTATATCACTACCATGTCTGTTTCTGGTGTGTGTTTGTCTGTTCTGTATATCACTACCATGTCTGTTCTGGTGCGTGTTTGTCTGTTCTGTTATCACTACCATGTCTGTTTCTGGTGTGTGTCTGTTCGTATATCACTACCATTGTCTGTTTCTGGTGTTTGTCTGTTCTGTGTATCACTACCATGTCTGTTTCTGTGCGTGTCTGTTCTGTATATCACTACCATGTCTGTTTCTGGTGTTTGTCTGTTCTGTATATCACTACCATGTCTGTTTCTGGTGCGTGTCTGTTCTGTATATCACTACCATGTCTGTTTTCTGGTGTTTGTCTGTTCTGTATATCACTACCATGTCTGTTTCTGGTGCGTGTCTGTTCTGTGTATCACTACCATGTCTGTTTCTGGTTGTTTGTCTGTTCGTGTATCACTACCATGTCTGTTTCTGGTGCGTGTCTGTTCTGTATATATCACTAACATGTCTGTTTCTTGCGTTGTTGCCTTTCTCCCACAGTGTCTTTCTCGCAACTTGTCTCTTGCCTGCCTGCCTGTCTTTCTGTGCTGTCTGTCTGTCTGTGCTGTCTGTCTGTCTGTGCTGTCTGTCTGTCTGTCTGTGCTGTCTGCCTGCCTGTCTTTCTGTGGTGTCTGTCTGTCTGTGCTGTCTGCCTGCCTGCCTGTCTGTGTCTGTGCTGTCGTCTGCCTGCCTGTCTGTCTGTCTGTGCTGTCTGCCTGCCTGTCTGTCTTTCTGTGCTGTCTGTCTGTCTGTGCTGTCTGCCTGCCTGTCTGTCTGTGTCTGTGCTGTCGTCTGCCTGCTATGATTATTATTTGCTCCGTCAGCGAGAAAATGACAGTTGACCTAATTCAGCTGCAGTTGTCCTTGTCGATATAGAAATCCATTTATGGCTGTGTCTCGTCTTTCTGTCGTTCGCTCGCGCGCGCGCGCACATACACACACACACACACACACACACACACACACACACACACACACACACCACACACACACACACACACACACACACACACACATCTAAAAAGCACATGTGAGAAAAGACATTTTATACAAGTTCTTCTCTTACGTCCTCCTCTCTTTTCCTTGAAACTAAATGTGTGTGCTGTCTGGCTGGCTGTCTGTCTATCTGTCTGTCTTCCTGTCCGTCTGTCTATCTGTCTGTCTTCCTGTCCGTCTGTCTGTCTCTCTCTCTCTCTCTCTCTCTCCTCTCTCTCTCTCTCTCTCTCGCCCCTCCCCTCTCTGGCCGGGCTTTTTTTTTCTTCATTTCTACATAGTAAAAGACCTGTGTCATTCTCGTGTAGGTTACCTAAAGTAATTTTCTGTTGTACAACAAAACAACGACTGCAGAGATTTGTGCTGAAAATAGCTTTTTGCTAATAACTTTTACCATTGGAAAATGTAATATCACTGTCATCTCTTCCACTACCATCCTCTCTCTCTCTCTCTCTCTCTCTCTCTCTCTCTCTCTCTCCTCCCTCCCCCTCCCTCCACCCCCCCCCCCCCCTTCGCCCTCTCTGACTCTCGCCGTCTCTGTTTCTCTCTCTTTCTGCCCGTCTTTCTGGCTCTCTGTCTCTTCCTAGCTCTCTCTGTCTCTTCCTATCTCTCTCTGTTTGTCTCTCTGTCTCTCTCTCCCCTCTCCATCTCCTCTCTCTCTCTCTGTCTCTCCCCCCTTCCTGCTCCCTCTCTCTCTGCGTCCTTATTCCTTCTCTTCAGCCTTATAGAGATCTGTGTCGTTCTCCAATAGAAAGCGCAGTTCCGTATTGTGTTATCGGCGCACGACTGCAGAGATCTGTGCTAAACTCTGTCAGAATTCTACGCCTGTCTTGTATCCCAACCACTCTTATTTCATTTGACTCAACGAAGCCATGCATAGGGAGACAGGCAACTAGCTCGGCCCTACGTTTTTACAAAGGCCTGTATATGCAACAGTGTAGTGAGTGGCTTTGTCACTAAGGCACATAAGGACGCATGAAGCCAGGGTTCAGATCACAAATGGGCCCGGGCTTTTTCTCACCCCTTCCGCTAGATCTTAAAGTGATGGTTCTAGGTGCTATTGTTGTTGGTTTGGTTGTGTTTGTGATGGTTTATATGCTATTGTTGTTTGGTTGGTTGTGATTGTGATGGTTGTATGTGCTATTCTTGTTGGTTTGGTTGGTTATGTTTGTAATGGTTTATGTGCTATTGTTGTTCGGTTGGTTGTGTTGTGATGGTTTATATGCTATTGTTGTTTGGTTGGTTGTGATTGTGATGGTTGTATGTGCTATTGTTGTTTGGTTGGTTGTGTTTGTGATGGTTTATATGCTATTGTTGTTTGGTTGGTTGTGTTTGTGATGGTTTATATGCTATTGTTGTTTGGTTGGTTGTGTTTGTGATGGTTTATATGCTATTGTTGTTTGGTTGGTTGTGTTTGTGATGGTTGTATGTGCTATTGTTGTTGGTTTAGTTGTGTTTGTGATGGTTTATATGCTATTGTTGTTTGGTTGGTTGTGTTTGTAATGGTTTATGTGCTATTGTTGTTTGGTTGGTTGTGTTTGTGATGGTTGTATGTACTATTCTTGTTGGTTTGGTTGTGTTTGTGTTTGTAATGGTTGTATGTGCTATTGTTGTTTGGTTGGTTGTGATTGTGATGGTTGTATGTGCTATTGTTGTTTGGTTGGTTGTGTTTGTAATGGTTGTATGTGCTATTGTTGTTTGGTTGGTTGTGTTTGTAATGGTTGTATGTGCTATTCTTGTTGGTTTGGTTGTGTTTGTAATGGTTGTATGTGCTATTCTTGTTGGTTTGGTTGTGTTGTGTTTGTGATGGTTGTATGTGCTATTTTGTTTGGTTGGTTGTGTTTGTAATGGTTTATGTGCTATTGTTGTTTGGTTGGTTGTGTTTGTGACGGTTGTATGTGCTATTCTTGTTGGTTTGGTTGTGTTTGTGTTTGTGATGGTTGTATGTGCTATTTTGTTTGGTTGGTTGTGTTTGTAATGGTTGTATGTGCTATTCTTGTTGGTTTGGTTGTGTTTGTGATGGTTGTATGTGCTATTCTTGTTGGTTTGGTTGTGTTTGTGTTTGTGATGGTTGTATGTGCTATTTTGTTTGGTTGGTTGTGTTTATAATGGTTTATGTGCTATTGTTGTTTGGTTGGTTGTGTTTGTAATGGTTGTATGTGCTATTGTTGTTTGGTTGGTTGTGTTTGTGTTTGTGATGGTTGTATGTGCTATTGTTGTTTGGTTGGATGTGTTTGTAATGGTTGTATGTGCTATTGTTGTTTGGTTGGTTGTGTTTGTAATGTTGTATGTGCTATTGTTGTTTGGTTGGTTGTGATTGTGATGGTTGTATGTGCTATTGTTGTTTGGTTGGTTGTGTTTGTGATGGTTGTATGTGCTATTGTTGTTTGGTTGGTTGTGTTTGTGATGGTTCTAAGTGCTATTTTTGTTTGCTTGGTTGTGTTTGTTGTGGATAGAACGATAAGTCCTGTGCGCAGCATGCACTTGGCACACGTTATATATCCCTCGGCAGCAGGGGGATATCTATTTGCTGGCGATTTAAGTGAATACGTGTGTGTGTCTGTGTGTGTGAGAGAAGAAAGAGAGAGAGAGAGAGAGAGAGATATTCCTGGTGCAATTGCACTGACATGTGGCGAAGTAAAACTTGTGAAGTGTTTAATGTTGTTATCATCAACCTCACTATGCCCCACACTACAATCCTGTAGGATTACAAACACACATAAAGCTGGTTTCCATTCACAGCTGTGGCAAATATTTTATTAAAAAGAATTCGTAAGATGACAATGCACCAGCTTACAAACTGTTCTTAACAGCAGCTTTTGCGGTGAAACAAAAGCCTTCGGTGTACTCCTCACTCGTTCAGTCGCGCTGTCGTGAGTTCGCTTATGGTGGTGCGCACTGTAGCCAGATCTCAACCCAGCAGTTGCGCTGAAGAAGTCGGCCGGATCGCCGATGAAAGCTACGCAAGTGAGTAGCCTTCTTATTGAGAGATAGGTTTAGCCAGGTAGCCATTATGTCTACCCCTCAGTCGTTAAAACTTCCTCAACGTCTCATACGCGATTTCGACGGGAAAGTCATCAGCATTTTTAGAGAACTAGAGGAGGAACACTGATCGCTAGCTAGGTTCAGGAACCATCTTCATTTCACACTGCATTGTAAACATCAAAATGTGTGCCCTACAAGTCTTAAGATCAAAACTAGCAAGAAAGGCCAGGCAGCTAACAACATCATCCATCGTGCTCAACGTGCGCTCATGAATGAACGGATTAAACAAATCAACAGTCGTTTGGTTATCATCAACAACATGATAGCCATTTTGAAGGATGAACTCAGTGCTTGTGTACCGGATACTATCATGGCGGAGACGGTTGCCTGGTCCAACTGCACTGTCAGGCGTGAATGGGATAAAGTGCGCATGCGCCACAGGAAGAAGTTTGCGAAGTTGCAGGCTAAACCAAAACATGACGATTGCGTGCCCATTACTCCCGTCAGTGATCAAGAAACGCAAGAACTTAAAAACAGGTGGGTGGTGAATTTATCGGATCAAAGTCTGACTGAAGCAGAATTGTCAGTGTTGAGAAAGGGGATCAATTTCGCGGTCACTCCAGACAAACTTCCCATCACGGAGTATATTACCAGCATTGAAACTGCGTGTCAGTGGATTGGTCCTGAAACAGAAGAGGCCACACACCTACGATCAGAGTGTGTGAACATCCTCAAACAGAGCAAACCTCCCAAATCCAACATTTCTGTGGAAGAAAGACTTGCACTACAAGGATTGAAGAAGAAGGATTCCATCATGATTCTCCTAGCCGACAAAGGACGTGCTACAGTCATCCTACCCAAGGGCCAGTACTATGAGAAGGCTCACAACCTGCTAGAAGACAAAAAAACCTACCAACAGCTGAGCAAAGATCCCACTGGCAAGTATATGCCCATCTGACCAAACTACTGCAAGGTCTTCAGAAGTCAGGAGAACTCTCTTCAGAACAGTACCGCAGACTGTACCTCTCAGCTACTGATGTGCCAAAATTCTACGGACTGCCTAAAGTGCACAAGAAAGATGTACCCCTCCGTCCCATTGTCGCCTCTAGAGGATCCCTGATGTATGAGACGGCCCGCTTCGTTGCAGACATCCTCTCGCCTTTGGTAGGAAAGACAGAACGTTCCATTGCAAACAGTGCAGACCTAGTGAACAAGCTGTCGAAGTCTGTACCACAACCGGATGAGATCCCCGTGTCCTATGACGTCACAACAGCCCTGTTCACCAGTGTCCCTGTGAAGAACAGCATTGACATCAGAGGGAGGTTGCAGGACGACAGCATCCTTCAGCAGCGCACCATCCTGCCAGTGGAACACATCTGTGAACTGCTATCCTGCTGCCTGAACACCACCTACTTCACCTTTGAAGGACACTTCTACCAACAGACCGAGGGTGCAGCCATGGGGTCCCCTGTGAGTCCCATTGTCGCCAACCTCTTTATGGAAAACTTCGAGGAGAAAGCTTTGGTGTCGTACCACACTCCTCCACGCTACTGGGACCGCTACATGGACGACACTATGATTGTACTGAAAAGATCGGTGGTCGAAGACTTCACGAACCATCTCAACAACCAACACCCTGCCATCAAGTTCACCTACGAGGTAGAAGAGAATGACAGCATCGCGATGTTGGACACCCGCATCACCCGGACAGAGACAGGCCTCGCCTTTTCCGTCTATAGAAAGCCGACCCACACGGACCAGTACTTACAATTCGACAGTCACCAGCCACTGGAACACAAGCTTGGAGTAATCCGCACCCTCACCCACCGAGCGAAGACCATCTGCTCTACCGACATTGCCAGGGAAGAAGAGGTGCAGTACATTAAGAAAGTACTCAGTGTGTCGGGATACCAGAAGTGGGCCTAGGATATCCTGGGGGGCAAGAAAACCATACCCCACCCCTCCACTGAATGGCAAACCCCTTCGAGAGAGCACGTCTCCATGCCATACGTCAGCGGTATCACTGAGGCTCTCAGCAGGAAGATCAGGAAGTTGGGAGTCAGTGTCCACGCCAAGCCCACCAGCACCATCAGAAGCCAGTTAGTCCACCCCAAAGACAAAACAGACAAATTGGACAAATCAGGGGTGATATACAAGATAGACTGCCAGGACTGTGACCAAAGTCACATTGGCGAAACTGAGCGCAACTTGCACAAAAGACTAAAAGAACACAAACGTGAGTCCTCTCCAGTGGGAGAACATCTGACCCACACCCAACATCACTTTGAAAAGGATAATGTGCAAGTTCTCGACAAAGAAGCAAGATGGTTCCAGAGGGGAGTAAAGGAGGCAGTCTACATCGCCGCAAGGAACCCCACCCTGAGCCGTGACCGGGGCCGACACAACTTGCCTTCGGTGTACTCCCCACTCGTTAAGTCGCGCTGTCGTGAGTTCGCTCACGGCGGTGCGCACTGTAGCCAGATCTCAACCCAGCAGTTGCGCTGAAGAAGTCGGCCGGATCGCCAATGAAAGCTATGCAAGTGAGTAGCCTTCTTACTGAGAGATAGGTTTAGCCAGATAGCCATTATAAAAGTCGATTTGTTAGCACAGCAGCCTTCTGAATGTGAGGTCATGGACCCTTCCCACCCACCACCCACTCATCCCCCACCCCCAAGCGGTCCAAAAATATTTGTGGAGTTTCTTCGGCTCTTACTGTCTCCTCCTACCCAAAATTAGTCGTATATTATGGATTTGTTGAGAAGAGTGGTACCACATAGTAGAGTTCCATCCGCTTTACAGTGCGTTGATTGAAGGTTTTGCCCACATTTCTTTACCAAACCACAGTTGTCTGTATCTAACGCCATAATACATTATGATGGGACGCGTACAATACAGCCTGTCACACTCTGAATCCAAAACTGCAACTTTACAGCATCATGACTGTCATCCCCTTTGTCAACTTCACAGCATGGTGAAAAGATGGTCCCTTCTCGTGTTAGCCTCAGTTTTGGTGGGTTGGACATGTTAAGCAGAAATCCAAAACAAGTGCGACTGCCCGAGTTCAAACAAACAGGAACCAGAAAAACAGGAAAATAAAATCAGAACATATTTAATACAACCAGACCAGACAGGCACGCATATTTTTGGCCAACTGGTCTTTGTCAAGCGTAAACGTAAAAACACAAAAAGAACAAACAAAAATAAGAAAAAAATTGGATTCACTTTTCTCCAAAAGCAGCAGGGAAGGTCTTGTCTTTGTCTCCTGATTTTTGTATTTGTTGTTTGTTCTTTTGTGGTCTTAATTTACGCTTGACAAAGGCCAGTCGGCTGAAAGTTTACACCTGTCTTGTCATGTTAACTCCTAAGCAGAGCTGGAATAAGCGCTATGAGAGAGTGACAAGCATTACAGAATGTAGGATAGACAAAAATATATGAAAGATCAATACATAAAAAATAAATTCCTAAAACGTTTACAGAAAAAACAAAGACAAAAGTTGAAAATCAAAAACAAAGAAAAAAGTTCAAAAACAAAAACAAAGAAAAAAGTTGAAATACAAACGGCCCAGTTTGGAATAACAGTAATTTTTCAATCCCAATATTGAAACTTGCTAAGGAAGTAGAAAACGAAAAAGACATGTATAAAAAGCTGCCATCAGGGTCAATAAATACCACACACAGCATCAAACCATCGCCACAGAAACACAGTATCATTTACTACGTGACAATCTTTAACTTGTCTCGACAGTGTCTTGAAGCATAAAGTTGTTAATCCGACAAAACAAGAATCGATACTGAAGCCGACGTAGACCATGCCTTGGCTGAGTGTAACTAATCTATTTATGTCTATGGGCTCATTAGTCACCCAATTAGAGTACATCTATCAGTTATGTCTGGTATCCCCGGCGCCTGCGCTGTATTTGACTGCAGCATTGTCATAATCATTATCATCGTCTGGTATTCCTACTTTTTACTGACTTACACAGTTACAGCCCATCACGATACTCTTATGTAAGACAGCAATGAAGATTCTCTCCTCCTACACACACTCATCCGTGCTCGCGCGCGCACACACATACGCACACCACACAAACACACACACACCAGAACACACACACACACACACACACACACACACACACACACACACACACACACACACACACACACACACACACACACACACAAACAAACAAATATCACTTATAGTGAAAAGACGGTAAATCAAAGAACGAACGAACACACACACACACACACACACACACACACACACACACACACACACACACACACACACACACACACACACACACACACACACACACCAAAAAGAAAAGAAAAAAACATCGCTCCACATCAAGTTTAATGAAAGCTGAATATTGTTCAGTGACCTTGAAATACAAAATGTGGATTTTCTATTATATTTATATAGAAAGGAACATTATCAGAACGGCTTGACCATTTTATCTCTGCTAGATTCAATTATTGCTTTTATGTTTATTTATGTGCAGAATGAATAGCAAGGACTAGGTGTAAATGTGAACAGATACAGTGGGACCTAATGCTACTATCCTTGAATGTTAGAAGTTTTTCTCAAGTTTCAAAATTTAGAAAGAAAAGAAGAAATAACGATTAAAACAAATCAGACAACATCAACAACATGCTAAACATTAAAAAGAAAATGAGCAAAAAACAAACAAACAAACAAACAAAAAAACAAAACGAACCCAAAGGAAACAAACAAATAAAAACCCCAAACAAACAAATAAAACAAGCCTGATAAATAAATGAATAAAACCGTGACTGACTTCTGTTCAACACTATTGAAAAACGAACGAACGAACAAACCTTTTCCACTCCAGTTAGTTCTGAGGCACCTACTATATGGAACTCCAGGTACGCGTTTCAGGGCTTTGAGGTCTCTGAATTGTTGGTCGACGTGTGTTTTGGGGTCTTCCTCTCTGACATTGTCCTTCTGGTGTCTAGTGAAGGGCAATCTGGTTTGGTTCACAACTGTACATTATGAAGCCTGGTTAGTATGGGGATACAGCTCCTGCTTTCCATCTCATGGTTCGATACTGGCATGAGACAACATTCATCTCCAGTCCACCCAGTCGTATATGCAGACAAGTGGCAAACAGAATGTAGCCAGAAAACAGACAGAAATAGAATGAAGGCATATAAAGTAGACAAAAATGAGACAACAACAAAAATGAAAAAGCAGACATAGACAAAAACAACAACAACAAATGAAATTAAACAGGAAATTGTTGCAAAGCAAACAGAAAGCAGATAGAAGTGAAATAGAAGACAACTAGAAAGTAGAGGTACAACAAACAGAAAATAGACACAAAGTAAGCATAAAGAACAGAAAATAGACACAAAGTAAGCATAAAGAACAGAAAATAGACACAAAGTAAGCATAAAGAACAGAAAATAGACACAAAGTAAGCATAAAGAACAGAAAATAGACACAAAGTAAGCATAAAGAACAGAAAATAGACACAAAGTAAGCATAAAGAACAGAAAATAGACACAAAGTAAGCATAAAGAACAGAAAATAGACACAAAGTAAGCATAAAGAACAGAAAATAGACACAAAGTAAGCATAAAGAACAGAAAATAGACACAAAGTAAGCATAAAGAACAGAAAATAGACACAAAGTAAGCATAAAGAACAGAAAATAGACACAAAGTAAGCATAAAGAACAGAAAATAGACACAAAGTAAGCATAAAGAACAGAAAATAAGACAGCAGACAGAGAGCAGACGAAAACTAGACACGAAAATAGACAGTAGACATAAAACCAACAGAAAGCGAAGAAAATAGACACGAAAATATTAGGAATAAAGTCAATAGAAAGCAGGCAGACAGTAGACAGAATGCAGACAAAAAGCAAACAAAAATAGGCAAAGTTGACATGACACCAACAAAAAGCACATAGAGAACAGACAAAAATAGGCAAAGTTGACATGACACCAACAGAAAGCACATAAAGAACAGACAAAAAGCAGACAAAAATAGGCAAAGTTGACATGACACCAACAGAAAGCACATAGAGAACAGACAAAAAAGCAGACAAAAATAGGCAAAGTTGACATGACACCAACAGAAAGCACATAGAGAACAGACAAAAAGCAGACAAAAATAGGCAAAGTTGACATGACACCAACAGAAAGCACATAGAGAACAGACAAAAAAATAGAGAGAGAGTAGATAGCAGAGAAAACGCAAAGAGAAATTAAAAGGTAGAAACACAAAAGACATAAATAGACGGAAAGTACCGAAAAAGCAGAAAGAAAGTTAACACAGTAAGAAGACTGAAGTCATGATAATCAATAAAAACCATAAAACCTCCTCCCGTGAAATAACACGAAATGGCACAACAGTGATACAAATTGATAAATTCAAATATCTAGGAACAGCCATCTCATCAGACGACGGATAAACATTAGAAATATTCAACAGAATTGACCAAGCTAAAACATAATTCAGGAAACACGAAAAACGTTCTTACCAACAAATGTATATCAATTGACATCAGGAAGAGAGATTTTCAGTTTTACATTGGACCAATACTGTTATACTGATGCTAAGCCTGGACAATAAACAAGCAAAGTCAGAACCAGATTGGTAGCTGAAATACGATTTCTGAGAAGAATGTCAAAAGAGTTCCATGGACAGAAAAGAAAACAAACAAGACAGTCTTGAAAGAAGCAAACACAGAAAGAACAATAATGAAGAAGATTAGGAAAAAACTAGCAAGATTTATAGCACATTTTATGAGGCAAGAGAAATTTGAGCACCTAGTTACAACAGGAAAGCTAGAGGGAAACAGAGCAACAAATAGACCTAGGGAGAAAATACTTGACAGTCTTGCAGAGTGGATGGGGACAATAAGGGTAGGGGATATGCTTGCAGCGACAAAAGAAAAGATTCATATGGAGTGCCATGATCGACATGGTTATGCAGCAAGGCACATGCTGATAATAAGAAAGACGAAAAGACAGAAAGCAGAAAGAGAGAGAGAGAATGAGAGAGAGAGAGAAAATTTTTTTAAAAACTTGGATAGTTTCTTCTGTTCTCTGTGAGGCGCGTATTGATCATTCGTTTCTTTCTTCCCACCACCACCACCCACACACACACACACACATTACACGCACGCACACACACTCACACTATGCACACACGGTAAAAGTCAATCTCAATCGATGTCTACTTTGAAAAGGGAAATTGAAAAAGGAAATGAACTTAGCATAGTCAGGGGAGCGACGAGCGGGGACTTCAACAGCTTGCATACTCACTGACAAAGACAGTGTGAGACTGGACTTTTTTAACTCTCTCTCTCTCTCTCTCTCTCTCTCTCTCTCTCTCTCTCTCTCTTGTCTCAGAGAGAAGAGAGGACAGAGAGAAGAGAGAGGATTCTCCTCCCAAGCCCAGAACGCACACACCCGCCTATTCCGCACACTGACACCCTCCCCCCCCCCCCCCCGAACACACAAAACCTACTCCACCCACACACAAGTACGCACATACATAAACACAACCCCACTCCCAAACGAGAGAGAGAGAGAGAGAGAGAGACAGAGAAGAGGGAGAACACATAACCAACCCTACCCACACAACAAAGGCACACATGCACATCCACACGCACAAATGTACACACATACGCATTATGCACAAACACGATGCAGGTTCATCTCAATCGATGTCTCCTTTGAGAAAAGGAAATTGAAAAGGGAAATGGGTTTAGCATAGTCAGGGGGAGCGACGAACGAGGACTCAACAGCTTGTACAGTGTACTGATAGAGAAACAGTGTAGGACTGGGCTTTTCGATTTCCCTTCGGGGAAAAGGTACATTGTTTCATATCGAATGAAGAAAATTGTGTGTGTGTGTGTGTGTTGTGTGTGTGTGCGTGTGCGCGCGCGCGCGTGTGTGTGTGTGTGTGCGCGCGCGCGCCGCGCGCGTGCGTGCGTGAGTGTCTGTTGATTGCGTGCGTGTGTGCGTATGGTGTTAGATTGGAATTTTCGATGTCCCGATTTTCTATCATTCAGATATATAAACTTATATCAACCAGCTTTGTTTGTGTGTGTGGAGAGAAAAGGAGAAAGAAAGAAAAAAGAGAGAGAGAGAGTGGTGTAGAATAAATGAATACACACACACACACACAATAATTATATATATATAATATATATATATATATATAATATATGTGTGTGTGTGTGTGTGTGTGTGTGTGTGTGTGTGTGTGTGTGTGTGTGTGTAAGAAAAAGAGGTTATACATTATCCGGAGATGTGTGTATGAATGTGTGTGTATATGTATGTGTGTGTGCATGCGTATTTATGAGAGAGATTGTTTCTGGGTGGATTTTTGCCAAATTTGAATCAAAGTTGAAGATTTTCGCAAAGGTTTGGAAACCATGGCGCGACGGTACCAACGCCAAGATCACACAAGACATGACCAAAATCAGCGCTCTTTCAGTAAAGTCTGTGATCAACATTCTTCTTGTAACGTCTGACAATATTTTAAACCTGTTCGCACTTTTGTCACAGTCGCTGTCCTCGACGCACGTCAAGTTTTGTTTCAACCAGAACTTCAAGGTCACCGTGGCCTTGAGAAGTACAAAAAAGTGATTTTCTGTAATTGTTTTTTATACAAAACAGGAAGGTCGTTAGATACGCTTGTCCGCCTTGTTAGGGCTTTGTGGTGGTGGTGATGATGATGATGAAGGCGGAAGCAGCGAATTGTTGTCATCCGCTAAGATTCCAATCTCTTCAGGGGAGGCAGAGGATGAAGAGGGGAAAAGAAAAGAGTAAAATAAAATTATGGGTACTCCAGATCATACACACGTCTGATTGCTTTCCGCGGCTTGCTCGTCGGCCACCGTTCGTGATGTAGCGACCAGAGGAGAAGACGGTCAAGCCGTTCCCTCAGCAACGAAATGTTCATTGGCCCGTTCGCCGGTTGTTAGAGCTCCCCTGTAGAGATGCCGGGGATTCTTTCAGTATGAATAATCCCCATCTTCTGGAAATTCTGTGCTAGAAATTTCCTCTTTTCTGTCATTCTCTTTGTTTCTGCCTTGTTCCTTTGCTTCCTGTCATTTCTTCCTATATTCTGCCTTCTGGTCTATTCACCTGTATGTGTTCGATAAAGTCTTACGTACTTTTTCTTCGGACTGATAATTGGGTACATATATTAAGTGCATTTTTGGCTCTAAGGAGGTGAGATATGCGGAAGCAATTTTAGGTAATTTATGCCTGTTTTTATATATGTTTTGGTGTCCTTATGTATGCTTATATTTGTATTCAGGTGTGTTTTTTAAATCTCCCCTGTGCGATAAATCGGACGGAATGGTCGTACGCCGGGGCATGTCCTTGGATTATGTGCGCGAATGCATTGATATGTATACTTAATTTTCTTTTCTTTTTTTTTCCTTGTTGAAGTTTTGTGTGTTTTGAAGCGGTTATAGCCTGATATGCGCAGTCGGCTGGGCTTTAAACAACAATGAAAGAAAAAGAAAGAACTTGAAATCTCGTATCTCGAGTTCAATTCCAGCCAGCAACATTTGAAAACTGTCCTGTTCGCTGCTCATCTTTAATGTTTCGATCATTCTGGTGGTGTCATCCGTGTTCCATAGGTTTCTTCTTCCTTTTTTCTTCCTTTTTTTCTTCCTTAATCCCAAGAGCTTGCCAGTGCATGACGTTTTTTTGTAAGGCTTACGGAGTTTGCCAGATAATTGTTGGCAAATTTTGGGTGGAGCGCATATGTAGTTGTTCGATTGCGTCGAATCATTCTTGATCGAAATTCAAAACTCAGCAGAGGTCATCGTTGTTCCAGAAGCTTGAGGTGGAAGGAAAGTGAAGTGGTAGAGACCCGAAGTTTTTTTTTTTTTTCAGTGGACAGCATTTTGAGGGCAGTTTCCATCTCCTTTGTCTCGATGCGTTACTTTCCCCAACCTTCAACAGAGCTAGCACTGCATATGTAAAGTGCTTTTTCAGTCTCATTTTGATAAAAAAAAAAAACCCCGGACGGGACCACCACCTTGCCGTGGTCGGGGGGCTTGAGGTCCCAGTGATCCCTTGAGCTATGCCAACGGGGGCTACTTGGTAGAAAGCTTTGTGTTTTTTGATTGACAGTCCCGATAACCAAGGCTGTTGACGTGGACTGGACTCTAAACAGCATAATAAAATTAATGCCCCTGGTAGGGTTACCCATGTCGGACAGGTCAAGGGGGAGGGATGAGACGAAGCGTGGTCCCACCCTCATTTCCATTTTCTTCATGCCCATCGTCATGTTCACGAGTGGTTGCCGTAAGCAACCCGTAATCCCAAGCTTGAGGTACTTGGCGAGGGGATGAGTGACTGTACGATAGTCAGTCATGAAAGTACACTGTCTGGTTTCATGCGGGACGGTTCCAGGCAGACGGACGCCAAGAGATTGGCCATCCATTGTCCCTTCCCCAGCACGGCAGCTCTTCTGGGGTGACCGAGTCATTTCTGCCATCGTTGAGCCTACGCTCATGTCAAAACAAAACAAACAAAAAAGAAAACGAGATTATGAAATTGACTCTGATTCCGAGGACGAAACAAGACAGGCAACCGTTTTTTGGGGCGGCGTGGCTAGTGGTGACGGGCATTGAGGAAGAAAAACCTATTTGGAAATTGAGTCCCTTTGCCATACAGAAGGGATTTCAAGCCCTGATAGGAAACCCTAAAACCATTAAAAAGCTGCGAAACGGAGACTACCTTGTGGAGTGCAAGGATAACAAGCAGTCTGATCGCTTGCTGAAAGCATCAGTTCTAGTTGATCGTGGAATAAAAGTCACTCCACACAAAGGACTGAACAGCAGCAAACGAGTCGTAAGGTGCCCTGAGCTGAGAGGAGTGTCGGAGGAGGAGATCCGAACGGAACTGAAAAGCCAGGGCGTTGTAGAGGTACGCCGGGCCATGTTCCGGAAAGGGTCCGACAAAATCCCAACAAACACGCTCTTTCTCACATTCTGCTCTCCCACTATACCCCAAGACTTGAAAGTTGGATACTTGAAGGTAAAAGTGTCGTATGTGCCATCACCATCCGTTGTCATAAGTTCGGCCACATCAAGGACAGATGCACAGAAACTGAAAAGTGTGCCATGTGCACCAAGGAGGCACATGAGGGGAGATGCGACAATCCACTAAACTGCATAAATTGTGGAGGTAACCATCCATCATCCTCGAAAGATTGCCCCGTATGGCAAAAGGAACAAGCCATTCAGCGCCTGAAAACTGAAAAAAAAATTTTTTCACGAAGCCAAAAGGTTGGTAGAGGGCAGGAGTTTGTCTACCAAAAGCTACGCGTCGGTAGTCAAAACAGTTCAAGTATCCATAGCCTGTCAAACAGAAATAACATGGACAAAGACGAATTTTGAAACATTGCAAGACACAAAGGCCCTCAGCGGGGGCGTTAAAACCGCTGCCTCCCAGGCTGTTCAACAGCCAAAAGCAGTCAATGCTGGCAACCCAGGGAAACCCAGTCTCCCTGGTAAACCCGCCCTCCCGCCCCGGCCGTCCGGGAGCAGCTCAACAGGTTATGGAGTAAGGCCCAAAGTAATGCTGGTAGAAATGAAGAACCCTCCTCCAGCCGTCAGGTCTGACCGCCTGAGGAAAGCTGGAAAAAAACAACTAGAAAATAAGTACGCTCCATTGCAAGTTGAGGAGGACGAAACAGATATGGACTAAAGTGCCTTGTATAATTCCGCCAATAATGCAGTCTATAGTCCATTGGAACATACGAGGTGTCTACGCCAATCTAGAGGAGCTCCAGCTACTTTGCCGTGACCTGCAGTCTGCTGTAGTGGCTTTGCAAGAAACATTACGCGAAGGAAAGAGTTTTTCATTAATGAATTTCAACATTGTTTCCAAACCAGCACAACCTAAAGATGGAGGAGTAACGGGTGGAGTATGTTTGCTGCTACATAGGTCTGTTTTGTTTAGTTCTATTGATCTGAACACCAGTTTGCAAGCAGTGGCGGCAAGGGTATCTCTAAACAAAACAATAACCATTTGCTCTGTATACCTCCCTCCATCTGTTGCTGTTACAAAAGAAGAACTGGTTGATTTGATTGAGGAACTTCCAAACCTTTTCTGTTGCTCGGCGATTTGAATGGCCATTCCCCGCTTTGGCGTAGTGAAGATACTTCAGTGCGAGGTCTCTTGCTTGAAGATGTCTTCTCCGATTTAAACTTATGCTGTTTAAACGATGGTTCTCCGACATATATCCATCCTGCAAAAAGTACACTTTCTTGTTTATCAGTGTGTGATGCTTCCCTGGTTTTGGACTATGAGTGGAAAGTTCTGGATGATCTCCATGGAAGTGATCATCTTCCAGTTGTCTTAACAAATCCAAGCTTTAGACTCGAGTCTCTACCGGAGCGCTTTGTTTTTCGTAGGGCTGACTGGGATTTGTTCGAGAGGGCTGTCCTGAGTGATTTGGAGGAAGAAAGGGTCCTGCAGAGTGATGATCCAGTAAACACTCTGACGCAGATCATCATGAGCTGTGCCAAACGAGCAATTCCCACATCATCAAAGAAAGCGCACATGCGTAAAACTCCGTGGTTTACTGTAGAATGTAAACGGATAAAACAAGAACGCAAGAAAGCTCAACGTCGCGTGTTTCAAAGTCCATCAGCAGATAAGTTCGAGCTCATCAGAAACTACGAGCAAAGTCAAGATACATCTTTAAAAGAAACAAACAACAGTCCTGGAGAAACTTCTGCTCGAAACTGACATTCCTAAAACTCCTAAAAAGAAAGTTTGGAAAATTATCAAACAAATTAAAGGGAAAAACACCTGTCCCTCTGTCCACTATCTGAAAGTGTCAGATTGTTTGATTACTGACAGAAAAGCCATCTCTAACATGTTGGCGTCTACCATCGAAAAGAACTCTTCCGCAGCAAATAAATCGGCGGTCTTCCGGAAACACAAATCGGTGAAAGAAAAGAGAGCTTGTAACTTCTTCTCTGATAACACAGAAGAGTACAATCTTCCACTGACATTAGGAGAATTAAAAGACGCTCTTGTGACTTGCTCTGACCTCTTCTCCTGGCTTGGATGAAGTTCATTATCACTGGTGAAGCATCTCCTGGAAAAGGGTTTGGAC
This sequence comes from Monoplex corrugatus, assembly GCA_030674185.1. Taxonomy (NCBI): domain Eukaryota; kingdom Metazoa; phylum Mollusca; class Gastropoda; order Littorinimorpha; family Ranellidae; genus Monoplex; species Monoplex corrugatus. The sequence continues at coordinate 49,584,004 of JAPXFY010000026.1, forward strand.
ATTCTGTTGAAAGGGTACAATTACATATGGACGACAGGATTCTTTCCTCCCTCATGGCGGAAAGCCCTGATCGTCCCTATACCTAAACCTGGAAAGATGTATCTAATCCATCCAATTACCGGCCAGTAGCCCTAACCAGTTGTCTGTGCAAAGTGATGGAGAAAATGGTCAATAAGAGACTGATGTGGAAACTGGAGAATGACGTCATCTTGCCAAAGAACAATGCGGTTTTTGCAAGCACCATTCCACAGTAGATCATTTAATTCGTCTTGAAACAACCATCCGTAATGCATTTCTGCAGAAACAGCATGTAGTGGCTATCTTCTTTGATTTAGTGAAAGCCTATGACACCACTTGGAAATCAGGAATTCTTATGGATCTACACGAATTGGGTTTTAGGGGTCACCTACCTACGTTTATCCAAAAATTTTTGGCCGATAGGCAGTTTCAAGTGCGGGTTGGTGCTACTCTGTCGGACATCCATGGGCAGGAGCTGGGTGTACCACAAGAGAGCATTCTCTCTCCTGCGCTGTTCAGTTTCAAGATCAACAACATAGTCAAATCAGTACAACAGGGCTCGGACTGCTCCCTGTTTGTGGACGATCTTGCAGTTTACGCAAGTGGAAGCTTCTATGCAGGCATTCAGCGACGGCTGCAGTTGTGTGTAGATAAGATCCAGCAGTGGGCAGAGACAAATGGCTTTACCTTTTCCGCAACCAAAATACAGTGTATTCACTTTCATAACCTGCGAGAATTCTTTGCTGCTCCAGAAATTTGTCTGGGAAAGTGCATCATTCCAGCTGTAAAAGAAGCTAAATTTTTGGGCTTGATTTTGATGAAAAGTTGAACTTTCTCAGTCATATCCAACATCTAAAAACATCTTGCCAGAAAGCTCTGAATATTCTTCGAGTTGTAGCTCATACAGACTGGGGTGCCGACAAGAAAACGTACTACTACACCTGTACAGAGCTTTAATTCGCTCTAATCTGGACTATGGCTGTGTAGTATATGGGTCTGCAAGAGCGTCGTACCTAAAGGCACTTGATCCCATTCACGATCAAGGGCTGCGCCTATGTCTTGGTGCATTCAGAACAACTCCTGAGTATAGTTTGTATGCAGAGGCAGGGGAGCCCTCCCTGAGCAACCGTAGACTGAAACTAAGTTTAAATTTCTGTTTGAAACTGTTTTCTGAACCGGAAAACCCAGCCTACGACTGTGTCTTCAACCCCAGATTTGAAAGTGACTTTGAAAAACATCCAAAAGTGACTCCTCCTTTGGGGCTGCGTATCCGTCCCCATTTGGAAAAGGCAGATATAAATTTAGCAGTTGTTAACGACTTCTCCAAGTTTCCAGATAGTCCACCATGGACGTTGAAAACACCGAAGGTTTGTTTTGATCTTGCTTCCTTCCGTAAAGACAATACCAGTGCACTGGCGTACAAATCGTTTTATGCAGAATTGTGTGAAAAATCTCCATCATCCAGCAGAATCTTCACTGATGGGTCCAAGTGTGATGAAGGTGTGGCTGCCGCTGCCTTCTGCTCCGAGATTCCCAATGGAATTTTCAAAACGTATTCCATCTGACAGTTCGGTTTACACTGCTGAACTGACTGCTCTGGTTTTAGCACTAAAAATGGTGTCCCAATCCAAACACAAAGAGTTTCTCATTTTTTCTGACTCCCTTTCTGCTTTGCAGGCAATCGCTTGCCGAAACATTAGTCACCCTGAACTTGTGAAGTTCTTTGAACTGTATTCTACTCTAGCAAATGACGGTTACGAGATCGTTTTTGCCTGGATTCCTGGCCTTATTGGTATTGGAGGCAATGAAAAGGCTGACTACCTGGCCAAGAAAGCTACAATGGCAAAGATGATCCCTTACACAGATGTCAAATCGAAAGTACACAGTTACGTAAGAAATCTGTGGCAGGAGAATTGGAATAAACAGACAGATAAACTCTTCCAAATCCGCCCTAACCTGACAGAAATTCTCCCATCTGCTGCAGGAAACCGTAAGGGACAGTGTTATGTAGATGACGCACGGGTCACACATCCTACACTCACTCGTACCTTTTGAAAAATGAAGAAGCACCATGGTGTATACCGTGTGATGAGCCTTTGAGCATCCGACACCTCCTCCTCGATTGCTGGGACTTGTACGATGTGAGACAAAAGCACTACACGGCAGATTCCTTAAAGGAGCTCTTCCGAGACGTCCCTCCTGATGCAATTTTCCAGTTTTACAAGAGATCAATAGATTTCACTTGATGTAATTTTACGTGTTTTTCTTTAATAGCATTTTAGATTTGCAAGGTTGACGGTGAGCATGGTTTTTATCTGTTTATCTTAACGGGTTGTTCTTTTCTTTTTGACGTGGTGTTAGCCCTGATATGGCTCTAGTGGTCGGCTGGGCTATAAGCAATATGAATTGAATTGATAAAATAAAAAAAGTAAGAGATTGGAAGTGTGTGTGTGTGTGTGTGTGTATGTGTGTGTGTGTGTGTGTGTGTGTGTGTGTATGTTGTGTGTGTGTGTGTGGTATGTGTGTGCGTGTGTGTGTGTGTGTGTGTGTGTGTGTGTGTGTGTGTGTGTGTGTGTGTGTGTGTGTGTGAAGATCACACAGAACAAAAAAAAGGGAAAGCTAAAAAAAAAAACAAAACAAAAAAAAACAGTCCTTTTTTGGAAGGAGTGACAACAGCACTTCGACAGAAAATTCTGATATTATGTGGAACGTGATCATTGGATTCACTTTTCAGAAGTCTGGGGAACCATTTGTTCAGATTACCTTCATGCAGAGAGACAGAGAGAGAGAGTTTCTTGAAACATTTGTGAAGGAAGGGGAAAAAATCCAGACGGTAGAAAGAACAGAACTCAACAAGAAAGAAGGAGAACGATATAAAAAGAAGGGGGGGGGGGGGAAAGCTCTAGCACCACGTATCTACAATACGTGCAGATACTATTTTTACCGAAAGCCCCTGACCCCAGTATTCCCAGGGAGGTTAAATAATAAATTGATAGTGTCACTCCATGAGACGTAACTCCATTGCCGTCCTGTTTCTGTGCTGTTAGCGTGCAATTGAAGACGGGCAGAGAGACAGAGACAGATACGGCCGAGGGAAGGAGGGGAGAGAGAGAAAGAGACCGGGCGAGCAGAAAAAAAAGGGAGTGGGGCGGGGGGAGGAAGATAGAGGGAGTGCGGGACACTGATTGATTGATTTGATAGAATTTTACGTCAGTACGAACCTCGGGGGATCTGGCCGACGGAGATAACATCCCAGGGAAGTGGAGGAAGGGGGTCTCTTATCTAATTCTGCACTGCTACCACCACCACCGCAACAAGTTACGTTAAGATGGGTCGTTAAAAGGTCACTTTAATGTAGCGCACCTCAGGTTCGAAGCCATTACCACTGGAATGTAAATGTGACGGTTAGCCAGCTTTGAACTATTGAGCCTTGAAAGAGAGAGAGAGAGAGGTGGGTAGGGGGAGAGAGGAGCACATATCGTGCATGTGTGTGTGTGTGTGTGTGTGTGTGTGTGTGTGTGTGTGTGTGTGTGTGTGTGTGTGTAAAACAAAAACGAACTAAACCAAACCAAAACAAAACACAGAGAGACAAGACAGAGAGAAATGGAGCAGAGAAAGAGCTCTTTCAAGATGATCGCTAGCATGGAGCTGTTTCCTAATTTTGTGAAGACATCATCTCTGTTAAACTCAGCTCTTGCAATAACAATATTACAGAAATATGATGAGTGTCTGCCAAAGTTTGTGAAAACAGATGGACACACAGACATACAGATAGAGAGAAAGACACAGACACAACACAACGCACAGACACACACAAAGGAAAGGAACACACAGTGTGTTTTTGTACCAAAGTTTCCCAGAGGATGGTGGTATTCTAGGGAAATCATATAATGTCTTGTCATATTTCATTGCTCATTCTCTGACTACACCCCTCTCCTCTCTCTCTCTGTCTCTCTCTCTCTTTGGTATCCTTGGGAAATCAAGTAATGTTTTCTCTTATTTCAAAACTTTTCCTTTTTGTCTACCACCCCCCCCCCCACCCCCTCTCCTTCTGTCTCTCCATTCCTGTCTCTTGTCTTTCTATCTCTCATTGTACCTCTTCCCCTCATTTTTTGTGTCTGCTTGCCCTCCCCCCCCCCCCCATTCACCCTTCTCTCTCTTTACCTCTTTACCTCTTTATTTGCCCCCCCCCCCCTCTCTCTCTCTCTCTCTCTCTCTCTCAGTCAGTCAGTCACTGAGTAAGTCAGACTCTCTGTGTGTTATGTGTCGTGTCGTGTTGCGCGCGCGCGCGCGTGCGTGTGTGTGTGTGTGTGTGTGAGTGTGTGTGTGTGTGGTGTGTGTGTGTGTGTGTAAGCAAGATTTTCCCAGTTGCTTCTGGGTGTTTTTTTGTTTGTTTGTTTTTTAACCAAATATGGGTCAAAAGTAAACACTATTATTAAGTCAAAAACGCATGAAATTCGGAAATTACGACGCTGAAGTCAAGATCACACGCTGGGTGTGTGTGTGGAAACCCTGGAAACCATTTTTCATGAATGAATGAAAAGAACACTTCTGAAGAAAATGCTTCTTTTTCTCTCTTCTCTCTCTCTCTCTCTCTCTCTCTCTCTCTCACACACACACACACACACACACACACACACACACACACACACACATACACACACACACAGAGAATGAAAGAGAAAGAGAGAGAGAGAGAGACGCAGGTAAGACAAAGAGAGAGAGGGGGTTGTAAACAAACACATGTGAAAGGGGGAGAGAGAGGGTGTGTGGAGAGAGAGAGAGGGGTGAAAAGCGGGTAAGACAAGGGGAGAGAGAGAGGGAGGATGTAAGAAAACAGATGTGGGAGGGAGAGAGAGGGAGGAGTGTAAGAGAGAGGCTTCCTTGAAGCATACCTGTGAACAAAGACAGAAAGAACAGAACACCTGTAATAACTAGAAAAAGAAATAGGACGATGGACAAAAACAAACTATAGCAGCATTATTTCTACTCTACAAGATGTGTATCCTTTACTATTTTTACATAAATCACCACCCGCCCACCAGTATTCAGCGCTTAGATTTGATTTTGTCAAGATTTTGCGCTATATAAATAAAATATATTATTATTATTATTATTACCAGAGGGAAATCACTTTGTTATAATATATAATTGTATATGATATGCTCTCTATAATTTTCCATTGCTTTTATTCTTGCTTTTATTGCTTTTATTCTTTCTCCCCATTTATAGCCATGCGTGTGTGGTGTGTGTGTTTTGTGTGTGTGTGTGTGTGTGTGTGTGTGTGCGTGCGTGCGTGCGTGTGTGTGCGTGCGTACGTGCGTGCGTGCGTGCGTGTGTGTCTGTTTCAGCGCTTAGATTTGATTTTGTCGAGATTTTGCGCTATATAAATATTGTAATTATTATTATTATAATAAATTGGTAGTGTCACTGTATGAGACGTAACTCCATTGCCGTCCTGTTCTTACGCTGTCAGCTTGCAAAGACATGCACATAGGCAGAGATATAAAGAGAAACGTCTGTTGTTATACCAGTATTAAAAGCAGGAAAGCCTAAAAACAATAAAAACAGTTACAGACCTATTGCTTTAACGTCCCATACGAGCAAACTATTGGAAAAATTGGTATTAAACAGACTTGTACATTACTGTGATAAAAATAACGTTATTCCAGTAAATCAGGCTGGTTTTAGAAAAGGGAGATCTACAGTTGAGCACCTGGTTAAACTTACCACTCACATCAAGAAAGAGTTTGCCCGCAGAAAAAGTCTTTTAGCTACATTTTTTGATGTGAAAAAAGCTTACGATCAAGTTTGGCATACGCGTTTATTGTACAAGCTGAAATCTATTGGTTTATCTGGCAATATGTATGATTACATTAAGTCTTTTTTAGCCAATAGAACTATTCAGGCAAGAGTGGGAACTAGTTATTCTACTTCACGACATCTTGATATGGGAATTCCACAAGGTTCAGTGATAGCACCGCTTTTATTTAATATCCTTATACAGGATCTTCCTAAAGCACTCTCAAATCGTGTTGTTTTGGCACAGTATGCTGATGATATATGTATTTGGATGAATATTACTTTAAAAAAGACAACTCCACAGAGAGCACAGAATTACATTAGGAAATTGTATCAATCTGATCTTGATAATCTTGGAAACTATATGTTAGAAAATGGTATGTCGTTGTCAGCGGAAAAAACTAACATGATGCTATTTAATTCTGGTGGTACTTTAAGTAACTTGCCTACTTTCAGATTGCTTGGTGAAGTGTTACATTACAAACAGGTTGTAAAATTTCTGGGAGTCTTTATGACATCGAAATTAAACTGGAATGTCCATTTTGATTATATTTCAACAAAAGCAAGAAAAGCCCTAAATTTTCTAAAGATAATAAGCCGATTACCTTGGGGAATGGATACGAACATACTAATTCATCTGTCAACAGCACTTGTACGATCTAAATTATCCTATGCGCAAGAAGTGTTTTTCAGTGCACCAAAATATTTATTAAAGAAGATACAAAGCTTAGAGAAGATACAAAGCTTAGACTGCAAAAGTATTAAAATTGCTCTAGGTGTCCCTACTCATGCCTCTAATCTGGAAACGTACAAAGTTGCTGGAATTCTGCCTCTGAACAACTATCGTGAGCTAGCGACAGCAAAATTTGCAGTTAGAACTACTTCACAAACGGACAATTTTGTGAGTAAGGAAATTAAAATCAGGTCTGATGTTGACTTTCCAAAGCGAGCAAAAAGCATTTCATCACAAATGACTGTTTCAACTTACATATCTGACTTGGTCAAACAGTCTAACATAAATATGGATGAAATAGCTGAGACACCATCAACAACGCCTATCCCTACATGTGAAATGCAAAAAGCCTCTTTTGATATTGATTATACAGACGCTAAGAAATCTGAAAACGTCAACATTTCGATATCCACAGCAAGAGAACACATTGATGAAAAATACCGTACCCACCTTCACATTTTTACCGATGGATCAGTCTTAGAAAATAAATGTGCTGGAGCAGCATTTTATGTTCCAAAATTTAAGATAAAAAAGTCATTTTTCGTTGGGGCAAACTTATCGATCTTTACAGCGGAATTAGTCGCTATTAATCAAGCATTGCATTATCTAGTAAATCTTAAACCCATGTCTTTCAAAGTAGTTCTCTTTGTTGACTCAAAATCTGTATTATATGCCTTACGGTCTTTTAATGCCGACACAAGACCTGATTTAATTACTGAGGCAAATCATCTTATACATCGTTTAAGGGTCAAAGGTACAGATATCAGTTTATGCTGGGTGCCTTCTCATGTTGGTCTTCACGGCAACGAAGTAGTTGACAGAGCAGCTAAGCAAGGCGCCCAGAATGCTGATAATGCTATAGAATTACATGTTCATACCTCCGTAAAAGAAGCTTGCAACTTGCTCGAATCAGCCTCATGGACTCGATTTCTTGAACATTCAGATGAACAGTTTGTGTCACAACAAATGATAAAACTTACCGTTCAAAATGTATGTAAAAAATTGCAGTATTCTTCTATGTATCATTTGAGATCGATTGTTGCTGTTTGTTTTCGTATTCAGCTAAACGCATTGAGAACAAATATATGTAAAAATGTCAAGTGTATTTGCGGCGAACAGTTCACACTGTTTCACTGTTTATTCTACTGCAAAATGCTACGTTCTTTTTTACCGAAAATGTTTACTCAAGAAAAGTATTCTGAAAATCATTTCCAGAAAATTACATCAGATCAAACGTTGTTAGTTAGAATTTCAGAATCATTAGTTCACAGTCCTGTTAATGCATTACTTTAACTTTATTCGGTTTGTATTTTAGTGTTACAATTTCCCTTCACGTTATTGAAGTTAATTGTTAGTGTTAAGTTCTCGTTCCATTTTACTGTTCCCCCACCTGCTAATGTCTTTTTCCTCTGTCTTCCCTCTGCCCAAATCCAACCCGTCCAACTATCGTTCTACATTTTATTTTGTTCACTTTTTTTTTTTTTTTTTTAAATAATTTCCCCTCCCCCCCTCCCCCGTCTAATATCACTTATAGTGAAAAGACGTTAAATTAAAGAACGAACGAATAAAGAGAAAGGAAGAGAGAGAGAGTTGGTGGACAGAATTCGGGGGTGAGGGAAGAGAAAGATAAAAATAAAAAAAAAGAGAGGGAAACATTGATTGTTTGATTTATTTGACAGAATTTTACGTCAGTACCCACCTCAGGGGATCTGGCCGACGAAGATAACCATCCCCCAGGGAAGTGGAGGAAGGGGTCTTGTCTAATTCTGCACTGCTACCACCACCGCAACAAGTTATGTTAGGATGGGTCGTAAGAAGGTCACTTCAACGTAGCGCATCTCCGGTTCGAAGCCATTACCATTGGAATGTGACTCCGACATTTAGCCAACAGAGCTATTGGGGCTTGGGGAGAGAGAGAAAGAGAGAGAGAGAGGGGGGGATTACTAGTCTGGAGCAATTTCCTAATTTTGTGAGGACATTAAGCTCTGCTCTTGCAATAACAATATTACAGAGATATGACGAGCGTCTGCCAATGTTTGTGAGTTTGTGAAAACAGATGGACACACAGACAGGCAGGCAGAGGGACAGGAACACATATTCTGTCTTAAACACACACACACACACACACACACACACACGCACGCACGCACGCACGCACGCACGCACGCACGCACGCACACACACACACACACACACCACGGACAGAGAGAGACAGAGAAACAGAGATGCACACATGCACTCTCAGTTATGCAAGTGCGCGTGCATACACATACGCATACGCATACACATATCACATAAACATAAGCATACAGTATACAGAGAGAGAGCGAGTGAGAGAGAGAGAGAGAAAGAGAGAGAGGCACGCATATACATACACGTACCCGTACACATAGATAAGCTCTCTCGCTCTCACTCCGTCTCACACACACACACGCACGTACGCACACACACAGATAGAGGAAAGGAACACAGTGTCTTTTTATACCAGAGTTCCCAGAGGATGGTTGTATTCCAGGGAAATCATGTAATGTCTTGTCATATTTCATTACTCTTTCTGTCTACACCTCTCTGTCTGTCTGTCTCTCTCTCTCTCTCTCTCGCTCTCTCTGTGGTATCCTTGGGAAATCATATAATGTTTTCTGTTCAAAACTCTGACTACCCACTCACCCAGCCCCCATCTCTCCCTCCCTATATGTCTTTCTCTCTCTCTCTCACTATATCTCTGTCCGTCTTTTTCTGTCTGCCTGCCTGCCTTTCTCCTATTCCCTCCCTCCCCATCTCTTTTAACATCTTTGTCAGTCTCTCTCACCCGTCTGTATGTCTGTCTGTCTGTATGTGTGTCTATTGTGTTATATATGTGTGTGTAAACTGTATAAGCAAGATTTTCTCAGTTGTTTCTGATAAATCTTTTACCAAATTTGGGTCAAAAGTAAGCCCCACCCCTTCCCTCTGTGGGGATGCTGGGGGCTCTTTCAGCCAAATAGTATCACCGCCTGGAAACTCTGTGCTAAAAATTTCCTCTTTTCTGTCACTTTCTTTGTTTCTGCCTTGTTCTTTTGCTTTCTGTCATTTCTTCCAAGCATTTTCTGCTTTGCTGGTCCATTCACCTGTAGCCTACTTTTTTCTTAGAATTGGTAATTGGGGTACATCACTACATGTATGCATTTTTGGCTCTAGGAAGTGACATATGCGGAAATAATTGTAGGCAATTAATGCCCATTTTTAATTTTAGGCAGTTAATGCCCGTTTGTGACGTTACGTGTGTTCCAATATATATTCAGGTGTGTTTTTAAATCCCCTGTGCGATAAATTGGACGGAGCGGTCAACGCCAGGGGCATCTCCTTAGACTATGTGCGCGAGTGCATTGATATGTATACTTAATTTTTTTACCTGTTGAAGTTTTTTATATGCTTTGAAAGGGTTATAGCCCTGATAAGGCTCTACGCAGTCGGATGGCCTTTAATCAAAAACATTAAACAATAAAATAAGGGGGCGAAATCAGTGTTTTTTCTTTCTTTCTCGTCTGTTGTTTTTTTAAAAGGAGTGAAAAAAGCACTTCTCAGGAATTTAAAATGTTTTCATAACTCTCCCCTCTCTCTCTCTCTCTCTCTCTCTCTCTCTCTCTCTCTCTCTCTCTCTCTCTCTCTCTCATACACAAACCCACTCTCTCTCACATACACACACACTCACGCGCGCGCGCACACACACTCACACAGGTGCAAGGGGGGGGGGGAGACAGACAGACAGACAGACAGACAGACAAAGAGATCGTGTGTGTGTGCATGTCTGCGCGCGCGTATTTGAGAGAGAGTCAGAGAGAGGATACAGAGAATACATATTTTAGGCCATGTTCTGTATGAAAAGGTTTATAAAGAACATAACAGCAAACTTTTCATCAAGTACATCAAAAAACCACCAACAGCAAAAAAAAAAAACCCGGATCGAACAAAAAAAAACAGAATGAGAGAGACAGACAGACAGACAGACAGGCAGACAAACAAAAACGGAGACAGAGAACAACGAGACAGAAATATGATTACTAGTATGGAGCGATTTGTTAATTTTGTGAGGACGTCATTTCTGTTAGGGTCTGCTCATACAATAACAGTATTACAGAGATGTTATGAGTCTGTGTTAAACATTGTGAAAACAAATGGACACAGACAGGCAGAGAGAGACACACTAAACACACACACACAAACACGTACACACACACAAAGGTACGCACACATGCACTTCCAGGTACGCATGCGCGTACATATACACACAAGTCAGATAAAGACATGCCCACGTCCCCAGTACAAGTACAGACGCGCAGTACTCTCTCTCTCTCTCTCTCTCTCTCTCTCTCTCTCTCTCTTCACACACACACACACACACACACACACAACAAGACAAAACACACGAGAGAGAGATAAAACGGGGAGATAAATAGATATAACAAGAAACTCTGGGGAAACCTCTGTAGTGTAGTGTAGTGTAGTGTAGTGTAGTGTAGTGTAGTGTAGTGTAGTGTAGTGTTAGACTGGATTTTTTAAGATCTTGCTTTCTTTATTTGAAGTGAAATTATTGATATCGGCAGTTGTGTATGGTGTGTGTGTGTGTGTGAGAGAGAGAGAGAGAGAGAGGGGGGGGGTGTTATGGAAATCTCATAAATGTCTTGTCACTTAATATGTATTGACGACTGTTTATCTGTCCATTAGGCCTTATGACTCTTTCTCTTTTATCTTGATGTGATTAATTGTATGTATTTGTCTTCCAGCATCATTAATTGTATATATATGTAAATGCCGTACACCCCTTTGACAACGAGCATTGACCTTCCATAAAGTCTAAACACACGCATTCTAATTCTATTTCTGTTTTCCTTGTCTGTCTTTTTCTCCTCGTCACTATCTGTCATCCAAAACAAGTGTGAATGCCCGCGTTCAAGCAAACAGGAACCAGAAAAAAACACGATAAAAGAATAAGAACGTGTATTTAATACAACCAGACAAGACAAGCGCAAATTTTCGGCCAACTGGCCTTTGTCAAGCGTAAGATCACAACAAACAAACACCAGATACAAAAATCTGGAGAAAAAGACTGAAACTTCCCTGCTGCTCCGTCCAAGAGGGAAGTTTCAGTCTTTTTTCCCTAGTTTTTGTATCTGGTGTTTGTTTGTTTGTGATCTTACGCTTGACAAATGCCAGTTGGCCAAAAATTTGCGCCTGTCTTTGTCTGGTTGTATTAAATACGTGTTCTGATTTTTTCGTGTTTTTTCTGTTTCCATCACTATCTGTGCTTGAATATTTTTGTCCGTCTGCTTCTCCGCATCTTTCTGTGTGCCTGTCTGTCTCTGCGTGTGATCTCTGTCTGTCTTTCTGGTTCTTCCTCCCTGTCTGTCTCTCTCTGTATCTCAAGCTTTTTGTTTTTTTCTGGGTCTCTGTCTTTGTCTGCGCCCTCCCTCAGTAACAAAATTAGAGAGATCTGGTGATTCTCAAATATGACACACAAGTAATGTTAATGACTGATTTTATATTTTCCAACAGTAGAAATTATTAGCTAAAAGCCCCCTTTGCTTGCACACTGGGTGTATTATGTTCCAAAAGCCAGCCACTATCATGGTTTAATAGGACTTTTAGCATGGCACATTTGATGTTCTGCGTGCGTTTACATAGGAAGGACCTTTAGGCACTGACAGGCCTGCACACATGCCTGACCTGGGGAGATTGGAAAAACTCTCCACCCAAAGACAAAGACACACAAAGAACATGTAGTCTTGTTTCATGTGAGATTCCCCAAAGGAGACTGGTATGCCAGGGAAATCATATAAATGTCGTGTCTTATTATATGACTGTTTTTGCATCCATTGCACTAAACCCTCTTTTCTTTTTCATCCGTCTGTCTCCGTCCCCCCCCCCCCCCTCTCTCTCTCTCTCTCTCTATCTCTCTCCATCTATTGAAAACATACGAGAATGAGTCTTTCATAATATTTAAGAGAGGTGTGTTACACATCTCATAATTAACCAGCTCTTCTACTGCTAACGATCAAATCGGTCACTAACAATTTTATAGTGATTATACTAGAAAGCTTTATAAAGCCTTACTCTTTGAATTTCAGTGCTTTGACAGCTAATGTTTCTGTGTTGGAATATGATGTGATCGTGTGGTGTAGATCCCCTTGACTGCTGATGTAAAAAAACCAAAACAAGAAGTAAATAAATGTCGTTTTTGTCTTCTACATGTCTGGGTTTCTGTCATGTCTTCAATACTGATAGTCCACTGACATTCTATTTCTGTCTGTCTTCAATACTGATAAGTCTCACTGACATCCTGTTTCTGTCTGTCTTCAATATGATAAGTCTCACTGACATTCCTATTTTGTCTGTCTTCAATACTGATAATCTCACTGACATTCCTATTTCTGTCTGTCTTCATACTGATAAGTCTCACTGACATTCTATTTCTGTCTGTTTTCAATACTGATAAGTCTCACTGACATTCCTATTCTGTCTGTCTTCATACTGATAAGTCCACTGACATTCTATTCTGTCTGTCTCATACTGATAAGTCTCATGACATTCCTATTCTGTCTGTCTTCAATACTGATAAGTCCACTGCATCCTATTTTGTCTTTTCAATATGATAAGTCTCACTGACATTCCTTTTGTCTGTCTCAATATGATAATCTCATGACATTCCTATTCTGTCTGTCTTCAATACTGATAAGTCTCACTGACATTCCTATTTCTGTCTGTCTTCAATACTGATAAGTCTCACTGACATTCCTATTTCTGTCTGTCTTCAATACTGATAAGTCTCACTGACATTCCTATTTCTGTCTGTCTTCAATACTGATAAGTCTCACTGACATTCCTATTTCTGTCTGTCTTCAATACTGATAAGTCTCACTGACATTCCTATTTCTGTCTGTCTTCAATACTGATAAGTCTCACTGACATTCCTATTTCTGTCTGTCTTCAATACTGATAAGTCTCACTGACATTCCTGTTTCTGTCTGTCTTCAATACTGATAAGTCTCACTGACATTCCTGTTTCTAAGCGAGAATTTCGTATGCTAAAAATACAATGCAGAGCAGTATTGTTATAAATAATTCTTGTATTATGTTGTTCTACAACTCTTCAGACTCATTACACCGAATCAAGACGTTTGAACGGAGCACGGAGAACTCGAGCCGTTTGGTGAGCTGACAATACTCAACAGTCTGCATCTTTGGTGGGCGTTCGTATTTCCATAAGCTACTAGACAATGGCATGACTTACAGTATCTTAAACGTGCCTATTTGATGTTTTGCTTGTGTGTGTATACACAAAGGGTGTTCAGGAACTAACAGGTTTGCGTACGTGTTGACCTGGGAGATGGGGCAAACCTCCACCCTTTACCCACCAAGCTGGAGATACCCAGGCAGGATCAAACCCCAGACCTTTTGATTACAAGTCTGGCGTTTGACCCAGTTGATAACCGCGCCTACCTGTGCTGGTTTTCTCCAACTGAAAATGGAAGAGTAAAACACCCGACAGGGATCAGTGTTGTTTCACTTTCTCAAGACAACGTTCCTCCACTCGGAACGAATTCCACATGCACTGACGTCACAGGTGCCATGTGATGGAGAAGACCCAAGCCTGCACATAAACCCCATGAGCTGGCAAGGTCCCGAGGTCTTACGTAGCATATGTGGAAAAATTGTGGCCATTCCGAGAATTGAACACAGGTCTCCTGTGTTATGAGCATGGCCGTCTAACAAGTGAGCCAACGGGGCCACACACAACTCACGGCAGGTGAAAAACGATTGTCGTGCCCTTGATGACCTTGCTGAGCCTTCCCTGTGGAAAGCTGACGGATGGATTGATTGATCATTAGGAGACGGTTGTGACACTCTGTTTCTGCTTAGTTGTTTTTCGTCTTCTTCTGTTGTTTTCAGCGTAGAAGTGTCTTGTCGCATAAATACATGACCCAGACATTTAACCGTACGTGTTTGTGTGTTTTTTGTGTGTGTTTATGTCTGTGTTTTGTTTGTTTGGTGTGTGTGTGTGTGTGTGTGTGTGTGTGTGTGTGTGTGTGGCGTGTGTGCGTGTGTGCGTGCGTGTGTGTGTGTGTGTGTGTGTGTGCGTGCGTGCGTGCGTGCGTGCGTGCGTGTGTGTGTGTGTGTGTGTGTGTGATTTTTTGTGTTTATGTCTGTTTTGTTGTTTGGTGTGTGTGTGTGTGTGTGTGTGTGTGTGCGTGTGTGCGTGCGTGCTGCGTGCGTGTGTGTGTGTGTGTGTGATTTTTTGTGTTTATGTCTGTTTTGTTGTTGGTGTGTGTGTGTGTGTGTGTGTGTGTGTGTGTGTGTGTGTGTGTGTGTGACAAAATATGTAAACAAGATTTTCTTAGCTCTTTATGAGTGATTGATTACCGCATTTTTGTCCTATCTGTGGACTGCTTAAGAGTGGCGAAAAGATAAGCTTGAAAGTAAAGATTGCGTCACAAACAGTTATTGATTTTGTTTGTTGCTATCAATCAACATTAGGAAGAGAGTTCTTGAATGTTATATAGAACCGATAATATTATACGGTTGTGAGGCGTGGACAGTCAACACGCAAAGCCACAACAAGATTGAGGCAGCCGAGATGTGGTTTCTAAAAAGAATGTTTAGGGTTCCATGGACAGCAAAGAAAACAAACGAGACAGTCTTGATGGAGGCAGACACAAGAAGATCATTCATAAGGAAGATTAAGAAAAGACAGGCAACATAGGCCATTTTATGAGGAAAGGGGAATTACAACACCTGGTCACAACAGGAAAGCTGGAGGGAAAGAGAGCACCAGGTAGACCCAGGGAGAAAATATTGGACGACTTGCAGGGTGGCCGAGGGCAAAGAGGGTGGAAGATGTGCTTGAAACAACAAGGGATAGATACATATGGAGGGCCATGATCACCAACTCCGTGCGGCAGGCACATAATGCTGCTGCTGCTGCTAGTTTTGGTATAGAAAGCGAGATTGCTAGAATGGCGTGATCATTTAACATTTCGTCACGTGTGCTGGCACTTACCGATTTGAAACAGATAACCATCAGAGACGTGACAAGCTCTCTGAACAGGTCAAAATCATTACCGTGCCCTTTGGAAACTTGATGGATCTTCCTCATGGACGCCCAAAAGATTCATTGATCATTAGAAGACGGCTGTTGTTATTTTTTCAGTTTTGTTTTTCTTTATGAACAAGACGCAAACACAAATACAAAACATTTAAGCGACGCGTTCTAGCAAATTAAACTATTTACAAAAAAATGTTTTTATTTTTGATAACAGAGAAAGGCATACATATATAAAAGTTTCAGTTCCATTCCTCAAGTGGCGCATCCGCGCTCGGAATAAATTCCATATGCACGGACGTCAGATGGAGAAGACCCAGAACGGTCACGGTCAAGTTCTACAAGCCCTACGTGCAGATAAGATCTCGATAAATCATGCATTTGAATAAAGATAAATAACCAGCCAAAGATGAAGAGATCAATATGTGCGTACATTGGCAGGTAATTAACAAATCAGGTTTGATGTATGTTTCCCCCCCCCCCCTCGTATAATATACTGATAACACATATTAATCGTGGGATTTCCAAACGTTGAGCTGCGCATTTGAGACTGTTTGTTTTAGTCAACAGGATTGGATGTTTTTGTTTTGTTTTTGTTTCCATTTCCTCATTCGTGTCTTTATTTTTGACACCAGACAGAATTGATGTGTTGCCGTGAAATATTATGGTTATGTTCCTGCTTTTGTCTGCTCAGGATTTACAGCAGTCGAATGATGGTGATGATAAAATGACGACGACGACGATGATGAGAGTAGTGGTGGTGTGGTTGATGATGCAGTTGATGATACTGATGACGATTATGATGGTGATGAGATGACGACAGCCATGACGATAATCGGAATGATAATGGCGACGATGATGGTAATATTCAGAATGTTGAATACATATATGCTGTTTGTGATGAAGACGTCGATGACGACAATGATGATGATGATGATATGAATAATCATACAGACAATGAGGATGACGATGATAATGACGATGATGTTGACAGTGCTTATGTTTGCAGAGGGACATAGGAGATGTGATGTTCTCTCTAAGCTACCTGCCCAGTGCAGAACGCCTCACACTGGTAGTAGTGAAGGCCAGGCACCTGAGACACCCTGAATCCAGTAAAGAAGCCTTGAGTGAGTCCTTGTCCTGTCTTTCTCCTTCCCCTCTGTCTGTCTTTCTCCCTCCGTCTGTCTTTCTCGCAGATCAGTAATTTCAGCTTACATGAGCGTACGTATGGAAACGAGTTTTCAGTGCATTTTATTTCGTATGGGCCATGCAGTGCACGGACCGCCCTCTTCGCTTGGAGAAATGGCTACTGTGTGGCGTCTGGAGCTAGGAGGTGATTATCCAGTCAGTGGTGAGGCGCCCATCTAATACCCCTTAGGTTTTTTTGTGGTTTTTTTTTTACCCTCGGGAGTTTGGGGGTGGGGGTGATTTTTTCTTTTTTCTTTTTCTTTTTCCTTATTTCTATTTTGAAAGGATAAACTTGGAGCTGTTGGTTTTAACGTGGTAATGGTCCTGCTATATGGCTTTAGTAGTCGGCTGGGTTGGAAGCGATATGACCCCTCCCCCTCCCTCTGTGTGTGTGTGTGTGTGCGCGCGACAAAAATATGTAAGATTTTACACACTGCTGTTTCTAGAGGGATCTCTACCAAATATTGGTTGAAAGTGTGGACTGTTGAGACCTTGCGAAAAGCGTTAAGTGGGAAAAAAGGCCTATGTAAAATCAGCCATTTTCAGGATGGCGTGTGAAGATCAGTTTTCCAGGAACGTTTTACAGTGTTTGCATTCTGTTTTCACTGTTGTCTGTGCGGTTATTCCCCGTTTGATGAAGCTTTCATGGTCACAGTGACCTTGAGAAGTACAACATGTGGATTTTCTGTAATTTTTTAAATTATAAAAAGGAAACAGTTGGAAAGGCGTGATCATTTTTATGTTTTTATGTGTTATTATTATTACTATTATTAGTAGTAGTAGAAGTAGTAGTAGTAGCAGTAGTAGTTGCAGTAGTGGTAGTATTATCATCATCATCATTTGTTATTTTCATTATTTGGTTATTTAAGTCAATTTAAAACAGAGAATGATTCTATATTTCACAATACAGCACTTTATTAATCCACATTTGAAAATGTCCTCTCCAAATCCAGTTTGCTCATAACACACACACACACGCACACGCACACGCACACGCACACGCACGCGCACACACACACACACACACCACACACACACACACACACACACACACACAACACACACAAATATTATATATATATATATATATATATATATATATATATATATATATATATTCATTCTTACAACGACATAAAACATTGTCTTGATCTAGCTCTGAAAATTCATAGAAAAGTGTCATAGCACAGAAAAAAAACCAGCTGTTATTAAAACAAGGTTACTAGTGAAAATGATCATACGATGAAAATACATTACTTTTCTTGCTGCTGCCTTACACAGTCGCATGCACGCACGCACAAACACGCAACATCCCCACATTTCTCTTCCTCCCCTCCCCCTTTTCCTTCTGCCCACCTCCATCATACCTTCATAGAACACTGACGGGCGCAGTAGCCTAGTGGGTGAACATCGGACTTCCAATTATAAGGTCCTGGGTTCGATCCACCCAGATACCTCCACCTGGTGGGTAAAGGGTGAAACTGTTTTCCATCTCCCAAGTCAACATGTGTGCGGACCTGCCAATGCCTAAACCGCCTTCGTGTGCATACGCATGCAAAATATCAAATACGCACGTTAAAGATCTTGTAAGTCGTGTCAGTGTTGGCTTATGGAAACATGAAAACACTCACCAAAGATGCAGACTGTTCAACAACATAGCGGAGTGTGGTCAACTCGCCTAATAGTTCTCTGTGCTCCACTAACAAAATCTAATAATTAAGTGGAGAGTGGCTGAGGACAGAGAGGGTGGGAAATATACTTGCAGCGACAAGGGATAGATTCGTATGGAGGGCCATGATCGCCAGCGCCATGCGGCAGGGCACATGATGATGATGATAACGATGATGATGATGAAGTGTAGTGGAGAACAGCGCTATAACGCATCGATTGATAACAATTATAACAACATTATACTAGGGACAATTCCATTGGTGCCATGGACTCTAAGCACATGCTGTGCACAAGACCTCGATTTATCAGCCTCACAACTCGAGGCCAAGTAAAGTGGGGTACTGGCCAGCAAAATCCCTCCCTAATACATGAACCAAACAGGGAACGTCTGGCTTTAAAGGCAGGAGATTTTAACCACTTAGGATTATGTAGCTATGTCTTTCTATGGATGTATGTATGTGTGTTAAGAAGAAACATTCTTCTGTATCAATATTGCATAAATCCAGAAAACATTTATCATCGAATGAACAAGCATTGTACATACATTTTATGCAAATATTGATGCGTACATGTTCATACATATATTCACAGAAGAAAAAAAGTTTGAGGAAAAAGACTGCTAAATCAAAGTTTGTGGCAGCATGGCTTAAGCACTCGCCTAGGAGGACAGAAACCATGGTTACATCACAAATCATTTTTTTCCCACATTCCTCTGATAAGTGCTGGCCTGTTAGTAGGTAAATCGATGTCCCCTCTGTAGCAGGCACTTAGCTCACGTTCAGAATTTCTCGGGAACAAAACACCCCAATTTATACACAAAATAGGAGGAAGAGGCGTATTTTGGCGACTTGGCCAAAAAAATCTAATTAGGTCCAACCCAGTAATCTCGAGATGACGGTAGACAATGAAGGAGGGAGGAAGAAGGCGCAAGAGCTTTTCTACCTTACAAACTTGTGTTTTCGTGACTGCTTCTTCTGCCTCCTCTTCTTCTTCGTCGTCTTCTCGTTGACGTTACACCTGGAGACTAGGTCTGCTAGAGATACAGTCGGCTGTCATCTACAAAACATCCACAGGATCGTACAGTTTCTTCTGAAGGGTAGTTGGCTTTGGCCATATCTCCTTCAGCAGCTGGAGATCGTGCAGACCTGTAGGAGCGAAGAAGTGTTGACTTGGTTAATCATTTGTATGATGTACGTGTATCTGTTTGTCTGTTAATCATTTGTATGTGGATCTGTCTGTCTGCTATTCATCAGTCTGTTGGTCTATTCGTTTGCTGTTTGTGAAAAAAATCATTTTTTGGTAAATATTAGTACTGAAATGTTAAAATGATACTTGTCAAACTTCAGAATGATGCTCAATGTGTGTGTCCTCCCGCAGATCCATACATCAAAGTGGCAGTGATAGCCGGAAAGAAAACAAAGAAAAAGAAGACGGCCTCGTGCCACTGCACAAACAACCCTGTATGGAACGAGGCCCTGGTCTTCAACTTCCCCAAAGAGCATCTGGACACCATCTCCCTGGAGATCTCCGTCTTTCACGATACCAAGATCGGAAATGACGAACGCCTCGGCAAAGTTCGGCTGTCTTCGGACTGCGTGGGCGAAGAGAAAGCCCACTGGCAGGACTTGGTTCGGGAAAAATCGGCGTCGGCTCGCTGGCATAAACTCACCTGACGGCGACGGGAGGCGGCAGTGTCCTCGCTGGCACTGCTCGCCTCTGGGTCTCCACCTTGCGGTGGCCCCGCACACGCACAGTCGGCGGCCGGGTACCTGGGCGCCGCCGTCCTGCGTGGACTGCTGGCCATGTCGGTGTCAAGGTCACTGGACTTGGACTACAAGGGCAAGGACGAGAAAGGGGATGCCAGTGGGGGTGGGGGTGAAGGGGGTAAAGGGGGTGGTAGTGGTGGGGTGGCCACGGCGGGATCGAGGAGCGCCGGGTCGACGATGACGAGGAAGGCGCACTCGGTGACCAGAGCTAAGCCCGGAGGTAAAGGCTACCATTCATAACATTTGCCCATCTCCTCCTCGCCTCTTTCTCTCTGCCCGTCCCGAACCATCGTGGTCATCACCAGCAACAGCATCGTTGTTTTTGAGACTACTACTATGCTTGTCTGATTTTTCGTTACCGGTATTGCCATTGTAATCTTTTGTAGTTTGGTTTTCCCTTTGGTTTTTCCTGTTGTTCTTATCTCTTGTCTCCTCGCTTTCACCACCCCCACCCCTCTCTCTCACTTTGACTTTGGTCTTTCATATTCGTCGATTCTTTAAGAGTTTTTTTTGTTGGTTTTTTTGTCTCTATCCCTCCATTCTACCCCTATCTTTCTTTATTGATGGAAGCTCTGTCAGTTCCGTCTGTCTCTTCCAAACTGTTCTTATATATTTGTGTATCTCCTTTCCCCTCAGTTCTTTTCTCTACCTGCCTGGCGTTAAGGTGTCAATGGTCATTTCATACTGAACATATCGTAAAAGAAGAGTAAGTAGACCGTGTGTGTGTGTGTGTGTGTGTGTGTGTGTGTGTGTGTGGCGGTGCGTGCGTGCGTGTGCGTGTGCGTGTGTGTGTGTGAAAAGTGAGAAGCTCGTAACTTCGAATACGTATGCCCCAAACACTGATTTTATGGTTTATATTATTCTATGATATTAGTACCCAGATTGACTTTGGTGATTGTGTTGCTACAACAACCCAAACTCAGGTTACACATTTTATAGTGTTATTACCCTCTCTGTGTGTGAAAACACGAAGATGTTTATTTTCTCTATTTGTGCGAGTTTGTGTGTGAACGTATGAAGTTTTTTTGGTTTTTTTTTTGGCTTTCCATTTTGCAACTTTCTATCTTAGTGATTTTTTTTCTTGTTCCCCTCTTTAAAGATGACAAGTTATTTCATTCAAGAATCCTAAGAAGAGCCAAATGTTTCGTTTACAAGTTACAAAACTGATCAAACGAAGATGAGATTGACGGATAGACAGGCTCGCAGACGGGCTACAAACAGACATACAAACATGCCGATATGCGTATGCACTCACACAGATGCACGCACGCACACACAGACATACAGACACGCTCACGCAGAGACACACTCTGCTATGCATACGCACACACACGCGAACACACACATGCACACAGAGAGTGAGAAGCGCCGCACACACACACGGACTGAAGCACACAAAGACACACTCGCACACACACATACACGGAGTGATGATTTTCTTTGGAATATAATACATATGATCCATTGTGTTCTATTTTCGTGTTCATTTATTCCTTTAAATGTCCAGCGCAACCAGAAGAATTACAATCCGGTTTAATACAATACGTTTTTATTCCCAATAAATAAGCAGTTGGTTATATATCCATATTTTTTCATCATTATTTTCTAAACATCGAGTTGTTTTGGGGTTTTTTTTTCGTATCGACGGGAGAGAGACGTATGTCTGCGAAATTGTATCGCTGTGTCTGCACCCATGCCAAAAATATGCGTTTTCAGTTTTATATCTCTGGGTAGGTTTTTATTTTTACCAAGTTTTGGCTCAACGGTATGGACCTTTGAGGAGTCACGAATTTTATGGAAGTTACGCCAGCTTTTATGTATGTTGTAGTATCCTTAGTTATGTTCCAGGTTGGTTGGTTTTTTAAAGTCTCTGGTGATAGTTTGGGTGGAATGATCACCGCCAGGGACATACCCTCAGATTTTCCTTTCCAGGGTTTTTTTCTCAGCGAGTTGTTGTGGCCGTTTTGAAATTGTCATGGCCCTGATATGGCTCTGCGCAGTTGGCTGGCCTTTGAAGAATAAGAGTAAGCGCATATGGTTTTGCGCAGGCTCAGAGTTTCTGCCGGGTAATTGCTGGCAAATTTGGGTGGAGAAGTGGAGAAGCGTCTGAGTGCATGAATTACTCTTGAACAAACTCAGAACTATGTCTGGGAGTCGTGACGCCAAGGTCAAGGTCACATGGATCAAAATAGTGTTTGAAATCGGCACTCTTTGAGGAAGTTGTGTCAAGTTTTCTTAACATCAGATTCTACTTCAAGGTCACACTGACAATGACATTTTCTGTAAAAATTTTGTATAAAAAGTAAGATTGTTAAAATGGCTTGATTATCTTGGTTTTCTTTTTAATCACATTTGTGTGCAAACTGGTTGTGATGTTATGACTGTTGGTATCGTAAATTCGAGCTTTTGTGTTGCAAAGATAAATGCTAGAACTAGAAATATCACAGCCTTGGGATTTGATGATGACAATGACTATGATGATGATGGTGAAAAGTGCAAGGTCGTTGAGTCTTACACCTGCTACATTGATCATGTATGGAAGCCATTTCTGATCTATTGACCAGCGCAAGGTGGTTTGATAATCACACCAGACACTTTTTTCCTCGTCGTCCAGTGTGTAGCGATAATGACCATTCGTCATGTGGGGGTCAGGTCTGGGTCCTGCATTATATATGTGTGCACAAATATGTCTGAATGCTGATCTCTAGCTGGTAGGTCCTCTGACAGGTGAATGTCATTTATTTGTGTGAAACAGGGTGGTGTGGTTTCATGGGTACACTTGACAAATTAATCAGTGAAAATCGATTCGAATCTTAAACAAGCTGTACTCAGCAGTAGGTATCGACATAAGTTAGCAGCAGGTAACGAGATAAGTTATCACTTTAAGATTGGAGAGAAATGAAATGGTAAAGACCTTTAATATTTCTGAGGGCCAGCATTAATGAGGGTGGTGTTCATTTCCTCTCCATCACTGCTTTACCTTCCCAAACCCTGAACAAGATCAGATTCCCATTAAAATCTGGGTGGAGTGGCGCCTGATGGCATTTAGATTTTAAGCTCAGTTAGAGCACCATGCTTATAACACAAGGGTTCAAACCTCTGGCAGACTGTGATTTTTTACATGGATTTGTTGGCTCTTCTGAAAGACTCATGGACTCGAGGTCTCATATGTCGAGCTCAGTTCCAGTCCACAACTTTAAAACCTGGCCTGTTCGCAGCCCGTCTGTATATCTACATTCTTCTGCTGGTGTCAGCTTAGTGTTTTATAAGGTCCCTCTCTCCCTCCCCTATTCAAGACCTTTCCAATAGCGCGACGGGTTTTGCACATGTTCAGGGAGTTGGCCACATAGTTCTTGCAGATGTGGGTGGAGCGCATATGGTAATTGTCCGAGTGCAATAAAACCCCTTGAATAAACTCCAGACTGCTGCACAAAGATTTTCTTGAGCGAGGTTCCTATCCAAAAAATGCTGAATTGTGCAGAATGGTTTAATCGTACGTACTGAACATTGCAAGTTGATATGAAAGAGAAGAGGATTTGGAGTTTGTTAAGAGAGAGATTTATCGCACTGGGGTAGTTCCTTATGCACCCACCCAATCTGCCGGTAAGTTATCTGGCAGACACTTTGAGCCTGCACAAAACCTTAATACTCTGGCAAGGTCTTGAATTGGGGAAGGAGGGAGAACAGGACCCATGAAACACAAACCTGACACCACCACAATGATTGGAGCATTAAGATGGACAGCAAACAGACCAGTTTCTATGTTGGGGGCTGGGATTAAACTCGACATATCAGATCTAAGAACATCAGAAATGAAAATATAATGGTCTTATCTAATTACTAAAAAGTTGTCTTAACTAATCATTGACAAGTGAAAAAGTCTTCCAATATTCATACTCAAAATGCTGATAATGATGCAAAGTAACCATATCTGATCTACTGACCAGCGCAAGGTGATTTCGATAATCACACCCAAACTTTTTTTTTTCCTTCGCCGTCTATCATGTAGAGATAATGACCATTCGTCATCAAGGGACCAAGTCCAGGTCCTGCATTATATATGTGCACACGTCTGATTGCTGATCTCCTGTCGGCTGGTTCTCTGACAGGTAAATGTCCTCTTCATTTCTGTACATGACTTATTGAGTAAGGTGTGATTTGAGTTTAGAAATTGTTCTAGAGGGATTCTACGCACCCAAACAATTCCATATGCTCTCTATCCAATTCTGTGCTTGTAGTTACCTGGCAGATCCCTTGAGCCTGCGCAAAATGCCATGCGCTGGTCTTGACATGGGAAAGGGTGGAGGGATGGAGCTATGAAAGGTAGCTGGGCAGCAACCAGACCAGTTTTTATACTGGGAGTTGGAACTGAATTCAAGACACCAAATCTTGAGCCCACGGCTTTATCGAACGAACCATCTAGCCCCAGTATGACAATCATTACTTGATATTTACAAGCAGATGAGAGAGACTTCACACCCATAAGTGATTAATAACTCGTTAGAGTGGCTATGGCAGTGTGAATGTGTTTTTCTCTACCTGACGTGTTGACTACGGAAAGGTTTTATTATCAGAGCTAGTATTTTTACGGAGTCTGAAAATCTCTCACCTTCATGTGATTTATGAAATGGTATGTTGTGCATAGGTGTCATCCATAATCATAACTGACGTCTTCAGAAGAGTAAGGGGAGCTCACGTCCTCAAGTGATTTATATAATTGAGTGTTCTGCTCCTGTAATGTGGACATGTGGGGTATTTGTGTACCTGACGTGGTCACATGGAGATAAGATTTGACAATCATATATGGCATTTTTTTAGGAGGATAAGATCTCACGTCCTCACTTGATCAGTAAATCTTGTGTGCTGCAGCTCTTGCACTGAGACGTCACTTATCGGTTACTCCATACCTGACACACAGAAAAAGAAAGGTCGTCTGACCCTCATATCTGAAGTCTGTAGGACAGACAGGAGATCTCACATCACAGTTTGTTCAAAAGGAATTCTCTGCACTCGGGTAATTCCCGCTTTCTCACACATCTATATATATGATGACTAAATGACCCGTGCTCTTAGCGTGGTGTGATGTTCTCCAGCAGTGTGGGCATGTCATTGATCTTGCTACCTGATGTATTGTCCGGGAAGAGGTGGTTTATTATCATACCTGATGCCTTTAGCACAGACAGGCCATTTAAAGGGACAGCAGGACTATATAAGGTGGGAAGTAGATCAGAAGTCACTTGAATTCAAACGTTTGCCGAAACAACACCGGCTGTCTGCTCTGAGTTAATTGCAGATTTCGGACGCTGTCGTAGCTCTCAACTTTTGTCTATATTTTTATCGAAAAATGTGCGTATATGCATTTATTAGGAAATTAAAATCTGAATTGGACAAACTTAGAGGCGGGGCTACAAAACATGACGAGACATCTGACAGGCACGCCATCCAAAAATAGAAAAAACATGTGGAAAGAAAACAACGAAGGCATGTTATCGCAACACACACACACACACACACACACACACACATCGGAGCACAATACGAACACAACACTGACCTGTAGTCATCACCACTTATGTCCCATGTACGGTTTACCAGGTGGGTTAGGGTACAAGTCTCTTAAAGCGACAGCACACATCTGGCATTATCTCACGAAGGACTGTCACCACACATTCATCTCACCATCACGCCCCATAGTCACCGATTTCTTTCGTAAAATTGTGGATGTCTCCACGCATTCCTAGAATTTAGTATGTTCCAAAATTTTCTATATATCTGTTTTCTAAGTCCAGAATTCCTAACATGTGCTGACTGTCCATTACCCAGCCACCTCTGACGGTTTGCAGTAACACACGGCTCACAAAAACAAAACTGGCATCTGCCCTGACTGCATGCTGTAAACTAACACTAGATCTATCACCTACACTGACACTAGCACCAGATGAGGAACACACTGCGTCTGTCGCTGGCGGAAATCTATAACTTGCTGAGGACAGTGTAGCCACTGAAGTAGGTGTACAAGATGCTGTGGTATACTACACAGATGTTGAAACACACTACTCTCACTAACACTGTCAGCTTCACTGATTGTAACTTGTGATAGCACTTCACATTTCCACTCCCAACCACAGCTTTCAACAGTTGTCTTACAGCCTCCTTCTTTTCTTCGTTTATATCCAGCAATAATAAATTAAAATTCATTATTTCGTCAAAGGCAAACTCTCTCAAACTAGACGTGTGCGTTTTCAGTAGAACCCAGAAAGAATGAGCGTGCAATTTGCTTACAGACAATGATAGGTCTGACCACAGATTTCTGGCGCTATTTCTTTCACACCCTGAGAGAGGCCAAGCATGGGATAGCAGTCATGCAGTTTCCATTAGCACCATCCTTTCCTTCTCATCTTTTGTTCTCATTCTCAGCAAGGTTCAAGTAACTTACATAGATCTACCGGATCTCCTAGTCAAGGCCTCAATTACCGCGTGGCAGCAGGGTGTCTGTGTTTGCGAACGGAGTGTAATCAACTGTTTAGGGGTGAAGGAATGAGGTTATCAATCTGTAATTCAGATCTGCGCACGAAAAGTCAGGGGCTCTCAACAGTAATAATGCAGCGTGTGTGTATGACAAACTGTCGAGAAATACAAAGACTTCTGATCAAGTGTTCATATTATTTGATAAATAGTCTTGAACGCAAACTGATGTCCCCCTGTCCAAACTTTGGTTATGCCCCAGGCAGGAGACAACCAGGACTGCAGAGATAGTGTGGGGGTGTACTGATTCCCATTGAAGGGGGACCAAGCTATTATTTCTCTAAAACTACATCATGCTTTTCCAGTAAGAAAAGTCAACGGAGAGCACTAGTTGACAACCTTCACCCCCTAAAATGAACGTACAAAACCCATTTCCTCATACACGTCATGTGTTACGTAGGAAAACGTTCGAGTTCTGGGGAGCTGTGTGGACGGAATTTGCTTCAATTTCTTTTCAGTAACTAAGAAGTAAGTGTCTGTTTTGTTTGTCACTGTTAGCGTGTTTGTTTACTACCCTCCGCCACGTGCTTTTCTTTATTTAGTTTAGCCCCACCCATGCTTACTGCGCATGCGTCCCGATTCATTGGATCGGATGTTACCTCTTTAAGGTCTACATAGTTTATATAAATTGTGTGTTTTGCTCTACCAGTGTGGACATGCCATTTATTTCTGTATACAACTAACGTAACCAACAAGGAGATAGGAATTTCAGTATCATGTGACCATATGAGGGCCAAAGCCACGATCCCTCTGCCTTACAGCATGGCGTTCAAACAACTGAGCGAGCGGGGATCCACATGTTGATGCCAGGGGTTCTTTCAGTATTAACGGTATCCCGATCTTCTGAAAATTCTGTGTCAGGAACTTCCTATTCATTGTCACACTCTTTTGTTTTCTGTCATCCGTTCCTGTCATTTTCAACCTACCTGGTCCATTCATCTGTATGTGTTCTGTATCCTTGCATACTTTCTCTTAGAAATGATAAATGGGTACATGTATTAACAGCATTTTTGACTCTAAGGAAATGTGATATGCAAAATCAGTGTTCGGTAATTAGGTCAGATTTTATGTTTTAGAGTACTCGGTTATGTTTGTACACTTGTATTCAGGTTTCTTAAATAAGCTTCTTCTGGTGAGAAATCGGGCAGAATGGTCAACGTCAGACATATAGTTAGATAATGAGCGTGAATGCATTGATATGTGTACTTAGTTTTCTTTTCCAGATAGGTTTTTCCTCTAGGGTCGACGAGTCTTTATGCGTGTTTTGAGATGATTGTAATAGCTTTGATATGGCTGTGTTACAGTAAAGTAGGCTTTAAGCAATAATGATAATAGTACAGGTGTTAGTGATGCGGTGTGCTGAACAGGGAGGTGCGGTTTAATCATCAAACATGACAAACATCTGATATCCATAGATTTTTCATAAATCGTGTTTTCAGCGCTTTGTGAGATTCTCTGGCAGTGTAGACGATTGTTCTTTTACATTTACCCGATATACTGAACAGGACAATACACATTGAACAGGATAATGGCTTGATATTCACGCACTATGTTGTTGAGTAGTAGATAAGAATTTCCCGTCCATACATGATTTACAAAAATGTTTCTTTCTTATGTAGTCAATATCGGTGAGTGACCTATCTATCGCCCGAAAAGAAAGGGACCGACTACTGTTCATAATCATAGCTGGAGTAAAATTATGTATGCCCTGGAGTTTTACTTTGTTTACCCTTTTGCTTGTTTGTTTTCAGGCTTTAGCCGTTTCCTGCAGGTTTTTTCAGTGAAATTTTGACTAAAGAGATAAAATCTTTTTTTTAAAAATCCAAGTAACATATTTGTACGCTCCTCTTCTAGATTCCCCTGTGGCGATGTCGGGGGCTCTTTCAGTATAAATAATATCCCGTCTTCTGAAAATTCTGTGCTAGAAATATTTCTCTTTTCTGTCATTCTTTTTGTTTCTTTCTTCCTTCTTTGCAATCTGTCATTTCTTCCTGTCATTTTTCTGCCTCATTGGTCCATTCGACAGTGTATATTTTGGCTCTAGCAAAATAAGATATGCGGAAGCAGTTTTAGGAAATTCAGGCCCGTTTTTATGTATGTTTTAGTGTCTTTAGTTACTTCAAAATTTGTATTTAGGTATGCTTTTTAAATCCCCTTTGATAACTTGGACGGAGTGGTCAACACCAGGTACACCTTAGATTATGACTGCGAATGCATTAACATGTGTACTAATTTTCTTTTCGTTTTTTGCCTGTTGATTGATGTGTATGTTTTGAAACGATTATAGCCCTGATATGGCTCTCCGTCTTCTTCTTCTTCTTGTCTAACGCCGTCAAACGTGGAGACCAGATCTCATGACGAAATCGGCAGTCTTCTGCAACGCCTCCACACAGCCATGCAGCTTCTCCAGGAGTCCGGCAGGCTCTGGCCAGATCTCGTCCCTCAGCTTCCGTAGACCAGGGCAGTCCTGCAATATGTGCTCGGCTGTCTGCTCTGCCAGTCCACAGGAGCAGAGTGGAGAGGGTGCAAGGCGGAGCTTTCTGAACATGTGGTGATTTAAGCGGTTATGTCCAGTTCGTAGGCGGAATATGGTGACTTGCTGTTGCCTGGACAGCTGGTGGTAACTGTCCTCCGCCTGTGGCTGGTTGTGCAGGGACCTGATGATGGTGGTCATCTCTGCAAAGGTCACAGGGTTGTCTTCCTGCTCTTGGCTGGCACCCTCCTTTGCTGCTGTATCTGCTGCATCATTGCCAGCAATGCCGCAGTGTGCTGGCACCCACTGCAGTACTGTTCTTGGGCTCTTGATGTCTTGTAGAGCTTCCTGCAGACGGGGCTGTTTGTTGTTCTGCAGGGCTTCAAGAACAGATCTGGCATCAATCAGAAAGACGACGGGTGTTAGTTCGTCTGTGATCTGCTTGATGGTGTCGGCAGCAAGAGTCAGGGCCTCCACTTCCGCTCGGTAGTTGCTGCAGTGCATTCCCGTAGGTGCTGCCTTCGTCAACTGCCGTCCATCGGGGAGTTGGATGTTCACGCCAGCTCCGCCTCTTTTGGTAGCGTCCGTGGCAGACCCGTCTGTGAAGGCATGTATCCACGCTGCTTTGGGGTACCTTTCCTCCATCATGGCCAGTGTCAAGGACCTCTTGCTGACATCACTGTGTTCATCCTTGTGGCCGAGGTAGGGGACTGAGGTGCAGATGGTAATGCGCACCTGTCTTCTCTCCCAAGGTGGTGGTTCACTGGTGGTGTCGAGTGGTTCCACCTTGGTTGGTAGGGAGTCTTTGTGTTTTCTTTGCACAGCTTTTGATTCTCTGACGAAACTGGATCTCTTCAGTCTCCCAGATGTCGCTTCTTGGATTCTTTTGTTCATAGGATGTTCTTTTGAGGCCTGGACTTTGGTGAGGTGGGTCAGGGTTTTCTTCTCTCTTCTTTTGCTCAGTGGAGGGATGCCCGTAGTCACCTCCATCTTTTGAATGGGTGTTGATCTCATGGCTCTCCGTAATCGGCTGGGCTTTAAACAAAAATAACAAATAACAATACTCTTGTAGAAACATTGATTTATAACGTAATGTACAATTGATGTAATTTCTAGCGTGCCAATTCTTCTCGGATGTGTGTTCACACGATGGTTTTGCTCACACTATGGTCCCGCGCTGTGTTGCAGCAGTCAGCAGTTTTCGGTGACTGTGCAGGCTGGGTGGTTATTTTGTTTGTTTTTTTGTTTGTTTGTTTTTTTTGGTTTTTTTTTCATGTTTCTATTATCATCCTGACACAGGCATGATCTACAGGATTAGGGCCTGAACACATGTTGACCTGGGAGATCAGAAAACTCTCCACTCTTTAATCACCAGCTTTACCTTTACCAGGTGGAAGGAACCCAGACAGCATCGAACCCAGACCTTCGATCGGATTGAACATCGCGCCCTTCAGGGCACAGTATTGTTGTATGCATTGTGTTTTAAGACTTACAGTGTTACACCGTGACAGGTATTGTTGATTTCAGTAGATTTTTTGTGAAGGAAAAAAATAGTGTGTGTGTTAATGGAGTTTGTTCAGGAGGGATTCATGGCACTCGAACAGTTCTGTATGTTTCACCCAGATCTGCTAGCAGTTTCCTATGCGACCCTGAGCCTACCCAAAATCATAAGTGCTGGCAAGGTCTTGGGATGATGGAGGGATCTGTACAATGCTAAGCTGACACCACCAGGGTAATGGAAACATTACGATGGGCAGTCAACAGGCCAGTTTTTACTGTTTAGAATTGGGATCGAACTCGACATATCGGATTTGGAGTCCACAGCTCATCAGACAACCGTCAAGCCCACAGCAAGAATAAAAAATTTCCCAAGTAATACTGAGAACGTTACTTTCCTGAAACTGCAGTTTAGAATTGGTGTACAATTCATGATGATGATGATGATGATGATGATGATGATGATGATGGCAGAAAACTGAAGGGGGAAAAAAACTTCTTTACTAAAGGTGAATGCCAGCATTCAAACAAAATAGGTACCAGAAAAACACAAAATAGATCAGAACTTGTTTTAGTGTAACAACAAGACAGGCATAGATTTTCGGCCAAATGGCCTTTGTCAAGCATAAACAATAGACAACAAAAAACATAATGTACAAAACACAAAAATAGACCAGAACTTGTTTTAGTGTAACAACAAGAGAGGCATAGATTTTCGGCCAAATGGCCTTTGTCAAGCATAAACAACAGACAACAAAAAACATAATGTACAAAACACAAAAATAGACCAGAACTTGTTTTAGTGTAACAACAAGAGAGGCATAGATTTTCGGCCAAATGGCCTTTGTCAAGCATAAACAATAGACAACAAAAAACATAATGTACAAACTTGGCTGGGGAAAAGTAGACAACTGTCATGACCTGACGTTTGAGCTGATTAAAATGCAAGTATGAACCCTGATAATTAAGAAACAGAAACAAATGCATTTTACAAGACATAAGTGGTCATGCCATACACATTATTGTTTGATTTAGAAAGTGTTTGATCATGTCATTTGTCTTGAAAATACTGTAGAGATTTTACTCCATCAGAGATGAAATGAACTTGTATATAGAGAGGCATCGTCGAAAGTGAACAAGTATTTAGGTTTGTATATAGACAGGTATCGTCGAAAGTGAACAAGTATTTGGGTTTGAATGTGCGGCCTTTATAGTTTCAGTCACGTTCAGTGTGTGGTTGGTGTCTTTAATGAAGGTGGGCAAAGACTGGATTGTAGGTTGCAAGACGGTGTCGAGAAAGATATTTTTAATTCGACAACTACAAGCTGACACACAATAGGACAGCCAGGAATGGCTTTATGTGTTTAGGAGGTTTAGGAAATAAATAAATTAAACAGTGATGGGATTGGAAGTTGTGATAAGATCGCTGATAACGTAATTTGCGATTAGATTGCTGATAACGTAATTTCCGATTAGATTGCTGATAACGTAATTTGCGATTAGATCGCTGATAACGTAATTTGCGATTAGATCGCTGATAACGTAATTTGCGATTAGATTGCTGATAACGTAATTTGCGATTAGATCGCTGATAACGTAATCAGTCATGTACGCAGGTTTCTGTAATTTTTGGTAAAAGTCTTGATCTTGTTTCTGGGCTTCGTGAATGTACAGATTTCTATCCCATACAACGATTGTACCACATTTATCAGCAGGTTTGATGACTATTTTGAAACAGTGTGGAGCGGCAGTTTTTCCTCCTTGGTGATGTCCGAATATTTCACTGGTAAAATGTTCAAATAGCGCATTTTCCTTTAAGACGTTTTTAAGATCTAGAAAAATGTTACAAGGAGGTTTCCCACGGACATGCTTATGAAAAAGTACAGTGAAAACATCATCAGCATCTGGATCTGGATCCAGCTTTTGTTGTGGAGGACGTCCTAGAACCGCCATCCAACACAGTGACTGGAAAAACCGTTGGCACCAGTGGATTGTGTTGTGTTTGTTGGCAGAAGGTTTCAAAGGAAATTTAGGACCAGTGGAAAGTACTGACATTTCAACAACAGAAAGAGGCAAGTCAGGTGGAATACAGTGGTCAAGGTTGTGTGCTGTGTGGAAGAAACAGCTTCCATTGTAGGAGTGCGAAAAGGGCCAGACACGTCATCATTACCAGTACTGTTGTAGCTTAGTAAGTAGAATCCTCAATAACAGTGGAGGTGTCGTCACTGGGTGACTGGCCAGGCCAGTAGGTGTAGTGGGTGTCGTCACTGGGTGACTGGCCAGGCCAGTAGGTGTAGTGGGTGTGGTCACTGGGTTGAATGGCCAGGCCAGTAGGTGTAGTGGGTGTCGTCACTGGGTGACTGGCCAGGCCAGTAGGTGTAGTGGGTGTGGTCACTGGGTTGAATGGCCAGGCCAGTAGGTGTAGTGGGTGTCGTCACTGGGTGACTGGCCAGGCCAGTAGGTGTAGTGGGTGTGGTCACTGGGTTGAATGGCCAGGCCAGTAGGTGTAGTGGGTGTCGTCACTGGGTGACTGGCCAGGCCAGTAGGTGTAGTGGGTGTGGTCACTGGGTTGAATGGCCAGGCCAGTAGGTGTAGTGGGTGTGGTCACTGGGTGAATGGCCAGGCCAGTAGGTGTAGTGGGTGTGGTCACTGGGTGACTGGCCAGGCCAGTAGGTGTAGTGGGTGTCGTCACTGGGTGACTGGCCAGGCCAGTAGGTGTAGTGGGTGTGGTCACTGGGTGAATGGCCAGGCCAGTAGGTGTAGTGGGTGTGGTCACTGGGTTGAATGGCCAGGCCAGTAGGTGTAGTGGGTGTGGTCACTGGGTTGAATGGCCAGGCCAGTAGGTGTAGTGGGTGTGGTCACTGGGTTGAATGGCCAGGCCAGTAGGTGTAGTGGGTGTGGTCACTGGGTTGAATGGCCAGGCCAGTAGGTGTAGTGGGTGTGGTCACTGGGTTGAATGGCCAGGCCAGTAGGTGTAGTGGGTGTGGTCACTGGGTTGAATGGCCAGGCCAGTAGGTGTAGTGGGTGTGGTCACTGGGTGAATGGCCAGGCCAGTAGGTGTAGTGGGTGTGGTCACTGGGTTGAATGGCCAGGCCAGTAGGTGTAGTGGGTGTGGTCACTGGGTGAATGGCCAGGCCAGTAGGTGTAGTGGGTGTGGTCACTGGGTTGAATGGCCAGGCCAGTAGGTGTAGTGGGTGTGGTCACTGGGTTGAATGGCCAGGCCAGTAGGTGTAGTGGGTGTCGTCACTGGGTGACTGGCCAGGCCAGTAGGTGTAGTGGGTGTGGTCACTGGGTTGAATGGCCAGGCCAGTAGGTGTAGTGGGTGTCGTCACTGGGTGACTGGCCAGGCCAGTAGGTGTAGTGGGTGTGGTCACTGGGTTGAATGGCCAGGCCAGTAGGTGTAGTGGGTGTCGTCACTGGGTGACTGGCCAGGCCAGTAGGTGTAGTGGGTGTGGTCACTGGGTTGAATGGCCAGGCCAGTAGGTGTAGTGGGTGTGGTCACTGGGTGAATGGCCAGGCCAGTAGGTGTAGTGGGTGTGGTCACTGGTTGAATGGCCAGGCCAGTAGGTGTAGTGGGTGTGGTCACTGGTTGAATGGCCAGGCCAGTAGGTGTAGTGGGTGTGGTCACTGGGTTAGACAAATGGTCACTGGGTAATGGGCAGTGGGTGTGGTACTGGGTGAATGGCAGGCTAAATCCAGTGGAAGTGGAGGGAACTCAATCTACGTTGATCACCAGGACTGCAAATGGCACAGATGCAGTTTCAGTATGTGTTGCAGCTGAGACATTGGAATCCACGTGCACAGTGGAGGTATCACTGGATGGAATAAGCCAAGCAGTAGGTGTAGTGGGTGTGGAAGTGGTGTTAGTAGACATGGTGATGGTGCAGATGGAGGGAATACGACCTGTGTTGGTCACCAGGACAGGAACAGACAAAGATATAGTTGTGTTGGCATCAGAACTAGAGTTCACAGAGTTAGTGTTGCTCAAAAAAAAATTTTTTTTGGTGTTTTTTTTATGGATTGTATATGTGCAATGATCCATTTTAATTTAGATTGATGGCGGCAGGTTGAACGTGAAGACTAAAAGCAGGGTTCATTGACTTATTCAGTTCAGAAACACTAATTCTGTACACGTGGATTCCACTGTCTCCTATAATGGAAGCTGTTTCTTCCACACAGCACACAACCTTGACCACTGTATTCCACCTGACTTGCCTCTTTCTGAAGTTAAAATATCAGTACTTTCCACTGGTCCTAAATTTCCTTTAAAACCTTCTGCCAACAAACACAACACAATCCACTGGTGCCAACGGTTTTTCCAGTCACTGTGTTGGATGGCGGTTCTAGGACGTCCTCCACAACAAAAGCTGGATCCAGATCCAGATGCTGATGATGTTTTCACTGTACTTTTTCATAAGCCTGCCCACAGGGAACCTCCTCGTAACATCTTTCCAGAAGTTGAATACTACTTTGACAAACGCCTTATGCCTGAAAGGTATAAGCTATCTGCTGAACGTGAGATATTCCAACATCACCAAGGAAGACTCTACCACTCTCACACTCTCTCAAAAGAAATGATATATTGTCATCAAACCTATACATACAGATGAAATTGGTGAAATCGTTGTGGGGACAGAAGTTAGTGTTGCTTTTTTCCCACTAAAATTTGTGTATGTCTTCTTTATCTTTTTATCAACTTGACCGAAGTCAGTTTAGTTGCCCGGAAATGCGCGCCTGTCTTCAGGAGTGTTTTGGGGCCTTACAGTATCCCTTGGATTTACTTTCTCGTGTGTCAAATGCATGATACAGTTTTTGTATTTTTGATGGATTTTCGTACCTTTTTCATTCGTTCAGTTTTTTTTTATTGAGAATTTTTTTAAATGTAACATTTTTTGTTAAAACATCTCTAGATGTACCCTTGATCCTTTCGGTATGGGGTAAATCACTCAAGTGCTGTAGGAAGACAGTGACCATTAATCAATGCCCGCACAGACCTAACAAACCACTGGTCAGAAGGGATCAAAGCAAGGAAGGGGAGATGTGAGGGTAGGATAGTTAATCAGTGGAAGCAACCGTTAGCTGATGACGTCTTAATGGACCTACCGGTCGGTCAGTGATCGTCAGCTCTTCCAGGTCTATGGCCATTTTCCTCTCTAAGACTTCATCAGGTTGTCTCTGTAGATTAATCAGATTACCTGGAACGGGTTGATGATGATGGTGATGTGGGCTTCTGGGGGACTGACGAATTTACGCGTATGGTTAACGGGGCGTATGTATTGTGACTTGATGAGGCTATCTGTCCGGACAGTCAGTTTACTTTGCATGGACCGCGCTTTACCTGTATAAAAGTACTGATTTTACCAGCATACAAACACATTTATCTGTGTCTAATCTATCTGTATTTATTTCTTTTCTCTTTCTGTCATGATGGATTTACCATGTGAAAATCTGCTGCTCTCTCTGAACGCGTCCCCCCCCCCCCTCTCTCTCTCTCTCTGTCTCTCTCTCTCTCTCTCTCTCTGTCTCTCTCTCTCTCTCTGTCTCTCTCCTCTCTCTCTCTCTCTCTCTCTCTCTCTCTCTCTCTCTCTCTCTCTCTCTCTTCTCTCTCTCTCTCTACATGCACTTCTGTTTATCCTACGAAAATGGACTTTTCTAAAAATGTTTCCCGACTGCTCTGTTGCCGTAGGATCTTTAACGTGAGCAGAGTGCGTGCTGCACATGAGGACCTCGGTTTATCATTTCCTCTGATAGACTAGACTACCACTAACGATATAGTGAAAAGAGGAAAAGAGGGTGGGTGGGGTGGAGAGAATATCTCCCTGTCAAATACGTGATTCAGACCCAGGTTTCTCGCTTCCTAGGCAGTGCTTTAACCATAAGGCTACACAACAAAATAAGTCTTCCTGTAAGAAATACAATAAAAATCATTTCAGGGATAAAGCAATTTACCTGTAGGGTTTGCTGAACTACCTACGTAGATTAACGACTATACCCCATGGATTAACTACTCTACCCGTTCGAAAGGCGGAGTTTTTCAATCAAAAAGACATGAATGTATACCTGATTTATACATCTATCTCTGTAAAGAATTCAGTGAAAAAAATTAAATTACTTCATAGTTTAAGTAATTTATCTGTATGGTTACTACATAGTTTAAGTAATTCAACTGTATGGTTACTACATAGTTAATAATTTATCTGTATGGTTACTACATAGTTTAAGTAATTCATCTGTATGGTTACTACATAGTTAAGTAATTTATCTGTATGGTTACTACATAGTTTAAGTAATTTATCTGTATGGTTACTACATAGTTTAAGTATTATCTGTATGGTTACTACATAGTTTAAGTAATTTATCTGTATCGCTTACTGAGTTCGATGCATAGATTGAGAATTATACGCTTATGGAATGACTATGTGGTCGAAACATTGCGTTTACCAGAATAGATAACAGAATTTACCTGCAAAATATACACATTCATCCGTTTGAAAGTAGAAAAATGTCGAACCATTCTTTCTACATTCAGTATCAGTATTATTCACATTATTCACGTGCCACATTTTAGTACAAAAAATATCTTACACGTTTCCCTAAACCCTTCTCCCCAGGGCTTCAACATGAAATTATTTTCATATAGCGTTATTTTCTCCAAACTGATTTGGACTCGCCGCGCATTTACACCTAATCAGACATGTTACTGGATCAGGGAGAACTGAAGACACGAGGTAAGCTGACTACATTTCAGCTTCTTCTTGTACAGTCTGGATCTTTGGTGGGCATGCATGCCGGATGTTTTCATGTTACCATGAGCCAACCACTGATAACATTTTCAGAATCTATAACGTGCATATTTGATACCCTGCATGGGTATACAAACGAAGGGTGTTTAGGCACTGGCAGATGTGCACACATGTTGAGATTGGAGGATATCTCCATCCTTCACCCACTGGAGGGGTATTGTCTAGGCGAATCGAACCCAGGACTTTCCAATTGGAGGTTTCACGTTTACCCACTTGACTACCGTTTTGATCAGGGAGAGTGTGTGTGCTGTGACCTTTGGCCTGGGTTACAACCTCCAACATCACAGCAACCACTGGGACGGTGGGAGACTCTGTGTGTGTGTGTGTGTGTGTGTGTGTGTGTGTGTGTGTGTGTGTGTGTGTGTGTGTTGTGCCAATTTCAGATCTGTCAATCACGCTGGAAGCAGGAATTTCAATCTGCTTTTAACGATGCTGTTTCATTCCCCATGCAAAAGGTCATGACGCTGTCGCTTTCTGCCCCAAAGCATTTTTCGTTTCAGTGGAAGTGGGGGATGGGGGAAGAATCATCTGTAAACAACAAAAAGCGAGGCCATGATGGATGGAGGGACGGAAAGCTAGGAAAACGGAGAGAGAACGAGATAAGAGGGTGGAGAGAAAAAATGATTCAATTCGCCATGGTAGTTACGAGGTCAAACACAAGCAAGAAGGTAAACACTTGTATACAATGAAACGAACACATCCACATTCCTGTTGTAATTGATGACAGATCATCTGAATGGTTTTAATCAATGACAAATAATGGCTGTAATTTTCCCTACGGGTGTTTTACTGTCAATCACATCACAAGCGATTTCTCTGAATGCTAAATAAAGAACAGTAACAAAGCTTTTTTAATTTGCCTTTCTGCAATTGCATCAGCTACAAGCGATTTCTCTACGTTTGAATCCCAAAGGAAAGTAGCAAATCTTTTCAATCTGTGCCTCTTTCCTTAACTCAGAGAGAAGCAGACGGACAGACAGACAGAGAGGCAGGCAGGGAGAAACAAAGACAGATGAACAGAGGAGGCGAAATAGGAAGTGACAGACACGTAGAGAGAGTTGAAATTTGAAAGTAACTGCTCAAAACAGTATCTTTAGCCCTCTGACTCCCGCACCCTATCCACCAACTCAAATCCTGAACTTTTTGAGACTCCCTCACCCTATCCACCAGCTTATTCCGACTCCCTCATCCCATACACCAGCTTCCTACAGGAAGGGTAAGGGAGTCAAAAGGTGAAGTTTTTGCTTTGCTAGTATGTTTGTAGTGCAAGATGCTGGTGGACAGGGTTCAGTCCCATTGAACCTGCCTTACAGTCAGCCTTTGTTATTCTGCACACTGGCAAACACAGTGTCAGTTTTCTCAAGACATTTCTTCGCAATGGAATATATTCCACATGTTTATAGCAAAGTGTCTTTCGATCTATAAATACGATAGACTGAACAACGACAAGCACTATCTATGCTTATGGTGTTCTCTATTGAACATGTACGACATATGACGGCAACTTACGGACTACACAGTCATATTCAATTCTCCAACTTCAGTTTTATACTAACAACAATAATAGTAATGAATATAATAATAGCAATTACATAATAGTTATGAAGTACCGTAGATAAATTTTTTTTTAATTACATCTTATAATCCAGCACATAAATCCTACTACCGCTGGTACAGTCTCGCTTGCTTCTTGTCCATTATGCTGTTGGCATGAAAGGCAGCAACGAAAGTTCTCTACTTCTGTCTGTTTCAAGCTGATTCCTGCATAGTGCCCCAGGTGTGTGTTTCAGGGCCTCGAGGTCTCTCCTACTGTCTGTCACCAAGCGATCTCGAGTCTTCCCCACTTGCATCGCCCCTCTGGTGTCCAGTGAAGGGCAGCCTGAGCGATGTTATCCTTCTCTCTTTGGATTATGTGTTCAGTCCATCTCTACCGTCTTTTGATGATAGTGTGTGTGCCCAGTCCATCTCCATCGTCTTGTCTTTCCTGACAGTGATCATACTCTCTTGGTTGTATTTGGGCCAGTAGCTGTTGGGAAATGGTGTTGGGCCAGAAGATTGGTTTGGTTTCACAGGGAAATGTTTTGGGGGACATATTTTTAGACACGTCTTTAAGTCTTAGAAAATCAGAAACAGAAAATGAGGATGCAAAGTATGTCAACAACAAGACAATGTTTTATCGTTCGCCTGTACAGGTCTTTTATGTGCAGCTGGCACAGTGAATCTCACGTCTCCCAATCAAAATACAAGCATCAACTTCAGTCCGCTTCCAACGATGTTGTTGCCTTTCCCAGGCAAAGGTCACGACTCCTCTCCTCTTCCCTCAAGGCGTGTTACGTTTCAATAGAAATGGGGCAAAGTCATCAGTCAGCGACATAAGATCTTCAAGGAAGAACGAGACATGCGGGGAGGGAGGGAGTTGGGGGGGGGGGGGTAGCGAGAGAGAGTTAAAACTCAGAACTCTGAAATTTCAATTCACGTAGACTGGCAATTCGTACAGACAGGCATTTTATATATACAGGCATTTAGCACAAGCCAAACAAGAATACAATATGAAATATAAACATATCCAGCCATATAAAGATGCAATACAATATAGAATATAAACATATTCATCCATATAAAGATATATCGGTGCAAAATAACACTGCATGAATGTAGCTTGTTAAGCCTATCCAAAAGACCTTTTTTCTAACCTGTAAAGTGCATGTAATGTAGTTACAGTGTTGGAAATAACAATATGTTCACCTGTACAAAGATTAACTGCCACTGCAATCTGCCAAATGTTTATTCTTTTAACAAGTCGGAGATGTCTGCGTTTTAGTCGTGGGGTGGGGGGGGGGGTGGATTCAACTGTGAAATTTGCTACCGCTTAAGACAGCAGCGTTAAGATCCAATGGTATAACAGCTCACCCGTGTTCTTTTTTACATGCATAACCATAGTTCCTGTCAGTCTGTATCAGAAGGGAAACAAGGAGTTCAGTCTGCTGTCAACTATGCTGTTGCATTCTGCAGGTAAAGGTCATGACTCCTCCCCTCTTTCCCCAAGGTGTTTAGCGTTTCAACAGAAACGGAGAATTAATCATTCAGCGGCAAAGACCAAGCTCTGGGGAGGACGAGAAAGATAGAACGAGGGTAAGAAAGAGAGAGAGAGAGAGATGAAAATCGTTCTTACACAAAATAGTATCTTTCATATACTTGACCTTGTTTTACAGCAAATCTTTGCTCTGCCATTCAATGTCTATACATTCTACACCGAGATCACGTCTCGTGTTCAAAATGGATGCAGGGATTTCCGTTTGTGTCCGACAATGCTGTTCAAATCTAAAGGCAAGGTCAGATGTCTTCGTCCCCCCGGCCGCTTAAAGAACTGATAACTGGGAAGGGAGAAAGAAATTGTGTGTGTGTGTGTGTGTGTGTGTGTGTGTGTGTGTGTGTGTGTGTGTGTGTGTGTGTGTGTGTTTGAGAGAGAGGAGAGAATCGTTGCACTCGACCAATCCCATATACGCTCCACCTAATCTGTCAAACTTCTGGAGCCTGCGAAACTCCACTGTCCTTAAAACAAAGGAGGTGAGGAGGGACAACACGGCTGATAGAAACTTTCAGCTGATACCACCAGAATGATCAGACCATTAAAGATGGGCGGCGAGCAGGCCAGCCTGTAATGTTGTGGGCTGGGACGAACATGAGATTTGGGGGCCTTGACTCTGACAACTAGCCAACCCGCTTAAAAATTTGAGAGAGAATTTTCCACTGGTAGACGTTACTAGCGAAATTTCATTTTTCAAACTTGGTTTTGCTAATTTACACATGTGCCAAGAAACGGGAAAACTAAAAAGAAGCAACAAAATAAAGACATACCGGTAAAACAATAAGGAAATCATGCAGTGAAATAGTATTTATCGTCATTTATGAGAGAAAGGACAGAACAGAAGAAAGAAAACAGTTCATTAGTATGTGTGTGAGAGAGGGGGAGAGCGAGCATAAAAGTTGTTTAACATCACCAGTAACACAAAACGTTTTACTGAATATCGACCATGGGCCGCTCTATTCGGAACAATTTGAGGGTGAGGGTGATGACCTTGCATATCATGTCACATGCTGTATTGAGATATATATTTATATATATGCTAAATTACTGTTGTCCAAAAAGAGATATGAATCACAGGTTCCTTGAGAAAGAGATGAAACTTGAAAAAAAAAAGTATCATTCAAAACAGTGGCCTAAAGTCCCATAGCACACAGACATGGAAGCGGGATGCGTTAGTACAGCATATATAGTGATCGGTGACATGTCTTTGTACGCACCAGTATGAATGCCTCAAGGATGATGGGAATGGTTGCAGTAGAGTCTGAGCTACAAATAGACGTGTATGCCTTTGTAAATACATGACTGATTTACCGTGAAATATTGATTGACATGCAGTTGGGTAGATAGATGTAGCTCAGAGAAAGAGAGACAGACAGAGACACAGAGAGAGAAACACAGAGGGAAAGAGAGAGACAAAGAGTTGACACTTCAAAAATGTTATAACCCAAAACAGCATCAAGTCCCATATGACCTGCCCGATAATCAGTTCTTGCTGTTCTGCCATACAAGAATACAGATACACTCTTCAGGATGCACTGGTACAGTTATAGTCAACGATGACAACATATTTTGGTACGAAAATCTCTGAGATAACTGTGAGTAATTGTTGTTCAGTTACAAGTTTGGAGTCTGAGCAAGAAACAGACGTGTGTATACTTTGTAAATACACCATTGACGTAATGTGAAATATTGATTGACTGGCAGTTGGACAGAGGTAGCTCAAAAGTTCAGGAGAGAGGGAGGGAGACAGTGAGAACGAAAGAGAGGGAGATGGAGGGTGGGGGTGGATAGGGAGCAGACACAGAAACAGAGTGACACAGACAACCTGGAACACAGACAGAAACAATGGAACAGACAACTTGGAAACAACAAGCAGACAACAGACTGCACGAGACGAACATGGAACAAAAGACAGAGACAGAAACAAGGA
The DNA here is from genome assembly GCA_030674185.1 of Monoplex corrugatus. Taxonomy (NCBI): domain Eukaryota; kingdom Metazoa; phylum Mollusca; class Gastropoda; order Littorinimorpha; family Ranellidae; genus Monoplex; species Monoplex corrugatus. Next base: position 49,626,574 of record JAPXFY010000026.1, read on the forward strand.
ACAGACAACTTGGGACACAGACAGAAACAGATGCGAGACAGACAACTGGCAGAGACAGAAACAATGGAGACAGACAACTGGACAAGACAGAAACAATGCGAGACAGACAGACTTGGGCAGAGGCAGAAACAGGAGTCAGCAAGCACACACAAACCCCCACCACCAACACACACACACACACACACACACACACACACACACACACACACACACACACACACACCACACACACACACCACACACACACCACAACTGCTATATAACCCAAACAGCATGAAGTTCCATTTGAATGTCTTAACAATCGATTCTTGCTCTTCTTCTACACATACTGGGATACAGACACCAAACGCACCAGGACGCATTAGTACACCTATACACGGTCTACAATAACTACAGATTTCCTTGTGCCCCTGTACGAATGTCTCGAGTATAAACATTAGTAACTGTTGTTAGAGAGAGATGTTTGGAGTCTGAACTATAAATAAACATTTATGTGTATAAAAATAAGACACTGGAAAATAACAGTTCGACATTTTGGGTAGATGAAATGAGCACCAAACAAGAGAGAAAGAGAGAGAGGTTCAAATTTGAAAACAGTATTGCCCAAGGATAGCGGTACTAGGTCCTACTGTCTTACAACTAGTCCTTGCCATTCTACTCATATAAGCATATAAAAAAAAAAATTTAAAACACGAGTCGAAACGCACACAATGTGAGAGAAGTTAAAATGAACTGTGACAAAGTGTTGGCTTTCATATGTCAATTGGTCAAGCTCTTTGCGAAAATATGAGACAAAGACAAGGCAGGCACATGTAAACATGTTAATCCCCAACAATTAGAGAGAGTGAGGGTAGTGAGTAACTAAAATAAAACCAATCATGATTTTTCCAACAGTACAGATACCAACAGGCAGGCCAACTATCTGCCATTACTGATGTACTTAAAAAAATAAATAAAAGTAAATAAGGCATTGCAAAAGAATTATAATCCAACAGGAACAGACCAAAATAATAACAAGAAATAAGACAGAAATTGAAATGTGAGATTATCCATGAATACATAAGATTATCCTTGAATAGATAAAGTGTACACATATATATATATTCTTCAAATATGTACACGTACACGGGGGTGCGCCAGTGTGTGTGTGTGCGCGGGGGGGGGGGGGGGGGTACGTGCATGTGTGTGTAAAAATTCGTATGACAATAATTATAGTTAAATATTTCATTACACGACATTTTTTCCAGTTAAACCATTTCACTCTGACAGAGATGCGGGAGGATGAGAGAGAGAGAGAGAGAGACGGGGATGGGGGAGGAGAAAAATAAAACGAACATATCGACGTTAATGTTTAAGAGCATCAGCCATCTGCCTTAGGCCATGATTCAGAGCGCAAAATGGATAGCTCGAATGTCAGGTCACAATGATTTAAAAGCTGTAAACAAAGCACAGTGTCTCAGAGGGACTTGGGTGGTGGTGGAATGATCATGAAACTGAGACTTTATTTTTCTACGATATAAGTTATCAATTATAAGCAACCATTCTTTTTCAAACTTGCCGTTGCTTGCATGCTGGGTGTGTTCACCTTTCCCTAAGACAGCCACCGTTATGACTTACAGAATCCCTAACAAGCATAGTTGATATTCTGCATGCAAATACACATGAGAGGGTTTAGAGCACTGCAGGTCTGCACATATGTTCACCTGGGAGATCTGGAAAAATCTCCATCCTTTACCCATTAGGCAGAGTTGTCTAGGGGGATTGAACGCGGGACCTTGCGATAGAGGTCGGATGTTTACTAAGTTGACAACCGCGCCAGGCAATATACGAGAGAGAGAGAGCAGACAGACAGAAGAAGAAGAAAATGATAAGAAAATACGATGATGATGGTGACGATGGTTATGATTATTATTATCATCATTATCATTACTGTTGTTGTTGTGGTGGTTTTTAATACAACATGTAGTTTCTAAGTAGAATATTAAGCGTTCCAAGGACAGCAAACAAAACAAACAAGACAGTCTTAGAAAAAGTGCAACACAGAAAGAGCATTAATGAAGATCAGGAAAAGACAAGCAATATTTATAGTACATTTTACGAGGCAAGAAAAATTAACACCTAGTCACAACAAGACAGCTAGTGAAAAAAGAGCACCATGTAGACACAGGAAGAAAATATCAGACGGTCTTGCTGGGTGGATGGAGACTGAAAGGACAGGAGATTAACTTGCAGCGACAAAATATAGATCCGTATGGAAGGCCATGATCGTCAACGCCATGCGCCATGGCGATTATTGTTATCATTATATTATTATTATTACTATTATCATCATTATTATTATGATTAATTATTATTATTATTATGTTATTATTATTATTACCATTACTATTATTGTTAGTGGTGGTGGTGCTTTCCTGCTGTTTGTTGTTGAACTTTGAACCTTTAACCTGACCTGAGAGCGATACGTCACACACAGACTACTAAATCCGATTTTGTGTACATGGGGACAATTTCATGTTTCCCGATCAAAATGGAAGCAGACACTCCAATCTGTTTCCAGCGATGCTGTGCCTTCCCCAAGCAAAGGTCACGACTCCTCTTCCCTTCCCTCAAGGCCTTTTCCGTTTTAATAGAAATGGGGCAAAGTCATCACAAAGCGACAAAAGACCTTCAAGGATAAAGAGAGAGAGAGAAAGAAAGAGAGAGAGAGTGAGTGAGTGAGTGTGTGTGTGTGTGTGTGTGTGTGTGTGTGTTGTGTGTGTGTGTTCTGTTCTATTGCTAATCTATTGAGAGAAAAAGAGACAGAAAGAAGAATATTCTTTTTGAGGTGGAAAATTACAAGTATTTATTATCAATTTAATATCATTATCATCATCATCATCATCAAGAAGAAGAGGGAGGGAGGAAGAAAGAGAAATGAAGTGAGATGAAACTTTCCTATCCAGCGGTATAGATATATTTACACATAAGCCAACTTGAACAATTATCTGCTGAGCGAGAGAGAGAAGGGAGGGGGGGGGGGTTAAAGCGAAGAGCTAGAGATGGGCGGAGACAGAGAGAGACAGACAGCGGGCGATTCAGATTGGCGATTTATTCAGTTAAAGGCTGTGGCTTCTCATGAAGAGATGGCATGAACATACAAATTACAGATTCATTGGAAAGGTTTTTCTCCTAGACTCGCGCGCACGCAGACGGTTCTGTTGTCAACACTGCGCTGACGATATGTTGCTGTACAGTTTGCACACTCCGTGTTCGCAACAAATTGATAACCGTAAGATCCGTAAGATCCAGTACATGTAAGAATACTCAAGGAACGCAAATGCTACTGATTTTGAATGTAAAAGACAAATTTTAAAGACACTGGACATCATCTCCCTTATTAGCTGCCATCATCATCATCATCAAGTGCCTTGCCGCATGGCGCTGGCGATTATGGACTTCCATCTGTCTCTATCTCTTGTTGCCTCAAGTATCTCTTCCGCCCTCCCTGTCTTCAGCCACTCTGCAAATCCGTCTAGTATCTCCTCCCTGGGTCTACCCGGTGCTCTCCTTCCTTCCAGCAGGCTAAATCTGAAGGCAGAAAGTTGTAAATATCTGTAAGAATGATCAAACTTCTGAGATCAATTAAAGCAGGATTCTAAACACAAAATGAACTTCACATTCTTCTGCCCCATTAGTCAGAGGACGAATCACTTCACTGTCATAACGCGGTTTACAACAGTGAATTAATAACTCAGAAACACCAATACTAAATCTTTTTAAATATTCAAATGCGTCTATTCCTACGGATAAGTACGCTGGAATGCATCAGGAGGAGTGAACTTGTCTGTACGTATCAAAGCTATCACTACCATTACTTATTTGTCGAACATTTGACTTTTTCCCTCCCAGAAGCGTGATGCACACTGTTTTACCCACACTATGCAGGCAGTATGTTGCTGCACATCTGCATACTCCGTCTTCAGTAGGTGTGCTTGCTGGATGTTCCCACGTTTCCATAAGCTATACTGACTTGACTTACAGGATCTCTTATGTGCATACTTGCTGTTCTGCATTAGTATCCACACAAAGGCACTAACAGGTCTGGGAGATCAGAAAAGTCTCTACCCCTTTACCCACCAGGCGGAGGTGTCCATGCGGATCGAACCCAGGTCCTGCCATTTGAAAGTCTTACGTTTACCTACTGGACTACCGCACTAATATGAGAGAGAGAGGGGGGTGAGGCATGAGACGGCAGTTCACACAATGGAGTGGCTAGTCCTTTCCTGCAGGTCTATGGCTCAACGTTAAACTGCCGTGACGGTATGCTGGGACAGGCTTTCACGTGGCCCTGTAGTATTGTTGTATTAACAATTCATGTATGTCATTTGTAAAGGTATGCACGAGGTTGGTAGCTTTAACGATTTAGATGTAGCAGATTGTGGCAGAGTACATCCACGGGGATGGCATTAGTGGATTGACACAAGTAATCTGTTAGTCATGTGATAGCTAAATTAAAGTGACTGCCAGAATTCAAGCAAAATCCATGTCTGTGGCTGGCTTATGGAAACACCCAGCATGCACGCCAATCAAAGATGCCGATTATATGTAACAACAACAACAACATGAAATGTGGTCAGCTCTCCTAACACAGCTCGAGTCGTCCAAGCTGTACTGAAAGTCTGATTTGTGAAAAGCGTTGAGAGTCCAAATATGTTTGGAAAATAGCGCGATACAAGAACGAATTGTAATAATATACCACTAGCATGATAGGCAGTAGGTCAGTGAATAAAATAGCACTGCACACATTGCTGCAATACAGACCTTTCTACATAATAGTGTATCGATGAACAATCAGTACTGGTGTTTACACTGACGTCCCGTTAATACAATCATACAATGTCTGGCTGGCAAAGCGGTACATTTCTTGCCTTCGAATCTAACTGCCGTGGGTGAATTTGGCTTGCTAACAATTTTATACGTAAGGCCATTCGACCGTAGATATCTCGCCCTACTGAGTGTTGGGGAAGGTGATGCAGCTAGGGAGAGGAGATGGGTATTATGCTCGTAAATTTGTCCCTCAGAAAGATTGAGGTCTTTATCAACTTATTCCCCAACGTCCTCAGTGTCATAGGACAACCTTAACCTTCCTCTATGAACGATTCGTATTATTTGGGTTTCTACAGAAATGTTGTGTATGAACTACAGATAATATTCACTACCCGCGAGAATCTTTAAAAGACCCGGCTTCCGATCCGGCCTTCGGGTGAGCAGAGCTATCGCACTCAATCACACACACACACACACACACACACACACACACACACACACACACACACAGAGAAAACATGTCTTGTGCTTTCTCATAAAGTTCGTACATGAACCCGACACTCGCAGTCTACAGAGTCCTGCCTGTGGCTTTAAACGGTGTGTGTGTGCGCGCGCCCGCGCGCGCGCGCGTGTGTGTGTGTGCTCGCGCGCGCATACTCCAATGACTTAGATAACAATGAAAATGTATCCATGCACTCGTTTCCATGTGGTAGAATGAACTTTGACATTAACTCATTCTACAGGTGGTGGTTGACACTAACTCATTCTACAGGTGGTGGTTGACACTAGCTCATTCTACAGTTGGTATTTGACACTAACTCATTCTACAGGTGGTGGTTGACACTAACTCATTCTACAGGTGGTGGTTGACACTAGCTCATTCTACAGGTGGTATTTGACACTAACTCATTCTACAGGTGGTGGTTGACACTAACTCATTCTACAGGTGGTGGTTGACACTAGCTCATTCTACAGGTGGTATTTGACACTAACTCATTCTACAGGTGGTGGTTGACACTAGCTCATTCTACAGGTGGTATTTGACACTAACTCATTCTACAGGTGGTGGTTGACACTAGCTCATTCTACAGGTGGTATTTGACACTAACTCATTCTACAGGTGGTGGTTGACACTAGCTCATTCTACAGGTGGTATTTGACACTAACTCATTCTACAGGTGGTGGTTGACACTAGCTCATTCTACAGGTGGTATTTGACACTAGCTCATTCTACAGGTGGTGGTTGACACTAGCTCATTCTACAGGTGGTATTTGACACTAGCTCATTCTACAGGTGGTATTTGACACTAACTCATTCTACAGGTGGTATTTGACACTAACTCATTCTACAGGTGGTGGTTGACACTAGCTCATTCTACAGGTGGTATTTGACACTAGCTCATTCTACAGGTGGTGGTTGACACTAGCTCATTCTACAGGTGGTATTTGACACTAGCTCATTCTACAGGGGGTGGTTGACACTAACTCATTCTACAGGTGGTGGTTGACACTAGCTCATTCTACAGGTGGTGATTGACACTAGCTCATTCTACAGGTGGTGATTGACACTAGCTCATTCTACAGGTGGTGATTGACACTAGCTCATTCTACAGGTGGTGATTGACACTAGCTCATTCTACAGGTGGTGATTGACACTAGCTCATTCTACAGGTGGTATTTGACACTAACTCATTCTACAGGTGGTATTTGACACTAACTCATTCTACAGGTGGTATTTGACACTAACTCATTCTACAGGTGGTATTTGACACTAACTCATTCTACAGGTGGTATTTGACACTAACTCATTCTACAGGTGGTGGTTGACACTAGCTCATTCTACAGGTGGTATTTGACACTAACTCATTCTACAGGTGGTGGTTGACACTAGCTCATTCTACAGGTGGTATTTGACACTAACTCATTCTACAGGTGGTATTTGACACTAACTCATTCTACAGGTGGTATTTGACACTAACTCATTCTACAGGTGGTATTTGACACTAACTCATTCTACAGGTGGTATTTGACACTAACTCATTCTACAGGTGGTGGTTGACACTAGCTCATTCTACAGGTGGTATTTGACACTAACTCATTCTACAGGTGGTGGTTGACACTAGCTCATTCTACAGGTGGTATTTGACACTAGCTCATTCTACAGGTGGTGGTTGACACTAGCTCATTCTACAGGTGGTATTTGACACTAGCTCATTCTACAGGTGGTGGTTGACACTAACTCATTCTACAGGTGGTATTTGACACTAACTCATTCTACAGGTGGTGGTTGACACTAGCTCATTCTACAGGTGGTATTTGACACTAGCTCATTCTACAGGTGGTGGTTGACACTAGCTCATTCTACAGGTGGTATTTGACACTAACTCATTCTACAGGTGGTGGTTGACACTAACTCATTCTACAGGTGGTATTTGACACTAGCTCATTCTACAGGTGGTAGTTGACACTAACTCATTCTACAGGTGGTAGTTGACACTAACTCATTCTACAGGTGGTGGTTGACACTAGCTCATTCTACAGGTGGTGGTTGACACTAGCTCATTCTACAGGTGGTGGTTGACACTAGCTCATTCTACAGGTGGTGGTTGACACTAGCTCATTCTACAGGTGGTGATTGACACTAGCTCATTCTACAGGTGGTGATTGACACTAGCTCATTCTACAGGTGGTGATTGACACTAGCTCATTCTACAGGTGGTGATTGACACTAGCTCATTCTACAGGTGGTGATTTTATTCGGCCGATATTACAGGTGTCCTCAATATTTTGTCTTGTTGTTAAGGTTGCCCTCAATTTGTGTTCGTCCAAAAATTTACGGAGAGTTTGGTCGTTATAAAAAGTAGCCTGAGTTTTGTTGTTGTTGTTGTAAAAGTTATTTTGACGACTATGACTGGTGTGTGTTATAGAAGTTACCTTGGCTGTTTTTTGTGTTTCTTTTTTGTTCAGTTACCTTGATTATTTTTTAACGTTACAACAGTTCGTCCGAATATTCATAACAGTTTACCCCAGTATTTGTTACCTGTGTGCTCGTTGTAACAATTATTTTGACTACATGTATTTATTATCAAAGCTTTCTTGAGTATGCATTAATTATCAGAAAAAAATATCCTGAAAATCTGTTATCCATAAGACTTGTTGTGGTGTGCGTGTGATTGTTATTGTATCTATCCTGAGCATTTGTTCGTTATAAATGTTATCCTGTGTATGTAAGTGGTTATTTTACTAAAGTTATCCTGAATATTTGTTCGTTACAACTGTTATCCGAGTAAGTATGTCGTTGTTACTAAGATTACCCTGATTATTTGTTCGTTACAACTGTTATCCGAGTAAATATGTCGTTGTTACTAAGATTACCCTGATTATTTGTTCGTTATAAATGTTATCACGAGTGTGTATGTGTGGTTGTTATTAAAGTTATCCAGAATACTTGCTGGTTATAAGTGTTATCCTCAGTATATATGCGATTGTTTTAAAAGTTATCCTATTTGTTGGCTATAATATCCATCCTCTACATACCGGTTAAACTTTTGGTTTGGTCGTTAAAACGTTTATCCTGAATACCGGTTAATGTTCCAATTTTGTCTTTCTAACCGTTACCTGGAATGCTCTACTATAATTTGACCTGATCGTTTGACGAAACTTTATGCTTCAGCGAAGTGTCCATGCATTACGTTCTGTTTTGTAATGACAAAAATGATTTATTGGCGTGCACGTGCATTACCTGTTCTTTGATAGTGATTGTAATCATTACATGAATAAATTAAAAGGATTTTGACGTTGAAATAATACAATCCTGAAATATATGAAAATTGAATCCAAATGTTGTTAAATGAATGAGACAGGACAGTTGCAATGTTTGATCAAATGACCTATTTCATGAGGACAAAAAAGACAAACAAAAACAAAAGGAACAAATAATTAACAGTGTCACCAATTCAGAACGTAGATGTGCACAGCGATCGGCACAGTACTCCTTGCAAATACTTTGATGTGGACAAGGTATCTTGGATAAAACATTGATGCCATTTTTCTGACCAGGTCAGCTTATATGATGCCAAGTGTAGTGTCATTTGTTCTACATCTTTACGTTCCTGTTCACCTCACTTCAAGGCTCAGAATAATGATGACAGAAATCGTCGTTAGCAAGCTATCAACCTTCCACACAAAACATCTCAGAAAAAATCTAACGAATCTTCTTGCCACAAAATACCATCTCCAACCAATAAATGACTCTACTCACCTGATGCAATTGTCACGGAAAGACATTTGTGGTTTCTGTGATGCAATCGAGGCAGTACATGCACCATCATCATAAAAACGAGATGGACTGGGCACATCACCTGAGGACAGCAGGAGAACATCGCCCATACTGCCCTTCACTGGACACCAGAAGGAAGATGCAAGACAGGAAGATTTAGACGGCACCTGGCCTGAAACTGTGCAAGGAGAGCTCAAGATCCTGGGCTACTACTATAAAGATGCTGGCCCAGAACACATGCAATAGTAGCGTATCTTCGATGACGCCTAAAATGCCAATGATACAATGAGCTTTAAGTTCTGAGCCTGCAGGTCGTGTGATATTGCGTATTATTTCTCTTACACACGATAACAGCCACTTTGGTCAAAATTGTGCGCCTGTCATATCATTCTTATTCTGTTTTGATGAATTTGTGGGTGTACTTCTAGTAGCGAGTCTATTATCTGTGGTGTTGTCAACAAGTTTATGGTCGTTTGAAATGTTTGCATTGTAATTATATGTTACAGATTTGGGTGTAATGTATGTTGTATTCTGATGTGTGTGTTTTTCAATGTGTAATGCTTTTTGTATTGCAAATAATGTGTTCAAGATGCTATAGTTTCATATTTGTTTTATTGTCATTCTTTGTCGTTGTAGTGGATGGACATTATTAAAATGTGTGCTGTTTAATAGTATTATCTTTGTGTGGTTGTTTCTATATATTGTACTACAGTGGTGTCCATATGATGTAGTTTGCACAAGTTACTGGTATTACTATGTGTGTTGTGTGTGTGTGTTGTTGTTGTTGTTGTTTTTTGCTTTGGTTTTTTGTTGTTGTTGTTGTTGTTTTTCTCTTTTTATCAGATGCGCTTTTCCATTAGGATGCAGTGTCATGAGGAATATTTCCTTACATGATGTTTCACAACTCTGCTATGAGGATACGTCGTAATTTATCCTGTGTCTTTAGAAATGTTGTGTTATGTGTTAAGGTATGGAATGTATCTCTGAACAGATAGTGATATCATTAGAGTAATTTCTGTTCATGTGTTTTGGAAACATACAACGCTATTATTAGAATGTATTGTAATTGTCCACGTTTCTTTGCAGACAATATTACTGTTAGGGTGGTGTATACCTCTGTGCGCTATTTTATAGTTTATAGTTTTACTATTAGTTTATGACTATACGTATTGCTTTGCACATAATTTCGTTTTCAGACCAGATTGTATCTATACATGTTGGCATGAGAGGTTATTATTAAGATAAAGTGTGATTATGTAAAAGTCTTTGCAGATAATACATATAGAGAATAGGTTATAGTTATGCCTATGTATTTTTGAATGTAATGTGTTTACTAGAATAACAAAAACGTATGTATATTGCTTTGTGAATGAAGCTATTATAAGGATATAGTGTATTGTGATTGTGCACATTTCTTTACGGGTTTGGCTGTTTATGCTGAGTTTTTGTCGAAATATATCAGCATATTAAAACTTATTTGCTTTTTTGTTTATTAATTTATTTTAAGCGTAAGCATCGGTGTTTTATCATTTTCAGGAGTAATATCATACTCACTGATCTTCATTTCTTTGTCGTGTTAGTTCCATTTTGTCTTTTCTTTGTTATGTATCATTTTGTTTTCTCAAATAAGACACATGGAAAGATTCCTGTTTTGATGTTGGCTATACATACTCTTCCTGTCTCTGTCTCGCTCTCTTACTTATTGTCTGTGCACACGTGCAAATGTGTTCTGTGTATTTTTGATGTGGGAGAAATTGTATATTCATGTAATGTAGCACAAGTTAATTGTTGAGTTGATGTTGTCGTTGATTGTTCATGTTTCACCTAAGCTCCATGTTGAATGTCTGACCTTTTATCCAAGCTACAGGATGAAGGTCAGACATTTTACCTAACTTGCGATGTGAATGACGTTTTACTTAACGTATAGGTGTGACTGTCTAATGTTTTAACTGAGCTAAGGTGTGATGTCTAATGATCTACCTAGCTTAAGGTGTGAATGTCCAACATTTGACCCAAACTACAGGTGTGAATGTCATAAATTTACCTACGCTAAAGGTGCAATGTCTAACAGTTAGCTAAGTGACAGGTGTAAATGTCTCACATTTTACCAAACTTACAGCAGGTGTGAACGTCTAACAATTTATCTCCGCTGCAAATGTGAATGTCTAACATGTTACCTATTCTACAGTGTGTGAAGGTCTAAGAGTATGCCTGAAATACAAGTGTTACGATCTTAAGTGAGCTACAGACGTGACCGTTTGAAGTTTTACCAACCGTGTGATGTACATGTGGCTGTGTTACCTACAGATAGGATACCTAACCAACTGCGTTACCTACATACTACTACTGGCTGTGTTACGTACAGATAGGACTACCAAACGTAACTATTACTGTTGACTGTTTTACGTACAGATAGGACTACCAAACGTAACTACTACTACTGGCTGTTTTACGTTCAGATAGGACTACCACACGTAACTATTACTGTTGACTGTTTTACCTACAGTAACTGAGGCTCTCAGCAGGAAGATCAGGAAGTTGGGAGTTAGTGTCCACGCCAAGCCCACCAACACCATCAGAAGCCATCCCAAAGACAAAACGGACAAATTGGACACATCAGGGGTGATATACAAGATAGACTGCCAGGACTGTGACCATAGTTATATTGGCGAAACTGGGCGCAACTTGCACAAAAGATTAAAAGAACACAAACGTGAGTCCTCTCCAGTGGGAGAACATCTGACCCACACCCAACACCACTTTGAAAAGGACAGTGTGCAAGTTCTCGACAAAGAAGCAAGATGGTTCCAGAGGGGAGTAAAGGAGGCAGTTTACATCGCCGCAAAGGAACCCCACCCTCAACCGTGACCGGGGCGACACAACCTGCCATCGGTGTACTCCTCACTTATTCAGTCGCACTGTCGTGAGTTCGCTCTGTCTCGCTCTCTTACAGCAGTTGCGCTGAAGAAGTCGGTCGTATCGCCGATGAAAGCTACGCAGTAAGTAGCTTTTTTGTCACTGAGAGACAGGTTCAACCAGGCAGCCATTATGTAACTATTACTGTTGGCTGTTTGACCTACAGATAGGACTACCACACGTAACTATTACTGTTGGCTGTTTGACCTACAGATAGGACTACCACACGTAACTATTACTGTTGACTGTTTGACCTACAGATAGGACTACCACACGTAACTATTACTGTTGGCTGTTTGACCTACAGATAGGACTACCACACGTAACTATTACTGTTGACTGTTTGACCTACAGATAGGACTACCACACGTAACTATTACTGTTGACTGTTTGACCTACAGATAGGACTACCACACGTAACTATTACTGTTGGCTGTTTGACCTACAGATAGGACTACCACACGTAACTATTACTGTTGGCTCTTTGACCTACAGATAGGACTACCACACGTAACTATTACTGTTGACTGTTTGACCTACAGATAGGACTACCACACGTAACTATTACTGTTGGCTGTTTGACCTACAGATAGGACTACCACACGTAACTATTACTGTTGACTGTTTGACCTACAGATAGGACTACCACACGTAACTATTACTGTTGGCTGTTTCCTACAGATAGGACTACCACACGTAACTATTACTGTTGACTGTTTGACCTACAGATAGGACTACCACACGTAACTATTACTGTTGACTGTTTGACCTACAGATAGGACTACCACACGTAACTATTACTGTTGACTGTTTGACCTACAGATAGGACTACCACACGTAACTATTACTGTTGGCTGTTTCTACAGATAGAACTACCACACGTAACTATTACTGTTGGCTGTTTGACCTACAGATAGGACTACCACACGTAACTATTACTGTTGACTGTTTGCTTACAGATAGACTACCACACGTAACTATTACTGTTGGCTGTTTGACCTACAGATAGGACTACCACACGTAACTATTACTGTTGACTGTTTGACCTACAGATAGGACTACCACACGTAACTATTACTGTTGACTGTTTGACCTACAGATAGGACTACCACACGTAACTATTACTGTTGCTGTTTGACCTACAGATAGGACTACCACACGTAACTATTACTGTTGACTGTTTGACCTACAGATAGGACTACCACACGTAACTATTACTGTTGGCTGTTTCTTACAGATAGGACTACCACACGTAACTATTACTGTTGGCTGTTTGACCTACAGATAGGACTACCACACGTAACTATTACTGTTGGCTGTTTTACCTACAGAAAGGACTACCACACGTAACTATTACTGTTGGCTATTTTACCTGCAAATAGGACTACCACACGTAACTATTACTGTTGGCTGTTTGACCTACAGAAAAGGACTACCACACGTAACTATTACTGTTGGTTGTTTGACCTACAGATAGGACTACCACACGTAACTATTACTGTTGGCTGTTTTACCTACAGATAGGACTACCACACGTAATTATTACTGTTGACTGTTCCTTACAGATAGGACTACCACACGTAACTATTACTGTTGACTGTTTTGACCTACAGACAGGACTACCACACGTAACTATTACTGTTCACTGTTTTACCTACAGATAGGACTACCACACGTAACTATTACTGTTGGCTGTTTTATCTACAGATAGGACTACCACACGTAACTATTACTGTTGGCTGTTTTACCTACAGATAGGACTACCACACGTAACTATTACTGTTGGCTGTTTTGACCTACATATAGGACTACCACACGTAACTATTACTGTTGGCTGTTTGACCTACAGATAGGACTACCACACGTAACTATTACTGTTGGCTGTTTGACCTACACATAGGACTACCACACGTAACTATTACTGTTGACTGTTTGACCTACAGATAGGACTACCACACGTAACTATTACTGTTGACTGTTTTACCTACAGATAGGATTACCACACGTAACTATTACTGTTGACTGTTTTACCTACAGATAGGACTACCACACGTAACTATTACTGTTGGCTGTTTGACCTACAGATAGGACTACCACACGTAACTATTACTGTTGGCTGTTTCTTACAGATAGGACTACCACACGTAACTATTACTGTTGGCTGTTTGACCTACAGATAGGACTACCACACGTAACTATTACTGTTGGCTGTTTGACCTACAGATAGGACTACCACACGTAACTATTACTGTTGACTGTTTGACCTACTACAAACGTAAACCATTACTGTGACCTCAAAAGGACAATAATTTCATTTATATGGCGCAATCAGTCAATGTCAGAGAATGCTCACTGCACTTTACATAAAAGAAATATCGGGGAAGGGGGGGGGGGGGGCGGGCATGTTAATACATTAATCCAGTACAAACACAGTTGAATAACACGCTAATGCAGTGTAAACATGATTCATCAAAAATAAGATATCACAGCATGCAAGTAGAAGTAGATGGTAGTGATACTACCATATAAATGCAATCTTTCACACACGCGCGCACACACACAAGAAATCAAGCATAGATAGATATAAACATACTCATATATACAAGAGCTTATATACAAGCGCACATCTTAGGGTGCGGAGGCAGGCTTACTGGGTCAGTACAGTAATGCAGCAACGGATAAGATACTACTACTCCTAGTACGAAAATAAAGAAAAACATGTATAGAATGAAATATAGTTTTCATGTACGTCAGTGCGGGGCTTGCATATATAATATTTTTTTAATTATTATTATTATGTACACACACACGCCTGAAAATACACTTGAGGTTGTTTGAGACATTACCCCTAAGCGTTACTGCTAAACTTTTTACCCACGAGATTGGCATTTTTCAACTCTTACCTACAGTCTGATTACCTGACTGATAAATGGGACCATTTAACGACCTACATATATGAACAAGTAAATGTGACTGCTTAACTTTTCACTTTCAAGACTTTCAACTTCAGATTTCACTGTTTGACCCATAAATGGCATAGCTTAACGACTGGTATTTACCTGTGAGTGCGATTTGTTTAACATTTTACCTGCAGATGTAAATGTTAATCAAGGTTTTACCTAAAGTGTGATTGATAGACGTTTCATCTACTAATGTGACTGTTCTACTTACTACTGTGACTGCTTAGGATTTTCTCAAAAGTTTTGACTGTTGTTTCGAGTGTAACTGTGTAATTGTCTGACGGTTCTTTCGAGTGTAACTTTAAAGAGTAATTGTCTGACGGTTCTTTCGAGTGTAACTGTTTAAAGTATAATTGTCTGACTGTTGTTTCGAGTGTAACTGTTTAAAGTATAATTGTCTGACTGTTGTTTCGAGTGTAACTGTTTAAAGTATAATTGTCTGACTGTTGTTTCGAGTGTAACTGTTTAAAGTATAATTGTCTGACTGTTGTTTCGAGTGTAACTGTTTAAAGTGTAATTGTCTGACTGTTGTTTCGAGTGTAACTTTAAAGAGTAATTGTCTGACTGTTGTTTCGAGTGTAACTGTTTAAAGTGTAATTGTCTGACTGTTGTTTCGAGTGTAACTGTTTAAAGTGTAATTGTCTGACTGTTGTTTCGAGTGTAACTGTTTAAAGTGTAATTGTCTGACTGTTGTTTCGAGTGTAACTGTTTAAAGTGTAATTGTTGACTGTTGTTCGAGTGTAACTGTTTAAAGTATAATTGTCTGACTGTTGTTTCGAGTGTAACTGTTTAAAGTATAATTGTCTGACTGTTGTTTCGAGTGTAACTGTTTAAAGTATAATTGTCTGACTGTTGTTTCGAGTGTAACTGTTTAAAGTATAATTGTCTGACTGTTGTTTCGAGTGTAACTGTTTAAAGTGTAATTGTCTGACTGTTGTTTCGAGTGTAACTGTTTAAAGTGTAATTGTCTGACTGTTGTTTCGAGTGTAACTGTTTAAAGTGTAATTGTCTGACTGTTGTTTCGAGTGTAACTGTTTAAAGTGTAATTGTCTGACTGTTGTTTCGAGTGTAACTGTTTAAAGTGTAATTGTCTGACTGTTGTTTCGAGTGTAACTGTTTAAAGTATAATTGTCTGACTGTTGTTTCGAGTGTAACTGTTTAAAGTGTAATTGTCTGACTGTTGTTTCGAGTGTAACTGTTTAAAGTGTAATTGTCTGACTGTTGTTTCGAGTGTAACTGTTTAAAGTGTAATTGTCTGACTGTTGTTTCGAGTGTAACTGTTTACAGAGTGATTGTTTTACGAACAGATTTGACTTTCCTTCAGCGTTTTTACCTGCAGATATGACTGTTCAATCTTACACCTGCATAATGTTTGAGTGTGTAAACTGTGAGTATTCAAACTTTAAGCCACAAGTTTGACTATCTTACCGACAGGAGTGAGTGGCTGTTCAAGTCAAGATGCGAATGTTTAAACTTTTAGCCACATGCGTGAATATTTTACAGACAGGTGTAAGTGATTGTTTAAAAGTTTTGGAAGTTCAAATGTATACCCACAAGTGACTATTTCACCTACATATGTGTTTGTTCAAGGCGTAAATGTTTAAGGTTGTACGTGTAAATGTTTTCTACCCACAAAGTGTGACTGTTACACGTGTTTACCTACAGATGTTGTTTGATGTGGTCATTGTCTAGTTAGCTGCCTGGGCCTCTTCGGTCAACTGTGTAGAACTGGGAAAACGAAGTCATTATGCCTTTGTCCATTCCAATGCCCATGCACGTTCGTGTCCAGTTGATGATGTTATTAACCTTTCGAATGTCCATTGCCATATGTATATAGTGACCAGAAGAATAGCCGAGCCAGACACAACTAGTCTTATTTTCCTACCAGAGACCCTTGTTCTATCCTTGTGTATATATGTGAACGTGGGTGGCTGTATGGGCGTGGGTGTGTTTCTACGATTTTTTACATTGTGCTCAACAAATTTGCCCTAATCCTCCTCCTCCTCCTCCTCCTCATTCTAATGCCCAGTGACTGGTGGTTTGAGAACGGTACCCTGACATCTCTCTTTCCCAGACTGGGAACACCGTGTTCTGAAAGCGCCAGACCTGTCCCCCACCCCCATCCCTATCCCCGTCCTTTCCCAGTGACTGTTTTCTTCTTGAACAACATCCGTAGAGTTCTTGATGTTATCCAGCACAGGGTCCATAAAGTCCCAATGTCATGAGTGGGACAAAATTCTTTCACTATGGTTTTTTATTTTTCTGGAGCAAACTCCACAGAATCCCAATCCAAGGAATGTTCTTGAATAAGGTCCACAATATCCTTTCTCATACATTGTTCGCTTTGGAACAAAGGGAACAAGCTGTTTTCCCACTGAAAAACATATGACCTAAATTCAGTAAAGCCTCGAACTAGAGATTCCTAGCTTTAGAACAAAACCTGAGGGGTCCTTCCAAAGCGATGCTTTAAACAAAGTCCACAGTGTCTTCACAGTTATTCTTCTGGAACAAAGAATGCAAACTCCCTTCTTAGGGACTATCCTTCATCAAAGCACCAAAATTCCCTTTGCAGTCGCTCTTTGTTTTAGAACAAAGCCAACAAGTTACACAATTTGGAGTAGAGGGAGAAGAAACGGTCGGACCTTTCCCATTGACTGATTTTGTCAAAATAAATCACAGCACCATCTAATGCTGTCCTGGTATTTCTTCTGAGACAAGGTCAACAAAGTCTCTATACAGTAAGTGTTCTTGAACACAGTAAGCCCTTGTCAGTTTATTGCTAACAACTTCTGAATGACCTGACTCCTGGGCGTAGAACGATCTCTTCTAGAACAATGGCATTTTCTCTGATCCTCATCCTCTGACTGACTGCCGGACGGGGTGTGCTGAAAATGCCGGTTTTACAATGGCCGACGGTTTTAAGAAACGGCAATGTTTACAGACGACGTCGCTTTGATACAGGCTGACAAATGTTTTGACAAACGATATACAAAATAGACAAGTCTTAATAGGCTGGTTGGTAAGTTGGCTGGCTGTCCCATAGCCACGAGGTCGTAGGGGAGTGAGGTGATAATGAAGGCGGTGCTCATCTCCTCTCCTTCGCTGCTTTTTCTTTCCCAAACACTGAAGAAAAGCAGATACCCAACTACAGCTGGGTAGAGTAGAGGCCGCACACACACGTACAAAGTTCCCCGTGATGTGATTCGCACTCTTACAAATTTGTGCAGGCAGATAGGAAGGCGAGTACTCCACCTCTGCAGAAACCAGGCGTCTAGTGTTGATAGAGCAAACAAGCGTCTAGTGTTGATGGATGATGTCTTAATATGACAAAGTTTTCATAGTCATTTTTAGTTGATGACAATCTTGAGTTGGGAGTTTCTTCCTGAAGGATTTATTGCACTCGGGCAGCCCCAAACGCGCTCCAACCGAATCACCCAGTAATTATCTGGCAGCCCTTGAGCCTGCATAAAGACCTATGCACTGGGGATAAGGAGTGATCGGAACTCAAGAAACACTAGTCTGACACCAGCAGAATGATTGGGGCATTGAGGTGGGCAACAAACTGGCCAGTTTTATATCTTTATTTATTCATTTATTCGTTTATTTATTTATCATGCTGCAGGCTGGTATTGAACTTGAGACATCAGCTCTTGTGTCCACAGTTCAATGCCAACCTGCTGAAATAAACTGGCCCACACGAGAGTCGAACCCACGACCACTCATTTCTCAGCATGGTGTTCTATACGACAAAACTAAAGGGACCACTAGTTGTGATTACACAAAGTACTTCACTGACAATAGCACACACGACATCACTGCAAACGTTGTTCCAAGATAACATGCCTAAAACTACAGTCTTCATAGAAAACTGTCTTTAACAGACCATAGTGCTGGGACACAGCAGTCTAGGTACGCGGACTTTTGAAGCTAAAACTGATAGACAACAGTACTGACGTACATTTGTGATGAACAAAACTAAAAGACCGTTGCAAATATAAGTCCTGGTATGTTATTCAAAGCTGTCATTTACGAAGGCTGTCGTTTATCAATGCTACAGCATAGAAGGATGAAAATTGTCTATAAAGATTATTATTTATTTAGTATGATACTTGAAAATGTGATTCCTTGTTAATACAAATGATTTTTAAATCCGCTTGAGACATTCCAGAATGACAACTTTTGCGAGTTACATTCTTGCACTATTCTTGACTTATTGATGTGCTGTCCTGGAAATCATTTTATAGGGATATTGCTCTGTGATTGTTTTACTTTTGATCGCACTGTTGTACAATGATTTTTCTGACACAATGTTGTAGAATAATCGTTTTATCAAATTACTGTATAACAAACTGATTTGGCATCAGCAAGTTTTGGGATGATCCCATCTTTGTTGCATTGCTTTACAAAAAAAGCTGACATTTTGGGATGTTCTTATGGAACAAGTTTTATGTATTAATATACTCTTCTTTAAATGATTTGAATTATTCAGTTGCTGAGAAACAGCCTATATTTTTGATAGCTTTGACATGTTTGTGAAAGGTTATTACAAAAGTGATGCTGTTTTTTAATACCATGACTTTCAAACATAATCTTTGACAAATCTTGTAGGTCTGATATTGTTCATGAGAGTTACGACACTGCAACAGTGTTGTAGAATACAATGATATTGTTTTGGAAGGCTCCAGCAGACTGTCAGTTTGGTTACGAAATACCCAATACTGATCTGAGAAATCTGAATAAACTTTGCGTATTGCTGTGCAAACTTCTCCACAATACCTAAAACAGAAAAGTAGTACATTTCAGTATTGCTCCCAAAGCTTTTATTGTGCAGTGGATGTCGTTCTGAAAACTTACAGCAAAATTTTAATTGTGGCTTTTGGTTTAGGAAATTTCTGCATATTCTATGTCTTCACTGTTTCTAAAACAAAATCCAATATACATACATATATAACACGTGTTTTGTGCTAGAAATTCCAAGCAATGTGGCTTAGCTATTACCCATGAAAAGTACACTAAACTGCGGATTTAGTTTTGTTAATTAAATAAGATATAGTGGATACTGTTCAGGAAAATGCCAACGAACTGTGGATATTCCTCTGGATAATGTGAATATGCCGTGGATATTTTTCTAGAAAATTTCAACAAACTGTGAGATCTGTTTCAGAACATTTCAGTAATTGTGGATGCTTTTCTGAAACATAACATCCCGAAAATATTTTTCAAGGCAGGAAAAACTGTTATACTATGATTGTGGATATAGAAAATTCTAACACAACAAGGATATCGTTCTTGAGGATACAGTCGTGGATGATCCAATAAAATTCCTAATTGGAAAAAAATGCACGTGTGTGTGTGTGTGTGTGTTTGGGGGGCTGAGAGGGTGTGTATGTGCGTGTCTGAACTGATGTGTGTGTGTGGTGGAGAGAGAGAGAGTGGAGGAGAGGTGTGTGTGTGTGTGTGTGTTTATGAAGCGAGACATATGTGTGTGTTGTGTGAGAGAGAGAGAGAGAGAGAGAGCTGTGTGTGTGTGTGTGTGTGTGTGTTTATGAAGCGAGACAATGTGTGTATGTGAATTTTAGTGTGCGCGCGCGCGCGTGTGGTGTGTGTATGTGTGTGTGTGTCGTGCGTGTGTGAGTGTGTGTGTGTGTGTGTGCGCGCGCGCATTAGTGTGTGTGCGTATGTTGTAGTGTGTGTGTGTGTGGTGATAATCAGAGAACAAGACTTCCCCATTAACTGGGCACCACAAGGTTCCAAAGCCAAGTTGGAACTGACAATACTCTCATACATTACTCTGATAGTTCTTTCCTCCCTACCCCCCCCCCCCCCTTAATTATATGTCTGTCCTTGTGTGTGTGTACGCCCGCGTGCGTGTGTGCCTGATTATCTCTCTGTCCTTCAGACACACACACACACATAAAAACATGCGAGCGCGCGCGCACACACACATACACATAACACACGCGCACGCACGCACGCACGCACACATATGCACTCACAACTCTCCACCAACCCCCAACCCAACGCTACCACCCCTACCCCCAACACACGCACACGGAATCCAGAAATAACGATAGCGTTGCCAAGCGACAAGGGCAATGCCACAAATGGTGATTGTTAATACATGTCCTCCCCAGGAGGTCATGGAATGGAGTGACGGGTTATTTCCCTTCGCGCACTGTTTCTCCTTCGGCAGTGCCAGTAACGACCGTTGTCTGGTTGATTGGTTTCGTGTCTCCTCATGACTATGACCATTCCCCCTCCCCTGCCCCCCCCCCCCTTCCTGACTGAACTAATCTGTGGTTACGAAGAAGGATAAGGATGTGGACGACGAGCGCGGCACACAATCGCGTGAACACCGGACTTCCAATCCGGAGGTCCTCTGTACGATCCGCCTCCTGATTGTGAACGTTCCCCACTACCCCCTGACTGAAATAATCCCTCTGGCTACAGGGATCAGGATATGGACAAGCGCGGTAGTCGAGCGTGTCTACACTTCCTGACTGAAATAATCCTTCTGGCTACGGCGATCAGGATATAGACAACAAACTCGGTTGTCAAGCGTCTAAACTTGCTGACTGAAACAATGCCTCTGGTTACAGGGATCAGGATATGGACAACAAGCGCGGTAGTCGAGCGTCTAAACACCGGACTACCATCCGAATCGGTATCGTAACTGACACAACACGATGCAGGAAAGTTCCAGATACAATTATATTCTGCTTTCTAACGACAGTGTAGAGGTAACAATGATGACAACAAACAGCCTTCCTTTTACATTCAGGCTTACGGTATACAACAACTACTTTTCTGTAACGGCGTCAGAGTCATTAGCAACATTATACGTCAGTGAATGGATCTGTGATGTAGCATATTAATTCCATGGCCAGCCTCAGCCGCCATCACTACTGACATAACTGTCCATAACTGAAGCCAGGAACTGTTCAGCTATTCTCTTTCCTGCATCCATCAATAGCAATGAGGGATCCAAACCAGAAACACTCTCGAGGGCAGCAAATACATCACCAACACAGTCCAGGAACTGAATCTTGTACGTAAGGACATGAACTTCTTCATGAAACACAGGCTCTCACGAGCACAAGTATATTTCATTTTAGAATATTCTAGTATATACTTGTATGTATGCCAGGCACAGACCATTCAGAGGATTAGTACAAAAGAACCCTACCATGGAAATGAAGTGTTACTGCAAAATACTACACATCAGCTACACTGATCATATCATCAATGAACAAGTGTGTCAAACTATCAAGCAGCGCACTGGACCACATGAAGATCGGCTGACTTCAGTCAGGAAAAGAAAACAAGAAGAAATAAAAAGAAGAAGACATTAAAACTGTATTATAACTGCAGCCTACTTGTTTGATGTAGAGACAGAGCTGCTCTTTCTAATTTGACTGAAAGGGTGATGAGTCGATTGGATGATAACGGGCACCTGATTTTGTTCACGGTTGGGGAAGGTAAAGTAATGTTACAGAGTAATTGGGCAACACCACCATCGGGCTGGCCCTAAGAGAAATTGAGGTCTCTACCACTTCACTGCCTAACGATTTCAGGATTATAAGACAGTGTGTAATTCCACCACTGTCTCTGCCCAGCATCAGAAAGCCGTTCATACATGCCAGACTAGTCCAATCTGACGTGTTTGACAGTCGCTCTCTTGGAAAGTTTCATCTCTTTTCAGTGTGGCGATCACTCCACCACCACCACTGCCCAATACAGCATCAACATAAAGCTGAGATTGTACTAGAACTGTGCACTTTCCACCCTACTTTTACGGCTCAGAATACTGGAGAACGACAGAGAATGACCTTACCATGCCATCAACCTTCCATACAAAGAATCTCTTAAGAATCACGCGAATGGTTTGGCTCAACATTATCATCATCATCATGTGCCCTGCCGCATGGCGTTGGCGAGCACGGCCCTCCATATGAATCTTATCCCTTGTCGCTGCATATACCTATATCCAACAACAAAAACAAAAATGTACAGAGATCTGCCCAGTGCAAGCAAGAAAACATGGACGTTATCATCATGAAAAGACGCTGGAGATAGACTGGGTACATCATTTGAACAGAACAGGACAACATCACCTGGAATGCCCTTCACTGGACACCAAAAGGAAGACGCAAGAGAGGAAGAATCTAAAACACCCGACAACGAACAACATGAGACCTCAAGGCCACAAACATTTGGGATATTACACAGAGGCTGACCCAGAACAGACAGAAGTGGAAAACCTTCGTCGCTGCCCTGGGCAGTAAGTTCAGTCAACACGCGGTGTCTATGGAAGGACAAGGACTATGGGGTGACATGTACAGGTCCATACTTGATGACGAACGTTAGGCACCTCTCTTACAGATCCTCTTTTATCCTGGCATTTGATGCTATTTTGCTGCTGCAATCCTAAGCGGATTTTTGTCGTGCAGCTACCAACTCAAGACAGATTAGCCCCTGTGTACTTGGCGAACTGTCGACCCCCAGCAGGTTCTATCTATTTATATAGACTGGTGTACTGCAGTTTACTTCAGCTGTATATATGACCTTGCCTTTTTCTGGTTCACACATGTTTTCGATCGCTGATACCATAGTTGTTTATCTACAATATGCACTTCTGGCTGTTTGTGCACTCACACTTCTGTTTGTGCACTCCCATATCTGGCTCTTGATTATCTATCAATGTGCACTCCTACTTCTGGCTGTTTGTGCACTCCCATATCTGGCTCTTGATTATCTATCAATGTACACTCCCACTTCTGGCTGTTTGTGCACTCCACTTGTTTGCGCATTCCCATTTCTGGCTGTTGATTATCTATCAATGTACACTCCCACTTCTGGCTGTTGATTATCTATCGATTACACTCCCACTTCTGGCTGTTAATTATCTGTGATGTACACTCTCACTTCTGGCTGTTGATTATCTACCGATGTACACTCCCACTTCTGGCTGTTATTTACCGATGTACACTCCACTTCTAGCTGTTATTTACCGATGTACACTCCCACTTCTGGCTGTTATTTACCGATGTACACTCCCACTTCTGGCTGTTATTTACCGATGTACACTCCCACTTCTGGCTGTGATTATCTTCGATATTCACTCCCACTTCTGGCTGCCGATTATCTTCGATGGACACTCCCACTTCTGCTAATGATTATCTTCCGATGGCACTCCCACTTCTGGCTGTTGATTATCTACCGATGTTCACTCCCACTTCTGGCTGTTGATTATCTACCGATGGACACTCCCACTTCTGGCTGTTTACTTATCTACCGATGTTCATTCCCACTTCTGGCTATTTACTTATCTACCATTGTACACTCCCACTTCTGGCTGTTGACTTATCTACCGATGTTCACTCCCACTTCTGGCTGTTGATTATCTACCGATGTTCACTCCCACTTCTGGCTGTTGATTATCTACGGATGTTCACTCCCACTTCTGGCTGTTTACTTATCTACCATTGTACACTCCCACTTCTGGCTGTTTACTTATCTACCATTGTACACTCCCACTTCTGGCTGTTTACTTATCTACCATTGTACACTCCCACTTCTGGCTGTTTACTTATCTACCATTGTACACTCCCACTTCTGGCTGTTTACTTATCTACCATTGTACACTCCCACTTCTGGCTGTTGATTATCTACCATTGTACACTCCCACTTCTGGCTGTTTACTTATCTACCATTGTACACTCCCACTTCTGGCTGTTTACTTATCTACGGATGCTCATTCCCACTTCTGGCTGTTTACTTATCTACCATTGTACACTCCCACTTCTGGCTGTTGACTTATCTACCGATGTTCACTCCCACTTCTGGCTGTTTACTTATCTACCATTGTACACTCCCACTTCTGGCTGTTGATTATCTACCATTGTACACTCCCACTTCTGGCTGTTTACTTATCTACCATTGTACACTCCCACTTCTGGCTGTTTACTTATCTACATTGTACACTCCCACTTCTGGCTGTTTACTTATCTACCATTGTACACTCCCACTTCTGGCTGTTTACTTATCTACCATTGTACACTCCCACTTCTGGCTGTTTACTTATCTACCATTGTACACTCCCACTTCTGGCTGTTTACTTATCTACCATTGTACACTCCCACTTCTGGCTGTTGATTATCTACCATTGTACACTCCCACTTCTGGCTGTTGATTATCTACCATTGTACACTCCCACTTCTGGCTGTTGATTATCTACCATTGTACACTCCCACTTCTGGCTGTTTACTTATCTACCATTGTACACTCCCACTTCTGGCTGTTTACTTATCTACCATTGTACACTCCCACTTCTGGCTGTTTACTTATCTACCATTGTACACTCCCACTTCTGGCTGTTTACTTATCTACCATTGTACACTCCCACTTCTGGCTGTTTACTTATCTACCATTGTACACTCCCACTTCTGGCTGTTTACTTATCTACCATTGTACACTCCCACTTCTGGCTGTTTACTTATCTACCATTGTACACTCCCACTTCTGGCTGTTTACTTATCTACCATTGTACACTCCCACTTCTGGCTGTTTACTTATCTACCATTGTACACTCCCACTTCTGGCTGTTTACTTATCTACCATTGTACACTCCCACTTCTGGCTGTTTACTTATCTACCATTGTACACTCCCACTTCTGGCTGTTTACTTATCTACCATTGTACACTCCCACTTCTGGCTGTTTACTTATCTACCATTGTACACTCCACTTCTGGCTGTTTACTTATCTACCATTGTACACTCCCACTTCTGGCTGTTTACTTATCTACCATTGTACACTCCCACTTCTGGCTGTTGATTATCTACCATTGTACACTCCCACTTCTGGCTGTTTACTTATCTACCATTGTACACTCCCACTTCTGGCTGTTTACTTATCTACGGATGCTCATTCCCACTTCTGGCTGTTTACTTATCTACCATTGTACACTCCCACTTCTGGCTGTTGACTTATCTACCGATGTTCACTCCCACTTCTGGCTGTTTACTTATCTACCATTGTACACTCCCACTTCTGGCTGTTGATTATCTACCATTGTACACTCCCACTTCTGGCTGTTTACTTATCTACCATTGTACACTCCCACTTCTGGCTGTTTACTTATCTACCATTGTACACTCCCACTTCTGGCTGTTTACTTATCTACCATTGTACACCCACTTCTGGCTGT
>JAPXFY010000026.1:49657745-49662745 GCA_030674185.1 Monoplex corrugatus
TTTTGGTTGAAAACACAATAAAAACTATATTTACACTGACAAGTAAAGGTAGAAAATCTGATAATCAAACTGACAGAGAAAGGGGTATACTCCACCCACCATTTTCTCAAAGGAAATGACTGTTTTTTAACCTATGAAGAGTTTAAAGCTAACACTGACTGCCGTATTGATTTTTTTCTTCTGTAACGGATGGACATCTTCAATTAAAATACTCATGAACAACCAGGGTTCAACTGAACAACAACGTCAGTAATGTTCTGAATGTGGCCACTGCACTAAGACTGATGAGTATACAAGAGGGAGCCAAACTCTTGCTATGAAAAAATGAAATTCGATGATTGTAAATCAAATTGTTGCCTAAAGTGCTCAGAGAAACTAAACGTTAATATTTCAGGGAATAAGGCAAATTTAGACGTTCATAAATAATATGACGTCAAACTAAAATGGTTACAACTGAAAAATAGTTAATCGAATTATTGCTACTAATATCATTTTAAACGCAAAGGGTTAAAGCATCCACGACAAACTGACTCTGTTGAATATTTCCTGTGGAACTGCTACTGTGGCCCATGAAATTTTGTAAATTAATACAATACTGAATCAATGAATTATGCCAAAATACCTTTAACATCAAAATCACACAGAACCTTGTATTATCTGGTAGCAATCAAACTGTAAAAACTGACAGAAGTATTCAATCTTATCAAAATGCTGGCAAAATCATTTACCTATAAATGCAAGATCAACAAATTTACCTGATTGACAAATTTACCTACTTCCCAAAGACTACTGAATGTAAGATTCAAAACTGAGCAGTCTGAGGCCAAAATACTTTCACTTGTCTATTCTGTACATGGCACTATTTTCTCAATGCATGTAGAGAACAAATCTATCTTTATGACGTGTACTTAAATATTGAATGTTCACTTTGAAATCTCCAGTGTATGAAATATGTATGTATGTATGTATGTATATATGTGTGTGTATGTATATATATTATTATATATTATATATATATATATGTGTGTGTGTGTGTGTGTGTGTGTGTGTGTGTGTGTGTGTGTGTGTGTGTGTACATATATATGAGATGTAGCGAGTGGTTAAGGGGTAAGTGATTGATTGCTGTGGTGGTCGTTTGTATCCAGAGCAGAAAGGGAAGTCTCTCAATCAAAAGACAAGTCCTTGTTTTGATACTTGACTCTTTATTATTAAGAAGACATCAAAGAAGAAGTGTAAGAAGACAAAGAAGACAGTGCTACAGTAACGCCGTGAAGTTGATCACCTCTGGTGAGAATGGCCGCAGAAAAGGACGAGCTATAGACGCGCCTTGTTAATTTATACTCTGGGAACAGAGCATGATGGTCATACTTTCAAACCTTTCAGATGACAAGGTCTGATTGGTTGTTCTCACCTAGTTAATCAACACTTGGTGTGTACTTTTAACACAGCGCTTTGGTACACACAACTGGTACACTGGTCATTGTCCGGCAGTTTCGAGGGCGGCTATGTACTTGCTATTGCGCCACAAATACCAAAGGGCGGTTGGGACAGAGACGCGCAACACACCCTGCGGTCATTGTGTGTGTTCTCGCCGGATATGTACTGGCTATTACACGGCGTTTGTTTTACAATGGGCTGAAGGCGGCATGGAGATGACGACAAAATCTGTCGTAGGCCCAGCTTTAGAGTACATGTACACATCTGTGTCAGGTCAGACAAATAGGTCTGCTACTGGCAAGCTGTAGCCCAGTACTACCTGTCACAGCAGGAGACTTGGAGAGGGGATTGGCGCCACCAAGGATTAACCTAAGCCCACAGAAAAGATATGAGAGACACTATAGCCAACAACATACCGGATCGGTCGGGGCCCGGGTTACAAACGACCGCGCTTACCACTGACAAGCACCAGGGTGGAAGTGAAAAGTCAGCTACTGGGGCAAAGACATCATTCAAACTGCCAACGGAAAAAGCTACCATTGGAACCTGGAATGTCCGTACACTCCATCAGTGCGGCAAAGTAAAAGAACTAGAACACGAGCTGAGACGCTACCAATGGGACATTGTGGGTATATCAGAAGTAAGATGGACAGGCTTCGGAGAAGCAATCACAGAGGAAGGACACAAGATGTGGTACAGTGGCGAAGAGTCACTACATGAAAATGGCGTAGCTTTCATCGTACGCAAAGAAGTCATTGGATGCATCATGAGCTGCACGCCTGTCAACAGCAGAATCATCAGCATTCGGGTGTCAGCCAAACCAAAGAACATCACCATCATACAAGTGTATGCTCCAACTACCAGCCACGAAGACCAGGTGGTTGAAGAATTCTATGAGAAAATAGAAGACACCATCGGAAAAGCCCCCAGGAAAGACATCATCATAGTTCAGGGGGACTTCAACGCCAAAGTCGGCCCAGATGCCTACAAAAACTGGGCTGGAACAGTGGGTCAATTTGGCACAGGGGAAACTAATGACAGGGGACTTCGCCTTCTGGAGTTTGCCTGCACCCAACGGCTCACCATTGCCAACACCCTCTACCCCCACAAACTGTCAAGAAGAACAACCTGGCATGCGCCGAACGGAAAGACTCACAACCAGATCGACTTTGTCCTCACACCGCGGCGCTTCAAATCAAGCATTAATAAAGCAAAGACGAGGACATACCCTGGAGCTGATATAGGCAGCGACCACGACCTCGTGCTGCTCACAATGAAGATCAAATTGAAAAAGAAGTACCAAGCTGCGCAGCCACGCATCAAGTTTGACCTGGAAAAGCTAAAAGATCCAGAGATAGAAGAGGCATTCCAGGCACAGCTCGGGGGGCGGTTCGCGGCACTCAACTTCCTGGACAGCGACATCAACGACCTCACAAACAACTTTGGTGAGGCAGTCCGCGAAACAGCAGAGGAGGTACTGGGGCGACAGAGGAAGAAACACCAAGCATGGATCTCAAATGACATCCTTGACCTCTGCGACAACAGAAGATCACTGAAGAAGACGAAAAACTCCAGCCCTGAAGAAGCCGCACAGTATCGTAAAACCAACAACCTTGTAAAGAAGAAAATGATTGAAGCCAAAGAACAATGGATCAACAACCAGTGTGAGAACATCGAGAAAGGCATGAAAAAAGGAAACAGCAAACATGCCTTCACCACACTGAAAAACCTTACCAAGACGCAGCAAAACAGATCGTCAGTCATCGAGGATACCTCAGGCGAGCTGCTGACAGAAAGCTCCGCTGTTCTGAACAGATGGACGCAGTACTGCCAAGAACTATACAACTTCCCAATACAGCCAGATGACAGTTTGTTTCAGGGGGACTCAGCACCATTGAGGGAATCCTCACCGCTACCAGTGATGAGAGAAGAAGTGGAAGAAGCCATCCGCAGCCTACCAGCAGGGAAATCACCTGGAGCAGACAATATCCCAGCAGAGCTGCTCAAACATGGAGGGAATGATTTGGTCACTCGTGTAACATCGATTTGTCAGAAGATCTGGGAGACAAAACAGTGGCCCACAGAATGGACTCAATCACTCATCATCCCCCTGCCCAAAAAGGGAAATATGCGCCAATGCCAGAACTACAGAACAATAAGTCTCATTAGCCACACCAGCAAGATCATGCTCAGAGTCATATTGAATCGACTGAAGAAAGAAGCGGAAGAACACCTTGCGGAAGAACAAGCTGGATTTAGGGCGGGCAGAAGCACAGTAGAACAGATCTTCACCTGCCGGATAATGATGGAGAAACATCTGCAGCATCAGAGAGACCTGTTCCACAACTTCATAGACTTTAAAAAAGCATTCGACAGGGTGTGGCATAAGGGTTTGTGGCAGGTGCTAAGAAAGTTTGGCATAGAGGAAGGTCTCGTCCAAACCATCCAGGCGCTGTATAACACTGCCAGCAGCGCAGTTCTCCTCAACAACCAGATAGGGGACTACTTCAAGACCACAGTTGGAGTCCGTCAAGGCTGCCTACTCTCTCCCGTGCTGTTCAATCTCTTCCTGGAGAACATCATGCGTGAAGCCCTCCATGACTTCCACTCCACTGTCTCCATCGGAGGAAGAACCATCAACAACCTGAGGTTCGCAGATGACATCGACCTGATGGGAGGCAGCAACGAAGAACTACAAGACCTGACCATGAGACTGGAAGAAAGTGCAGGTGCACACGGAATGGAAGTGAGCACAGAAAAAAGCAAAGTCCTGGTCAACAGCACAACCAACACCCATGCTGAAATCTACATGAACGGGCAACAGCTTGAAGAAGTGGACGCTTTCAAATACCTTGGCGCCACTCTCACCAAAGACGGTCGCTCTACAACAGAAATCAAGACCAGACTAGCGATCGCAACAGCAGCAATGGTAAAGCTAAACAAGATCTGGAAGAGCAGAGAGATCGGCTTTCCATCGAAGATGAAGCTGTACAAGTCCCTGGTGCTCCCCATCCTGCTGTATGGATGCGAGAGCTGGACCATGACAGCAGAGACCACCAAGAGAATCCAGACGTTTGAAACTAAATGCTTCAGGCGCTTGCTCAGGATCTCTTGGCAAGATCGGAAGACAAACGACTTTGTGTGGAGCCAAATAACAACACTCGCAGGCCCACAAGAACCCCTCCTGGCAACAGTCAAGAACAGGAAGCTGTCGTGGTTCGGGCATGTCACACGCCACAACTCACTGCCCAAAACGGTCCTCCAGGGTACACTGGGAGGCGGCAGACGAAGGGGACGACAAGCCAAATGCTGGATGGACAACATCAAAGAATGGACCAGGTTGGATGGCCCCACGCTGGTGCGACAGGCGGAGGACAGGACCGGTTGGCGACGGCTGGCTTCAAGAGTGTCTCTCATCTCTCCTCTACGCCCATCACGGGCAGGAGAATGATGATGATGATGATGACACATTGTAGATCTGCTCATTGTTTAGCAGTGTGTTATATGCGTCATGTATTGGTTAGATCTTTGGAATGTTCAATGCATAGCTATGGATAGGCAGA
>JAPXFY010000026.1:49665245-49685245 GCA_030674185.1 Monoplex corrugatus
AGACAGATAATAGACAAAAACACAGACATACAGACAGATAATAGACAAAAACACAGAGACAAAAGGATAGGGAGACAGGGGGAGAGAAAGACAGAAAAATACTTGAGAAGAGAGAGAGAGAGAAAGAGACAGTGACAGACAGACAGAGACTAGGACAGACAGACAGACAGACAGACAGACACACACACACACACACACACACACACACACACACACACACACACACACCACACACACACACACACAAGACAAAGATGGAATGAAATGAGACAAAGATGGAATGAAATAATTTAAAATTAAACTTCAAACTGTACTTTACAACGGTATACGTACTAGTATATAGGCCAACTCACATATCTGCTGTTACTAATCCACATGTATTTAAGCAACAGTCAGACAGAAATCGGAAACTGCAAATGAATTGATATTCAAACAAAGTAGGCGAAAAGCATTCAGAACATTTAACCATAGATACACGAACACGTACACATGTATTCGAAAGTGTATGTACGCGTGCCTGTGGCGTGTGTGAGTGTGTGTGGTGTGTGTGGTGTGTGTGTGTGTGTGTTGTGTGGTGTGTGTGTGTGTGTGTGGTGGTGTGTGGTGTGTGCGCACGCGTTGTGTGTGTGGTTGTGTGTGTGTGCGTGTGTGTGATGTGTGTGTGTGTGTGTGTGTGTGTGTATATATATACGTATATGTGCGTGTGTGTGTGTGTGTGTATGGTACGTTGTGCGTTGTGTGTGTGTGTGTGTGTGTGTGTGTGTGTGTGTGTGTGTGTGTGTGTGTGTGTGTGTGAATTAGCGAGGAGAGAAACAATTCACAAACTGTATAAGAAAACGAATGATAGTTGCTATATAGACAGAGAACACACCACAGAGGTCATACACTCACAGGGACACATCACAACACACACACACACAACACACACACACACACACACACACAACACACACACACACACAGGACATAACTCACAGGACACACACAACACACACACACACAGACACACACACACCACAGGACATACACTACAGAACACACACACACACACACACACACACAGCACACACACACACACACAGGCATACACTCACAGGACACACACACACACACACACAGACATACACTCACAGACACACACACACACACACACAGAGGACATACACTCACAGGACACACACACACACACACACACACACACACACACACAGGACATACACTCACAGGACACACACAACACACAAACACACAGAGGACATACACTCACAGGACACACACACACACACACACACACACACACACACACAACACACACACACACACACACACAGAGAGACATACACTCACAGGACACACACACACACACACACACACACACACGCATGCATGCATGCGCACGCTCACACATGTATACACAAATAAACACACTCACACACACACATATATCACACCCACACTCTTACAAAACACACGTTCTTACATACCTTTTTCACACACCACACACACACACACACACACACACACACACACACACACACACACACACACACACACTAACATGCACGCACACATCACACACAGAGATATACATACAATCAAACATACACTCAGGCGCGCGCGCGCGCACACACACACACACACGCAAACACTCTCTTTACACACAGACACACACACACACACACACACACACACACACACACACACACACACACACACACACACACACACTTCACACACAGACAGACCTACATACATTCTAACACACACACACACACACACACACACACACACACACATTCACACATTCAAACAACACACACACATACACACAGACATACATACAGACACATACACACGCGGTATATAATAGAAGTGAAATCAGTCGGTTAATTCACTTGACTACAGACAACTAGTACAGTAGGACCAGTCTATAGAACAGACAACTAGTACAGTAGGACCAGTGTATAGAACAGACAACTAGTACAGTAGGACCAGTCTATAGAACAGACAACTAGTACAGTAGGACCAGTGTATAGAACAGACAACTAGTACAGTAGGACCAGTCTATAGAACAGACAACTAGTACAGTAGGACCAGTCTATAGAACAGACAACTAGTACAGTAGGACCAGTGTATAGAACAGACAACTAGTACAGTAGGACCAGTCTATAGAACAGACAACTAGTACAGTAGGACCAGTGTATAGAACAGACAACTAGTACAGTAGGACCAGTGTATAGAACAGACAACTAGTACAGTAGCACCAGTCTATAGAACAGACAACTAGTACAGTAGGACCAGTCTATAGAACAGACAACTAGTACAGTAGGACCAGTGTATAGAACAGACAACTAGTACAGTAGGACCAGTCTATAGAACAGACAACTAGTACAGTAGGACCAGTCTATAGAACAGACAACTAGTACAGTAGGACCAGTCTATAGAACAGACAACTAGTACAGTAGGACCAGTCTATAGAACAGACATGTATCACGCAATGAGACGAGGGACACTAAACTCATTTGTCCATTTTCACTGAACAACCTATACATTACATCACCCCGATCATAGCAAACACTTTGTCAGTTAAACCGCATTTACTTAACCCTTTGGTTCCCGAACCCTATCAACCAACAGTAATAATGTAACTTATCTACCTATCTCTCTATATATATCTATCTATCTGTCTGTCTGTCTGTCTATCTGTGTATCTGTCTGTCTGTCTGTCTATCTGTGTATCTGTCTATCTATCTGTCTATCCATCTATCTATCTGTCTGTCTGTCTGTCTGTCTGTCTGTCTGTCTCTGTCAAAATATAACCGACAATCAAAGACAACAAGATGAGGGGGGGGGGGGGGGGAACTCAAATGACATTCAATTCAGAAATAAAGAACTCCGAAGATGGCCATAACGCCGAGACTTTGGTGGAAATAAGGATCCTTCTTGATTTGTTTCGTACATTCTTTTGCAGACAGACAGACAGACAGACAGATAAACAGACAGACAGATACAGACACATACAGATAGAAAGAGACAGACAGACAAAGAGAGACAGAGACAGACAGACAGAGAGAGAGAGAGAGAGAGAGAGAGAGAGAGATCTATATATTGAGAAACAGACAGGTAAGTAGATACATATAGAGAGTCTAGAGGGTCTTTAATACAAAGCGTCTGTTAATAAGATGTCAGCTTAATTAGACATAACACGTTGTTCATATGAAGTACAACCGCATCCCAAAGACGCTCCCCGTACTGAGAGCTGAAGAATGACCAGGAGAGACCACAAAAATGACACATGGATCCTCTGAATGCCAACCTCATCACTTGTGGCATCAACACCACCAACAATGGGAAGACACTGCAAGCAACAAAGTAAGCTATCAACAGCAAAGCACGCAGGGCACAATCACATTTGAACAACACAAAACAACCACTATTCAACAGAAGAGGGACAGGGATCGGCAGAAGCAGAACCAAGTCTGCAAGACTCCTCATGCAATGACTTGCGGAACAACATATTATTCTAGGATCGGTCTTCTATCCCAAACGAAGACCTAAACAGGCGATAAGGACCCATGTATGTGTACACATCCGTCGGATTTACGGGAGAGTATCATATACAAGTAGATAATTATTATCACCTCAGTAACAACAATGACTATAAAAATAACGAATGTAAACTAAACAATGTACACAGAAAAAGAAGAAAGGACGACGACGACGACGACGAGGAGGAGGAAGAAGAAGAAAAAAAGAACGCACGTTTAATGTAACAGAGGAAGACAGACGGAAATATTCGGCCAATTTCTTTATTGTCGAGCGCATACAAAAGACAACAAAAGAATACAAGCAGGAAAACTGGGAATGAAAAACAACAGAAGACTTCCCTGAAGTGGAGTTGAGCAGGAGAAAATGGGATATGGAGAAAATAGGATATGTATATATTTTGTGTTTACTGTTGTTGTTACTGTTGCTGTTAATGTGTGTAATTTTGTTATCGTGTGTGTGTGTGTTTTGTGTGCATGTGCGGTTTGTGTATAAGTGTGTGTGTGTGTGTGTGTGTGTGTGTGTGGTGTGTGTGTGTGTGTGTGTGTGTGTGTGTGATGTACATGTGTGCACGTGCCCAGGTGTGTGAGTGTGTGTGTGTGTGTGTGTGTGTATGTGTGTGTGTGTGTGTGTGTGTATGTTGTGTGTGTGTGTGTGTGTGTGTGTGTGTGTGTGTGTATATATTATATGTGTGTGTGTGTGTGTGTGTGTGTGTGTGTGTGTGATGTAATGTGTGTGCACGTGCCCAGTGTGTGTGAGTGTGTGTGTGTGTGTGTGTGTGTGTATGTGTGTGTGTGTGTGTGTGTGTGTGTGTGTATATATGTGTGTGGTGTGTGTGTGTGTGTGCGTGTGTATGTGTGTGTAAGTGCAACTTTTAATTAATCTGACAATAAATGGTTTATGATATGACAGTGTGCGTGCATGTTCGTGCATACATACAAAGTCCCTGAGTGCCTGTATGTTTGTGTATCTGCTTGCTCGTTCACAATGTGACCAGAACCTACATCAAACAATTCATCGATGAAACAGCAGTGGCGATAATGCGGGGTGATATTGCCAATGTGTGTTTTTACTTGATGGTAAGTTTATTAATATTCTGTTTCTGTAACGTGCAACAAGCATGCTTTTGACATGAACTGTCTTAGATTATACATGCATATGTCAAGTACTTCTGCTTTCTGCTGCTTCTGCTTTTCTTCTTCTCCTTCTACATCTCATTCTCATTCTCCTCGTCCTCCTCCATCCTTTGTGTGTTTTGGTAACATCGATTGAACAGACAGAAAGAGGTCTGAGTGGCATTTCGCTGTGGCGATGTGCCCTGACCAGAAAGGAACGACCCACCTTCTACGGGAGGAAACCTGTTATGATTCAAATGAAATGAAACAAGAATTAAAAGAGAAATAAAGACGTCCGTTCGTTTTCTACTATTCTCTTCCCAATGCCAGCCAGGAGCTGACATTTAGCTCACAAAACAACTCAATGATAAAATCAATTCAGCATCTACAAGAATTCTATTGTATGTTCCAATCAAACTATTACGTTTTTAACTAGCATCCTTCTACCCTCCATGAAAACAAATTTGCAAAATGACAAATTCTTATTACACTGAACTGAAATTCCGAAACGTGAAATTGTCGAAAGAAGATGCTGAATGTAAGAAAAAAATGTAAATAACTAAAATCAGATAAATAAACAAATAAAGAAAGACAGAGAGAAAATGAAATAGAATAAAAGTTCAAGAATAAAGCATGCATGACATGAAAATCTAAATGTTCCTATTTCCATCAAGACAATGGTTTGTTTGAATATATCTACAGAATCTTTATATCTAAAGTTTTTTTTTTTTACTGTTTTCCCTTTCTGTGTCATCAATTAACAAACTTAGATGATGATAGATGATGATGATGATGATGATGTGTGACGACGACAAAACAAAATAAATATAATAAATATAATAATAATAATGATAATAATAATAATAATTAGTAGTAGTAGTAGTAGTAGTTGTAGTAAATCCGATTTAAAAACCCACTTCTTTTCCCAACAGTGTGTCTAGAACTACTTCTCTCTCTCTCAGTTTTTTTGTTTAATATTGTAAGGTGGTCTTTGTCGATTGTACGTGTATGCCTGGAGCGTGAGTGCGCTTTGATTTGGATTGCCAAGGTTTGGCGCCGTATAAATACTGTAATTGTTAATTAGTAGCAGTAGTTGTTGTTGTATAACGATAATGATTATAATAGTAGAAGAAGAAGAAGAGAAGAAGAAGAACGATGATGATGATGATACTACTACTACTACCACAAGTATACTATTACTACTATTACTACTACTACTACTGCTAAAACTACTACTAATTATAATAATTCCATTTTTATAAGGCAAACGCTCCATGTCAGAGAATGCTCGTTGCTCGTTACAAAGAAGATGGGAGAGGAAAGGAAGGAGAGATGGCTGCCATGTCTGCACAGTACAGTAACACAGTCCAAACACAGTCGGACACACACACCAATACATCAATGCAGCATAACATACTTCATCAAAGATAACGGCAGATAACTGCGTAAAATCAGAAATACATGTAGGTACTAGTGATCCTGTGGGAGAAAAGTCCCCCCAAAACGTAAAATCAACTGATTAATTCTCTCTCTCTCTCTCTCTCTCTCTCTCTCTCTCTCTCTCTCTCTCTCTCTCTCTCTCTCTCTCTCTCTCTGTGTGTCACAACACACACACACACACACACACAACACACACACACACACACACACACACACACACACACACACACACACACAAACTGCAATACGACTGGACGTTGAATATACCACCCTCTCTCTCTCTCGTTCTCTATCTCCCTCCCTCTTTTTCTCTCTCCCTCCCTCCCCCTCTCTCTCCCTCTCCCCCTCTCTCTTTCTCTCTCTCTTTCCTTCTCTGTGTGTCTGTATCAATTTACTAGCCTACAGCAGCATTTTTCATATCGATGGTTGGAATCATTCAGTATTTCAACGTATTGTTACAGTACAGTCTTTCGCCCTTCTTTGTAAGTGCATTGCTTTTAAAGAAACATCGGACTGTGATGGGGCATAGCAATACATTTATTTTTCTTTAATTTCATTTCTATGTGATTCAATGTTATTGCTTTTTTTTTTTATTCATTTACTTTGAATATCTTTCATTCGTGTATTTTACTCAACTTTATCATCACTGTCATCACTTGTTTGCTCCCTCGCTATCTCCACCACCTCCTATCACTACCCACGCCACTCATTTTGGTCTCCAGCACCTCCTATCACTACCCCACGCCACTCATTTTGGGTCTCCAGCACCTCCTATCACTACCCCCACGCCACTCATTTGGTCTCCAGCACCCAAACCCACCATAACGACGACTGCACCATGAGAACAGGCCATATAACGAGACAAGCCATTATGAATACGA
The DNA here is from genome assembly GCA_030674185.1 of Monoplex corrugatus. NCBI lineage: Eukaryota > Metazoa > Mollusca > Gastropoda > Littorinimorpha > Ranellidae > Monoplex > Monoplex corrugatus. The sequence goes on from JAPXFY010000026.1 coordinate 49,672,228, forward strand.
CAAGTCATTAAAAGAATGCGGAATGGACAAATAAACAATTTTCTGAAACCCAGATTTTGGCACACAACCGACAGAGCTGGAAGAAGCTGGTGAACAGTTCTTTAGTGCGGCACCTCAATGAGGGAGACAGACCATTACTTACAGGACAAGCCATAACGGAATGAGACAATGGCCTTTAAATGAAAAATATTGACCACAAAATGAGCTATCAAATTCAAGTTTATACGAATGACTTACAGAGAACATACAGCTGTTTCAACACTACTCCATGAATTTTCAGAAAATAAGACTGATTTCAAATCTACTCTAGCAATTTATTGAAAATACAGTTGATTTCATGATTATTCCAATGACTGATTGAAAATACGACGGATTTCAAAATTACTCCAACTGATAGCAAATCTAACTGATTTCAATATAACTCCAAAGACTTACAGAAAATCAAGCTGATTTTAAGATTACTACAACGATTAATAGAAAATCCAACTGGTTTCAAGATTACTACAACGATTTATACAAAATCCAGCTGATTTCAAGATTGCTACAACAATCATAAAGAAAGTGCAAATGATTTCAAGATTACACAAATGATCTGCAGAACGAGGCACTCGTTACAGACAGCAGAAACTGATTTCACGTAGACAAGAGATTCCAGAAAGAGACAACTTATTCTAAATGACACACTCCATTCAATTTCAGACGAGAAAATACGATCTACAATGACAAGGAATTCCATTTTTCATCCTCGAATCAAGCCCTACATTCAGATGCTACGTGATTTGAGCACGGACACACAGACTCCATGATTTGTTTTTTCTTTTCTTTTTTTGGTCGTTAAAGATTGCGGAGCGGGAAAGAAAGCGGTAAAAACGTGACGATTAAAACTGGCATAAGAAACGGTCGCCAATGGAGGAGCAAATATGAGCGCAGCGCATGCAATGATTTAATAGACTCTCCGCCTTGCCCATTCTTCCATTCAATTACTTCTCTTCCCTTTCCTCCCTTCATCGATCAAGATATACGAGTTGAGAGAGCGACAGTCTGTCAAAATAACGAAAGGCTTTCATACTCTTCCCGGCCAAGGTTAATGCGTGTACAGAGGAGAAGACTTCTGCTTGTTAGGACTGCCGGTGCTGAAATCAATGGTTAACCCTCATCCTCCATTACCCTATACACCAGCTTTTTGGGGTTTGGAGTTTGGAGTTGGTTCAAGAAGGCTTCACTGCATTTGGATAATGAATTCTAGCTGCTCTTCACCCAAATCTGCCATATATGTCAAACTCTTTAAGCTTGCACACAGCCTTGGCAAGTGTTAAATGGGAAGGGGAGCAAGACCCATAAACCACTGACAGCAGCAGAACGACTGCAGCATCAAGATGGGCAGTGAACAAACCACTTTAATGTAGCAGGGTAGGATTGAACTGAAGAAATGAAACCTCTAGTCTGTGGCTCGGAAAAGAATCAGCCAGTCAGTGGCAACTCCAGCCCACCCAAAGGTCCAACCTGTAACTGCTGAATTATCGGCATGACGCCCTGATCAACTGAACTAACGGGAAACTGGTGAATAGGATAAGGGATCTGAGAGTTTGGGGCTCGTTCAAGAGAGATTCACTGCACTCGGACATATCCATACATGCTCTACACAAATCTGCCAGCAATTATCTGGCAGACTCGTTGACCTTGCATAAACTATGTATGCTGGCAAGGTCTTAAAATGGGAAGAGACAGACAGAATGATGGAAATAGTAAAATGGACAGGCAGTTAACGGGCCAAGTTTGAATGTTGTTATTTGGGAATGAACTCGGGATGTAAGATCTTGAGTCTACAGCTCTTATCAAAAGACCCACCCTTCCTGTATAGGGTAAGGGAAGTAAAGGGTTAAAGAATCTCTCCTACAGTCTTGTATGGTCAGTGACCGGCACAGAGATAAAGTGGTTAACGTCAGAAACTACAGGCTCTGGGAGAAAAGGGAAAACTGGTTTACAGTGGAGAGAAGCCAATAAGAGAACGGAGAAACTAGATTACGTTTGAAAGCAGGCACTGAAAGGTAAACTGGTTTGCTTTTAAACCAGACACTGACTAAGAGAGAATGAAATGATGATGGATTCTCCCATCGATCTGACGGATGAGTTGGCACTCTGGTACTCTATCACCTGCCATGGTCTTCATGTAAGATACAAGACCGAGTCTTGAAGCACATGTTCTTCTTCAAGTGCCGCAAGGGAAGGAGTTCTGCTGCCTTGTGTTTTTGCTTCCACCAGTCCATCTTCTGCTGAATGGTAGGTTCTGCATTTTTTACATATCTCTGATCTAAATCCGACCGATTTTGGCACATGATACAGGTTTTGTGGCATGTCTTTATGAATATTTCGTAGATGACAAGGTAGAACAGCTTGATGCCTATAGTAGACCTTCTGTGATTGATTAACTGGGCTTTACAAAGTTATAAGGGGTACCACAGTCACACAATACGCTAAAGAACGAAGTAGGGGTACATGATCTAAATTCCGACCAGGTGGATGTAAAATCCGACCAGGGGATGATCTAAACCTCGACCAGCATGAATACGGTCAAGGCAGTGCACATTATTTGTTTAACAAATGATCTGTCACAAACAAACACAACAAAAACAGTTAGTTACTGCTGAAGAAGGTATGCCTTGATGATTTTCATTAGTGTTTTCCACATCTACTGCGTCTGCTAACGATCAACATCTTTCCTTGTTGCATACTTTTTAGAAAGGCTGCGTGGTCAGTGCTTTAGTGCGTGAAGAAGGTCTATGTAGATCTAGGTGGCTGCCATCTCTCACATCCACACACACGTGTCTGTTCGCGAGCGATTGCGAGATAGACAGAACAAGAAAAAGATAGTAAAAAGGAAAGAAAGAGAGAGGGGGAGAAAGAGAGCGAAAGAAAGAGAGACAGTGGGAGTCGGTCGAGAATTAGATCACTCAGGTATTCAAGCCTGATGTAAAGTCCGACCGACCAAATCCTGCCATTTCATGAGAGACACCGATCTAAATAATGTCCAAAACTTAAAAATAGAATCTGCAGCTCATATTTATGCATAAGGCATGTGATCTTGTAAACAGCCAATCAGTTCTCTATCAACGGTATCGGTTTGTTGCTACAAGGGGTCAGCGAGCGATCACGTGGAAAAGTCGCTATGGCACGCGCGGCGCCCGGAAGCAGGCGGGTTGGTGTGGCCTTCAATGTCACACTGTCATAATTCAAAAAACCATTTTTACTTTCATTGGCAAATCCTAAAAATGTGGTCATTCCCTAAACTGAAACCAGTTTATTTCACCTATTTTCAGTAACAGGAGTGTTTGTTCGATCAATCGATCTTTCGTTTGCTTGTTTGTTTCCTTGTTTGTTTGCTTGTTTGTTTGCTTGTTTGTTTGCTTTGTTTGTTTCCTTGTTTGTTTGCTTGTTTGTTTGCTTGTTTGTTTGCTTGTTTGTTTGCTTGTTTGTTGTATTTTGATATTCACTCTACACAAATAAATTACATAAGCATCTGGTTTCAAAGTCACTGGAAGAGGATAGGAGGGTCTGAAAGAGGACACGTGTGTGGACTTTAAAACACATAATGAAAAAAGTTACACACACACCACACACACACACACACACACCACACACACACACACACACTTACACACACTTACACACACACACACACACACACACACACACACACACACACACACACAGGTCAATCCTGGCTGTTCTAAAAAATTATCTCTTGATGATTTGTTTGTATTCATTTCTCTTTTAATATGGTACAATGCCTTTTCATTTTGAAATATAATCCTTGCTCTTCTAATCCCATCCAATTCTTCTCTAGATAATTTGTTTTTCTAAAAGCACTTATACGTACAGACGTTCAAAGAAATTAGTTACTTACAGCAAAATGCACATTAATTTCAAACTATTCAAACTCAAATCCATTTCAATCCAATATTACTTTACAGATCCACATTTGGAATTTGAAATGTACATAGACTGGATTCGCACTAGATCTACATCATTCTCCTATCTCCTTCAAACACAATCACAAACCTATCACAAAACACAGAAATAAAAGTCCTAACAGATCAAATACTCTACACCATACAGCAATCAACGATTTGGCATGCGCCATCACTCCCCGCATAAAACTGCCAGAAGAAAAGCTGTTTAAAAACGTTGACATTAGAATCAGACACTGGTAGAACATGTGTGTACTGGAAGGTGGGGAAGGAGAAAGTACAGGTATTATCTGAAATATTCTCTGTGAGCCGGTATTGATATAGCGCTGACGTCTGTGTACCGTTGTATTGTTTAAACACTGATCATTCTTTTCACAAGGCAATGGGTATGATGTCAAATAACAGTGCTTGCTTTTATAGTGGAAGAATAAATACACTGAAGCTATTTTCGCCAATGCTGGGTTTGTTCTTAGTGATCTCTTTAATATTGTTACTGTCGTCATTAACGTTGTCGCTGATGTCAGTTTTGTCACTGATGTCATTAAAGTTGTCACTGATGTCATTAGTTTTGTTGCTGATGTCATGAATGTTGTCACTGATATCACTTATGTTGTAGCTGTTATCATCAATGTTGTCACTGTTCTCATTAATGCTACACTGATGTCATTAATGTCATTTATTTCATTGTCATTGACGTTACTGATGTTGTCTCTGATACCATTAATGTTGTCACTAAAGGCTTTTTTCGTTAATATTTGTTCCTGGTATCATTAATATTGTCACTGATGTCATTAGTGTTGTCACTAATGTCATAATGTTGCTGGTGTCATTGATGTTCTCACCGATATCACAAATGTTCTCACTGATGTCATTTATGTTCATCTCATTCATGTTGACACTCGTTAATGCTATCATGTCATTAATGTTGTTGATATCATTAACAATGTCACTGATGTCGTTAACGTTGTCACTGAAATCCTTTATGATGTCTCTGAAGCCATTAATGTTGTCGCAGACGTGATTCATGTTGTCACTAACACCATTAATGTTCTCACTGACGTCACTGATGTTGTCACTGACGTCATTAATGGTGTCACCGATGTTATCACTGTTGTCACTGACGTCGTTAATGTTGCAACTAACACCATTAATGTTCTCACTGACGACACAGACATTGTCACTGACGTCATTAATGATGTCACCAATGTCGTTAATGTTGTCACTGATGACGTCGTTAAATGTTATCACTATGTCATTAACGATGTCTCTGAGGTCAATTATACTGTTACTGATGGCATCTATGTTGTAGCTGGTGTTGATAAGTGCTTCCAGTCACCGGGGCAGAGATGACCAATACAAGCTGACAAGACGCGGTAGCCACGTGGGCCAGCATCTGACTTCCAATCGGAAGAACCTAAGTTCGATCCATCAATACATCCCCGCCTGGCGAGAAAAGACTGAAGATTTTTTCTGATCTCCAAGGTCAACACGTGCGCAGACTTGCAGTGCCTAGACCCCTGTGTGTGTGGGGGGGGGGGGAGGGGGTTGTGTGTGTGTGGTGCGTGTGTGTTGTGTGGTGTGTGTGTGTGTGTGTGTGTGTGTGTGTGTGTGTGTGTGTGTGTGTGTGTGTGTGTGTGTGTGTGTGTGTGTGTGTGTGTATTGTGTGTGTGTCTGTACGCATGCAGAATATCAGCTATGAACGTTCAAGATCCTGAAAGTTGTTGCTGTTAGTTTAAATGAACGTCCTGGCACAGAACTGCAGTCAGAGACTGCCTTATAACTTCCTTATCTCGTGATCCTGTAAGTCACCAGTGGCTGGCTTATAGTATACGAAGAGAAAGCACCACTTAAACTCACCCACCATGCTGGCTTATAGTATACGAAGAGTAAGCCCACTTAAACTCACCCACCAGAGACCAGTGGACGCAGGCAGTTGGTAATACAACAGATAATGACATGAAATCAGAAATGGACGACAATATCACTAGTCCCGAAAATATGTACTAGGAAGAAATGCATATTCAGCATTTGAATGATTTGTCTTTTATACACACATGCAGACAAAATCTCGCACACCTATTCAAACACACAAGCACATACGCACTCTCACACACAACCACACACACACACACATGTAGATAAAAACACCATCATCATACACTATGTATTGTCAGATTTACTTAAGTTTTATCGTTACTCACTCACTTACAACACACACACCACACACACACACACACACACAGAGAGAGAGAGGGGGGGGGGTATTACATGACCTGACCGTGTGAACATTAAACTCATGATTTGTAATGTTCTGAAGAGAGATGTCTGACAGACATTCCTGAAGCAAAACAGGCATTACTTTGCTTAAAGACGCTGGAGTGAGTTCATGTTGATGGCTCAAAACAGAAAGATTTCTTTCCGCAAGTTGTCAGCAGAACCGAACCGTAACAGAAAAACTTCAGCCTAGTGTTTGGAGAATTGTACGACAGCTGAAAGTTCGAGACATATGTTGGCATGGTGGTCAAATTTACGACATCAAAGCAAGTGTCAGAATGAATGTTAGGCACTGTGTTGCAAATTAAGACAATCAAAGCAAAATGCAGCAATGAAAGTAAAGTGAAGCACTTTTACATGCAAATTTAGACAATGAAAGCAAAGTGCAGCAATGAATACGTAAAGTGAAGCACTTTTACATAAAATGAAGACAATCAAAGCAAAGTGCAGCAATGAGAGTAAAGTGTAGCATATTTACATGCAAATTTAGACAATCAAACCAAATGCAGCAATGAAGGTAAAGTGTAGCATTTTACATGCAAATTTAGACAATCAAAGCAAAGTGCAGCAATGAAGGTAAAGTGTAGCATTTTACATGCAAATTTAGACAATCAAGCAAAGTGCAGCAATGAAAGTAAAGTAGTTTACATGCAATTTACAATCAACAATGCAATAAGAAAGGTAGCATTTAATGAAATTTGACAATGAAAGCAAAGTGCAGCAATGAAAATACGTGAAGTGAAGCACTTTTACATGCAAATTAAGACAATGAAAGCAAATGCAGCAATGAAAGTAAAGTGTAGCAATTTACATGCAAATTTAGACAATCAAACTAAAGTGCAGTAATGAAAGTAAAGTGAAGCACTTGTACATGCAAATTTAGACAATGAAAGCAAAGTGCAGCAATGAAAGTAAAGTGTAGCACTTTAACATGGAAATTTAGACGATGAAAGCAAAGTGCAGCAATGAAAGTAAAGTGTAGCACTTTTACACTTGATTCGTGCACTGATTGGAAGCCAATGTCGTTTTTGCAAGAGTGCTTTTGCACTTCATTGTTTGCTCTCCAGTCGTTTTCTATCTTTCCTCACTCTCCTTCCTTTTCTCCCTCCTCCTTGTATCGATTAGTTGTGGCCAGCATGCGGAAACTGTCTGATAATACCATTTCCACGTTAGAATGTTTATTTCAGGACAGTTGGGATGGATGGACATAATGACTCATTCCTGGGCTTAACAAGACAACGACCCCAAAACTATGGCTGAAACCTCTTCTGGAACATTGGCATACACTGATAGTAAGAGAAAAAAGAAACAAAACAGAAAAGAAGGAAAGAAAGAAAAAGAAGAAAAGAAAAGGAATATGAGACAGAAGTAATGGAAATTTGAAGAGAGAGAGAAAGAGGGAGGGACAAAGAGAGACAGAGACAGAGACAAAGACAGGCACGGAGAGAGAAAAGACGGGTGCAGCAGTCAAAAGGGTAAACGTCAGACTCCCAAACAGAACGTTCTGGGTTAGATCTGGGAACCTCCGCCTGATAAGTAAAGGATGGCACCCCCCCCCCCCCCCCCCCATTTCCCAGGTAAACATATATGGAGACCTGCCGATGCCTAAATCCCTTTCGTGTTTACACGTATGCAGAATATCAAATATGCATACACACGTTTAAACATCCTGTAAGTCATGCCAGTGGCTTGCTGATGGAAAGTTGGAAATACCCAGCACACGCCCAGGAAAGATAAAGACTGTATAACAACAAAGTGGAACCTGATCAGCTCGCCTAACAGCTTGCATTCTCCATGCTCTACTATAAAGTATGATTCTGTTTAATGCGCAGCACGAACAACTGAATTTCGAGAACAGAGCTATACAGGGAACGATTTACGATATATACGTAATAGGCCATTCAGATCAAGTCAGCGTCCGAGGGCTTATGGCAACATGAAAACATCCAGCAGGCGCCCTCACCCAGATGCAGCATGCAGATATGTCCAGCGTGCCTCACCCAAGATGCAGCATGCAATTGTCACACGTTCCCTCACCCAAGATTGCCAGCATGCAGATTGTCCCAGCAAGTGCCCTCACCCAAGATGCAGCATGCAGATTGTCCAGCAGGTTGCCTCCACCAAGATAAGCATGCAGATTTATCCAGCAGGTGCCCTCACCCAAGATGCAGCATGCAGATTGTCCATCAGTGCCCTCACCCAAGATGCACATGCAGATGTCCACCAGGCGCCCTCACCCAAGATGCAGCATGCAGATTGTCCAGCAGGTCGCCCTCACCCAAGATGCAGCATGCAGATTGTCCAGCAGACGCCCTCACCCAAGATGCAGCATGCAGATTGTCCACCAGACGCCCTCACCCAAGATGCAGCATGCAGATTGTCCAGCAGCATTCCGCCCGCAGAATGTGAGCAAAACAACCTGTATACACGCATCCAAGAGAAATCAGAACATTAAAAAAAACCTAAACCAGTAAATACAATAACAACAACAAAAACATAAAAAAGCTAATAAAAGAAAACGACAAAAAACCAATAGCTCAACTCTCTGCTGCAACATCACCACACACCCGCGTGAAGAGAAGAAAGAATAACAGAAGAAAATACACATCAAAAAGAAATAAAAGGGAAAAACGAAATTGAAAATGACAAGAAATGAGGGAAAGAAGAACAGGGAAAAAAAGACAAAAAGAAAGGGTTGGAAAAGAGATTGGCCGAGATCGAGAAAAGAACAGAATTTGAAAAGAGCGACTCGTTGATTTCCGACAATTCTACACGCTCTCTATTCAGATTTGCCCGTGATCATCTAGAAGATTTCGCCGGCCCACCACATTGATCGGCCCAATGCGATAGACCGCTTAATGGCCAATTTCTTTATATTCTTTGACGCTCAAGTCAAAAGCTTACAATGCAAAAACCTAAGACTTGAAAATGGAAGATGATCATAGCGGTCAGTAGCTTCAGTTCAGGCGTCAAAAAACACTAAAACATGTTATTATCAAGACCATCAGTGTGTTACGCTATTCTGATAACTCACTCGGACTCAATGCGCACTACACATAATCAGACGTTTTAGTGGAGAACGGAAAACTGAAGCTGTCAGGCGAGTTGTCCTCACTCTCCACACGTTTGTGTTCGTTCTTTTGCTTAATGTCAATTTACTCTGACCATTTTTAGCATGCACTCATTTGTGAAGTCTGGAGAGTTTTCAAAAGGGAGTCATCAAACTCGGACAATGTCACTATATGCACTCCGCCTACACCCGCCAGCAATTATCTGGCCAGCACATTGAGCTTCACAAAAACCCTGTGCGCTGTCAAGGTCGTGAGGAGGTGGGGAAGTGAGAACAGGACCTATGAAACACTAAGCCAACACCACACGAACGGCTGGAGCATTAAGATCGATAGTGATCAAGCTAACGTTTACGCTGCGAGGTGGGATGGAACTCGAAGGCCGAGCTCTCGAGTGCAGAGCTTTATCAAATGAACAGAAACCCTGGAACAATAGGTCGACACCACCAGAATGACTGAAACATTAAAGAGGGGCACCCAACACGCCAGTTTTGATGCTGCAGGCTTCGGACTGAACTCCATACACCCGATCATGAAATCCACAGCTGTATCAACAGGACCAACTCTTCTGGATTCAAAACCGAAGTAGGTCAGCAAAACGTATTCGCTGTTCTCCACGATTCTTTCAACAGGCCCAATCGTTTACGTACAATATTACCTAATGGAAAGCGAGTTAACAGTTGATACATCTTTTCTGATATTTCGCTCACAAGCAAACTGGTACAAAAATAGACCGACGTACACACACGTACACACACTACACACACACACACACACACACACACACACACACACACACACACACACACACCACACACACACACACACACACACACACAGCTATAACATGACCTGACCTACAAAACCTGTGACAGTTTTGTAGATGTTTCTGACAGAGATGTTTCTGAGGTTATTCTCTCACTACACCACCACACACACACACACACACACACACACACACACACACACACACACACACACACACACACACACACACACACACCACTCACGCCCACCCCCACTCCCACCCACCCACCCCCCACACACACAAAAGTCCCCTACCCACTTTCCCGTAGCTCATTTCAAAAGAATCTCCTCCTGTCAAAAGAAAACCTAAACAGAAATGAGGACTGTACCATAACGACCTGCACCCTCGGGGGGGACAACAGCTTGCACTTCAAGAGCAGGGAAAAAATGAGACGTGACAACCAGACGATAGTTAGGGAAACGACACGCACACTGACAGACAATGACAACTAACCACAGTGGTCACACGACAGACTGAAAACTGAAGGGTTAAAGTTCCATTCTACCACTACTATTATAGCTCGTTCTTGTATAGCGCTATTTATTATTGAGAGTGAATCATTATGTGTGCGCTTCGATGTGACTTATATATCAAGATTAAGACCTTACCAATATTTTTATCATTATTATTCTCCAATTAATTTGGACTCATGTGCCTCACACATAATCAGACGTTTTTTAGTGGAGCATTGAGAACTCAAGCTGTTAGACAAGCTGACAACTTTCCAGTGTTGCTATATAGTCTGCATCTATGACAGGCGTGCAGTCTGCGCGTCAAGAATATGTGTATCTATGTATATGTATATAATATATATATAATATATATATTGTGTGTGTGTGTGTGTGTGTGTGTGTGTGTGTGTGTGTTGTGTGTGTGTGTTGTGTGTTGTTGTTGTGTCTGTGTGTGTTGTGTTGTTTGTGTGTATATACATGTGTGTGTGTGTGTGTGTGTGTGTGTGTGTGTGTGTGTGTGTGTTGTGTGTGTGTGTGTTGGTGTGTGTGTGTGTATGTGTATGTCTTTTGGAAACTTACAATTGGTTTGGTGTATGTGCATTGCATGCGTTTGAAGGGTTTAGAAGCGGTCAGCAATTACATTGCGGAGTGTGTTGTATGTGTTTATACAATGATCTAATATTTGTCTATTTGCAAATACAGAAGGAATCATGACTTGACGACATTTATGATCTTAGCGAGTGTAATGAGGCAATTCATGCAATTGGGTAAAGATATCACGGAAAAAGTGATTAGCAACCAGCAGTGCCCAAACAATTCAACATGACCAGAGATCCAAAAAATGCATTATCAAACAGTAGTCATCACATCAGTCTACCAAACTATTGTCTGCAAATCGCCAACACGTGCATACATACAGAACGAATCATCAACCAACTTATGTACGAAACCTTCACAGCAGTCCCACCACAATGCACAATCTAAGAATGATAAATAACGTCCCCAATCTTTCAAATTTAGGAAAGATCACAACCAAATATGCACAAAATAAACGACAGATCACCAACCAACAAGTGCACCAAACCATCAAACAGCAACAGATCACCAACCAACAAGTGCACCAAACCATCAAACAGCAACAGATCACCAACCAACAAGTGCACCAAACCATCAAACAGCAACAGATCCCAACCAACAAGTGCACCAAACCATCAAACAGCAACAGATCACCAACCAACAAGTGCACCAAACCATCAAACAGCAACAGATCACCAACCAACAAGTGCACCAAACCATCAAACAGCAACAGATCACCAACCAACAAGTGCACCAAACCATCAAACAGCAACAGATCACCAACCAACAAGTGCACCAAACCATCAAACAGCAACAGATCACCAACCAACAAGTGCACCAAACCATCAAACAGCAACAGATCACCAACCAACAAGTGCACCAAACCATCAAACAGCAACAGATCACCAACCAACAAGTGCACCAAACCATCAAACAGCACGCTGGACAACAGAACGATCTGCTGACTTTAGATAAGAAAAAAAATCACGATAGTCTGGCCATGTAACATGGTCACGTTGACCTTGATAAATCAATTCTTCAAGGAATTGCAGAGGGAGGGAGACGGAAAGGAAGAGGGGGGAAAACCGATGGACTGACGACATATGTATTGCAGAATGGACAGAGAAACTATCTGCAGAGACCCAGGCTTTGGCACACAACCGAATATAGCTGGAGGAATCTGGTGAACACTTCTTTAGTGCGCTGTCCCGATGACTCTTCAAGAAGTTAACGGAGAAGAAAGAAAAAGACAGGAAGAAAGAAGAGGAAGAAGGAAAAGGAGGAGAAAAGGAAGGAGTAGAAGGAGGAGGAGACAGAAGAAGGAAGTAGAAAAAACTGCGAGGGGGAGGTACAGGGGTATCACATTCAAGTGCTGGCACCTAAAACAATTGTAGGTGTCTACCACCTGTATGACTTCGGGGTTATGGGACAACCTTTACCTTTGTAGCTTACCCATAGCACGGTCAGATGTTTCAGTCCTGACTGGCTTCTACAAACAATTGAGATTGACCACTTGACTACCCGCCGTCAATATACGTGGAAATGGCATGTCATAAAAAACAAAAACTAAAAAAAACGTATTAGCACTTGGCGTGCACAAACGCAACAAGTCATCCACGTGATGCTCGCAGAGGGTGGTGTATGATATGGTTTGAAATAACACGATGCAAGAGAACAAAAAATGAAACTATCGGTACACTAAAGACTGGAGCAGTCATTAGATGTGGTAACTCTTGAGAACCACACACATAAACACAAAAACAAAAATGTGACACATCCGGAACCCACACAACCTTTAAAGCGTGACATTTTTGCTGCTTGCGTGCACACTTGCGCTCACGCACGCACGCACACACACACACACAACACACA
>JAPXFY010000026.1:49695245-49702745 GCA_030674185.1 Monoplex corrugatus
CACCACACACACACACACACACCTAACTCCACCCACTCGAATGTCCACAAATACGCATGCACACGCGCACGCACACACAGCCATCGTTGCCCTCTCTCCCCCTGTCTCTCTCTCTCTCTCTCTCACTCTCTCTCTCTCTCTCTCTCTCCTCCTCTCTCTCACACACACACACACATACACTCGTACACACTCTCATACACGCGCGCACACATGCATTCTCTCTCTCTCTCTCAATATATATTATGTATTAATTACTTTTTTTTTTATCTATGTCTCTCTGTTTCTATCTCTCTCAAAAGACAAACACTGTTACTCTTCGATTTCGCTGTGTACATGTACACTGTCAACGGCAAAATAGAAAAATGACTTTTAGCTAGTAACTTCTATTGTTAAAAACTAATGAAATATTTCGATCCTCTCTCTGTCTCTGTCTCTGTCTGTGTGTGTGTGTGTGTGTGTGTGTGTGTGTGTGGTGTGTGTGTGTGTGTGTGTGTGTGTGTGTGTGTGTGTGTGTGTGTGTGTGTGTGTGTGTGTGCGCGTCTGTGCTGTCTGCCAATAGTACCACTAACAAGGCGAGAAGACGTTCTGTCGCGAACGCTTAAGTTAATAATTGTGTACTCTGCACATAGTGTCATGTGTCTGTGTGGGGAGAAAAAATGCTTGCTGAGCACTGTGTGTGTGTGTGTGTGTGTGTGTGTGTGTGTGTGTGTGTGTGTGTGTGTGTATGTGTGTGTGTGTGTGTCTGTGTGTGTGTCTATATGTGCGTGTGTCGATGTGTGTGTGTGTGTGTGTGTGTGTGTGCGTGGCTGTGTGCGTATGTGTGTGTTGTTGTGTGTGTGTGTGTGTGTGTGTGTGTGTGTGTGTGTGTGTGTGTGTGTGTGTGTGTGTGTGTGTTGTGTGTGTGTGTGTGTGTGATGTGTGTGTGTGTGTATGTGTTGTGTGTGTGTGATGTGTGTGTATGTGTGTGGTGTGATGTGTGTGGGGGTGTTGTGTGTTGTGTGTGTATGTGTGTGTGTTGTGTGTGTGGTTGTATGTGTGGTGTTGTTGTGTTGTGTGTGTGTGTGTGTGTGTGTGTGTGTGTGTGTGGTGTGATGTGTGTGTGTGTGTGTATGTGTGTATGTGTGTCGTGTTTGCTGTATGTCGTGTCATTCAGTGTGTGTGTGTGTGTTTCTGGGCTGCGAAGCGTTTAGTTTTTATAATGTGTGTGTGACTTGTCACATGATGTGTCATGAGTTGTAGTGGGTAGTAAAAACTTGGCTGAAACACGTTGTGTGTGAACGTGTAGTTAATAATTGTGTACTTGCATAGTGTATGTGTTGTGTGGGGGAAAATGTTGCTGAGCATTGTGTGTGTGTGTGTGTGTGTGTGTGTGTGTGTGTGTGTGTGTGTGTGTATGTGTGTGTGTGTGTGTGTGTGTGTGTGTGTGGATAATGTGATCATGTTGATACACTGTGTGTATGTGCAAAGACATTGCATACACTGTTCCCCACAACATATTCTACTTTAAAACACAAACGCGGGACAGCTGGCTCTTCGGACGCACTTCGTTTCGCCTAAGTTTTGTTCGCCTAAGTTCTGTTCCCCAAAGTTCTGTTCGCCTAAGTTCTGTTCGCCTAAGTTCTGTTCGCCTAAGCACTTCAACTGCACGCTGATTTGTATCGTTTCACCTTCAGTCTCTCTCTCTCTCTCTCTCTCTCTCTCTCTCTCTCTCCTCTTTCTCTCTCTTTCTCTCTCTCTCTCTCTCTCTTTCTCCCTCCCTCTCTCTCTCTCTCTCAATCTCTCTCCCTCCCCTCCCCTCTCTCTCTCTCTTTGCGCGGCGCGCGCGCGCACGTGTGTGTGTGTGTGTGTATGCGTGCATTTGTATTTCTGGATGATAGGTTGAGAGCTGTTTCTCAAGTGCCAAACATGTATTTATTTAAATCCACAAAGTGCATACTATTACCTTTTCAATTTAAATTTTTAAAAAATTTTCCCAGGGAGTAGAAAAGGAACAAATAGCTTTTACACATGCAAACACTCCATTCACGTGGGGCAAAGTGAAGTACATCACATTACACACACACACACACACACACACACACACACACACACACAACACACACACACACACACACACACACACACAACACACAACACACAGGGGGGGGGGACAGAGAGATTAAAAGACAATCTGAGAGACAGGGAGAGAGGGGAAGAGAGAGGAGAGAGAGAGAGAGAGAGAGAGAGAGAATGAGAGAGGGGTTGAGAAAGTGACAGAGTGAGAGAGAAGAGAGGGACTGACAGACAGAGACTGAGAAAGTCAGAGAGAGAAAGAAGAGAAGAGAGGAGGGGGAGAGAGAGAGACTAAGACAAAGACAAAGGCAGAGACATGGGATGGGAGAGGGAGGGAGAGAGGGGAGAGAGAGAGAGGGGGAGAGAGAGAGAGAGAATATACTAAAACATTTTACTGTCTCAGACTCTGTCAGCCTATTCACAGGGAACATGGGGGTATTGGGGAATAATTACTGGAACAATGACAGTGATGAAAACGTCCAATATCAAGCACAAGAATGTCTGTAACATGGTGATCAGATCTTCATTACAAGGTAGTCTTATGACACTGAATTATCATCAATGATTATTGGCCCTCATTGTTTGAGAGAGAGCAAGAGACAGACAGAGACAGATGACAGACACAGACACAGACAGACAGACACAGAGAGAAACAGACACAGAAACAGAGACAGACAGACAGAGACATAGAGACGATACACAGTGAGAGAAAGAGAACTCGGAAAATCAAAATTAATTTATTGTACACCCGCCCTAAGCCTAGAGAGTTAGGGGAACGAGGGTTTTACACAATATCATCTGGCCATTTTGACAATCAATGTGGGAGAGAGAAGACAGAAAGAAAGACAGGCAGATAGAGACAGACACACAAACCGACCGATAAACCAACAGACAGACAAATAAGCATCGAGCTATTCATATCAATATATAGTTGTTTACTGTATCTGTGTATAATTTGCATTTGTTATACATGTTTGTCTTAATCTTTTCAGATCATGAGATATATTTGGGAAGCATGCATGTCACTAAACAATCCATTGTATATAATACTGTATGGACAAAGATTTGTACTTTTTGTACTAGAAACAACTGTGCTGGAATCACTTGGAACAACTTTCTTTAAAATAATGAAAACTATCAATAATGGGTAGCATCACAATTGCCTCTTTAAATTGTCAAGGTTTGGGGGATATGCGAAAACGAAGAGATGTTTTCCATTACCTGAAACAGACAAAAATATTCGATATACTGTCTTTAACAAGAAATTAGAGCAATGTGTAACTTCAGAATGGGGATATAAATGCTTTTTTGCATCATACCAGTCTAATTCTAGAGGAGTTGCTGTTTTATTTTCAAATAATTTTGAATTTAAAGTAAAAACATTAAATGAGACAAAAATGGCGACTATATCATTCTGTCATTCTCGTCAATGGAAAAGGATTTACTCTTAGTGAATGTTTATGGTCCCAATAAAGACGACCCGATGTTTTATAATACATTAAAAGATGTAATTAAAAGTTACAAAATAACAATATAATCGCTGTAGGTGACTGGAACATTGCTATGTATCCAAACATGGACTATTATAACTATGTGCGTGTTAACAACCCACAGAGTAAACATCGTGTTACAACCCACATGACTGTTATAACTATGTGCGTGTTAACAACCCAAACATGGATGTATACTATTGCTGTTAAACTCAACATGACATTATAATATGGTGTTACACCAAACAGACTGTACAACATGTCGTGTTAACACCCAAGCCAATAAGCAGTGTAACATGACAGAGACTATCTGAATATCTGGAGAGAGAACAATCCTAATGTAGGCGGTATACGTGGAGAAAACCGACACCACTTAAACAAAGCCGACTCACTATTTCCTAATGTCTGATTATCTGTACTGGTATTATGAAAGTACGGATATTCTTTCAGGCTTCCGTTCAGATCATTCATGGTAACACTTCGCTTACTATTCCACAAAACAGAAAAGACGAGAGGTTTCTGGAAATTCAATACATCTCTTCTAAGGGATGAACAATATGTGAAAGAAATAAATGAAGAATTTCAAATGTGATAAACGAGTATGCAGCTGAACATTATGATAAATCGAATTTAAATGAAATGGCAAAATCTGACATTAAACTGAAAATCCCTGACAAACTCTTTTTAGATTTTCTATTAATGAAGGTACGGTCAAAAACCATAGCGTATGCCACGATGAAAAATTAAAAAAATGAAAGAGAAGGAAAATAGATTACTTGTACAGGATATATAGAAGCCTTTGAAAGGGTTGAAAACAAAACAGAAAAAGAAATAAAAGAACTTTCGAGAAAGGAATCACGAACTTCAGATAATTAGGGACAAAAGAATGGAGGGAGTATTACTGAGATCGAAGGCAAGATGGGTTGCTGATGGGGAAAAATTTCTAAATATTTTTGCCATCTTGAAAAAAGAAATTATGTGAGTAAACAGATGACAAAATTGGTGAGAAAAGATGGTGTACTTTAGAAAACCAACAAGACATACTTCATGAAGTTAAATCCTTTTATAAAAATCTATATAAGAAAAGGCTCAATGAAGATTGTGAAATAGAAAACCTTATTAGAAAGATACCCAAATTATTAAATGAAGAAAAACGATTGTTGGAGGGTGAAATAACTGTAAATGAAGCAAGTATAGCGCTTAAAAATGAAAAATGGGAAAGGCCCGGTATGACATTTAGCGCAGAACTTTTCAAAATTTTCTGGAAAAATATTGGACCGTTTGATGTCAGATCATTGAATGAGGCATATAGAGATGGAGAACTGTCCTCAACGCAGAAAGAAGGATTAATCACTTGCATCCCAAAAGGTGATAAACCTAAAGAATTCATAAAAAATTGGCGTCTATCTCTCCTTACTTTGTTATAAATAGCTCCATGATCTCAACAGAATCAAAGTTTCAGTTTTAATGAAGATCAGACAGGTTTTATGGCAACGATCAAAGGTTACAATGCTATTAATGAAGATCAGACAGGTTATGGCAAACAGAATCAAAAGGTTTTACCAATGCTTATTAATGAAGATCAGACAGGTTTTATGGCAAACAGATATATAGGAGATAATATACGATTAATATATGATTTGATAAATTATTTAAATGTAAATAGCATGCCGGGTTTGTTACTTTGTATTGATTTCGAAAAGGCTTTTGATTCCTTGATTGGAGTTTCATGCACAAGGTTTTGAGAACCTATGGATTTGGAAGCAGCGTTTGTCGATGGATTGCAACTTTCTATAAAAACACAAAATCAACTGCTATTATAAACGGACAGACTACTGAATGGTTTAGTGTAAAACGAGGATGTAGACAAGGAGATCCAATCTCACCCAACCTTTTTATACTTTGTGCAGAAATTCTAGCCATAATGATCAGGGAGGAAGACTCAATAAAAGGAATATATGTTAATGGTGTAGAACACAAAATTTCCCATTTGCTGATGACACCCAATTAATAAATGTAGGAAATAAAACCTCTTTTGAAAGATCTATTCGTATACTTGATACGTACGGCACAGTTTCAGGTCTGTTCATGAACAGCGAAAAAACGCAGGTAATATGGCTTGGTAGTGAGAGAAAATCACAAATAATATACTGTCCCCACTTAAAAATGATATGGAATCCTCCTAAGTTTAAAATACTAGGCATCTGGTTCACTCAAGATCTAAGAAACTGTGAAATAATGAATTATAAAGAACAAATTTTCAGAAGTGAAAATGTTATTCAAAATTTGGTCTCAAAGAACCATTATCCCGATTGGTAAAGTCGCAGTTCTAAAATCTTTGGTATTGTCTAAACTTATCATCTATGGATATTATTGCCTGATCCTCCAGATCATTTTATACAACACTACAGAAGTTATGTTTTCAGTTTGTATGGAATGGAAAACGAGAAAAATCAGCAGAAAGACTGCCACTAAAAATATTAAGCAAGGAGGACTGAATATACCGGATTTAAGAACGAATATATATGTCTCAAACTTCCATGGATAAGAAAATTTAAAACTTCAAACCATAAATGGAAAAGTCTAGCAGCTGAAATGTATCCGTTCCTTAACAACAATGAATGCTACGGACCAGCGGTTGTTTCATATTTCATGAAGAATAATATGTTCTGGGCTGATACATTTAAGGCCTACATGATATTTTGTAATCATATAACACCTAAGAATTCAAGTGAACTGTTAGCTGAACCTGTCTTTTATAGCAAGAAAATAAAGGTGAATAACACAATAATCAAGAATAATAAACTAATAGAGAAAGGAATATACTACATCAAACATTTTCTTTTAAAGAAAATGGCTGTTTTTTGACCTATGAAGAATTTGAAAATAACGCTGATTGCCGCATTAATTATGTCACTTATAATGGAGGGATATCTTCAATCAAACAATATTTAAGAACAACCAGAATTCAAATGAACAACACGAATAGAATTTTGAATGCGCCAAATGCAATAAGACTAATAATGAGTGTACAAAAGGGAACTGGACTTTACTATGAAAAAATTAAATTGGATGATAGCAAACCAAATTGTTGTTCAAGGTGGTCAGAGAAATTAAATATTAACATTTCGTGAGAAAAAGTGTTTCTAAAAATTCATAAATTAAATGATGTCAAATTAAAATGGTTGCAAATAAGAATAGTTCATCGGATTATTGCCACCAATATAATATTAAACACAATGGGTATAGCAACTACGACAAATTGTACATGGTGTAATAATGCAAGAGACTCTATTGAACATTTTCTGTGGAACTGTTACTGTGTCCGTAATTTCTGGAATTTAACAGAAAAACTATTCAAACAAAATGCGAAAATACCTTCAACATCAGAATCACACGAAATCTGGTGTTGTTCGGTGTTGACCAATATGTAAAAACAGATAGAATATTTGATCTTATAATAATGCTTGCAAAATCATTTATATATAAATGCAAAATAGACAAGTGTGTTCCAAATATACATACTTTCCAAAGAATGCCTAAACCAGAGATTCAAAATTGAACAATATAATGCCAAAATAAACTTTCGCTTGTCCTTTTTTAATGCTCAGTGGAACAACTATAGATCAATGTTCCCTGTGTAGAAAGCGGAGTTTCTTCATGACATCTTTCTTAAATATTGATGTACATAATGAAATCATTATTGATTAGAATATTGTTTTATATGTTTTGTAGACTATAGGTTTTCGTTTTTTTCTTATGTGAACAATTATTATGAATTGAAATTACTATTATTTGTTTTTGTTTTTTGTTACTACATTGTTTGTTGATGTCTACTCAAACAGACAAACAAACAAACAAAAGAGAAAGCATTCCACGTGAAAACAGCCTTCAAACTGAACACAGAAAACAGAGTTTTTGGGTAGGCTCAAAGTGTTTGCCCGATCACCGCTGGCAG
>JAPXFY010000026.1:49707745-49730245 GCA_030674185.1 Monoplex corrugatus
TTTATTTTTCGTCCCATTATTTTCTACGCCACCTTAATGGCCACAGAAGCTTGAATAGTTTTTATAATGTAATGATGATGATGTCGATGAGGATGATAATCATGATGCTATGGAGTTCCATCGAGGATTGAGACTGCGTGACAGGGCTGTACTCTACGCTTAGTATCATAATATATCCTGGCGTCAATCAGGCCGGAGAGATGCCGTGGTGCTGGTCAGAAGATTTGAGCAACACCTTCAATGACGTATCCGTGAAGTGGATGAAACTCGACTGTGTGATCCCAGTCTTCCCAATGAGCCCATAGCACGCCCAACTCTGGGCACGAGCCGGTTAGAGCCGAAAAATCCCACAATGACATAGTTTTGAAGGGACTGATGGGGATTCGAACCCACAACCTTCCAGTCTGTAGTCCGTTGCGTTGACCACTACACCACGGCGACTGGTCAACTTTCTGCTGGTCAATGAAGACACCTAATGACAGCTTATGTTCCCTGATCAACATGGTCTTGGTCTTTCTGGCACTGATAATAAGACCAATGTTTCCTGCATATATGCTGAGGTCAGCCACAAGAAACTGAAGATTCTGAGGTTACTTGTCAAAGATGTTGTGTCATCAACAAAGTCAAATCAGAAAGCTTCCCCCCCCCCCCCTCTTCAGTGCACTAGTTTCCCTTTCCTTGAATTCACGACACTTTATCACCCAAGGATTGTAACATTAGGTCCCGCTGGACCTGCCTTACAGCTAGTCCTTACTACTCTACAATACAATGTAAGCATCTATAGAAAATAAATAACAAATGAACCATAATATTTGCAATGTAAATGAAGTTATAAAAATGAATCGTAGTAAAATAGTTACTTTTATATATATCAACTGGTCAGGCGTTTTAAGTCACTATGAGAAGTACAGAATCTGATTTATCTGCAGTGTGTTTTGGCATAAAAAGATTGTTACAATGGCTTGACCATCTTGTGTCTGTTTCTTTTTCTCTTTTGTCATTTTACTCCTTTCTTCCCCTTTGTCTTCTTCTTTTTTTTCTCATACTTTTTCTCCTGTCCCATTTTCTACGCCACCTTGATGGCAACATATGCTGGCACAGTTTTTTTTAATAATGCGATAATGACGATGAGGATGATACTCATGATGCTATGGAGTTCCATGTCGGATTGACACTACGTGACTGGACAGTATTTTACACTTACTATCGTAATATGTCCTGGCTTCAAACAGACACCAGAGATACAGACACCTGCAGTGTTGGTCAGACGATTTGAGCAACACCCTCAATGACGCAATCGTGAAGTGGATGAGACTCGATTGTGTAGTCCCAGTCTTCCCAACGAGCCCATAGCACTGAACTCTGGATAGGAGCTAGTTGAAGCAACGTCAACAACAACAACAACAAAACAAATCTACAATCATTTCTAAAGGGACTGGACTGATGGGGATTCGAACCCACAACCTTCCAGTCAGTTGTCCATTTCTTTTCATACTTCTCCTCTTCCTCCTCCCTTTCTTACTGGTTGGTTGGCTTTTTTGACAGATCCATGGACTCAAGATCGGATATCTCGATTTCAGTCCCAGCCCGCAACATTGAAAACAGTTTCCCATTTTAAAGTTTCGATCATTCCAGTGATGCCAGCTTAGTATTTCATAAGTCCCTTGCCCCCACCGCCACTCCCCTTCCTCCATGTCAAGACCTTGCCAGCGCACAGGGTTTTGGGCACGCTCAGGCCGTCTGCCACACAGTTGATGACAAAGTTGGGTGGTGTGAATATGGAACTGTCCGAGCGCAATGAATTCTTTCTTGAACAAACTCCAAACTCTTTTTCTCAAAAACTTTTTTTCTACCCATTTTAACAAGAGGTTTCCCCCGCTTTCCTTCTTCTTTTTTCCCCACATGAAGTGTGAGCGGATGTGGTTTCGTTGCGGTTCCGCAATGCACAGAGATGGCAGGACTGGAGGAGGGGCAGAGAAACGGATAAAGCGAGAGGACAGACAGGGAATGCGGGTGTGTAGGTATTTGCTGAAGTGTCAGGAGGAGGAGACGGATAGTGAGGGTGGGGAACCCATAGGGAAGATGGAGGAGAAACATTCATTCAGGGGACAGCACGCTATTAGACGTCCATCGCGCTGGGTAACAAGGTTGACTCCCCTCCCTTGCTACTCCTTATCGCTCTTCTCCCTCGCCCCCTCTTTGTCAGAAAGTGGAGTCTTTTTGCCTTTATGTGTGTGCCTCTATAGAGTGTGTGTGTGTGTGTGTGTGTGCGTGCGCGCGTGTGTGCGTGCGTGCGTGCGCGCGTGCGCGCGCGTGGTGTGTGTGTGTGTCTGTGTGTGTGTGTGTGTGTGTGCGTGTGTGTGTGTGTGTGCGTGTTTATATTTTCATTATACATTAATTTCACATCTATTCACATAAGTGTATGTGTGTGTGTGGGTATGAGTGTGTATGTGTGTACACGTGTTGTAGGCGTGTAAGCTATGCGCGTGCGCGTTTGTGTGTGTGTGTATGGTGTGTGTGCGTGCGTGCGAGTGTTCGTTCATTATTTCTTTCAATATCAATTCACAAAAGCGTGTGTGTCTGTGTGCGTGTGCGAGCACGTGCGTGCATGCGTGCGTGTGTGCGTACGTGCGTTCGTGCGTGCTTGCGTGAGTTTGAGTGTGTATATGTATGTAAGTGCACTCGCGCATGCGTGTGTATATTCATTCATTATTCATTTCACGTCTGTTCATATAAGTCTGCGTGCGTGTATTGTGTCTGTGTGGCTGTGTGTTCTCCTGTGTGTCCATACGCGTTTGAGTGTGTGAGATTGTGCGAATGCTTGTTTCAATTTGTCTGTCTGTCTGTCCGTCCGTCTGCCTGTCTCCCTGCCTGTCTGCGTGTCTCCCTGCCTGTCTGCCTGTCTCCCTGCCTGTCTGCCTGTCTCCCTGCCTGTCTGCCTGTCTCCCTGCCTGTCTGCCTGTCTCCCTGCCTGTCTGCCTGTCTCCCTGCCTGTCTGCCTGTCTCCCTGCCTGTCTGCCTGTGTTCGTTCGTTATTCATTTTATCATGTACTCACATAAGAGTGAGCGAGTTAGTGTATGCTCACATGCGTACGCGCGGGTGTGTGTGTGTGTGTGTGTGTGTGTGTGTGTGTGTGTGTGTGTGTGTGTGTGTGTGTGTGTGTGTGTGTGTGTGTGTGTAACTTCACTGTTAACTTCATTCATGGTAGAAAAAATATCCACTGAAATTAGTAAAAATTTATCAAATTTTCAATTATGCAAGGAAACAGGGCTAACTGAAAGAGCGAAATTTTTATCAAATTTTCTAAAATTATAATTAATAGTTATATTCAGAACAATTGAGTTCCTATCGTAAGACACTTTGCAATATAGTAGTTATATTCAGAACAATTGAGTTCCTATCGTAAGACACTTTGCAATATAGTAGTTATATTCAGAACAATTGAGTTCCTATCGTAAGACACTTTGCAATATAGTAGTTATATTCAGAACAATTGAGTTCCTATCGTAAGACACTTTGCAATATAGTAGTTATATTCAGAACAATTGAGTTCCTATCGTAAGACACTTTGCAATATAGTAGTTATATTCAGAACAATTGAGTTCCTATCGTAAGACACTTTGCAATATAGTAGTTATATTCAGAACAATTGAGTTCCTATCGTAAGACACATTGCAATATAGTAGTTATATTCAGAACAATTGAGTTCCTCTCGTAAGACACATTGCAATATAGTAGTTATATTCAGAACAATTGAGTTCCTCTCGTAAGACACTTTGCAATATAGTAGTTATATTCAGAACAATTGAGTTCCTATCGTAAGACACATTGCAATATAGTAGTTATATTCAGAACAATTGAGTTCCTCTCGTAAGACACATTGCAATATAGTAGTTATATTCAGAACAATTGAGTTCCTATCGTAAGACACATTGCAATATAGTAGTTATATTCAGAACAATTGAGTTCCTCTCGTAAGACACTTTGCAATATGCTTTTTCATGTTGGACTCGTGTATTCTTTCCTCTAAATGTTGATTCTGTTGGATTTTCGTTTATGTGCTGTTATTTTCCATGCCCTCACTGGGTTTAAGGATTTATTAAACACTGAACATACGTATTAGTTTCTGTGTATGCGTGTGTGTGTGTGTGTGTGTGTGTGTGTGTGCGTACATATATTTCATTTATTTATTCATTTGTGTTTTTATTGTTTGAAGTCCAACGGACTGCGCAGAGCCATGCCAGGGCTACAACCATTTCAAGGCGTAAACAACATCTCGTTCGAAAAAAGAAAAACACATTTGGAAAAGAAAAGTAGGTTTACGTATCAATGCATTCGCGCATATAATCTAAGGGTATGCCCCAGGCGTTCATCATTCCGCCCAATTCCTCACCAGTTTAAAAAACAACCAAAGTTGCATACAAAAATAGCTAAGGCCATTAAAAAACACCAAACAGGCCTAAGTTACCTAAAACTGATCCTGCACATTACATTTCCTAACAGCCAAAAATGCAGTTATACACGTAGCCAATTATTACTGTGAAAAGAAAGTGTACGAGGCTTTATGCAACACATACAGGTGAATGGACCAGTACGGCACAAAATGACAGGAACAAATGACAGAACGCAAGAAAACAAGACAGAAAGAAATACAATGAGGAAATTTCTAGCACAGAATTTTCAGAAGGCGGGGATGCCGTTTATATTGCAAGAGTTCCTGGCATCCTTACGGGAGAGCGGTGTGTGTATGTGTACCTGTGTATATATGGGTACACACGCGCTCACGGTGTGTGTGGGGGGGGGGGATGCACACAAGCACACGTGTTTGTGTGTGTGTGTGTGCATTGTGTGTGTGTGCGCGCGTGTGCGTGCGAGAGAGTGTGTGAGAGAGAGAGAGAGAGAGAGAGAGAGAGAGAGAGAGTGTGTGTGTGTGTGTGTGTGTGTGTGTGTGTGTGTCTGTCTGTCTGTCTGTCTGTCTGTCTGTCTCTCTGTCTGTCTGTCTGGTCTGTGCCTGTGTTTAAGCCGTGCCCAAAATGTCCCACCTCCCAATCAGCACACAACTTCACCTAACCCCCCTCTCAACATACACACATATTCACACATGTGTATTGCATGTACTCCCCATCTATTTCAGCTACAGCTACTTCTATGCTGATGACACCCAACTTCAAGACAGTGATCACCTGACAATATACAGCGCCTCCTGACTCGCACCACTGAGTGCTACTCGGACATTAAAAATTGGATGACATACAACAAACTTCAGCTTAATGACGACAAGACAGAAGCTATCCTCATTGGCACCCGTCAGAAACTTTCTCAGCTGCCTCCTCTTTCTCTCCCATTATGTAACACATCAGTCCCAATTTCTGATTCAGCTAAAAACCTTGGTGTCTGCATTGACTCTACTCTCTCCATGAACAACTTTGTTTCTCAAACTGCCAGATCTTGCTACTATCATCTCCATCGTATAAGCCTGATCAGGAAGTATCTCTCTGTCGAAACAACTGCAAAACTCGTTCTCTCCTTCATAATGTCTCGCATTGACTATTGCAATTCACTCCTGTCCGGTCTTCCTGCCTCCACCATTCACATCCTACAGCGCATTCAAAACAATGCTGCACGCCTTGTACTCAAAAAGAAAAAAGCTGACCACATATCTCCTCTCCTGGCACAACTTCACTGGCTCCCTGTATCAAAGCGCATACAGTACAAACTAGACACCATGTGCTACAAAAGCCTCAATAACGCAGCCCCCGATTACCTGTCAAGCCTACTTGAGATCTATGTTCCCTCACGTACCCTCCGCTCTGCCTCCGATCCTCTGACTTTTCGCTTTCCACGCACTAAGCTCAATACCTATGGTCCACGAGCCTTCTCTGTTTCTGGTCCGCTCTCCTGGAACAAACTTCCTCTCTCAGTCTGTCAGCAACCTACTTTTGTCTCCTTCAAGTCCGCTCTCAAAACTCACCTTTTCTCTCTTGCATAAAATCCTGACCTCACTCAATCCCCTCTGCAGCCTGTCTCCATTGGGAGGGGAATCACATTGTAATATATAATTGTATATAATATGCTCTCTATAATTTTCCATTGCTTTTATTCTTTCTCCCCATTTATAGCCGTGTGCGTGTGTGTGTGTGTGTGCGCGCGCGCGCGTGTGTGTGTGTGTGTGTGTGTGTGCGCGTGCGTGCGTGCGTGCGTGTGTGTGCGTGCGTGCGTGTGTGTGTGTGTGTTTCAGCGCTTAGATTTGATTTTATCAAGATTTTGCGCTATATAAATATTGTAATTATTATTATTATTTATACATTCTCCTAATGCATTTCATAACAGCACTGAGGGACCCTTGTTTATACAACGACCCTTGTTTACACAACACTGAGAAAGCAGAAATGACATCGGGTGCTATAGTCAAGTGGGTAAACCTCGGACTTCCAACCAGAAGGCCCTGGGATAGATCCACCATGACACTTCTGCCTGGTTGGCAAAACGTGGAGATTTTCCCCATCTCCCAGGTCAACATGTGTGCGGACCTGCCAGTGCCTAAAACATCTGCATTTATACACACATGCAGAATACCAAATATGCACATTAAATTAAAGATCCTATAAACCATGTTAGTGGATGGGTAATGGCAACATAAAAACACTCAGCGTGCACGCCCACCAAAGATGCAAACTGTGCAACAACATATAGTGGAATGCGGTCATCTCACTCAACAGCTTCTTTTCTCCCTGTTTCATAAGCAGTCTGATTCTGTTCAATCCGCAGTGAGTACAGTTACTGTTATTTTTGTTTAAAACCCAACCGACTGCGTAGAGCTATATCAGGGCTATATCCGTTTCAAAACACACAATACTTCAACAGGGGGGGGGGGGGGGAAGAAAATCAAGTATACATATCAATGCCTTCGCACACATAATCTAATCTAAGGAAATGCCCCTGGCGCTGACCGCTCCGTACAATTTATCGCACTGGGGATTTAAAAAACATACCTGAATGCAAGTTTAAACATAACTAAGGACATTAAAACATTTAAAACATACATAAAAACAGGCCTAAATTACCTAAAGCTGCTTATCTCATTTCCCTAGAGCCAAAAATGCACTTAAATACGTGTGCCCAATTATCCATGTCAAGAGAAAGTACATAAGACTGTATCGAATACAAAAAAAAGGTGAATTGACCAGCAAGGCAGAAAATAATAGGAAGAAAATGACAGACAGCAAAGGAGGAAGAAAGAAACTAAGAGAATGACAGAAAAGAGGAAATTTCTATCACATAATTTCCAGGAGGTGAGGATACTTTTTATACAGAAAAAGCCCACGGCATCCCCACGTGTGTTGCAGTGAGTCCGAATGATTTGAAGAATAGCGGTATACAAAAGCGATTGATGACAATATCAACGAAATCGCATCCGACAGAGGAAAGGGAATAGATTATCAAGTGTTGTAGAGTTTCCAGAAAGGGAATAGATTATCAAGTGTTGTAGAGTTTTTTCCAGAAAGGGAATAGATTATCAAGTGTTGTAGAGTTTCCAGAAAGGGAATAGATTATCAAGTGTTGTAGAGTTTCCAGTTTGGAGTTGGTTCAAGAGGAATTCATCACACTCGGACAATTCCATAAGCACTCCACCTAAATCTGCCAGCAATTATCTGGCAGACAAAGGGTGGTAGACTCACCGGGACAGTGCAAAACACTATGCGCTGGCAAAGTCTTAAAATGGGGAGAGGGGACAAGGACATATGAAACGTAAATCTAAAATACCACCAGCATGACAGAAACATTAAGATGGGCTGCGAACAGATAAGTTTTTTTAATGTTCCGGGCTGGGATTGAATCCCAGTTATCTGATAGATGGGGTGGGGGGGGGGGGAGGGATTGTGACTCCATTGGTCTATCACAAGAACAGCCACAATTGACTAACCAGGACTAATTAGCTTAACAATAAATTGACCAAACCCAGCAATCAACCCTCAAATCACAAGAAGTTATAAGAAATCAGCTATTGATATTTTCATACACTGACAAAAATCGTATCGTATGCTTATGATGTTGATTCAAATATTTCGTAGTAAACTGCATACTGCATGTGTGTGTGTGTGTGTGTGTGTGTGTGTGTGTGTGTGTGTGTGTGTGTGTGTGTGTGTGTGTGTGTGTGTGTGTGTGTGTCTGTGTGTGTGTATGTGTGTGTGTGTGTGTGTGTATGTGTGTCTGTGTGTGTGTTTGAGCCCGTGTGTGTGTGTGTGTGTGTGTGTGTGCACATGCGCGCGCATGTGTTTGAGTTTTGTGTGTGTGTATGCGCGCGCGCGCGTGTGTGTGTGTGGGGGGGGGGGGGGTCAATACAGACATTATTCACATTGTTACGATTTTTCCTATTCTGGGACTTGAACATCTGCAGGCTGAGCTTCAGAATTTAACGCCAAGATTGCAACACAAAATAGGACAATACGTTGCCTATCTTAATGTCCTAATGGTCCTGGTGGTATCAGCCTCATGGCAGGGATAGAATCTAGGTTATGTCCCTTTACTATTGCTGGATTTTCTCCCTTCATTTGATGTGTGTGGGCTTGCGGAATCCTCTAGATAATCACCAGCAAACCTGAATAGAGAGCGTGTTAGAATTGTCGGAAATCAATGAATCCCCCCCCCCCTCTCTCTCTCTCTCTCTCTCTCTCTCTCTCTCTCTCCCTCAATTCTTCTTTTCTTGCTTCTTCCTAAAATCTGTTTCATCTCTCCCTTTCCCCCACACCGAGTGGAGAGCGGCAAAAGTCTGTAATTGAAAATAACAAAATGTATTCAACTTCCTAAAGTTTTATTATTGTATTCTTAACATTTGAATATCCTACCGTATGGTAATGCCACATGTCCATTTGTTTCCTGTTTAAAGTGTTAGGCTACTATGTGTTGATTCCGTTGAATTTTCGTTTATTTGCTGCTACGAGATCTATGTCCCCTTGGGATTACAGGATTTTAAAAATGTTAATCTTTGAACTTTCTGTGTGTTATCTATCCCTTTGGGAGAAAAAAAGTGTAAGCAACATTTTCTCAACGCTGTGTGTGTGGATCTTAACCAAATTTCAATCAAAGGTGAGGAATGCACTAGTTTAAAGGACAATGTTTCAAAGTCTAGTTGACAAAATGCTTAAAATCTTCACTTTTGAGGGAACTATGTGAACTCCACTTCCTCAGGAACTTCTTAGTGCAAACCTGTTTTCACTGTTATGACAAGTCTACTATCGCCCACAAAATACGCCAAGTTTTGTTTCAACTGACAGCTTCTTCAAGGCCTCAGTGACCGACCTTGACAAGTACAAGTAGTCTGTCAGTTGTTCTTTTTATAAATGAGAGTTTTTAAGAATGGTCCGACCATCTTGTTTATTTCTATTTCTTTTTTTTTTTCTTTTTCCGTCAACATGATTTTTTCTCACAATGCACCAAAAATGTTGAGTTTTATATATATATATATATATATAATTATATATATATATATATATATATTTTTTTTTTTTCAACATGATTTTTTCTCACAATGCACCATCAAAAATGTTAAGCTATAATATATATTTTTTCTTTTTTTTTTTTGAGTCAACATATGATTTTTTTCTCACAATGCTCCATAAAAAATGTTGAGCTATAATTTTCTCGTGGTTTGTCTTCGTAGTCTTGATTATCATCATAAATCGTTCTTCTACAGCACATTGCACGGAATCAGATCTTTTTGTGGCGCAAGGAGACCACGAGCTGTCAGGTGAGCTGACCACAGTCCACTATGTTGTCGTACAGTCTGCATCTTTGGTGGGCGTGCATGCTGTGTGTTTTCATTAACCAGCCACTGGTGTAATTTCAGGATCTTTAACGTGTATATTTCATATTCTGAATGTGTATACACACAGAGGGGGGTTTGGGCACTGGCCGGTCTGCAAACATGTTGATCTAGGAGATCGGAAAAATCTCAACCGTTTACCTTCCAGCAAAGAAAAAACAACAACAAACAAACAAACACGAAAAGAACATTAATGCATAATGACTACCTGGCTGAACTGGTCTCTCAGTGACAAAAGAGCTACTTACTGCGTAGCTTTCATCGGCGATCCGGCCGACTTCTTCAGCGCAACTGCTAGGTTGAGAACTGGTTTCAGAGCGAACTCACGACAGTGCGACTGAATAAGTGAGGAGTACACCGATGGCAGGTTGTGTCGGCCCTGGTCACGGTTGAGGGTGGGGTTCCTTGTGGCGATGTAAACTGCCTCCTTTACTCCCCTCTGGAACCATCTTGCTTCTTTGTCGAGAACTTGCATACTGTCCTTTTCAAAGTGGTGTTGGGTGTGGGTCAGATGTTCTCCCACTGGAGAGGACTCACGTTTGTGTTCTTTTAATCTTTTGTGCAAGTTGCGCTCAGTTTCGCCAATATAACTATGGTCACAATCCTGGCAGTCTATCTTGTATATCACCCCTCATGTGTCCAATTTGTCTGTTTTGTCTTTGGGGTGGACTAACTGGCTTCATTAATGCAGAAGATTAGAAAAAGACAAGTAACATTTATACAAGGCAGGAGAAATTTGAGCACCTAGCCATAACAGGCAAGATGGCAGAAAAACAATAGCACCAGGTAGACCCAAGAAAATACTGGGCAGATCTGCAGAGAAGGTGAAAACGTAAAGGGTGGGAGATAATACTTGCAGCGACAAAAGATAGTCATGTGGAAGGCCACGATCTCCAAGGCCATACGGCAAGGCACATGATGATGATGATGATGATGATGATGATGATGATGATGATGATGATGATGATGATGATGATGATGATGATTTCCAGGCAGAGGTGTCTAGGCGAAATGAACATTTCAGCTGTAAGTCTGACGTTTACCTACTTGCCCATCATGTTTTCCTAACAATTACTGATTTTGTCAAGTCAGCTCATTTGTACTGAAATAAACATGTTGGCTTGGACAAGGAACCGGTGGACAGTTGCTGCATGTTGAATGGTGAATACAACTGGTTCATATAGGAAGCTTGCCAAAAGGAAGTGGAGGCTAGGGTATGGAGACAGGGAAAAAAAGAAGAAAAAGGAGCAGAAGAGCATGAAGAAGCAAAGACGAAGAGAATGAAGAAGAAGAAGAAGAAGAAGAAGAAAAAGAAGAAGAAGAAGAAGAAGAAGAAGAAGAAGATGATGATGATGATGATGATGATGATGATGATGATGATGATGATAATGATGATGATGATGATGATGATGATGGAGGAGAAGGAGGAGGAAAAAGAAAAACGCAAATGAAGATAAAGAAAAACGAGAATAAGGACAAAGAAGACGACAAAGAAAGAGAAAAAAAAACAACAACAGAAAAAAGAACAAGAAAAAGGAGGACAAAAAGAAAACAAGAATGAGAAGAAGAGAAAGAAGGAAAAAAAAAAGATTAAAAACGCAGCAGCAGCAGCAGAAGAAGAAAAACAATGAAAAAAAGAAGAAAAATAAAAAGAAGAAGAAGAAGAAGAAGAAGGAGGAGGAGGAGGAGGTGGAGATCAACACCTTCACCAACAATACGAAGAAAAAGAAGAAGAAAAAAGAGTAAGAGGAGGAGAGTCAAGAAGTTTTTATATTTTACATTTTTCAAGATCAATGCGACGTTAAAGAAATATCAGACGAAATAAAACTTGACAAGAAGCGAGGACAATGGTGGACTGTCACACTGTTACAACTCTCAAAAACCAAAGTTTTCACGAATCATTGTTTTTCACATGTTCTTCTTAGCCTCATCTACACGAAGACAACCATTTCATATGTAGGCCACTTTGCAAGCTTCTTTCTGCGCATATATTTATATCAAACATTCATTCAGGCGACCATTTAAGCATTAATTACCACTTCCCTTTTTTTGTTTTTGGTTTGTTTGTTTCTTTGTTTGCTTGCTTGTTTGATTAATGCTTGCTTTCCTTTCTTTCCAATCAAAGGCACTGTCAGCGTTCATGCAAATGAGAATCAGGGACACACGAAAATAGAATGAGTACGCGTACTTCACACACAAGACAGGCGCAAATGTTCAGCCTACAGGCCTTTCTCATAAAAACACAGCAAAGAAGACATACACAAAACGTAGCAGAAAAAGACGGCAAGAATTCCCTGATGTTTCAAAGCATAAAAAAATGGAAAAGCAATTTTTTTTTCCAGTCTCTGGTTCCTAATGTAAAGCCCTGGGATAAAGGTTGGAGGAAAAACGATAAAACAATCTTCGTTATGCAGATGACTCCGTTCTTATTGCAAAAAAATTAAAAAGACCAACAAAATTTGATGAATATAATAGAAAATGGAATGCAAAAATAAATGGCTAGAACCGACTAAGGTCACGGTAATCAAAGAAAAAAAAAAGAAGAAAGAAAGAAATACTCTAAGAAAGCAAAAATAAAAGGTTTGAACTAACTTATAAAAAGCCTGAACTCATGGTAATCCGTACAAAACGAAAAATCCTCTCATGTGAAATAACAACACACGGCACAACACTGAGACAAGTTGGTAAGTTTAAATATCTGGCAAGTCATCTCACCAGACGACAGATGCACATTAGAAATATTCTGCAGAAGTGGCCAGGCTAAACCAGCATACAAGAAAATGAAAAGCGTTCTTACCAATGTTTATCTATTATTTACTGTTATTTTTGTTTAAATCACCAGTCGACTGCCTCGAATCATATCAGGGCTATAACCGTTTCAAAACATCACAATACTTCAACAGGAAATATAAGGAAAAGAAAAGTAAATACGCATATCAATGCATTCGTGCACATTGTCTTAGGAGATGCCCCTGGCGCTTACGACTCCGTCCAATTTATCACACACGGGATTTATAAAAACATACTTGAATAAACATAACTAAGGACATTAAAACATACACCAAAACGGGCCTAAATTTCCTAAAATTGTTTCCGCATATCTCATTTCCCTAGAGCCAAAAATGCACTTAATGCATGTACCTAATCCTAAGAGAAAGTTCGTAAGACTTTATTAAACACATAAAGGTGAATGGACCAGCAGCAAGGCAGAAAATGTTTGGAAGAAATGACAGAAAGGAAAGGAGGACGAGAGAAACAAAAGAGAGTGACAGAAAGGAAAAAATTTCAAGCACAGAATTTCCAGAAGGTGAGGATACTGTTTATACTGAAAGAGCCGCCGGCATACCCACAGGGGGACCAACGCCTATCAATTAACATCAGGAAAAGAGTTCTTTAGAGTTAGATAGAAACAATACTGTAGCACGGATGCTAAGCCTGAATAATCAACAAGCAAAGTCAGAACAAGACTGAGGCAGCAGAAATGTGGTTCCTAAGAAGAGTGATAAGAGTCCCACATATAGCAAAGTTGTACGAATGCGAGGCATGGACAGTCAACAAGCAAAGCCAAAACAAGATTTAGGCAGCCGAAGTGTCGTTTCTAAGAAGAGTGATAAAAGTACCACAGACAGCAAAAAAAAAAAAAAACGAGACAGCCTTGAAAAAAAAGAGCAAACACAAAAAGAACATTAATGCAGAAGATTAGGAAAAGACAAGCAACATTTATATATCCTATGAGGCAAGCGGAATTTGAGCATCTAGTCAAAACAGGAAAGCTAACAACAGGTAGACCCTGGGTGAAAATATTAGTTTTGCCCAGTGGATGAGGACAGAAGGAGTAGGAGATATTTTTGCAGCGACAAAAGATTATATTCATATGCAGGGCTATGATCGCCAGTACCATGCCGCATGGAACATGATGATGATAAATCTAAAGCAGTTTATTCCTTCTTTCAATTCCTACTGTTCTTCTTCTCACTACTTTCTAGCATAAACCAGCTTCTGTTTCCTTCCTGTAGCTTATACTATAGCGTCAGCAGTTGCTTTGTGCAGTGGTGACTGACCACAGAAGCCTGTGAGAGATTCGGTAACCATTGATTTTGTGCCGTCTGTCCTAACAAGCAAAAGTGTTCTCCCTCGTGCACGCATTAACCTTGGCCAGAGAGAAAAATAAAAGCCTTTCGATATTTTGACAGACCCTGTCGCTCTCTCATCTTGTATATCTTGATCGAAGAGAACGACAAGAAGGGAGGAAGGGGAAGAGAAGTAATTGAATGGAAGAATGGGCAAGGCGGAGAGTCTATTAAATCATTGCATGCGCTGCGCTCACATTTGCTCCTCCATTGGCGACCGTTTCTTATGCCAGCTTCAATCGTCACGTTTTTACCGCTTCTTTCCCGCTCCGCAATCTTTAATGACCCCCCCCCCCCCCCAAAAAAAAAAAAAAAAAAAAAGAAAGAAGAAGCCTGTGTGTGTCTGTGTCACCCACCCAAATCACGTAGCAGCATCTAAATGCAGCGATTCGGGGATGAAAAATGGAGGATTTTTTTTTTTTTTTTTTTTGTCTCTGCAGATCTTATTTTCATGTCTGAAACTGAATCAAGTGCCTCATTTAGAATAAGTTGTCTCTTTCTGGAATCTCTTCTCTTTATGTGAAATCAGCTCCTGCTGCCTGTACCAAACGACTCGTTCTGTAAATCATTTGTGTAATCTTGAAATCATTTGCGTACTTTATAAATTGTTGGAGTAATCTTAGAATCGGCAGCTTCTTATATGAATTATTTCTGTAATCTGGAAATCAATTGCGTGTTCTGTAATTCGTTTGCATAATCCTAAAATCAGTTGCTTGTTTTGTGGTTGTCACTGAAATTTTCTTCCCCAAATCCAACCCCTTGTCCATCATATTCGGAGAGGGAAACGACCAGGGTGGAAGATGGATGGCGTAGGTGTTACCTATACAATCACTACGGCAGCCATGAAGACCAACCTGGATTACCCTGAAAGGGCCAGCTCAAGTGGCTCTGGTGAAGCTTCAACAGGTCCAGCAAGATAGAAGTGAATTATCAAATGCTCAAGAAAATAATAGGAGAAAAAGGGGATGAATCCAGATGGAAAACAGACTGGAACTAAAATACAAACAATGGGCTGCGAAAATAAAAGTCTGGCAAAAACGTCGGTACATGGAATGTTTGTGGAATTAGAAAAAAAAGAGCTACAGATCACGGGGAAAAATGCTGAAACCTAACATATCAGTGATGGGAATCTCAGACTACAGAAAGACAGGACAAAGAACAAAAAAGATTATGTCACCTTTGTCATCAAGTGGGCAGCAACAGAGATGCAGAAGAGAGCAGTGCATGGAGTGGTCTTCACCTTAACTCCAAACACAGCAAGGAATCTCTTGGACACAAAATACACATAGGACAGAATCATCAAAACCAGAGTCAGAGAAGGGAAGAGGGTGTCAATCTACATACAGATATACGCCCCATGCTATGATCTCTACTCAGAAGAAGAGAAGGATGAATTCTATGACATGCTTGCAGAAGTATTTGACAAAGTCCCAGACAGCGAAGATCTGTTTGTTCTTGGCGACTTTAATGGTAGAGTGGGGAAAAGACAGGCACACTGGGAACCATATCTCGGTCCACACAGTGACACAGTGACAGAGGGCAACTACAACGGACAGCATCTTTTACGTCAGTGGGCAAAGTATCAGCTGTTCATCTCCAACATCTTTTGTTAACACAG
This sequence comes from Monoplex corrugatus, assembly GCA_030674185.1. NCBI lineage: Eukaryota > Metazoa > Mollusca > Gastropoda > Littorinimorpha > Ranellidae > Monoplex > Monoplex corrugatus. Next base: position 49,723,318 of record JAPXFY010000026.1, read on the forward strand.
ACCAGACAGACGTACACATGGTACACGTGGGATGACTTTACAACGAGATCCCAGATTGACTTCACAGTGACAAGACTGGCAACAAGGCCTAGAGTCAGAGATTCAAGGGCCATACCAGTCGCAGGAATGGACACTGATCACAAGGCTATTATCCTGTCTTTAACACCTAACACTAACAGGCTAAAAGAGGAAATCAGAAGAACAGATTAACATGAGGAAGCTGCAAGAGGAAAGTCTCGGAGAAGGTATAGACAGAAGTAAAGAAAAGGCTGCAGAACATCAACACAGGTGGTATGGACACAGGTGGTATGGACACAGGTGGTATGGACACAGGTGGTATGGGCGTCAAAGAGATCTGGACAACATTCAAAACAGCACTCCTGAAGATTGGAAAAGGAAGGAGAAAGATGATCGCTTGGTGGAATGACACTGTGAAGGAAGCTGTGCAGGAAAAGAAGAGACTGTACAAGATCTGGGTGAAGTCCAAAACGGAAGAAGACTGTGCGATGTACAGATTGGCAAGTAGGACACAGCAAGCGTGTGGTTCAGGCATCCAGAGATCAGTCATGGAGAAGTAGGGGGAAGACCTGTCTAGACTGGGTAAAAAATCCCCAAGAGACTTTGACAAAAGTGTGAAAAGCAATGAGAAAGTGAGACGAGTCCTCTGACCCCACCACAACCAGAAAGAAGGCAACCCACTGTATGAAGACTGTCAAAATAAGGAGAGATGGGAAAAATATTTCAAACAGCTCTTCGACCCTCTGCGAAGCCAGAAAGACTGTTATTATTTTTCGTAGAGCCAATACACAAAACTTCAACAGGAAAGCATGCCCAGTTTTTCCCCAGACATCAAGAACAAGAAGAACCACGCATTCTGGAATCTGAAGTCAGATGGGCAAGTGAAGACCAGCCCAAGGAAGCCCTATCCCATCTGACCACTGTCTCTACCTCCCTGAGACACCTGATGGTACAAGCGGCAGAAAGAAAGACAGACTAAACTGCTGTCTCAATACCAATCACTGTAGTGCTGTGGAAGACTGTGGGTTCAATTTCCATCAATCCTGTCAAAATCATTGATGGATTTCTCATTCCCAACCGGCTCTTACCTAGGGTTCAGTATGTACGTGCTCACTGGGAAGACTGGGACTATATAACCAGTCTCACCCACTTCATGGATGTGTCACTGAGGGTGTTGCTCAAATCTCCTAAACAACACCACAGGTGTCATTAAGGATACTGCTCAAACCTCCTGAACAACACCACAGGTGTCTGTATCTCTCAGGAACTGCCTTAAAGAGAGTACGCGCAGAAACAGCCCTGTCATGCAATCTCAATCCTAGATGGAGCTCCACAGCATCATGATTATCATCGTCATCAGTGCATTATAAAAATTGTCCCAGTTTCTCTGGCCTTTAAAGTGGCGCAGAAAATAGGGGGTGGGTGGTGGGGGGGTGAGGTGAGCACATATGAAACTCCCTAAGTGCTGTGATCCTTAAGACAGAGAGACAGACAGACAGAGACACAGAGAGACAGAGAGAGACAGAGAGACAGAGAGAGACAGACCACATCGTGAGGTGGTCCCAACAGACAGACGGACAGACAGACAGGGAGACAGAGAGATAGATGACCCTTCAGATAGAGAGGGACGGAGAGGGGGCAGAGAGAGAGAGAAGGGGCGGGGACAGGATTGCAAATTCATGATCTTGTTGCACCACTTAAAAGTAAAATAACGAGCTATTTCATTAAAATCATGTGTCTGTAAGGAAAGGAGAACAAGTGTGTTATGAACAACTGAACAACGACAGTGGCAGCCAAAATGTTGTTAAAATAACAACAGAAAAAGCGTGGAGCTCTTTGACTCCTCTTAAAAATCGAGTGATCTAATCATATAACTAAAAACGAAATCATCAATGTGAAAACAAAACTGTTTTGAATATAAAATACCCATAAGCTTATTGTGGCTTATGTTATCCCAAAAGAAAAAGAAATATTATCATTTTCATTTAGAACACGTTTTGTAGCATCCAAAAAGTTTAATTTGTTTCAGCTATTTGATACTCAGAGAAAACGTTGAAAATTCTTCAAAAATGAAACACTTTGATTAGACCACATACAGTTTTTCCTCCTCTAGTATTATTACCTTGCCAGCTGATTAAAAGTTACTGTTTTAAATCCAAAAAGAAGACGAGAAAAACTGAACTGTCGCTATGGCGAAGTGATCAATGCAAAACAATACTGATAGCAAGGTCGTGATTTGAGCCCCCACAAGTAAAAAAAGAAAAAAAGAAAGAAAAAACAAAAAAAGAAAGAAAAAAGAAAAAAACGTAAGTGATTTTTCTACCCAGCGCTAAGCATACTATGGGTTTGCTAGGAAGACTGCCATTATGTAACCAAGTCCCATCCATTTCAAGGAAGTGTCATTGCGGATGTTGCACAAATGTTCTGATCAACACAGCAGGTGTTTGTATCTTTCGGGCCTGTTTGACGGCAAGATATGTTATAATAGTATGCGTAGAGTACAGCCCTGCTACGCAGTCTAAGCTGTGACTGGAACTCCTAACATGACGATCAAAATCCCCGTTGTCATGAACTCATCGATCGTTGTGATACTGTGAAAAAGTGTCCCAGATTCTGTGTCCCTTCACGCCCTGATTTCGTGCTGGCCTCAGTGTCGGCTCCCCCTACTACCTTAACGTCTAAGGTGAACTCAAATTGGGATTTTTTTGGTGTTACCAGTTTATGGAGACCATTTGCAGAGACCCAGGCTTCAGCACACAACCGGCAGAGCTGGAAGATTCTGGTGAACCGTTCTTCAGGACGGCACACCAGTGATATATATATGGAGTTAAGGGAGATGAAGAAGTTCATATAGGCTGTCGTTGGAGACCCTGAAAGTAGTCATTTGCCTTATCGCTGGTGTGGGTGGGGAATCTCTCAGCTTAATCTGGCACAGCCACAGAGGGGATTACTTTTGCTCGATGGGGTCTTGGTGAACAGTATATTTGTATATGAAGGACATGGGGTCTTGGTGAACAGTGTCTTTGTATATGAAGGACATGGGGTCTTGGTGAACAGTGTCTTTGTATATGAAGGACATGGGGTCTTGGTGAACAGTGTCTTTGTATATGAAGGACATGGGGTCTTGGTGAACAGTGTCTCTGTATATGAAGGACATGGGGTCTTGGTGAACAGTGTATTTGTATATGAAGGACATGGGGTCTTAGTGAACAGTGTATTTGTATATGAAGGACATGGGGTCTTGGTGAACAGTGTATTTGTATATGAAGGATATGGGGTCTTGGTGAACAGTGTCTTTGTATATGAAGGACATGGGGTCTTGGTGAACAGTGTATTTGTATGTGAAGGACATGGGGTCTTAGTGAACAGTATATTTGTATATGAAGGACATGGGGTCTTGGTGAACAGTGTCTCTGTATATGAAGGACATGGGGTCTTAGTGAACAGTGTCTCTGTATATGAAGGACATGGGGTCTTAGTGAACAGTGTCTCTGTATATGAAGGACATGGGGTCTTGGTGAACAGTGTCTTTGTATATGAAGGACATGGGTCTTGGTGAACAGTGTCTCTGTATATGAAGGATATGGGGTCTTAGTGAACAGTGTCTCTGTATATGAAGGATATGGGGTCTTAGTGAACAGTGTCTCTGTATATGAAGGATATGGGGTCTTAGTGAACAGTGTCTCTGTATATGAAGGATATGGGGTCTTAGTGAACAGTGTCTCTGTATATGAAGGACATGGGGTCTTAGTGAACAGTGTATTTGTATATGAAGGACATGGGGTCTTAGTGAACAGTATATTTGTATATGAAGGACATGGGGTCTTGGTGAACAGTATATTTGTATATGAAGGACATGGGGTCTTAGTGAACAGTATATTTGTATATGAAGGACATGGGGTCTTAGTGAACAGTGTCTTTGTATATGAAGGACATGGGGTCTTGGTGAACAGTGTATTTGTATATGAAGGACATGGGGTCTTAGTGAACAGTGTCTTCGTATATGAAGGACATGGGGTCTTACTGGACCGTGTCCTTGTGAATGAAGGACATGGGGTCTTAGCAGACAGTGTCCTTGTGGATAGGGACATGGGGTCTTAGTGTACAGTGTTCGTCTGGATGAAGGACATGGGGTCTTAGTGAACAGTGTCCTTGTATATGAAGGACATGAAGTCTTAGACAACAATGCCCTTGTGGATGAAGGACATAGGGTCTTAGTAAACAGTTTCCCTGTGGACGAAGGACATGGGGTCTTAGTGGACAGTGTCCTTGTGGATTAAGGACCAAACCAGGAATCAAACCTTATAACTCTTATACTGTTTGCTTGAAAATTAACGCTTATAGTGTTCTTCTAAACTAACATTATGCACACACTGCTCGTCTGAAAATTAACATTTACAGTATTGTGGTCTTTGAGGTGATATTATGGTGAGGCTATTTCGTTGAAAATTAACATAGTGTCTGCTATTATTGGGGTGATGTAATGTATAGGCTGTTCAACTGAAAACAGACAAATGATGTTCAGTGTCCTTGTCTCATTACGTGATACATGTCTATTCTATAGACTGGTCATACTTTACTAGTTGTCTGTAGTCAAGTGAATGAAACAACCGATTTCAATTCTATTTCATACCGCTGTGTGTGTGTGTGTGTGCCTGCGTGCGTGCGTGCGCGCGCGTGCGTGCGTGTGTGTGTGTGTGTGTGTGTGTGTGTGTGTGTGTGTGTGTGTGTGTGTGTGTGTGTGTGTGTGTGTGTGTGTGTGTGTGTGTGTGTGTGTCTTTCCGCTGTTCTGCCACCTCTCTATTAATCGTAGCAATCGCTGTAAACTGGAATGAAGATGAGACGAAAGAATTAATTCAAGTTTGGTACTGACGGTGTGTAGGAAATGTAGTGTTTCGCAAAATACGTCAAATGCCAAAGGGGCCGAATGACATAGAAAGAACGACACTGCAATGCCGCGCTGAAATAATTATTGTAATAACAATAATAATAATAATGATAATAATACTGATAATAATAATCTTAACAACAATAACAACAATAATAAAAGCCACATGCAGTACAAAACCGCAGCGGCGTGGTACTTCCTGGGCGATGATTTGTCTTTTCCTGAAGTAGATGTTTACTGCACTGCGTTCCACACAATTTTTCTAGGGTTATGCTCAGGATCAGCACGCTTTCGCTACGCTTTTATCGTGCCAGTGGCAACAGCGAAACCGCTCAGAACGGTTCAATTCTGAAACGGTCCCGGAACGGTTCAAAAACTGGTTACTAGTGTAAATCGGTCTTACAGTGATTCATCGGTCCTCTACTCTCCCCACCCTTCCCCATACCATTTCACGACCATTCCAGCACGTACGGTTCTGTGCAGGCTCAGTCTGTCAGATCACTGCTGGCGGATTTGGGTGGATCGTTTATTATAATGTCCTAGTGCGATGAATCCCTCTCTAACGAACTCCAAATTCTCTCTCTCTCTCTCTCTCTCTCTCTCTCTCTCTCTCTCTCTCTCTCTCTCTCTCCTCTCTCTTCCCAACTACATTAAATCATTAAACTCAATACTCTCTCTCTCCAAATTATTCTTGTCCCCTCCCCATATTTTTAACCACCACATTAAATCGTTAAGCTCTAAAGGCTCTCTCTATAAATATTGTTTCTGCTCGCCTCTCTCTCTCTCTCTCTCTCTCTCGCCTCTCCTCTCTCTCTCTCTCTCCTCTCTCTCTTTCCTTCTGTGCCTCTCTCTCCTCTTTCTCTCGCTCTTCCCCCACCCCTTCTTGAGCAAGCAATTACACTGGCCAAACAGCTTTGTCCTCATCGACCAGTTGTTATCTTGCAGTGAAAACCGTTCTTCCTTCCACTTGTCTCTAAGTCATCACACACAGAGAGAGAGGGAGACAGACAGACAGGCAGGCTGACAGACAGGCAGGCAGAGAAACACACATGCATGCACGCGCGGGAGCACACACATTCATATACACACAGACGACATGCGCTCGCGCATGTATACACACTGACACAATTATGTACACACACTGCACTCATAAACACACCAAAAAAATCATACGATCTCTCTCTCTCTCTCTCTCTCTCTCTCTCTCTCTCTCTCTCTCGCTCTTCCCCCCACCCTTTCTTCAAGCAATAACACTGGCCAAACAGCTTTGTCCTCATCGACTAGTTGTTATCTTGACAGTGAAAACCGTTCTTCCTTCCACTTGTCCCTCTCAGTCATCTCTCACAGAGAGAGAGAGAGAGAGAGAGAGACAGAGAGAGAGAGAGAGAAAGAGAGAAACGCATGTGCGCGTGGGAGACAAAAAGAAGGAGGAGGAGGGTGGCACAAGGAGGAAAATGTAATGGTAATGATCGAAAGATAAAAGAAAAGAAAAGAAACAGAAAAAGAAAACGAGGAAGATGACGATAATGATGATGACGGCGACGACATCGACCAGGATGATAACTATGATAATGTTGATGTTGATGTTGATGACGATAAATAGGAAGAAGAAGAAGACGAAGGTCAATGATGCTATTAAATAATCTTCCAATTAGCGCTACTTAAGTTAAACACACATGTGCGACACTTACCCGGAAAATCAAATGATCTAAAGCGTTTAACGATGAACTTCTGAACGGCAGTATACACAAAAACCCTTCTTCACATCAATGCATGTTCCCTTGTTTCTCTTTGGTTGGTTGGTAGGTTGGTTGGCTGACTGGTTGGTTGGCTGGTTGGTTGGTTGGCTAGTTGGTTGGTCGGTTGGTTGGTTGGTTTCCTTGCTTACTTACTTGCTTGTTTGTTTGTTTGTTTGTTTGTTTGTTTGTTTGTTTGTTTGTTAAGTAACGGTGGGAAGGAGAGATTCTGTGAGTGAATCAGCGAGAAAGCGAGAGACAATCTTCAAAAGTTCAAACTTCAGAA